>OY743227.1:15266293-15950970 GCA_963555765.1 Orthonevra nobilis | reverse complement strand
GCACGTCAAGCGCTGACCTCAACAATCTCGAATCATTAAAAACCACAACGAATAAGCACCCGCAAATGTGTAAAATAAAATCTTATTGCTTTTCTTAGTCCTTAAACAACAACAGCAAAATTATAAAAAAAAATGTGAAAACAACAAGAAAAATGAACAAAACATAAAATTAAATTTATTTGCTGATAAAAAAAAGCGAAAAAAAATAGCGATGCTCGTTGAACAAACAAAAAAACTGTGAAAAATCTTTTCCAAGGATATGAGGAGGAAGAAGAAAAATAAGCAAAAATTTGCTGACCAAGGAAAGCGCTAAGCTCCCTTCATCGCATTAAAGTATCTGCGCCTTTAAAATGCAAAATTAAACCATAAATTATAACCGGGATTAGATCCGGGCCCTTAGGATTCAAACCAACGAATAGGAATTTTTCCTAATTCTTTCTTTTGCCATTTTTTTTCCGCCGCGCATAGAAAAAGATACTTTGTATGGTGGCACCCAAGAGGCTTATGCTGGTGAATGAATGTGGATTTATTTATTTAATTTCATGTTTGTTTTTTCGTTGCGTAAAATCAGTCAAAAAAGGTTCGGAATGGGTACTCTTATTATTTTAATTTTGTTACTTTGGCTATTCATTTTAGTTTGATAACGAAGTTAAATTTATTGGCAGAGAGGGTTTGGTTATAAAATTAAAGCTGAAAAGAAACAAGTCTGGGGGCAGTGCTGACATGTAATTTGATAAATTTGCTGACCATTTTATAACATAAATAAAAGTCAAAAGATCGCTGCAGTAATCTTGAATACAAGAATTCGGGAAATCAAGAGGAAGGGAGGCTGATCTCGACAAAATAACCCCCGGGATGATTTAAGATAACCAAAATATATTAGGAGAGACGCTGTCGCAGTTCATGAATGATTCGCTTACACAAGGTGAGTTACCCAGTTCATTGAAGGAGTCAATAGTTACACCAGTGGAGAAAGTTGTAAGCACAAAACAGTGACGAATTTGACTTATAAATACTCGCGACGAATATGAAATCAGTTGTAAAAAACAGCTGATGAAGATTGAATAATTGTCAACTTTTCAATCTGGTTTCGAAACAACCATTAATGCGAGGCAGCTGTTCATAACTAGTGATTGAAAGGATGGCGGCAGGTAAAAAAAAACGATGGCACTTTTCCTTGATTTTAAACGAGCAATTGAAACCATTGACAGAGCGATACCGCCACAAAAAAATGTACTGGATATGGTATTCAAGGTGGTTTTGAGCCTTTCTCACAAATCGAACACAAAGAATAAAAATAAATAAAGAAGTATGTTCGAAGTTGTCGAGGTGGAGCAAGGTGTGCCACAAGGATGAATGTAAGGAGCGCTTTTGTTTTCAATATGTATAAATGATATGCCTCTATTTATAGGACAATGCAGTATTAGGCCTTATGTGGATGACATACTCATATATTCCAAAAGAAAATATGCTGAAGAATGTCATAAAAAATTAGTGACCGATCGAATTGTTTTATGGTTGAAGATGCACAGGTTGAACTCACCGAAAAAAAAAATCATGGAATAAACCTAAATAGCGCAGCGAGGGCAGAAGTTTATAGTTAAATCATTGAAAAAGTGAACCAAATCAAAAAGTAAGGAATGATTATTCACCTAAAACACATGACCATGTGGACTGCTTATGCAAAAAAAAATTATGGCAGTATACAACACGATTATGAAACCGCAAAATTAATTTTTCTTCACAATACTTTTTTCATGTTGTAATCAAGATCATATCGAAAGACTCCAGAAATTGCAAAACAAAGCCAAGGTGTATCCTTACACCAGTAAGCTATGCGCTGGATGCCTACCTTGCTTACTATAAAAAAAAAAGATTAGAGCTTAACATTCTTTTAGGAATTTCAAATTAACACATAGACTTGCTGCGGCATACCTTACGAAAGGAACCAAACAAGTGGGGAACGTGAAACCAACGAAATGAAAACCATAAAAGAGGTCAAAAAAATTAAACGAGATCACAAAATACTCTTTTTTATAAAGGCTTTCGGTTATTAAATAAGCTTCCAAACGATATTAAAACCGAAAACAAATTTAGATCATATAAAAGAAAATATATAAAATTTGTAAAACGAAAGATTTAATTTTATTTATTTAATGAGACTGAATTAGTGAAATTTATATTATTTATGTAGGATTATAAAGTTTATTAAAAAAAATTATAAAGAATTCACTTCTACTACAAAAAAATTAATTTATTCTTCAAAATGTATGTATTCGACACCCTTCAAAGCCGGAGCTGTTCTTATATACGCTTGAGCTCTTCCATCGATGTCGTCTTCATTTCTTCAGTCTTGAAAAACAAGTATTTCAGAATAGAAGTCGCAAGGGACCAAATCCAGCGAATACGGTGGCTGAAGCATGACAACTGAGTTATACTTGGTCAAAAAATCACAAATAAGCAACGTCATGCCACGTTCCGAGCATTTCCTTCATATTGCTTCACTCAAACGGCGCCTTAATTAAAGGTCACAATTATCATTGATCATATGACCAAAATTTCATAAAATTGGGCTTACTTTTGTCGGTCTCTTCCAGTCATATAATTGAGCCTTTTGCTTCAACATCATGACCATATACATATAATGCGCGACAAGTGTAAAGCAAATCCGAAAAAGGTGCACGGCATGAGTCAACCGATATGCCAACATCCTTAGCAACTTCTCTAATGGTGAGTCAATGATTTTATAAATTTTATAAATTTTTATAACGACTTCAATGTTTTCATCTGTTGTTGACGCCAGTTGAGCCGTCCATGGCTGTGTGTTCATAAACAACTTCTTGGCATTCAATTTTATGTTTCACAAAAAAATTTGATTCATATTTTTTATCGATTTCCATCGCTAAGCACAACAAAGTCATTTGAACCTTTAGATCATGAAGGGATAAGTGGAAGAAAGGCCAATGGAAGATGTTTAATGTTTTTTATTTCAGTACAAAGACAGTGATACGAACCGTTATTCCAAATTACCAGCCAAAAGCTTAATTTGCGTTTTACTCAAAACATGGCGAAAGTCAAAAAGCCCCGTATTCCACTTGACCCTTAAATCTGTCAAACCTTCGGACCACTGTAGATATATAAGTCTTCTTCTTGGTGTTAAATTGATTAAATCTTAAATCAATTTTAGGTTTTTCTTTGCCTACTTCTTGCCATAGAATTTGAGATTTCATTACCTACTTTTTGATGTAAAATTAAGTTGCTTTCACAATAACACTTATGGTGAATACCCTTTGCCTTTAGCTTTTTTGCATTTTTATTGTTTGTTGTTATAGCGCCCAACGAAGTACAATTTCTCTCAAATTTGCAAGTTTTTATCTTTTAAGCTTCAGAGGATAAAGCCCTGTGACAGACGAACGGACTGTGCAACAAAGGGTGCCAGTGGGTGCAAAAATGCAAAACAGCTGATTATGTTGGGAAAATTTGTAATTAAATAAAAAAAAGGAGAATCGAATACATGCAGCCCGCGAAATTTGAAAAGGCTCTGGCCCCAACGTTTTGAATGATCGTAATGTACCCATTTTTCATCACCAGTGACGATTCGATGCAAAAAATACTTCTTTTTGAGGCGTTCAAGCAGCATTTCGGACGTGCAAAATCGGTGTTCGACGTCTCGTGGTTTCAATTCATACGGCACTGAATGTCCTACCTTTCGGATCATTTCCATTGCTTTCAAACGGTCGGAAATGGTTTGCTGAGCGACGCGAAGTGATTTTGCAAGTTCTTCTTGCATTTGTGACGGATATTGATCGAGCAATGCCTCCAATTCATCGTCTTCAAACTTTTTCACCTGGCTGGGGCGTTCTTTGTCTTCGGTGTCGAAATAACCATCTTTGAACCGCTTAAACCACCGCTGACACATTCTAAAGTCTATAGTATAGCCCGGGTAAGCTTCGGTAAGCAATTGATGCGCTTCGGTTTTACATTTTATGCCTTTACAAAAACTTGTGTGTTTTCATTAATGACCAATAACCTAGACTGAAATAATTAGACAATGACATGAAGTTTCTTATGTGATAGCTGTCATGGTCAAAATTCACCTCAGAGTAATAGATATGAAGTTGTCTGCAATAACGACATTTGCAACCGGTAGCCTCTATTATAAAATTATTTAAAGGTATTTAGGTTCCGTTTGTTATACCATAATTTGATGTCTTATGGCCAACTTTAACCGCCAAATCAATCCGATCTTCCGCCATGTATTTTCTTGAAAACGCTACCTGCCTCCCAAGTAGAGGTAATATCATAGATTATGCAGACTTATTTATCGATGATGAACGAAAGTCGGAATGGAAAGCTGATGAAGAATGGTGTGCTTTTCCCGATTGCATATCGAGGCCGAAGGTTGTGGAACGTCCCTTATTATGGCAAACTGGACATTTAAACCATCTTCGAGTAAAGTATTGATTTATCAACTTTTGGATTTCTAGAAAGAGCTGGTATATAAGGCCCATCCGCTCCCTGTTGCGAACTCGTCAGGTTCTTCCTTTCCGGATATGTTTTATGCCCTGAAACCTGAATTCAGTAAAACAAAAAAAAACTTTATACA
Organism: Orthonevra nobilis; assembly: GCA_963555765.1. Lineage (NCBI taxonomy): Eukaryota > Metazoa > Arthropoda > Insecta > Diptera > Syrphidae > Orthonevra > Orthonevra nobilis. The sequence goes on along the minus strand of OY743227.1, from coordinate 15,946,364 downwards.
AGATCCTTATTGTCCCAGACGTACACAAGCTTGGATACTCTCACTAAAGGTAATTTCAAGAGGAAAATCATCCGTACCTTTCAAAAGCAAAGGAAACATACAAACAACCACATCTAGTTGACTTGACAATCGTGTGGTAAGAGTCAAAAGCTGCCCAAGTTAGTATGAGGAATCTTCGTAATAAAGGAACACTTTTCCACCAGCTGACATCGTTTAGACTGGCCACTGCTATGCAAATTGTTTATTTATTCAGTCATTTCGCACTCAATGAAGAAAAAAACGAAAATATTATGCTATCCACATGGACAAAACTAAACAATGGTATCCTCGCATCCAGGTCAACCGAATTCTATTGAAGAAAAAAAAATTACACCTCAATTCGTGCGACCAGAATTTGAATTTTGTGCTTTCGACAGCAAAACAAAATACAATTTCTAAAATTCCATTGAACAGAGTCCAGTTCTCGAACAACGATTCCTGCGGAAGTCAGCTTGTCACGCTTTCACCACGGAATCATAACTCACTCAGTAGAAATCCATCAGTTCCTGACATTGCCCGCCATCGCAACGGATACGAATTTAATTTCAAACAATGGGTTCCTGCCCGGGGATTAACCAACCGGTCCTCCAGATTAACACGGCACACAAAAATAACACACCCAAACACAATCCTACGCCACCAATATTGACTGACGTTCCCCACTGTGGAGTCTCCACTTGATTTCAACCCCCAACCAAAAAAAAAAACACAAAAAACCACCTTCTCCATAGGTGCATGGAGTGATCTAAATAAATCACTTTTCAAAAAGCGAAATTGAAAAAAAATCAAACGAAACAAAACAGTCGTACAATTGGTGACCGTGTACGGGGGGGGGGGGGGTGAGGAAGCAACCGTTGACACCAAAGGGAAAACATGTCAAGCCAACAATTTTTTTTTCTCCTTTCCGATGTTCGTTCCATTTAAATTGCTTCCATTTGTATCCGGTGACATTTTTGTGGGTAATTTTCTATTTGGGCATCCAAAAAGTTCGACTTCCTTTCTGTTTCCAGTTTATTATTTTTTTTTTCGCTTTTCGCTTCACTCCTTTTCTGTTTTATTTATCGTTTTGCAGTCAAAGAAAGTCTCGCTAGATTGGTTCACACACCCAAAACGAAAACAACAAAAAACATAAAGAACGATCCTGCGGAGATTAGTTGACAAGGCTAAAAGACAACTTTTCTTGGCGTCGTTTCAATTGTGATTAACAACTTTGTGAATATTTTTCAACAAAGTAAAGGGAGGAGAAGTTCTTAAAGAGTTGTCCACCTGTAAAAAAGACCGAAGCCCAAACGATTAAGGGAGGGGGTAAAAGAACCAGAGAGAAAAGAATTCGAGTCCAGATAGGTCATGCCTTTGCAGCCGAGGACATTGTGTATGTGATTAGTTTTTCTTTTAATTTTTTTGAAAGCCTCCCACTCTTTGCGGCTTTAAGCAGAGCTGGTTCTCATAATAACGTTTGCGGCTTCCATCCAAGGATGTGGTTGACTGGATTATTAGTGACTGTGCGAACAGAAGGCTGCCTGCATTCCTGCCACACTGTATAATGGGACTACGAGATGTTAGTTCAGTGCTGCCATTTTATTTAACTGGCTCGTTAAATATGTTATATGAAAGGGCCACATTCGCTGATGATTGCAGGTTTGTGGTCAGAAGTCAAGTGCCCGTACGAATAGGACACTGTCGGAAACGAGATCATAATTGTAAAAAACTTTTTACGACTACTTAGATATTGGACATTTTACCGCCTCTTTAGGTGGCACAATGTCAACATTTGCAAATGTTTCGATAATTAGTTAAGTGTGCAGTCCGAGGGTAATCTTTATGTCATTTTTTTTTTGTCCTTTGACAATTGTTTTTGAATGTTTTTCTGGAAAACCTTGCAGTCCATTTGATGACTTGAGGAAACATCGAGAGTTAGCTCACGTTTAATGGACGTTAGGACGTCATGACGCAGGGTAAGAATGACGTCCATTTAATTTTAGCGGCAAAGCTATGTCGCAATGCGTTTAAGCTCAATGTTTCTCAAGCTTGTGATAAGAGCTAAGGCGGGAAGAGTGCGTAAGGCATGGTCTATGGCATCCGGTATAGTAGTGAACAATCAACCTTAGCATATATCATACATGTCATGAGGTTTTATTGTGCTCAATACCGTGCACGCAAATCAAGGCTTATACATTCCTAGTCAATTACAGAAGTGGCTGACTCATGAGAGCGGCTTTCGTGAAGCATCGGGTTTAAAATTTCATCGATTCTTTGATATCATCAATGCAGAGGATAGGATAAACCTTGCTTGGAAACAGATGAATCGCTTCCTGGAGCTCTCTGTTTTTAATCGTGGGCTTGTGATTTCAAAGCTTGGTTGTGATACTTGCTACTTTTCTTGCTTTTCTGGGCGCCTGGTAATTTTGTCGAATTATATGCAATATCGGCTCGTATGGTTTCGCCTCCAAATTTACCCGCGTTAGCTTAGAAGTTCTCAAGATTTTCTCTTGATACACTGACTAATTTCTTCCCTTGTTTTGCAGTTCGTTCTGAAGCATCAATTGAGTGCTCGCTCTCAGGGTCTTATGTGTTTACATCTCTAAATATATTCATCTTTTTCTTTTTACCAGTCATAAAATACTTGTGGCAACAGCTGCGGATTTCTGTATTTTCTTAAAAAAGGGAAATCCTGCTGTTTTTTTTTTATTTTTTGTTTTTTTTGTTTAACGAATCTTGTATAAATATGTAGACGCTCAGTGGCAGTTAACGTTTTGCACACACAGCAAAATTGCCAAGCATAAACAAAGTCGTAAACACTTCTGTGCAACCATGCACTTGGTGGGGTCAAGGGTAAGAGAAAGCATTTTTTTCCTTTTAAGCTTTTATTTCAAAATCACTTACGGATGGGAAAAATGAATTCCTAGACTCATGGATGCACGAGTTAATTTTATTATTAAAAAGCAAAGTAGTATTTTTGCTTTTTGTTATGAGTTAGTAGTTATAGCTCTGTTAATTCAATTTTATCATTTTTGTTTAATTTAAATTCCTGTTTTTAGTTTGAATCCTTTTGAAGAGCCATGTTATGTTGTTTGCTTTCAAAGTTGATTACCATCTCTAAGTGCAATTTTTTTTTTCATCATTTTAACTAAATTGAATTTTGGTTTGTTGAATGAAGTATTCTAGGGGAATAATTCTGAGCAATTCATGAGTTTAATTAAAAAGAATATAGAATTCTCGAGATGCTTCTAAAACAACGCTTTAAGTTCTGCTGCTTATAATTTTTTTCAACCAAATCTGTGATTTCACTCTTGGTTTTGGTTTTTCAAGACTCTTTTGTTACGGAAGCCAACCAACCAACCGACCCTTATTGTTGAGTCTTCCACTGTCGGTCAGATTTACAACTTTGGTATACGTGTTGAGAAATGCAGCAGCAACTTGGATTAATGCTTGCAGCGGAAAACCACGAGTCAAAGGAAACAAAAAACTAGCTTGAATTGAATGCAGACTTTATCAATAATAAGGAGAATAAGGAGTTTTAAGGGCCAGTAATTGTCGCTTAAAAATGAATAAATGCTCAGGATACTCGTTCGTCCAAGTTAATTATCTATTTTCAAGGAGCTCTTCTTGTGACGATAGAACTATGAGAAGCTTATTTAAAACCGTTCCCTTTGCGCTATACCTTCCAAGACTTCCATGATATTTTAGTAGAAAATCTTAGAAAATTCTATCCAATTCCAATAACTGGTGCTTTTGCGGAATTGGATAGAATTTTCTAAGATTTTCATTATCATTCAAAGAGAAATGTCTTTGCAAAGAACAGAATGCAAAATCATTCATCATGTTTATTTACATCTTGTTTGTCATAATTTTTCATTATTATCGTTCAATATTTTTTAAAGTTTTGATATTAAAATTTTCTTTACTCTTACGAGGATGATCTGAAAAGTTTCTGACCTCAACTTTAAGATAGCAACACTCGTCAATAGAAGCTTGTGAATGTAGTTGTGCATCGTTTGACACTAACTCACCAAAGTTATAGTCATTTTGGACGTGCAGTCTTTAGTTGACAGTCGTTTGAGTCAGTCGATGTAAGAGTTTTTGTGAAAATGGACAAAATTGAGAATCGAGCTGTCATTCAATTTTTGTTTTTGAGAGGCATACGGTTACAAAAATCAAAGTTATTTATCATAGTAAAATATGAATAGGAATACGAATACGAATTGGGACGCTAAATTTAACCGAAAGAGCCTGCGAGACGATGAACGTTCGGGACGTTAAAAAACTGCAACTACTGAAGATAACATCGCTTAGTTCATTAAATGGTGCTAGACAACCGCCGAATTATAGTAAAAGAGAAAGCAGAGGCTTTGAAAATGTCCAAAAAATGTGTTTGTCACCTATTAAAAAAAAAAAGATTTAGGTATGAAAAAGCTGTCCTCATATTGGGTGCCGCGTTTGCTCACGTTAGACCAAAAGCGTGTTCGAATGAACATTTCGAACGCTAGCGTTGGTGCAGCTAAGGCGCAATAAATCCTAGTTTTGGCACCTATTAATGACTGTAGATGAAACTTGGATACAACATTATACACCCGCAACAAAAATATAGTCAAAAAATGGACGAAAACAGTTTTCTCGGCTGGGAACGTGAAGGCGACAGTTTTTTGGGATAGTCACGGAGTTATCTTAATTGATTTTCTCCAGAAAGGAAAAAACATTACAGGACCATACTACGCCTCGTTACCTCACAAGCTGAAAGCAGAAATAACGAAGAGAAAACGGCTACATTCGCAGAAAAAGAATATCCTGTTTCATTAAGAAAATGCGCCGCCTCACACCTCAGCATGTGCCATATCGAAAATTCACGAATTACGGTTAGAACTGATTGACCATCCGCCTTTCTAACCAGATCTAGCCCCAAGCGACTTCTCTTTGTTCCCCCAGCTAAAAACTGCGCTCGGAGGAGGATAGAGATTTTCGTCAAATGAGGAGGCAATCTCCTTCGTGAACAATTTTTATGCAGAGAAAAACTCCGAGTGATGTTTGGACGATCTACAGAGATGGGACCATCGATGGGAGAAAAGTGCACAAGGAGGCTATGTAGGAAAATAAAAAAACAAAATGAAGAATAAAATGTCTTGTATCATTGTTGAGTCGGAAACTTTTCAGAACACCCTGGTATATATTTACATTTATAGTTTTTTTTTTTTGTATTTTCCCACTCAAATCTATCGGGTTAGTTATCAATGTGAACATTTTAAAATAGATTGTAAAACTAATGAAGTTGTAACTTTTTAATTACTTCATCTATCTTTGTATCTATCTAGAATGTAAGTCAAGCTTATGCAAAGTTGCGTTAAGTTAAGGCTGACGATGGTCTATAGAAACGATGAGTCCAAATACGTTCGATATTTATTTTTTGAAATTATTATATTTTTTGAAACGACTGATAACCGTCTTTCACAAATTTACAAGTGTTTAGCTATTCTGTCATAAAAAAGCAAGACAGATGAAGCTAAGTCCTTGCCCCCAACATAGCTGCATAAATTTTGTTTGCCCATAAGAGATGATATTTGAGCCATCTTATTATAACTTTGGTAGACGGCATATTTCGGCCTTGGTCTCATTAATTCGGAAGTGAAGGGCCTCTCATTAGGCGCTTCCTATCTTTAAATTTAAATAAAACAAAGTGTATGTGAGATATAATCGAAATTTTTTATTTATTTGAAAGGCCTTTCGGTGCCATGAAGTGTGGAATATAATATCGCTTAAATATCCGCCGCAGCTTCTCTGAGGGGCGCGCATTCGAAATGTCCAATTTTCCGTGACTCTGACACATAAATCAGGCTGAATTCTTGGGTACCGGTCTGGATGGCGGCTTATTCGTATAGATGGGATCAAATCACACGATCTCGGTAGCCAGTTCACATCACCTCTGAGATGATCATGCGCCTGAATCGCTCGTGCAGAATTCCTAATATGGCGTGAGCTGTGTGGCATGAAGCGTTTTCCTGTTCAAATCACATGTCCAGGCCAAAAGAATTTGGCGGTGATGGCCTGGCCAACGTGGTTCTCAAAGAAATATGAACTGATGACGCCGCCAGTCCTTAATCCACACCAAACGGTGACTTTTTCGGGATGCACTGGGCGTTCTGCGATCTCTTGTGGATTGGTATCGTCCCAGAATCTACATTCTATCATATATTCTTCAAAGATGGGCCTCAACGTTGCCCGAATAGAACACCCATTTTGATAAAAGAATTTTATTATTTGCACGTGTTGTTGAACGCTTTATCCGTCAATGGTGATGTGGCAAAAAGGAATTTGACAGATGCAGCTTCAACAAAATGGCCGCTAACAACTGTCAAAATTCGAAAGTTCCTATTGGAAGACCCTTTATGTTGTTGGTTGGTAGAGGCTGTTCATAACTTCTTGCAAATTGATAAAATTTCAGTCATTTTAAATCCAAATCTTAACCAAAACTCAGGCATTAAGCTAAATGTCTGACTAACAACTGAAAAAAAATTAACCGTACAGAAAGCCGCATCCACCTTACTATCGGCCTATTGTAAAATAAACATTATAGGCGTAGAGCTCATTAGATTCTTTTTTTAGGAGGTGTTCATCATAACATTAAAATTTTTGTGTCCCATTCGATCCCTTTTGATTTGATGGCAAAAGAATATTGTCCTGAAGTTGCTTGTTATTCTGGTGCAGCATTCTGAATAATTCACACTCTTAGACCGATACTTTTCGCACATATTTTGAACTCCCCTTGAAACCTTTTTATTATGGATAAGCCTCGATAATTTGCCAACATTAGGGTGTGTAAGTACCTAACCAATAACCCCTTAAGCCCACTTAATCGATACAAACTGCCTTAACTTGAAAAAGAAGAAAGCCTAAATACCCCATTGACCCGAGGGATTACCAAAATTCACCAAATAGCCAAGATCCGGTCGTTCCACAAATTAAGAGCAAGGACAATAAAATAACTTTCTCAAGACGCACGAAGCGCCCGTAACCTCCCAACCAACTACACATTCATCATTTTGCAAAATAAAATTTACATTTTCTAACCATTTACATAAATAGTAACAACATTCGTGTTTCGATGTAATTCAGACCCACAAAAAAAACAACGCAACACAACACAAAATTTTATGGAATATGTTTTGCGATAGCTTGAAGTGTGTAGGGAAGTGTGAATTAGAATAAATTATGAAGTGGTGGGACCTCGGGTCTTGTAATAAGGTAGTCAAGCAATTAAGTTTGACAACCCCCTTGCCTTAAAGTGAAAAGTGTTGGAAGGCATGTTTGTTTACTTGTATTTTAGTTTTGCATTCATAAGGAAAGGGCTACATTGTTTGTGGTGGCCAATTATCACCCCTCAGCGCGCAAAAATCCCCACTAATGTATGCAGAAATTTTGAAAGTGATGGCGACTTTTGGTTTAGAAATTCAATTTAAGTGGAGTTTCAAAGGGGTAATGTGCTTTAGTGGAGGTAGTGTTAAGTGGTGAAGGTATGTTGGAAATGGAAGTATGGCAAACAATGTTCGATGGCTCATATGTTAGTGTTTTAGAAGAAATCGATCAATGAAGCGCAGCCATTGTTGTTGAAGACTGTGTTGAGTTGATTTAGCAAGACCTTCGGGCGATAAATCCCAGCACTTTCAAAGGTCTCAAAGCTCTGATTCGTTTTCTTAGATCCGTGCTTTAAGAGGGGAAATCACAGTAAAATTTAAAATTTTTCGAAAAAAAAATTTTTGGCTTAAAAGGTGCTTTAGGGTCTTAAAAATAATACACCAGATGATGGAATACGGCAAAAGTGTCCGAGTGACCAAATTGTACACTCTTCGGTAACGTCTCTCCGGTATGCTCATACAAATATTTTCATATGGTTCCTCAGTACTTAAAACTTCGCCGAAGACATAACTCCAGCAAATCTTTATCGATCGACTTGAAATTTTGACAGTAGCTTCGAAATATCTTTCTCCAAGGAGCTACGTAGGATTTTTTATTTTGTATGGCTCAATTTTTTTAATCGACGATTTTATGACGTTTTTTTTTAATAAAATTTAACTTTATTTTCAAACATACACCATTTTGTAAAAAATCAATATTTCAAAGAAATCTTACGTAGCTAGAAAACTAAAAATATTTTGTAGTTTTCTTCCAGGTCAAAAATTAAGGAGTCTACGTCTTCGGCCATCGACACAGACACGCTTTCAAATAGGCGCCTTGCGACATTTTCTGTGCAGCTGCCATTTTTAAATATTTTTTATTGAAAAAATTACATTTTGTACGTTTTTAGTATTGCTATAAAACTTACTTTGTAGATTTTCGATTGATACTTTTATTCACCCAAAATTTATTCACGAGAATATGCCTATTTTTTTGTGTGCTACTGTGATTTCCCCCCTTAAAAATACCCCAAAAACAAGTTTTGATCGGTAAAATTGTGCGATCTTGCCGATCAGCGCAAATCGCCAAAATGAGGCAGCAGGCGACCTGAAAGCGCACTCGTGCCGCATGTCATCCACGGCGTCTTGGAACAAATGAGAACGGGTGACACCTCTGGCGTAAATGTATTATGCAATGACCTTGAGTGTATGACATGCCCGCCCGAAGCGCAAATTTCGTTTGTCGAAGTATCCGTTCAGATCAAAATGACATGATTGACGGTTGACAGGGAGTCGTCTAATCGATGTGGACGGCTCATCCGTGGCATCTTCAGCCCCAGCGATGATATTTTTGTCGGAACGAACACAAAGATTTGGCAAATGACCAAATAGGGCATCCAAACATATGTGAAGCCCCTTTTGATAAATCCTTTGCCTTAGGTTGGTGAAAATACAGCTGTAGAGTGGATTCCATGGGTGAACTAAGTGGATTTGCTTTTATAGACGCATCCATGCCCATGAGCAAAATAGCTTTTTTGCAATAAACACGCTCTCAAGGGAACACGCTCTCAAGGGAACACGCTCTCAAGGGAATACCCTTACAAATTCGACAAAAAACAAGTCTGAGAGGAAATGAATATAGGTAATGGTCGTGCATTAATTTTTTAGATTTCTTTTAATGGGAGATGGTTTCACATTCTATTTTTTATGGCTTTTAAGCAAATTTCTTCAATGGACTCTACGACAAAAATTAGGCCTCAATGTGAACTGATGAGTTTTCCTGGCGAGGGAATTTTATCGATTAAATTAGTGGATTGACTCTTATGAGATTAATCACCCGATTTTCAAATCTATCATGCAGCCGAAGCACGATCTTAAGAGTACCTGCCCTAAAACGGAAGCAACACTACACTGACGGTTTACGGATGCGAATTTTCGGCGACCAATTTGGTGTACTTTTTTCTCACATGGAAGAAAACGAATGCTCCGGTAGATTCCTCTTGGTTTTTGAATGTGAATTTAGGATTTCTTTAAGGCTAGATCAGATTAATTGTTCTTTGTAATTGTGATTTTTTGCTCTGTTTTGGAAGAATCATGGGTTTCAATTTCAACCTGTTCAGGCTGCAGATTCATAGTGGGCGTTGCAATATTTACAGACGCAATGGGCAATTGCTAGCAGGGAATTCCACTTTCGGTATTTTCCATGTTTGGATAAACTTGTGGAGTATGAAGGGAATCGTGAGAATTTGAATTGATTTTATTTTGCATCTGTGATGTCTAATTCTGGTTCTTTTGCTCAACAGCTCGACGAAAGGCTTCATCGAAATGAAATGATCTGGATTACAAAAAAAAAAACATACAACGGAAATCTTCTTTTTTATAATATCAATAAATATAAACTTTAAAGATCAAAATTATTAAAATACTGGGGCTGATTTTTTTTTTCAAATCTTAAATTCCCCATTAAATAAGTTTTGCTTATTGCCGAGGAAATTGTATGTACATAGAAACTGCCTTTAATACATCTTTCTACGTACACGAAATCTATGCGGGCGAAGTCGTCGGGGACTGCTAGTAATTGATAATTTCCAAATCAAGAAAGAGAAGAAAAAATAATTTAAAAATTGATGTAAAAATAAGACACCCGTTGGCCAAATGTTTCGTTTCTAGTTTGACAACCAATTTGACATTTCTACGTTTGATGTGTGGATGAAAGTCGTTCGGGAATGGCTAACGAAAGCGCCAATGTACAAACAGATTTGCGCCACATTGTAAAACGATATCTGCAAAACTTGAACCAATATGAATAAAATAAGTCAAACTCAATATCCTCGATTTCATCTGTTATTCAACGGCTAGTACAGCATAGAAGGAGAAAGATACAGGACACTCTCATATTCGTGAAGAACGCCACGACGAGCTGGTTGATAAGAAGAATGATTTCGCTTATTTTCAAGCCTTTTCCCCGACATTATAAAAAAATTTCAATATTTTAAAAAACGATGACAGCGAAAATCCTTGCTTGATCACGAAGACGTTTTTCCTTTGAATTGATTTTTTCAATCAAAAAAAGACTTCAACCGAAATTGGAAACAGTTCTTCACACGAATTTCTTACCCCCTCTGCTTGAAACTAGAATGATTCGAAAAAATATTTACATACACACTCACAGTTGCATGTGTCAGCTGGTGTTACACGGATACCAGCTCATCATTTAAACGTGCAAACTAAGTGCAGATTTACAAGAACTTCATGCCTTGAATTAATTTGCAAAATCGCACGCCATCGGTTTTGCCACATTCAATTTTAACTTGAACCCAAAATAAGTTTCGTTTCCGTCATGCAATTTACGGGTATAGATACATTCCAAATATATCAAGGCAACATTAAAGCCACCTGAAATTGAAGTAGGAGCAGCAGCCAAATCAAATTGCCACGATGCCAGATGTGCGAATGATTTTGTGAGGGTGAATATTTTTGAATGCAGTTATGCACCAGCATGCATGTTTTCGAATCAAATGAAAATAAATGCAACCTGACCTGGTTTGTTATTTCAAGAGACACGCACACTAAATATACAACTGGTTGGGGTTTTGGGCCTTTTTCGGGTACGAATTTGACAAAAAACGAGGACTTAATTAAAATGAATTTATTCGAGGAAGTGACTTTAATTGATGCCATGTGGCAGCAAATTGGATAAAATTTATTTTGTTTTGAAATTAATGAATTTTTTTTTTTCAAAAATAGAACCCATACAAATTTAACAACTGAAATTTTACTCGGAAAAAGGATTCATTTGAACTGGTGTTACTCGAAAGAAGGACCTTTTCAATTATAGGTTTCAAGTCTCCTGCCTTATATTGGGAAGGTTTTCGAAGAAGTGATAAGAAAATTCCTGTTTTTAGGTTGAAAAAAATGGAGATGATACCAATTCAGATCCAAAAAAAACCATTCATCGGTGCACGCTGTTAGAAAAATTTTAATGCCATACTGCTTTTTGGATATCGAAAAATCTTTCGTGAGTTAAAATATACTATAGAACTTCGGGGGCCCCATAGCAAAATTTGTTGCAAGCCCTTTTTCATGCAAAGTCTTAAATTAATGTAATCCTGCTGTTCGACGTTCTCACATAATTTTTAATAGCTTATTTCTGCTGTGGCCGTTATAACTGGAATCGTTGAAAATAAGAAGCATGATGTAATAACGTCGACGCGCACTCTCTTGCATATTTCTGTTAGTATATTCAAAATATTACTGAATAAAATATCAGCTTCTTGTGTTCATTCTGAAGGCCTTAGAACCCGAGCTTATCATCTCAAGTAATGAAGTTAAAATGAGACTTACATTATAAATGCGAAGATCTCCAAAATATTATAAATGAACTTTATAAATGATGGACGGGATCATTGTCTACTTTTAAGTGTCAGTTGAGTTGCGATGTTATGAAACACTTTCATTCTTTGTATGGTGGCCCCAATTTATTTTTTACTTTATATCATGTTGTTGTAGAGGCAATAGCAGTTCACCTTCTGAGAACGGTTTACGAGAAGACGGACGGACACACAGGCTTAGTTATAGGGTTCCTTTGTAGCCTTTTTGTTACGGAACCCTAAAAAAACAAAATACAAAAGCAAACGAAAGCTTTTCATTATTCTGGGCAATCAGACTCATATCGCATTTTGTACGTTTATAACCAATACGTTGTCATATTGTTTTTTAAATCATTCGAGTGCTACCATTTCAGTGACAAAATTTCGGTAACGAACGACCATATCTTACTTTTTTCGTTTCAAATTAATCGTAGGATGTGTATGACATGATTTGGCCCATAAAATCGACAGTTAGCCACATTTTCACGCTAAGATAAATCTTGGAGTGATTCGAGTACGTTACGTTCAACACAAGCCGTCCAAAAATCGATTTATTGTAGACTTACTTCACTTATCGTGGAATTAGCAGCTTGTTCTTGCAAATAATCAGTTTTTTTGAAAAACCATTAATCGGAAGCCTAACCTTGGTCACTAGGCAACAATCGTTTTAAAAAATTGCAAGAGTTTGTTTTTCTAGTTTGTTTTTGAAAAAGAATCAACTTGCTTCACCTCCATTCCTATCAGTGTTCAAAAATACCTCCCATTGTTGAAAATGACAATTTATTGAATTTCAATTTTGCCAAGAAGACCACTCAACCCATAAAAAACGTATTTAAGCGATAAGTGCTTGTTCAAATCAGATCACCTCCAAAACGAGCTCGTACATCATTACAAACCCTGATGAGACACAAGTTGTTTAGCTAATGCAGCGGCCATTCAGTATGCCCTTCAACTACTGAAGTTCGATTTTTTCTAGTGGACAGCTCATCAATTATTTATCGATGATGGACAATTGGAATCAATAATTAAAACCACAAACACGTTTTTCCAATTTCTGGTGCAGTGTGGCCTAATGACCACTTGATGATATGCCAGCGCCAGGATCGTATCTCATTAGGGGAAGCCACAAACTACTCTCGAAGTTGTTTTATAGATGAACTTTTACACTGCCATCCATAAGTTCTCGGACTTAGCAAAAAAAAAGTATCAGAAAAAGGAGGCCTAGAGGTGATAGAACGACCATACAATTTGTTGTACACAATTTTTTTCTAAAACTTCTGTTTCTCAGACACATTTTGAGTTAATTGGGACCTTTTCTAATTAAAATAAAAGTAGAAAGAGTAGATTCATCCACGAGTAAGTTCTGAAAATTTTACTTTCGAATACCTTGTATGAAGAAGGGCAAACTTTGAATGCTATTGCTGATTAGCTTGAATTATCAAAGTCGACAGTGTACTATACAAAACGTCACTTCAAGCGACCATTAACCCGGAAAAAGCGGAAGGTCAAAATCTACATCAAAATAGAAGGGCTGTGGAACAAAAAACTAAGTCGGCTAACAACTCTAGAAATCTGCGCGGTCGATTAGAAGTAAAGAAAGCTTAATAGCGACCTCAAAATAAAGACAAGTCTTAAGATTCAATCCTTATAATAAATGTTCGTAGCCACCAGACTCAACTAAAGTAGTAGAAAGGATCAAAATGCAGAGCAAATAGCAGAGGTAGAAAGTAACTACCTTGCGGCACTCATGAATGCTTCTACGATTATGTTTCATTAATTTGGCCTTTTAAGTAACTTACAAAATTGAGTTCTACTTGTGAGATAAATTCCAAGCCAACAAATTTACCAGTCCTGTTCTCCAAAGTTGGATATGTTGGCTAGAAGAATACAAATATTTACATACCTCGTCAAATTGACTCAATTGAGAAAATTCAATTCACATTCGTCCGCGCAGTTTTCGTGTACCGAGAAGAGTTGTAGGATTCAAAATGATTTACTCACCGCCCTGTGACACCAAAACGAACGGATTATCCAAAAAAAATGACAGATTGAAATTTATTAAAAATAAATTTTTATTCATATTTAAACAAATTATGTATTAACCTTTTTATGGAACTTTTTTTAAAAAAGCTTTTCAGTTTTAAAACTTTTTCCAGGAAAACAAGTACGTTTCTCTTACAGTAACGACAGCGTTCGCAAAATAAAAAACTTCTGATTTTTCAACAATATTAATAAAATAATTGCTCGCCTCGAATGACCCTTTTTCTTTAAATTATTTTAATGTGATAATTTAGAGCCTACGTTCATTCCAAAGAGCCATTGTAAGTATTGGTGGAAGCATTTTTGAAATCGGGTGGGTTTTGCCAAACCCTTGGAAGACCTTAAGATTAAGGGATGCGTCGTCGCAGACTTTTTTGTAGGACTTTTTGATTTCTCAAACATTACAATAGAAAGCAATTAAATATCCATAACCGTTAAAGAATCATTCGCAAAAATAGCAATCGCTGGACCGATATTTAGTTACATAATTGGTCTCTTTTTATTAAATGAAATTATTTGTAGCCCAAGTTCATTCTGAAGGTCCGCTGTGAAATAATTTTTGAAATCGAATGGACAGTTTCGAAGAGGAACAAGCAATACCAATGTGAGTGAAATTATAGAATTTCCAAGCCAATAAAAAATTAAAAAAAATAAATTGGTTATAATTGGAGCCCCACTTAAACGATTCTTTCATTAGTGAAATTTACTTGACCAGAGAGAATCAATTTGAGAATAAACCTTTTAAAAGAATTTGCAAATGCGCGATGGTATGAATTATTCTGCCTTCATATCCACTCTAAAAGAGCCTATTTCGACTTCAAGTAAATAATTGAAGTATTTCGATACAGGATTAGCTGCGAAGGTGCACAAGAGTCAATACAATGACTTTAACTTACATGCGAATTTTAAAATGTCAAAAGATTTAAAATTATAAAACGTTTGAAATCGCAATGGAATGATTTTCAGATCTGCTTAAGGAATCATCATCAGCTTTATGCTAAAGAAGAATCAGTGAAAGACAAGTGCAAGATACGCCCGTAGAAATTGTGATGTAAGATAATGATCTGAAACATTCTTCGAAGCTTTGCCGAGGACAAGTGGATCGAGAAAAAAATGGAGCACTGAAAAATATGAAAAGACCTGCCCAGTAACCACACCTCAACTCAATTGATTGAGAGTTTCAAAGAAAGACAAACACTTTCAGATCAAAAACATAAAAAAATTATCAACAAAATAATTAGATTGAAGAACAAGAACTCCTTTATTTATATATATATACATATTTATTCACCTGTCCATTTTTAAGTATTTATTTGTAATTTATTTCTTATTGATTTATACACATATTTATTATGCGTTATTTTTTTATTATTTATTTTTTATTTACTTATTTATGCAATTATTTTTTATATTTATTTATTCATTTATTTATTTAGTTATTTATTTATTTACTTATTTACTTATTTATTTTTTTATTTAATTTATTAATTTATGTTTTTATATATATTTATTTTGTTACCTTACCTATTTATTTATTTTTTATGTATTTATCTATACGTGTAGTATATTTCGGTAGTTAACATAACAATTTTATAAATAATTATTTAAATGGTTCATTTCTATTGATTTATGATGATTTAAGCTTCCTTATTTATTTATTGTCTATATTTTTTACTTTACATTTTTAGTCTATACTTAAACATTTCCTCTTCTCTCTATCAAGCCCCTCTTCGATTATTACGTAGGTTTTTTTCTGTTGCGTTTTTTCGCCCTGAGTCTATTTATAAATGTTTTGACATAAATTGTAAAAATATTGCAATATTGTCATTTATACCAAATCTCTAAAGTGCAATATGGTTCAGAATCAACAAAGTAAAATTTTTCGCTACAATAAATTAAAAACCTGACTTTAACTCAAACAGAATATTTCGTCCGGATACATATGGGCAGCACTGTATTGTCTGGTAATGGTGTTAGTTATTTTCTTTTATCCAATAATATTTCCGAAACAATCTGGTGCTAATACAATTCTGATTAGTGTCCTTGAATTAAGTGCTATTGCTATACTTCTTCACCCGCAAAAAGACACACACAAACACAGAAAAAAAAATTCAAGTCCGATGATAAATCCATGCGCATTAACAAAGCAATCTTCCTTATTCAATACACGAGTGCCATTAATTCGACGAACCAACCTCGCCCACACACATAACCATTTCAATTTTATTTTCTCAACAAAATTATATCCTTTACGTTCGACATGACAGAACGATGTGATATAATCACGGGAACATTAAAAAATCCCCCCCCAAAAAAAAAAAACAAGATACAAAAAGCAAGCAAAGGGAAATTAAATTTTTTAATTAATCAAATAAAAAAGGAGGAGATTCCACGCATTACGTAATGATCCTTTGCACGAAAACCTAAATAAACGCAAGCATATGGAATGCCCTACTGTGATAAATACGAGACAATGTGCGATGAATGTGGCCAAGTGTGGTGTTGCCACAGGCCACACCCGTAGAGTGTTAAAATCTTAATCGAAGGATATTTAATATCACCGGAATAATAATTGCAGTGCAATCGGAGGGATTGTGAGGAAATCCGATACCCTTAATATTTTATTATTATTGAAATATGAGGCGAGGATTTTGTTGCTGTTTTTTCGAATTTTATTTTATGTTCATAGTGGGCTGGCACGGCATCGTTAATATTAAGTAAGTGATTTAAGTTTAATCCTCACACGCTCCTTATTAACCTATTTCCTTGCCAGAAAAAAAATATACAAAAAACCAAAGTTTCCAGTTTGATGTGTTATGAGGCTAGTTTAATTTTATAGCATATCGGGTGGACGTACATAGTTGCTTTGAAAGGACGAAAATTATAGACTTCCACTGTTGATTTTGATCCTGATCCAGTACTTGGAAAATAGGCTTCGATATAGAAGTGACAAAAAGATAAAAATAGATCTCTATGTTAATGAAGCCAAATGCTTGTAGCTGTCAATAAGAGATGTACAACCTCAGTGGCTTCGAGGACCTCATCATCCTCGAAATTAACTCAAAGAATGAAGAATCACTCTTGTCAATTGGAGTGCATCTAAATAAAGGAAAGTCGTTTTTCCATAACATCTTGACAGATACAAGTTGGCAGATCAATGAGTATAGGGTGGGTCACTTGTTGGTTGCGTTTAAAAATTAAACACCGTTCCATATTTTTGTTGATTTGTTGAAAAGAGTGAAATTTCCATCTTGTTGTTTTTGAATACTTTTCTCGACTCGGGGGATTATGTCTATCCTTGTAACGCATACTTGTAATTTATCGTTATCTTTTTTGTTTTGCCATTTTACAAGATGAGCACGTTTTTTATCTTTAAAGCCTGGTTGAAATACTTGCTTATATTCTTGTGTTTCTGGGCACCTGGTAATATTTCCGGATTTTATGCAATATCGGCTTGTTTTGTTTAACTTTTCTGTTTTGCCATTGAACAAGATGAGCTTGTTATTTATCTTTAAAGCCTGGTTGAAATACTTGCTTATTTTCTTGCATTTCTGGGCGCCTAGTGATTTGTCCGAATTTTATGCAATATCGGCTTATTGTGTTTAACTTTTCTGTTTTGGCTTTGAACAAGATGAGCCTGTTATTTATTTTTATAGCCTGGTTGAAAAACTTGCTCATTTTCTTGCGTTTCTGGGTGCCTGGCTACTTTTCCTGCGTTTCTGTGCGCCTGGTAATTTGTCCGGATTCTATGCAATATCGGCTTGTTTTGTTTAACTTTTCTGTTTTGGCTTTGAACAAGATGAGCGTGTAATTTATTTTTAAAGCCTGGTTGAAATACTTGCTTATTTTCTTGCATTTCTGTGCGCCTGGTGATTTTTCCGGATTTTATGCAATATCGGCTTGTTTTGTTTAACTTTTCTGTTTTGGCTTTGAACAAGATGAGCCTGTTATTTATTTTTAAAGCCTGGTTGAAATACTTGCTTATTTTCTTGCATTTCTGGGCGCCTGGTGATTGTTCCGGATTTTATGCAATATCGGCTTGTTTTGTTTAACTTTTGTGTTTTGGCCACATTTTTTGCAATATCGGCTTGTTTTGTTATATTTTTCTGTTTTAGCATTGAACGAGATGATCCTGTTATTTATCTTTTGAACTTGGTTGGGATACTTGATTATTTTCCTGCGTTTCTGGGCGCCTGGTGATTTTTCCGGATTTTATGCAATATCGGCTTGTTTTGTTTAACTTTTGTGTTTTGGCATTGAACAAGATGAGCTTGTTATTTATCTTTAAAGCATGGTTGGGATACTTGCTTATTTTCCTGCGTTTCTGGGCGCCTGGTGATTGTTCCGGATTTTATGCAACATCGGCTTGTTTTGTTTATTTTTTCTGTTTTGGCATTGAACAAGATGAGCTCGTTTTTTATCTTTAAAGCCTGGTTGAAATACTTGCTTATTTACTCGCGTTTCTGGGCGCCTGGTAATTTTTTCGGATTTTATGCAATATCGGCTTGTTTTGTTTAACTTTTGTGTTTTGGCCGCATTTTTTGCAATATCGGCTTGTTTTGTTATTTTTTTCTGTTTTAGCATTGAACGAGATGATCCTGTTATTTATCTTTTGAACTTGGTTGGGATACTTGATTATTTTCCTGCGTTTCTGGGCGCCTGGTGATTTTTCCGGATTTTATGCAATATCGGCTTGTTTTGTTTAACTTTTCTGTTTTGCCATTGAACAAGATAAGCTTGTTATATATCTTTAAAGCCTGGTTGAAATACTTGCTTATTTTCCTGTGTTTCTGGGCGCCTGTTAATTTTTCCGTATTTTATGCAATATCGGCTTGTTTTGTTTATCTTTTCTGTTTTGCCATTGAACAAGATGAGCTCGTTTTTTATCTTTAAAGCCTGGTTGAAATACTTGCTTATTTACTCGCGTTTCTGGGCGCCTGGTAATTTTTTCGGATTTTATGCAATATCGGCTTGTTTTGTTTAACTTTTGTGTTTTGGCCGCATTTTTTGCAATATCGGCTTGTTTTGTTATTTTTTTCTGTTTTAGCATTGAACGAGATGATCCTGTTATTTATCTTTTGAACTTGGTTGGGATACTTGATTATTTTCCTGCGTTTCTGGGCGCCTGGTGATTTTTCCGGATTTTATGCAATATCGGCTTGTTTTGTTTAACTTTTCTGTTTTGCCATTGAACAAGATAAGCTTGTTATATATCTTTAAAGCCTGGTTGAAATACTTGCTTATTTTCCTGTGTTTCTGGGCGCCTGTTAATTTTTCCGTATTTTATGCAATATCGGCTTGTTTTGTTTATCTTTTCTGTTTTGCCATTGAACAAGATGAGCTCGTTTTTTATCTTTAAAGCCTGGTTGAAATACTTGCTTATTTACTCGCGTTTCTGGGCGCCTGGTAATTTTTTCGGATTTTATGCAATATCGGCTTGTTTTGTTTTACTTTTGTGTTTTGGCCGCATTTTTTGCAATATCGGCTTGTTTTGTTATTTTTTTCTGTTTTAGCATTGAACGAGATGATCCTGTTATTTATCTTTTGAACTTGGTTGGGACACTTGCTTATTTTCCTGCGTTTCTGGGCGCCTGGTGATTGTTCCGGATTTTATGCAACATCGGCTTGTTTTGTTTATTTTTTCTGTTTTGGCATTGAACAAGAAGATCCTGTTATTTATCTTTAAAGCCTTGTTTAAATACTTGCTTAAATTCTTGTGTTTCTGGGCGCCTGGTAATTTTTCCGGATTTTATGCAATATCGGCTTGTTTTGTTTAACTTTTGTGTTTTGGCATTTAACAAGATGAGCCTGTTATTTATCTTTAAAGCCTGGTTGAAATACTTGCTTATTTTCTTGCGTTTCTGGGTGCCTGCTGATTTTTCCGGATTTTATGCAATATCAGCTTGTTTTGTTTAACTTTTGTGTTTTGGCATTGAACAAGATAAGCCTGTTATTTATCTTTAAAGCCGGGTTGAAATACTTGCTTATTTTCTTGTGTTTCTGGGCGCCACGTAATTTTTCCGGACTTTATGCAATATCGGCTTGTTTTGTTTAACTTTTGTGTTTTGGCATTAAACAAGATGAGCTTGTTATTATATATGAGCCTGTTTTTTTATCTTTAAAGCCCGGTTAAAAAACTTGCTTATTTTCTTGTGTTTCTGGGCGCCTGGTAGTTTTTCCGGATTTTATGCAATATCGGCTTGTTTTGTTTAACTTTTGTGTTTTGGCATTGAACAAGATAAGCCTGTTATTTATCTTTAAAGCCGGGTTGAAATACTTGCTTATTTTCTTGTGTTTCTGGGCGCCAGGTAATTTTTCCGGACTTTATGCAATATCGGCTTGTTTTGTTTAACTTTTGTGTTTTGGCATTAAACAAGATGAGCTTGTTATTATATATGAGCCTGTTTTTTTATCTTTAAAGCCCGGTTAAAAAACTTGCTTATTTTCTTGTGTTTCTGGGCGGCTCGTAATTTTTCCAGATTTTATGCAATATCGGCTTATTTTGTTTAAATTTTCTGTTTTGCCATTGAACAAGATGAGCTTGATATTTTTCTTTAAAGCTTGATTGAAATACTTGCTTATTTTCTTGTGTTTCTGGGCGCCTGGTAATTTTTCCGGATTTTATGCAATATCGGCTGGTTTTGTTATTTTTTTCTGTTTTGGCATTGAACAAGATGAGCTTGCTATTTATCTTTAAAGCCAGGCTTGCTTATTTTACTGCGTTTCTGGGCGCCTGGTGATGTTTCGGATTTTATGCAATATCGGCTTGTTTTGTTTAACTTTTCTGTTTTGCCATTGAACAAGATGAGCTTGATATTTTTCTTTAAAGCTTGATTGAAATACTTGCTTATTTTCTTGTGTTTCTGGGCGCCTGGTAATTTTTCCAGATTTTATGCAATATCGGCTTGTTTTGTTTATCTTTTCTGTTTTACCATTGAACAAGATGAGCTCGTTATTTAGCTTTAAAGCCTGTTTAAAATACTTGCTTATTTTCTTGTGTTTCTGGGCGCCTGGTAATTTTATCTTTAAAGCCTGGTTGAAATACTTGCTTATTTTCTTGTGTTTCTGGGCGCCTGGTAATTTTTCCAGATTTTATGCAATATCGGCTTATTTTGTTTATTTTTTCTGTTTTGGCATTGAACAAGAAGATCCTGTTATTTATCTTTAAAGCCTTGTTTAAATACTTGCTTAAATTCTTGTGTTTCTGGGCGCCTGGTAATTTTTCCGGATTTTATGCAATATCGGCTTGTTTTGTTTAACTTTTGTGTTTTGGCATTTAACAAGATGAGCCTGTTATTTATCTTTAAAGCCTGGTTGAAATACTTGCTTATTTTCTTGCGTTTCTGGGTGCCTGCTGATTTTTCCGGATTTTATGCAATATCGGCTTTTTTTGTTTAACTTTTGTGTTTTGGCATTTAACAAGATGAGCCTGTTTTTTATCTTTAAAGCTTGATTGAAATAATTGCTTATTTTCTTGTGTTTCTGGGCGCCTGGTAATTTTTCCAGATTTTATGCAATATCAGCTTGTTTTGTTTAACTTTTGTGTTTTGGCATTGAACAAGATAAGCCTGTTATTTATCTTTAAAGCCGGGTTGAAATACTTGCTTATTTTCTTGTGTTTCTGGGCGCCAGGTAATTTTTCCGGACTTTATGCAATATCGGCTTGTTTTGTTTAACTTTTGTGTTTTGGCATTGAACAAGATAAGCCTGTTATTTATCTTTAAAGCCGGGTTGAAATACTTGCTTATTTTCTTGTGTTTCTGGGCGCCTGGTAATTTTTCCAGATTTTATGCAATATCAGCTTGTTTTGTTTAACTTTTGTGTTTTGGCATTGAACAAGATAAGCCTGTTATTTATCTTTAAAGCCGGGTTGAAATACTTGCTTATTTTCTTGTGTTTCTGGGCGCCAGGTAATTTTTCCGGATTTTATGCAATATCGGCTTGTTTTGTTTAACTTTTGTGTTTTGGCATTAAACAAGATGAGCTTGTTATTATATATGAGCCTGTTTTTTTATCTTTAAAGCCTGGTTAAAAAACTTGCTTATTTTCTTGTGTTTCTGGGCGCCTGGTAATTTTTCCGGATTTTATGCAATATCGGCTTGTTTTGTTTAACTTTTGTGTTTTGGCATTGAACAAGATAAGCCTGTTATTTATCTTTAAAGCCGGGTTGAAATACTTGCTTATTTTCTTGTGTTTCTGGGCGCCTGGTAATTTTTCCAGATTTTATGCAATATCAGCTTGTTTTGTTTAACTTTTGTGTTTTGGCATTGAACAAGATAAGCCTGTTATTTATCTTTAAAGCCGGGTTGAAATACTTGCTTATTTTCTTGTGTTTCTGGGCGCCAGGTAATTTTTCCGGATTTTATGCAATATCGGCTTGTTTTGTTTAACTTTTGTGTTTTGGCATTAAACAAGATGAGCTTGTTATTATATATGAGCCTGTTTTTTTATCTTTAAAGCCTGGTTAAAAAACTTGCTTATTTTCTTGTGTTTCTGGGCGCCTGGTAATTTTTCCGGATTTTATGCAATATCGGCTTGTTTTGTTTAACTTTTGTGTTTTGGCATTGAACAAGATAAGCCTGTTATTTATCTTTAAAGCCGGGTTGAAATACTTGCTTATTTTCTTGTGTTTCTGGGCGCCAGGTAATTTTTCCGGACTTTATGCAATATCGGCTTGTTTTGTTTAACTTTTGTGTTTTGGCATTAAACAAGATGAGCTTGTTATTATATATGAGCCTGTTTTTTTATCTTTAAAGCCTGGTTAAAAAACTTGCTTATTTTCTTGTGTTTCTGGGCGCCTGGTAATTTTTCCGGATTTTATGCAATATCGGCTTGTTTTGTTTAACTTTTCTGTTTTGCCATTGAACAAGATGAGCTTGTTATTTTATCTTTAAAGCCTGGTTGAAATACTTGCTTATTTTCTTGTGTTTCTGGGCGCCTGGTAATTTTTCCAGATTTTATGCAATGTCGGCTTATTTTGTTTAAATTTTCTGTTTTGCCATTGAACAAGATGAGCTTGATATTTTTCTTTAAAGCTTGATTGAAATACTTGCTTATTTTCTTGTGTTTCTGGGCGCCTGGTAATTTTTCCGGATTTTATGCAATATCGGCTTGTTTTGTTATTTTTTTCTGTTTTGGCATTGAACAAGATGAGCTTGCTATTTATCTTTAAAGCCAGGCTTGCTTATTTTACTGCGTTTCTGGGCGCCTGGTGATGTTTCCGGATTTTATGCAATATCGGCTTGTTTTGTTTAACTTTTCTGTTTTGCCATTGAACAAGATGAGCTCGTTATTAAGCTTTAAAGCCTGTTTGAAATACTTGCTTATTTTCTTGTGTTTCTGGGCGCCTGGTAATTTTTCCAGATTTTATGCAATGTCGGCTTATTTTGTTTAAATTTTCTGTTTTGCCATTGAACAAGATGAGCTTGATATTTTTCTTTAAAGCTTGATTGAAATACTTGTTTATTTTCTTGTGTTTCTGGGCGCCTGGTGATGTTTCCGGATTTTATGCAATATCGGCTTGTTTTGTTTAAATTTTCTATTTTGCCATTGAACAAGATGAGCTTGATATTTTTCTTTAAAGCTTGATTGAAATACTTGCTTATTTTCTTGTGTTTCTGGGCGCCTGGTAATTTTTCCGGATTTTATGCAATATCGGCTTGTTTTGTTTATCTTTTCTGTTTTACCATTGAACAAGATGAGCTCGTTATTTAGCTTTAAAGCCTGTTTGAAATACTTGCTTATTTTCTTGTGTTTCTGGGCGCCTGGTAATTTTATCTTTAAAGCCTGGTTGAAATACTTGCTTATTTTCTTGTGTTTCTGGGCGCCTGGTAATTTTTCCAGATTTTATGCAATATCGGCTTATTTTGTTTAAATTTTCTGTTTTGCCATTGAACAAGATGAGCTTGATATTTTTCTTTAAAGCTTGATTGAAATACTTGCTTATTTTCTTGTTTTTCTTGCCGCCTGGTAATTTTTCCGGATTTTATGCAATATCGGCTTGTTTTGTTTATCTTTTCTGTTTTGCCATTGAACAAGATGAGCTCGTTATTTAGCTTTAAAGCCTGGTTGAAATACTTGCTTATTTTCTTGTGTTTCTGGGCGCCTGGTAATTTTTCCGGATTTTATGCAATATCAGCTTGTTTTGTATAACTTTTCTGTTTTGCCATTGAACAAGATGAGCTCGTTTTTATCTTTAAACCCTGGTTGAAATACTTGCTTATTTTCTTGTGTTTCTGGGCGCCTGGTAATTTTTCCGGATTTGATGCAATATCGGCTTGTTTTGTTTAACTTTTGTGTTTTGGCATTTAACAAGATGAGCCTGTTATTTATCTTTAAAGCTTGATTGAAAAAATTGCTTATTTTCTTGTGTTTCTGGGCGCCTGGTAATTTTTCCGGATTTTATGCAATATCAGCTTGTTTTGTATAACTTTTCTGTTTTGCCATTGAACAAGATGAGCTTGTTATTTATCTTTAAAGCCTGGTCGAAATACTTGCTTATTTTCTTGTGTTTTTGGGCGCCTGGTAATTTCTCCGGATTTTATGCAATATCGGCTTGTTTTGTTTAACTCTTGTGTTTTGGCATTTAACAAGATGAGCCTGTTATTTATCTTTAAAGCCTGGTTGAAATACTTGCTTATTTTCTTGCGTTTCTGGGCGCCTGCTGATTCTTCCGGATTTTATGCAATATCGGCTTGTTTTGTTTAACTTTTTTGTTTTGGCATTTAACAAGATGAGCCTGTTTTTTATATTTAAAGCTTGATTGAAAAAATTGCTTATTTTCTTGTGTTTCTGGGCGCCTGGTAATTTTTCCGGATTTTATGCAATATCAGCTTGTTTTGTTTAACTTTTCTGTTTTGCCATTGAACAAGATGAGCTCGTTTTTTATCTTTAAAGCCTTGTTGAAATACTTGCTTATTTACTTGCGTTTCTGGGCGCCTGGTAATTTTTTCGAATTTTATGCAATATCGGCTTGTTTTGTTTAACTTTTGTGTTTTGGCATTGAACAAGATGAGCCTGTTTTTTATCTTTAAAGCTTGATTGAAATAATTGCTTATTTTCTTGTGTTTCTGGGCGCCTGGTAATTTTTCCGGATTTTATGCAATATGTTTTGTTTATCTTTTCTGTTTTGCCATTGAACAAGATGAGCTCGTTTTTTATCTTTAAAGCCTGGTTGAAATACTTGCTTGTTTACTTGCGTTTCTGGGCGCTTGGTTAATTTTCCGGATTTTATGCAATATCGGCTTGTTTCGTTTAACTTTTGTGTTTTGGCATTGAACAAGATTATCCTGTTATTTATCTTTAAAGCGTGGTTGGGACACTTGCTTATTTTTCTGCTTTGTTTTATATTGGCTCGTTTTGTTTTACTTTTCTGTTCTGGCTTTAACCCAGATTTCTGTCTTTTATTTATTGCAGGCTTGTGATGTTAAAGCTTGGTCATGATACTTGCATTCATTTTAAGAAATCTTTATAGCAACCTGCCAATTAAATAATAATAAAAAATAATGAGGTCAAATACCACATCCGTGAGAGAAAAGCAACTTCAGCACTGATTTCACGATAGTGACTGCATGTGCGGCACTTAACCCGTCTTCCAAGAACTAAAGTTCAATCTAGCCCGATTCTCAATTTCTGGCCAAAAAAAATTGGTTATCATTTTTCAAATGAGGCTGCCAAAGGTTGTAACATTTCTGCTCCTGGCACACTGTCAGTAAGCGTTGGCTTCTATGACTACGTTATGATTTACAGAGCCATTAAAGTGGCAAATTTACTTGTTTACTTAACCATCGAGGAAGAAATATGTTTTTCCAAAATTTTCGGCAGTTTTCAGCTGCTCTAAAGCCTAAACAGACAAGACGGAGCTGGTGTTCGCAACATTTTCGTGGGCTTAGTCCATTTTAATTATTATTAATTGATTGTATTTGTATCATAATTATAATTTGATTAAAATTTATACTGCACGAAGTACAGAGATCTGGAACTTTAAAACTAAAAAATTGTTTACACAGGTTTTGGGCTGAATAAGAAAAAATTAACAATAACAACAATGTAAGAATAAAACTACAATGAAAAACTTTCATCAAGCTGGGCATAGATGTCAGAGCAGCACACAGATATTTCTATTTTATGTTGCAAACACTAAATTAAAAATCATTAAAAAACATTAAGGTGAAAAATAAAAAAAATAATAATAATAATTGAATATATTTAAAAAATAAATCGATAATTAAATAAATAAATAAGCAATTCATAGAAAATACACAATTTACAATTAAATAATTATTAAATAATGTATGAATAAATTGACCAATAAATAAATACAAATAAACAAATTATTAATGAAAAATAAAAACAAAAAAAAAAATAAAAAAAATAGAAATATAAAAATTAATATTTGCAGAGTAATATACAAGTTGTTATAAGATAAATAAATAAAGAAGTAGAAAAATTAATCGCAATTTAAACAGCTTATTCTGATATAAAAAAATTATTGTCAGATAAGCGACAAGTCCAATTGTCTGTTTGCTTCAATTCCTGAGTCGATTGCGCCTTTGCGTTAGTGCAACCAATGCTCAGTTTCTTAGATCCTTAGCGCGTTGGAAACCAGTTTCATGATCTAAATTCACAAAATTGCGCACACCAGCTATAGTTCAGATATTTGTTCGACCGAAAATTTCACAACGTTGTAGATACATGAATCAATCCATATTAAAGCTCAAAATACTGAGTTTATGTCAATTTTTTACGAGTCCGTTTCAAAATCTAACTTTTTTGGTAAAGTTGAAGAAAGAAATTTGCTCTAAACTTAATTTTTGAATGAAAATTGTTTTAAACTTACGACTTTCAATGAACACAAAGAACAACATTTGTAATTTGATTCTAAAAATGTTATGAATTTATATGGAATGGAAAACTCCTCGATTTAAATTTCAACAGTTAACAGCCTTATTTAAACATTCGCCTTGTTAATCTTCGTTCTTTCGTTCCCCCTTCAGTAATTTTAGTTAGGTTTTCATAAGAAAATAAGCACCAAGAACCCATGACCATTTTGCTGCCGAAACGTCACACTATTAAAGCGATTACACCATCCAAACCATTATTTGTCAGCCTCCAAAAGAGCTGTTCACATTTGTTACTCTTGAACCATTACTCCCTCACGACCGTACGTAATGCTCAATTTGCCTCGACCTCTTTATTTTTTTTTTTAAAGCAATTAACATTTAAACATCCATACACACAAGCATGCTCACTACTACACCACTCTCATTGTCTGGAGGCATGAAAAGTCCTCGACTTTATGACATTGCATACACGGTGCTTAACCAAACAAAACCACATTGCGACTAGTGTAAAAAACAAAAAAAAAAAAGTATAGAGTAGGGACATGTCAGCCTCACCGTTAAGCCGAACAATAAAGTTTCCACTCTTCGTGGATTAGTCAACACTTGAGAATAGGTCCCTCAATTAGCCCCTACTCCCGGGCGCAAGTAGTAGTAGCATTCAGACGTCCTTAGCAGGAACAATTACTCACACACAATGAGCGTTAATCCGCGAAAGTCTGCAATGCAAATGAAAATGCTTTTGGAACTTGTGTACCTTCGTATGCATTGCAGAGGCTTTGAGTTTATTTTTTTTGTTATGCCAGCAATAGGGAGGCTGGGATTTAAAGTTTTGAAACTAGCAGGCAGGTAGATTTTGCGGTGTATAACTAGATCCTGTTTGCCTTTAGGTTACTGCGGTACATTATGGTGGATTGGACTGGTTAGGATGCATGCTTTCTGAATGAGAGTTTATGAAGAGAAACATGGATAGGTCAGGAGCAGAGCAGGTTAGGCGTTGACCTACAACAAGAAGGCCAAAAGCAGGTTAAAGAAGTGACTCGAAGCGACAAGCGTGTCCCATTTTTGCATTTCTTTAGAAAAATGTTTATAAAAGCCGTTCAACGAACATGCCCGGAATTTAGGATACTTTTTTCTTTTCAACAGAATTCAGTGTTTGGCATTGAAAAAGGTTGTTGCTGAGATGTGCCTTCAAAATTATCGCCAGTTTTTATCCAGACAATTGACAAATCCGTTTTTTGTCGTTTGAAATTTGTCGAATTTTTGAAATGGTCCTTCCGAGAGGACTAGAGAGTGTGATGGAAAAATTTGAGTCAATTGGTTCAGCAATATTTGCCGATAACATCGCCGCTATCCGAGAGAGAGTGTGAGGTGTGAAGCAGTTGATTTTGCGTCGCTCACAAGAATTCGGCCTTTTGCAGACCACAGAATTGGAAACTGACCATAATTTTTATTGAAAAATCGTTTTCAAAATGAGGCCCATTTCTGGATAAATGGATACAACAATTAAAAAAAATTCTAGAATTTTGGACAATACCAATCCACATGAGATCAGCATCAGGAATCAGTCACTGTTTGGTGTAGATTTTTGGCTGTCGTCGACAACGGTCCAAATTTATTTGAGAACAACGTTGGCGAGGCCATCACCATTAGAGGGAGCCGTACAGGTCGAGCAATACCCACTGCTTTTGACCTGAATTGGATCATATGGACACCAGCGGCATGTGGTTTAAACAGGATGGTGCTAGGTGCCACACAGCTCACGCCTCATTGGTAATTCTGCACGAGCGATTCGAGGAAATGGTTATCTCACGTGGAGGTGATGTGAACTGGCCACCGAGATCGTATGATTTTGCCCCGTAAGACATTTTCTTTTGGGATTTTCTGAAGGCGCAGGTCTATGCGGATAAGCCACAAATCAGAGCAGCACTCACAGCAAATATAACCCATGAAATCGGTAGAATTAAGACCCTTTAGATCGTAACCCCTCCACCAATTCACTCGCAACACCCGCACATCATTGAATGCTCATCAGTTTACCCTTAAGCCTATTTTCGGGCGTACTGTGAAATTAAGAGAGTGTTCTATAGATGGAATGCGTTACCTCGCTCTACTTTTCCTCGGCACTGCAACCTACAGCAATTTAATACCAATGTGCACCGCTACCTTCTTTCTCTCCCTTCTAACTTTCCTTCTGCTCATGCTGTGTAAACGCACTATAAGGGTCCAACCAATCCCAAAAAAGAAAAAAAAGATCGGTCGAATTACAGAAGTTTTTTAAAAGGTAGGTATTCAACCTTGCTTCAAGCTAGACTTGAGTGAATCGACTGAGTGACAGGTGCGAGCGCCACTGGATGAGCTTCAAATAAATTGCTCTTATGTTGTCAGCAAGTGACCATCCATCTTCATATGTAAATGTACTGCTCAATATATCTCGAAGCTATACGCGTCCAAAAATTACTTCACCGGACAAAGTATATTGTAAATTCTGTTACAAAGGTTCAAAAAAATAAATGTATTCGGAGTTAGGTTTCCACTTTGTGTAAATACGTCCTTTCCAAAAACAAAAAGTTATTATCCTAATGAACTTATCTTAACACGGTTTTCAATGTTTATTAAACTATTCACATATCACATTTTCGGTCAACACTTTGCGCATAACAATGAGTTCCTTTCAGTGACACACACTTCCAGCCCTAATTGTGGCCAATTTCCTATTAATTAAGTAAACAATAAAAATCGTTTTACGATATTTACTCTTCATATCCTGCTTGTCCCCAATGACACACACTAATAGGCATTTAATTAATTTTCTCCACAACACATCCTGCCGCCTAGAGATGGACTTTGGCCGCCGCCATGTCACACCGAGATCAATAATATCTAAGATCCGAGACAACAACGTGGCCATCCGAAAATTATGCCTGAACAAACTGGACTCACACCCACACGAAGAATAAATATTTGCCAAAAGTTGATTAGGTTTATGTTTGGAAATAGACCCAAGGCGACACAAGCAGAAGACGACGACGACGCAGACGATAGATGGTAGTGGCGGTCTTATTGAGCCGTTTTCGGGCGATTCAAATTGAGCGAGTTTCGACAGAACGCCCACTTCTATAATAATAAGCCTCTGCAAACAAACAATTAATTGCACACCAACTCAGACGTTTGTAAATAATCTTCCTCCATCAGTCTCTTCACCAGGTGAGGGTGCTGTCAAGGAGCTAGCTTACCCATCCGAGGTGGACTCCCGCAAAAGCCCTGTTTTTTTTTTGGCAGCAAAAACCTTATTACACTGCGACGAAATGCACATTTACTACCTTTGCAGATGTTTACAATGTAAACATTGTACAAGAAGCTGTAGACAGGGGGGGGGGGGGTGTCGGTCGCATTTCACCCTTGCACCAAGGCAAAATGGCTTAACTATTTGTGCCTCTTTACGTTAAAAAAAAAAAAATCCTTTCGTGGATGTACAGTGATGATGTACATCCAACAAGGAGGATGTAAAAGTTTCAAGTTGCCGAACATGGTCCTATAAACATATACGAGTGTATTTATTCTCTTCGTCGTTGTTGGTGGCTTTTTTTAGGGGTGAACAATGCAAACAAAAACGAGCTGTGATATGGAATTTTACTCAAAAACAAAAATACACCCCACATTCTGTTTTATCCTTGGGTGCAAATTGTTATTTCTATTTCGAGGTATTGTAGACAAACTAAACGAGCATCATCCTGCTTAGCTGGTTTCTTTGGGGGTTTCCTTTTGTTTTGCAATATATTTTGCGAAAATCAGAAGAAATGTGCGCTTGGAAGCTGGGAAGTATAAATTAATGAAAGGATTTTACAACAGGAGCAACCGAGTTGTGATATTGCCCCGGAAGAAGAGGATTCAATGGGGAATTATGAAAACCGGAAATAAAACGAAATTACTTTTCCATATGTTTTACTAATGGCGAAAGGAAACCTTTTGTTTAACTGTTTTGCTACCGTGGTCATGGGGAAACAATGGATCTAAAGGATTTGGCCTTCTACCTTTCCTTCACGAGATGCGGTGCGGAAATGTTGTTTAAATTGTTGAGCAACACTTGCAAGCAAATAGAGAGGTGGTTCAGATTTGGATTTGCCGGAAGAGGAGGGCACGTTTTTGTGGCTTTATACTTTTTCCTTCTGTTTTGTTTATTTTTTATATATAGAAGTCGGAATGCTAACCTTCTTAAATTCGTATACTTTTTGGTTCCATCTTGAAATCAGATCTTTAAAACGTGCAGTTAACTCTAGGTGAGCAGGTGATAGCATCCTACACCGCTGAAAAAATTACTAAATATCTTCGGAACCACTTTTCATAAATGACACCCACAAAAGAACAATGCACATCTTGATGGAGTCCCTCAAGGTTCTGTATTTGTTCTCATTCACTGTCTGATCAATGAAATCATAAACTTTTAAGGACTGTCAACAACTGGCTAACATTCATGCGTAAATAATGTCAAAAAGTTGGAAGGCTTTCAATTCAGCGGCGTTAACAATAGCCACCGATTATCGCGTCGTGGTTTTTAGGCCAGAATTTAAAGATTTTTTAATGCTCACAAATGAATGTCTTAGCTTCATCAAATAATTCAATATTCAGTCGTAAAAACAGCAAGGAAAATTGTAACTCGGGCAATGATGAAACTTAATGGTGCACTGAAAGAACAATAGCGAACTGATCAGTGCTCTAAGCGCAGCGTTAGATGGTTCCCGACCTACCACAAGACGCACAAAACACTTAGACTAACGAATGCCGATCATCAGTAAGATGCGACGATGCATGAAAGGTCTACGAAGATAAGAAGGATTGGATTGGCCTAAAGATTTCATAGATACATCGCGTTACACCCAACATCGAAATGTGGTCAGCAAGCATAGAAAGTACGGAGACTTGTACTTAAAAGATTCAAACAGGACCCTTTTTTCATAATGTTCTGATTGGATTGCGGTTTGGTTAACAAGGTGAATAGAAGATGAAAGAAGCATGGCATTCGTATAAGTTGATTTCACCAGAAAAAATGGTTGCCCTAGTCAGGACAGGATAATAAATTCGTTACATTAAATAAAATCATGAAAAATTAGTTTTCCGACATCATCAATCAGGTTGTAGATGAAGAGTGAAGAACACAAGAAATCTTGTATTCCTTTAAGCAACTTGGCTTGGAATCAGCTTTGTCACCGGTTGGAATAAAAAAATAAATAAACCAGCGAATCGTCAAAGGAATATGGTTATGGGTAGAAGAGGCATTTAAGACATGTAAAAAGTGCTCCTCAAATAAAGATATGAAAATGTTCGCCATATATATGAATACAGAAAAGATCTTGCAATAAATAAATAATCCATAATTAAATCAAAATTTATACAATATTTGGAGCTTGAGGAAACGACAAACACTTCCCCAAAATGTCCGCTCAGAAAAGAAGAAATTCTTAGGAACTCATTCGCCAATTTTTTCTAGCAATACACGAGGTCAATTACTGGCGTATGACGAAAAAATCCTTCCCGACATCATAATCGTATAGTTGTTCGAACGAAAAATACCTGCATCGGGCCCATGTGATCCAATGGCTACGAAAAAAGGTAGACAAGTGAGAGTTGATTTTCACACGAAGGCCCCTATGCAACACTTTTTATCTTTTGTATTAAACTTTTCATATCGCCTAACCCCACTACATTTTGACACAAACTCTCAACGAAAGATTATTTTTTTTTGCAGTTTTCTTATTACGATTCGAGCTTTAACTTTGTGTTGGATGGATGGGATCATTGCCTACTTTTGGGTGCAAATTTGAGTTGCGACCTTATGACACTTTCTCTGTATGTTTGACCCCCATTCAATTTTATCTTTATATCATTCTGTGAAAATTGGAAGCTGTCGCCCTATAACAGCTTAGGAGGTACAGTTCTGTGACCGACGGACAGACGGACGGTTCCTTTGGGTTCGGAAGCCTAAAATACAGTAGCAAATTGGCGCGATACCACTTTTGGGAATCAAGACGTAGCTGAAATGGCGTTCGTTGTCAATTCCGAACGATTGTTACTTCGGGTGTATGCAACGGCATCCTTATGACTACGAATTGATTTTTAAAGCCCCAAACAGCTAATTTTGCTTGATGCTATTTTTCGCAGAACTCTTATTACCGACGATTGAGTTATCATAAGCGAGGTTCAAGCATCCACAATGCTCAATGTTAAAGATAGTCTCCTCAATGCAGTTCAACATTTTTCTCTTGCAAAACGTTTACAAAGATGGACAATTTTAACTTAAATTAGCGTATACTATATGCCTCACCTGACAGCAGGAACAATAAGGCAAAATCAAATCAGACGTTCGAGGGTTCGAGGAAAACCTCGTGTCAACAAATTTATGTAAGAAGGAAAAACACTACTGATTCAAAGGAAGACCGTGTGCGACTTTCTTCGAAAAGAATACAGCATACCGTTTAAATAGATCAAGTTGTTCCAGAAACAAAAAAAAAAAAATATGTTGAATAATTTCCACAAAGCCACCCCAAAAACACTTTATCCAACGAGGTTCTTCGAATTCAAACGAGCATGCAATATCTTTGAAATTGTGTTCGAAACACTTTTTAATTAATCCTTCACCAAAACATGTAAGTTTATTGCAAGTCGGACACGCACACGAAGGGTTCCTCTTTTTTTTACTTTACCACAATAATATTAACAATTTTAATTTTTCATGTACAAAATTCAACTTAAAACTACACAAGTATCGACTACTTATGTGTAAATGTCCTACATGTAGGAATGGATCACAATAATTACAAATACTTACATTATTTATTCATTATTAGCGCTACAAGCACTAAACTAAATATTTCTTTTTTCTATTTCTTGATTTGTATTTGAGAAAAAATAGTGGTTACAAACCTCATTGCTAGTTCTTTATAGAAATCCTTAAAATAAATCTTAAACTACACTCAAAATATACTTAACCTTACTTACTATACCTTAACGTAAGCGTTAGACTAAATACATTCGAGCCACCAGTATTTTTTGTCTATTTTACCTCAAAGTACTGTTGTTATTCCTCTTTGGAATATCTACGACGTTTCTCCAGCTAGCATTTCTATTCCTCAAGTGAGAACATTCATAGAGAAGTCGCTTGTCTCTTGGCCCTTCTAGCAAAGTGGTAAATAAAAGGCACGGTCTGCTTTATGGCCGCATGCATCTAGATTCAAGAATGCTTCTGGTGGTACATTCCCATTCACCATACAATTTCTTAAATACCCCGGGTTTGGATAAAACAACCCCGAAATGAGTTCTTTCTCAGTAACGTTTGCTGTTCGCGCAAAATTATTCCTTACAAGGTCTAGGATTAGCTTGTCATTCGTAGATACTCCAGAGGCATTCAATAGTCTCTTGTTAGAGACGCAATGACGAAAGTTAAAAAGTGCGCTCCTGTACATTCGCATGCAAGCTCGAACACATTTCCTTTCAAAAAGACGATATTTTTGCATGTATAGTAGAATGGGCTATTGTTCCCCCATGCACTCGCATAAGTCCGAATTGGACGAATGACGAAGGGCTCCCTACCATCGTACATATTTCTCATAGCCTTTTTCTTGGCGTTAGTTTGTGTTGCAATTTTAAGATCTGTTTTTGGGAAGTTTTTAAAAATATACGGTTTTCAGATTTTTCCCTTTACTAATGCTATTAGAAATTGCTTCTTGCCAAATATCATAATTATACGTGAACGAGGAAAACCATATGGGTTTGCGAGTATAAAAATATGTGGCAAAAGCAACCGTATCTTTTTACTGCGTCATTTGAGCAGCTGGATTTTTTTTATAACTTTAAGAAACCGAAGTAACAACTTTTTGATATTGAACCTTAGTTGATACCTTCACGCATTTTTTAGAAATCCTATTAAGTTTTGTAGTTCCTTTTGATGAAAAAAAATTAATTCGTTCTCAATCCCCAGCTTTATATATTTTAAAAGCAATCCTATAACTTTAATGGCCATAATCGGTGCAGGTGGATTTTTTCAAATCGCATTTTAACTAACTCCCCAATCGGATTTTCTTATTAAATTTAATATCACAAGACATGTTTTATGTTTCCCCATCTACATAAATACGGCCCAGTAAATTCCCAGAATTATGCCATAGTGATGCCCACATGTAGCTAAGCAACAATCCAACAATGAGGGATGTCTTTTTTTTGCGAATAAATTTACAGTCAAACTTCTCGCAGCAAACGCAAGTCCCTTTCGATTCAATCCAAATCAATGGTCAATTGGCTTTCAACGAAAGATACGAAAAAAAAAGGAACTCACTCGACATAATCCATTTTACTAAAAAAGACACATTGAATAGCATTTCAGCACACACACACACACACACACATGTTTTGTCCAATTTTAACGCTCAATTATTCCCAATACATCTATTGATTTGAATGAAGCCGGAAAACGGAGATAAACTGATGAAAATAGAAAAGAAAAAATATATAAATGCAAAGTCCTTGGAAAGTTTCAATAGTTCCATCAAAAATCTCCCTTAAAAGGAGGCAGGCAAGATTTATCTTTGTTACTCCACAAGGCTTTGGATTTATTTTTTCCTACCACATGCCATACGGCCACTTAGGTTTGTCACATCTGAAATAATCTGTCGAGCGTGAATTTATTTTCTCCCCTATAAAAGAAAAGTATCTATGTATGAACTTCGTAATCCCATTTCCATACGCCGTGCCAGGCTCGTCTAAGGACTGTTTTGGCGGTCTTTGGGTGTGCCTTTAAGCCTTCGGGATTTATTTTTCGAAAACTTTTCCACCCTGAACGCGCTCAGTTTAAAGTTCATTTATTTTCATACGTAAAGTGATTTTATCACTTCAGATGTCACAAAAGCCTTGCAAAAGATAGGCAAGGTTGAAAGGTACAAACATACTTTTGGAAAATTGGTAAAAGTTTTAGCATTCCATTTTCCAATAAAAAAGGATTTCAATTTTTTTTGTTTTGCGTCAACATCGAATAAATTTAACTGAAGAGTCGGCGTTTTTATGACACAAGCTTTAAAAAACTTTTGACCTTTCCTACCAGCAACGCATGCCAACAAAAAAATAAGACGTCAAAAAAGTTTCGTTTTGTGAAAAATGATTCAATATTGGCGTGTGCCATCTTATCTTAAGACGCCTATTCATCATAAAGCCATGTTCCTTTCGATGGATAAAGCACCCAATTAAAGAATGTCAAACCTTTTCAGAAGCCATACAATCTGGTGACAAGGGCGTCACCACATCAAATTACCTCCTAAGCGGTTTATTGATTAACCCCTGTAAATGGCTTCAAGAAAACCATCCCCACACTCTCATATGCGAAGCTCCTTGCAAACAAAACAACCGACAACAGGAGACCATGTGTTGTGTTTTGAGAACCACAAAAAAGAAAATAAGAAAAGGATTTGCCCTTTTAAAGAAAATAAGAAGCGAAACCATATGAGTACAATGCCAAAGGAACATGGTATTGCGAATTGCTTCTTAGAGCTGTGCTTAGTATCCTTACAACAATAATAATAATAATACTTAACATCACTTTCCTTCTTGGCTCTATTCGAGTCGGTCGGACTATTATTATTGATTGATGTAGAAGTGCTGCTGGTTATGTTGGCGACAAAGAGGCTCAAAGTTGCTTGGTCCTTATGCGTCTTCCCGCCCAATCGAACGTAATTTCAATGAGTCTGTTAGGAAAGGGTGGTGGTAATCCCTATAGAGTTACTCGCATACACGAGGATTTAATTTTCAAATATCGAATCGCTTTTCGCATTGTGTGTGACATTTGAAACGCGTCTGTGTGGGCTAAGGATAGATATATTGTATTTTGTTCTTTTGGATCAGGCACCGATAAGGGTCCGGCACAATTCGACTTACGAATCCGTGTGCCAGAGCTGTTCGTAGCAGCAGTGATTGAGATAAATGATGGAATCCCATTACGGTTAGGGTGACACATAAAGGTGAGGAAATTGAAAATACAAAAATAGAAACTGTAAACAATTGCTAAAAGGAATCTAAATCTCCTTCCAAAGTAGCCTGGCTAAGGTGGATCGTGTCGTGTGAGCACATGAACTTTGATATTTCAACAACAAAAAAATAAACAAATTGAAAATAAAGCTAAGTTAGAAGAAGGGAATCCTACACAGGGGACCTTTGCGCTCAAAGTTCGACTCAAAGTTTGAGTCCCTTCCCGCTTAATTTTTCCATCAAACAAATAAGAGAAATTTCATATGCCCTTGAATAAGGTCTTAAATGGAAAATATAGGTCTTTAATAATGTCAGATTTGACTACCTAGAAATTACATCTGTCTATTGGGAAGCTTTGTCCTAAACGCCGGTGCAGAGTTTTCGTTTTAGGACTCCGTACCCAACATGTGCCAATGAGACCCTGGCAGATATAGCAACAAATAATATAAATAATAAATAGTTTAGAAAAAGAGAGGTCCCCAAATGGAAATATATTTAGTTAAGTACTTTAAACAAAAAATGTGTTGAATACTGTACGATGGTACGGAACCTTTCGCGTGCATGTCAAAGTTGTCCGCTTTTTTTTTGTTGTTCTTTGTGTCTGAATAATTGAATGTCGACTTTCAAAATAAAATTGATCTACTTTCGTTCTCTATTATGTGCTGAATCTTTTCATCATAAATTTCCCAAGTTTTTCAAAATAAATTCTGAAAAAAAAATTACATCAGCAAAAATATATTTAATAATCAAATCTTAATGATTCTTATGCGCCACCCTGTAGTTTTTTTACGTTTATTGTTTATAGAAGCATTAGATATGTTTACAGTCTCATTAAAAAAAATTATAGCACATTGATATGGTATAACGCTTCCTTACAACTGAAAAAATAGTTTACATTTTAATGAATATATCACAGTTAAAGAATAGAAGAAAAAAGGAAAAGCTACTAGCAAAAACCTTCAAAATAATAAAACGAAATGCTCTCATTGGACAGAAGAGGAGGCACCAGTACAAATGTTATCAGATCGAATTACAATGGATTGATAGAGAACACAAATAAATACATACAATGATTATAAATAAGTCTTTGATAAATAAATAAATAAATAAATAATAAAAAAATTAATAAATAAATAAATTAATTAATTAATAAATTAATAAGTAAATAAATAAATAAATAAATAAATTAATAAATACATAAATAAATAAAGAAAATAATAAATAAATGAGTAAATAAATAAATAAATAAATAGATACAACGTTAATGTAAATTTACAAAAATAAATAAATATATAAATGATAAGGTACATGGTGAATAAATAAATAAATGTATAAATAAATTAATAATTTAATTTATTTCAAACAAAAATAGAAGTTTAAATAGGCAGATCTGATATTAACTGGTTTTCAGAAATACTGCAGTCAAGTTAAAGCGATCAAATAGTTTTTGGAGTCGTGCTGGAACTGTGTCAATATTTGCTAAGGTGTGTAGCTCGTTGGTTGAAAAGTGCCAAGGAAGATTATACATCATTTTGAGCAGTTTGTTTTGGGACACCTGCAATTTGCGGATATGGCTGTTAGCACAATTTCCCCACACTGGAGAGCCATAGAACATTATGGCTTGGAAGATCGCTTTGAATATTATTAATTTATTCTCCTCACTCATTTTCGATTTCCGGTTAATGAATGGGTACAATGTTTTGGTTGTAATATTAATTTTGTGGATGACTTTGCTGATATGTAAGGAGTATGCAAGCGTTTTGTCTAGGTGTACCCCAAGATACTTAGCCTTTGACCCCCAGTCGATCTGTACGCCATTAATTTGAAGTCTGTTGATTGGCAGGAGACAGCCCCTTCTTTTCCTTGTAAAAAAGACAGCCTGAGTCTTTGAAGCATTTAGTTTTATTTTCCAATTGTTTAAATATGTTTCAATGGTGTTGAGAGCAGATTGCAAGTTGGTTTCAACAATGGAACCAATCGAATCTGAGGAAAAGATGCAGGTGTCATCAGCAAAGATAGCAGAATCACAGTTCCTAAGGCAGTTCCTAATCGCATTACCGTCGTCCGAGAGCGAGTTGTTAACAGTCACCTTAAACGTCCTTCCACGGAGAAATAATTGGGTAATTCTAACTAAATAGTTTGGAAAATTCAGAGTCACTAGTTTATGCAAGAGTCCATTGTGCCACATGGTACCAAACGCTTTTTCGACATCAAGCAGTATCACGCCAGTACTCTTTCCTGCTTGGAGATTACTTTTTATATGTTTTGTGATACGATGGATTTGACTGACCGTGTTATGGTGTGATCTAAATCCAAACTGCTCAGCAGGGATGCTGTTATAAGCATCGAGATGAGCTACCAAATTATTTTTAATGATTTTTTCGAAGCATTTGCTAATTGAGCTGAGCAAACTAATTGGCCTATAGTTGCATGAAACATTTTGAACTTTTCCCGGTTTTAATATTGGTATTACTTTTGCAAGCTTCCAAGCCTTTGGAAAGTATCCAATGCTGAGGCAACTGTAGTATTTCTCTATGCATTCGATCCTTTTTAAAGCTTGGCTGCACTGATCATCAAAATCTTGACTCTTCCCCAAGCGTTTGTTTCCTTGTCTTGGTCAGATGAAACCAAGGACATACGAAGAAGCATCTCATGCATGTTGGTTTTTCGAAACATAATAAATGATCGCAAATTCAAAATGCATAAAGATTTTGCCATTTTGGCATTGCCAGTATGCTTTATCGAGGAGGTCTTAAATCGCTTTTATCGGTCGCTTTTCTCATTTAACTTAGCACCTAGACAGCATTATATTTAAGAAAACAGTTCTTTTCTGGTATGAAAAATGATTCGGGAACAGATACGAATTCGATTTCGAGAGTGAAAAAATATTTTGAAAAAGTAAGCATTTTTTTTATAAAATTTTTGTAATTTGTATTGAGTTTGAATCACAAATTAATATTAAATGCACATTTCATCTAGAATATGACTTTGAAAAAAAATCATTTTTTCGAAATTTTCAAAGCAGGGAGCGGCTGTGAAAAAATATGATTTTTTTTCGATCTCTTCGGATTTCTCCAAAATGCTTATAATTCGATTCAGACCTTCTCCAATAATACTTTTAATGAAACGCCGGCTTCAAAATCGTGCTTCTTGTTCGTTTAAACAAACATTTCGCTTTATTAATAGTAGAAAATCCAAACTTTATAAAAAGAGACTTTTATTTATTACATCATCTCCTATTTCAAAATTTTGTTGCGAATACTGAACTCCAAAATATCAGGAAACAGTTTCCCAATGCTTAACTAAGTACCTAGAAAGCATTATGTGTAATGAAACAATTCTTTTCTGGTAGGAAAAAATATTCGGGAACAGATACGTATTCGATTTTGAGATTGAAAAAATATTTTGAAAAAGTCAGCATTTCTATATTTAAAATTCGAATATTTTTTGCATTAAGAATGTTAGAGCTTGCATACCAATAAGACTGATGTTTGCCAATTTGACTTTAATGCGGATTGTTAGCAGACTTTCCTTCAAATTCCGAAAGATCAAGTCTACAGTCCACGTCCAAATGTTGTAATACTATATTGTTTATAACACTCTAAAGGAATATTAAAAACTGGCTTAATAATTACATTCATGCATATAGGTTAGATGCCTTTTCCTGGCACACAAATGCTAAGAATAGATTAACATTGATTGACATAGAAGAAGACCCATTTCTAACAGATTCTTCAGCAGTTACCGCGCTTTTGTGTAGGTCACTAATTTTAATATTTTTGTTTTTATTATCATTTTCATTATCGCATGACTCCGGTACTACAATATTACGATCTTCATAAAAAAATTTGCTTGAATTAAATGTTTATTTATTTATTTATTTCTTATTAACTTAAAAATGCAGTTCCAATCTGTCTCGTTCTTCTTAAAGATAATTTAATGTTAAGTTTTGGCAAGTCTCTTGCATAATAAAGTATTTGATTTTCTTTTCATTTTTTTCCTGAACAATCTGCTCTTTTAAGTAGTGTCTTTTAAGCAAATTTAGCTCTATTGATAGTTCTGTGTTGGTCAAACGTCCGTATATATCCGATGAAGTTAATTTCATATTTTCTACCGGTTTAGCGTTATATTCAAAGAAACTATACTATTCATCAATTTCATTGCCTTCATAAGAGCGTTTCAAAATATTTTTGACAATCGCAACCATCTTTTTGTGGATATTTCAGACTTCAAAATTTCACTTGTATATTTGCGTCAGCTGAACCAAATGAATTATAATCACATTTATACTCATCAATTATTGATAAGCATCCAAATGTTGGGTGTTCTTTCTTCAACTTATGGCTCCTTTTGATTTGTTCTCCTTCATTTTTCGCAAATAATGCATGCTTCTATAAGTACCCTAATTTGTTTGGTCATATTTGGCCAACTATAATGCACTTTAACACTTTCACGTTGCCTCGTGTAATTTTGAAGATATCGCTAGTTGAAAATTTCTGAAAAGTAAACCTTTTTTGTAATGTAATTCCGCTTTAAACTTGTGGCAACTTTTTCCTAATTCAAGCTGAGAATATTTGGGCTATATTCACAAATTTTTTTATACTGCTTCGTATGTTTTCAGAGTTAACAATTTTCCACCAGCTTTCAGCCCTTTTAGCTCTTCAACGTCTGTATAGATTTTTTTTTCATTTTTGAAAATTTAAGTAAGAACATAAACATTCTCTGGATTGAGCCCTGATTTTTGTACGGCCCTTGCTCTGCAAACTATTCAGGCTTGGGTTGACATTGAAAAATAAAACAAAATCATGGGAAATCTATTGATTGCGATGTCACACCTCAACCTATCCCAAACTTTCATCTTTCAACTTTCAACATCCACTTATCTTCACCACGTCCACAAGAAGCAACCCCTTTAAGTTATTAACGACTCAGATGTAGTAAAAAGAACTCAAACTAGTTTCCAAACTCCAAAAGGAAACATTAATTTACTCAATTCACATTCACGCTGAAGCCGTAACCACATAAAACTGCATAAACCTGTCACCATCATCTCAGTGAGCATAAAAAAAAAGGAACAAGAAAAGAATTATGCCATCAGGTGGATATGTGATATGTTTGCACAAAAACTAGGTACCGTCCCAGTTATGCTATAACCAAAACCAAAGCCACTACATCTTTATATGTATTTCCCATCATGATTCTACCCTCGGCTGTCAAATAAGCAAACAACCTCTACTCTCCGGTCACACAAACAACTTTTTCATATGGGTAGTTTAAAAATTTACCACAGCAAAGGGGTTAATGCTCACTTTATGACATTCGACTATACTCCACCAAAAGAAAAAAAGTTGTTGAAAAAAAACTACTGCTGTGTACTGCCATTCCCCATAAAACTCATGCAGTCAACTCTGCAATAAATTGACTTCAGCCAGCTAACTACCTAAACACATCCACCCCCTACAGCAGTGCCACGCCATACAAAGGACATTCATTGCAGTTTGCAAGAACAATAAACGACCAGACGAAACCGTACAGTCCTTTCGGTCGCACGTTGCACTCTTATCCATCCGCATGCCACTCTTGTAAATACGATTCCAAAAATGGTTCGACATTAAACCGAAATTACGAGTTTACACCGAAACTCTCATTGAGTATCGAAAAATAGTCGCCAGGACTATTGCAGCGGTAAGGCGCACAAGAAAGCCACCCTCGCCTAACATGTGTGTACAATCATCTTCCAATTTTCCACCTGAAAACTAAAACAAGAAAAAAAAAAGGACTCCACACTGGAAAAACCACCCCAATGGGGTAGAGAAAAGAGTTTTTAATTGCCAAAAGTGACTCAACGAAAAAGAGCGCACAGAAATAACAGAGAAACGAAATGAATCTGATGAACTTTGTTTGACAGGACATTGGAACAGCAGCAGCAGTTCAAATAAAACGAAGCAACACGTGCAACATTCTCCCCCACTTTACCCTCGAAGAGAATGAGAGATAGATAGAAAGTTCCTCAACTTATATATACTCGTATGCAATAGAATTCCAGCACCTGCGTGCTAGATTTTTCCAGGGGGAAAATTCCTAAATACGAAAGCTTTCCTCTTGGAATTCTGGCCACCGAAAAGGTGAATGGAATTGTGTCGCTATCTGGGCTACAGCAGTCGTCGTG
Source organism: Orthonevra nobilis (assembly GCA_963555765.1). Classification (NCBI taxonomy): domain Eukaryota; kingdom Metazoa; phylum Arthropoda; class Insecta; order Diptera; family Syrphidae; genus Orthonevra; species Orthonevra nobilis. The sequence goes on along the minus strand of OY743227.1, from coordinate 15,903,517 downwards.
ATACTTTTGTCGTGTAACAAGTTTACCCCGGAATATCGTCGTGCGTGTGTTTTGTTTTTTTCCTTCACTTTACAAAACTACTTTTGTTCCTTGTAAAAGAGAAATAAAAAAATAGAAAAAAAATCAAATACAAGCAAACAAAAGGCAATTATCCTTTTTGCGTAAAATCGTGGGTACCCACATGCCTAATCTAGCCCATTTTGGTGTCAGTGATTGTGTCAGTATTTGTGATCTCGATAAAACCGATTAAAAGAAAAATTTGATTACACAAGAATCCTGTGAGAATTTTTTTTGAAAATACGTATTTAAGGCTCACCCTGTGCTGTGTGCATGGAGTATTATTTTTGATAAAATATCGTAGATTCTCAGCGAGAAAATTATGTGAACCCAGTGCTCTCGCGTGTGTATATATCTGTAGATGTATGTCTGTGTAGAACAGTGCGAAATGTCATCCATGAGGAAATCGTATACAATACTAGCATAAGAAAGGATTTTTATTCCTTTATTTTGCCTTCATTTTCTTTTCGGTTTCATTTCTATCCTGTCAACGGTGCCGCGCTCAATAGCAATACGGATAACACCGATCTAGAGTATCATCCTGTGATTTCGTCACGTTTCAAGAAGGTAATGTATCACCATTTCCTCTATTCATTTTTTTTTTGCATCTCTTCCAAGCCTTTGACGTACGTTAAAGCGGCTTTTTCTGTGTGGGGGAGGGCGGTGGAAGGTTGAATGAGATTGAGAATAGGATACACTGGGTATAGATATGTTTGCAAGCATTTTTTTTTTGGGAGAGGGAGGACACTTTTGGAGAGATGTTGTCGTCGTTAGATTTCCTCTTCACATTTATAACAAATTGTCAATCGGGAAATAAAATCCAATTACGCCTTGAAGAGGTCCTTTTTCTTATTTCCCTTTCGCATTCGTTCAAGATGAGGATACTAATAAATTTATGCCTGCGTTTATCTACAATTGCAATTCGCAAACGAGTGTGTTCATGCGGAACGATAAAAAAAAGAGACCTCTTAAAAATATTTGTGTACGCATTTTCATCCCTCGCAATTATTTAGCTAAAATGGGTTATCACTGTGACGGGTCACAGTTGAGAGCCAAATTTAAATCCAGTGGAAATTTAATTCCCAGGAAACAACCCTCCACCCACAAATTCGAAACAGAAACAGCAGAACTGAAAAAAAAAATAAGAAAGTTCACGTAAGGGTTTAATCTGCCACCCCCAAAGGCCAACCTGCTACCCGCAAGACACAAATCGTAAATACACATTCTATGGACCATCAGACATGTTTTGTTGTTTATGATTATTTGTTCCTCTCTGTTGTTTTAAGATTTTTTTTTTGGAGGGGTTGTTCTTTTTTTTGTTTTGTACCCAGTTTCGACTAACATCGAAGCGTGAAATATTACTCAGGTGAATGAGTACCATGGGTATATGAATGTTCTTCTGGGGTCTTGGGTTCGCAACAAACATTGCAGAATCCAGGGTTCGCGGAAAAAAAGGAGAGAAAACAAAACAAAGTAAATTGCACACAATGAATGGGGTTTGGCGTGGAATTGGGATTTATTTTTACGAGTTTTATATATTTTTATGCCTAAGTGCGTATGAATGGATTTCATTTTTATGGCCGCAACGAGCGAGACGGCAAAAAAGGGGTGAATTATTGTTCTAAGGTGGAGGAGGATTAGGTGGATTTTATTGCAGCATGTGGTTCGGCGAACCGGTGTTGGGGCTAATGCAAAGGTTACGTTTTTGTTTTTTTTTATATTTTTTTGTCTCAAAATTCTTTCCAGCGGGTTGTGTTTCAGGAAAAAAGCAAAATAAAAAAATGGAAGGAAATATTTTTATGCTGTCGTTATAATCCGTGCAAAAAAAAAACAACAAAACAACGACTGCTAGACGAAGTAGATACAAATTTGCTTTTAAAGCTTCGCGAAGTTGTTGAACCTTTAGTGGCTGTCGTAAATTGAATGATGTGTGACATCACCTGAGACAGTAATTGTATGCACACTGCGATGACATCTAAGTGTTAAGTGACTCGAGGAGCTGCTATTGAATAGGAATTCGAGCATTATTACCTTGAGTGTAATTGAGTTAATATACCGGAATGAGATTATCTAATATGTGATGGATATCTTGAGAAGCATTGACCAGAAGGGAGACTTTCAGAAGATTTGGTTAAGCAGTCTGAATCGTATCTGATTTGCTCGCTTACCAATGGTCTATGGTGAATGATGTCAAATTTCTGTCCCTTGTGTACATAGGACGTTCAAGGGAATATTTTCAGTTAAAAATCAGGAAACCAGACTCTGTACACTTTTTTCGGCCGAAATATCTTTGCAAAATTCGCCTGGTTTCGTCATCAAATTTTTGATTTTTGTCAACCTAGTTTAAGATCAAATCTGTCAATTTCATACTGCGATTAGGTTAAGATAATCAACACCACTGCTTATGTTTCTCAATATTTCGATACCAAGCAGATAAAAAAATTGCTCGTCAACATAACTTAAAATGAACACTCAAATACGCCATCAGAAAAAAGCTGATAAGGTTTTTCAAATACATGAAAAAAAACAGTCAGTGCCTTCAAAATATCATGTGGAAATTTACTTGCTCGACTATAGGAATTTAATAAAGGAGGAAAATTATGTCCCATAATTTTTGTTTTTTTAGATAATTCAAATGATAAACAACAACTCGAACTAGCTGTAGAAAGGTCAAACATCTATCCGCAAAACATAGCCCTGGGCAACCTAGTCAAGTGATGTGTAGACAAATTAAATTCAGGAAACAAGCATATGAAAAGTTGTCGAGTGCGGTACTTGCAATATATTTTTATGATTTCCCCTATAAAAGGAGACTACTTTTACCCTTTTAGTAGTTTTATTGTCGGTAATAAGTCGTTTTATTACTAATATGGGACTCGTGCTATCCTGTACAACTTGATTTTTTAGCACATTTATAACGAACCTCTGCATTTCTATGTTGAAGTTTCATGTACATACAAAATTCATATCCGGAGGATGTTTTTGAGAGATTTGATTAAAGTAAATTTTTTATTTACTAACAAAAATGGGGCGTATTATTATTTTACGAAAAAGATAAAAAGGTTTATAGATATTTATTTAGTGCTCAACCAACTAAGATAATTAACAGCACAGAGAAACGATATACTAATTTATCTTTCGACTGAAATTATTTTACAGTATATTTTTAAATATTCAAACTGGCTCGATTTATTTAAAGAAACATTTTGCCAAAAAATGACAGATTAAAAAAAATAACAAACAAAAGAATATTTAAAAAAAAGGTAAAGACTATTTTAATATGACAGGTGTAAAACTATTTACGATATAAATAAATACAGAAATAAATAATCAGAGAGACAACTGAATAAAAAACTAAATGAATAAAAATATTAATTGATAAATAAATAAAAAAATAAATAAATAGCATTATTCTTTTGACTGGATCATGATGATATTTAATCATGCAAACATAAGAAAAAAAATATCGAACAAAAGTATCTCCAAAGTTGAATGTGTTTACGTGGTTTTCAAGAAGGCGAACGCCTGCAAGTAAATTTCTGATTTTTTTAAAGCAAATTCGTCTTTTTTTTCAATAATTTTCTGGACAGTGACTAATCATGTAATGCTTGAGTGAAGGTGCTACAAATTTTAGTTTTTACTGCATGCGTTCAATTCGCGGAGCGGAGCATTCGTTCAATTCACAGAACAGTACCGGGAATGCATATAAGATTATTTCATTTTAAGGCATCATATTACAGTTGGTTTATGATAGAAGTGATCAACACAAGAAGTTTGGACAAAATAAATGAAGAAAAAGAAAAATAAAAAAATTTTAAATTCCTACAAAAGTGAGGGAAACTCATAAAAGGTTATCGATCATTTTTCTTAATTTTAATTACTATATTATACAAAAGGAAAAACAAATATTGATATTTACTGATCCGCTTTTATTTTCAATGACTTGGAGAATTCGATTAGGCATTGATGCAACAAAGTTCTTCAATGTGATCTTACTGACAGAAATGCAAGAAGATCGAATTGCAACTTTTAGGTCTTTCACAGTTTGAAATCTGTTATCCATTGACATAAACATGCCTCGAGATTATTCCCTATAAGTTTTCTTTGGGATTTGAGACCCGACTTCCATGGTAAAACATGCGTGCTGAATGAATAGTTGCATTGTGCAGGATTTGTCTTCAGATTTTGCACAATTTGAGAAGAAAATGCCTCTTTTATCCTTGCTTCTCTGGCGATTAGCGATTTTCCTCTCTCAGAAAGTTCTTTGTTGCTTTCGTAGCGTGTTAAGCACATTGGTCACATATGTTCATAAAATTATTAATAACGTTCTTGAATCGTGATTTTTTTTTCAGCGATTTTTAGACTTGATAAGCCATTATCTTTGTTCGCCTTGATTTTTATTTTTTCTTTATCTTTAAGCAGCTTTCCTCGAGGCATTATTAATCTTATAGACCTTATTAAGAAAATGTAAAAACGAAAAAAAACTTACTCTTTTGTTTAAACTTTGCACACATGATAGAGCGCCATACCTTACTCTCTTTATTATGTAGTAAATCTAAAACATTTTAAAGGAATCTTTTTTTACTTTTCCATGCAAATGAGATTATCGAGGAAGAAATATCTCATTTGGGTAAAAATTCGTGAGTCTCTTCTACTGAGAAATATGTGTTTGTTCTTCAGCGATTTTGAAGCAGCATTTTTAACTCCATTTCAAATGCTCCTCGATATAGAATGGTCTGGAAAGAGAGCTCTGTAGATCAAGCATTTAATGCTGCTCAAGAAAATAATCATCAAATAAAATTAACATGAAACGCGACCATGTCTAGATGTAAAAAATTACCTCTGTACCAAATAGTTTTAATGTCTGTTTAACCTCGTTGTCCGTATTCACAGCGTTCTTTTCCAATGCTGCTTTGTATACTAAATACTGTATTTGCATCTCTAATCACTTGATCCAAATCTTCCACTCCACATTAAGATGAACATTCTCAGACAATAACAGATCTGAGGGCTTGCATGACGAGAAAGCGTACATGGCGCTGCATTGGACAAAAACCTTTTGTTCTTTCCAACTACATCGAGCCTGGTTCCATTGTTCTATAAAAGACTGTTGAAATCTTTCTTTGGTCAGTGCTTATGCTATGATGTTTGAACAGTAACTCACCCAAATAATCCCACATGTCTTAATCTTCATTAAACTCTTGTCAAAATAGAGGTTTATTCCACGTTTGATTATTGGCATTTATTCATTTCAATAGACTATGTTCTGAGGGTCTGGAATATACAAAAATATATGAGGATTGAAAAGCCGAAACAAGGGCAAATCAAAATAAAAAAGAAAAAAAAAAGTTAAGTGTACATCGGACTCGCGTAACAAAGGTTCCGTACAACTTTTTAGGTATGTTAATAGTTTGTCCATAATGGAAATTGAGTATCGAAGAATTTTCCCGCTCTTGTTTTGATACAAACTCTTCTGCTTGGCATACAAATTTACAGTTTTCGGAATTTTTCCTTTACTTGTGCTATAAAATATTGCTTCTTGCCAAATGTCGTGATTCAAGATAAACGAGAAGTACCCCATAGGCTTTGATATCCTGACAGACGGACAACGAAGTGATCCTATAGTTGTTCCATTTTTTTTTTTAAGAAACGGAACCTTAAAAATAATAATATTATAACAAGGTGTTCAAAGTCAAGGACGAATTTTTGACTCCTCAAAATTGAGCGACAGAAAATAATTTTGAAGAAGGATCTCTTTAGATGGCTTGAAAGTATATGGATTTTATTGGACATACAAGATTGAGCGACGCCGACGTCTTCGTTGCCAAAAAAAGAAGTAACATTAGCTTTTTCTAATTTACAATATTTTCCTTAAAATATTTATCGCGATTCTGATAAAACCAAAACCTAGCGTTAATAATTAGATTATCGGACTCTTTACTTGGATTCTATTCAGAGAGCATCCAGTTGGAATGACTCCTTATGTGGACTAGTGAAACACTGTTTTGCTAACGTGAGGCAACTTCTAGCAACTATAAAATTGTACTATTATTTCGCCAAAAATATTTGCATTTGGGTTTTAAGATTAAACAAGTTGTTTTTATATAGGCGCACAAAGAATTTGTCTGAATTAGTAAAAGGTCATAGTCCACCCATTTTCAACCGTTTGACTGAAAGTTTTACGATTTTTTTTATGAGGACCTTCACTCGCGTATACGAAAATAATCTATCATCAAAAACGTTTCCTTGCACCTGAACCCCGCCTTTTGCTGTTTTCGGGAATTCGACGCACAACATCATTGCATTCCGGTCGTCCCTTTTTCGATCACATACATACATACGAATAAATCCTCTTAACTTATTCCTTTATACCTTTTCTTTTCTTCGTTGAAATTTAGACCGGCTTAAGCACTTTATTTGGTCGTAATGAATGAAATACCGCGCACGTTTGTATGCCTTCAAATGACATTAATATTTTATGGAGGGATCAACATCCTCGTAATTGTTATTCAATTTATTTACCACAAAAAGGATACCATGCAAACCGCAACCGGAGAACCAATCGATATGGAATTTTTTTCGATTAACATTGAGACAAATCGTTGCTTGAGAACCAAATCAAAGCGCTGAAAAAAAAGCTTTTTCAAAGTTATCTTCAGTCGAATATCCTAGAAATCGAAGCAATCCTTTAAAGTACGAGTATACTAAACTATTCCGCTCTCCCATTTCATTGCTGGCATTCGTTATTCAGTAAATCGTTATCCTAATTTCCTCCCGTTTTGCCATCGTTAGTTAGAACGGACAAAAAAAACGTGCAAAAAGGATAATGAACATTTTTATGCTGAAAAATTAATTTCGAGTTAAATGCATTAAGCAACACCGGTGACATTCATCTTGAGAAGGATGTCGGATGTCAGTTGGGAGCCTGGGACCTGCTGCTGTGGATTTATCTCGTTAAAATGTTCATCTTGAAGGTCCTCCGTACTTGCGCGCACACCCAAAGTGGAAAACGTAAATGAAAACGAAAGAGATGACACGGGCACGCCTAGGAATTTCCCTTTAAATTAAATCAAATAAAATATATTCAAGGAAAGGAAAGGAGCGGAAAAATCGTGGGTGTTGAAATGCGGATGATGATAGTGCCCTCGACATTGCCACTCGTCATATCACCGCGGAGCGTCGTCGTTGTGTTCTCGACATCATCGCAGTCCTTCTCACAAAGGCGTGTGTCAACACTTTAACCAGCAGTGTCTCTTAATTACCCATTATCTGTCATAAAGGTAAACGTACTAACGGCAACAACACACGGGGATATACTCGTAGAATGGCAAAAAAAAAAATAAAAATAAAACAGAGGGAAAACTACGAATTGCACAACAATTTCACGAGTGTTTGTTAATCCTTGACGTTAGGCCTTTGAGGGCGAGAAACCCCCTGAGAACACTGATGTTGTTGCTTTGGCTGGTTCTGCGATTTCACTTTTGTTATTACTACTCTTGGCATTTGGGTTGGGCATCACTGGTGGATTTTAAGGACAAAAATGTGCTATTGACATTGTGCGCCCCCCGGGGGAAGGTTGCAAGTGGTGGCGTAGTAGGCGGCTGAGTAGGTTTAACAGTTTCAGTACATAATGGCGGAAAGGATGACAGTTTTAACTGCTTATTTGTGATAGAAAAATTAGCAGAAATGAAAATTAATTCACAACAATAAATAGCTTATCGCGCTTTGCCTTTAGCGCAGATTTGAAAACTGTTCGGGTTGATGTGAAGTTCACTCTTCGTGCCATAGCCACCCAAACCATTTTGCTAGGAAGCTTTTGGCTAGAGTATTAGAGCTATTTAGTGCGTGAAGATCTTACTACTCAACATATCTAGGCAGAGGCGACCAAAAATAACCCGAATGATTCTCTACCGGGACTATAGGGGGTCCTGTAAAGCATGAGCCACTCGATACACGACTTTATTTATCAGTTTCTTTCATATCCCAAAATAACCGCGGTGGAGGAGATTTTCATTATTTAAGTTATATGAAAATACCACGAGGACTCTTTTATGAAAAGCTTATTGCGGCTTCGTACCTTTTGTGTTTAAAACCTTTTAGTTTAAAAAACAAATTGCATGACATCGATGTGCTTTGCTTAAAATCTTTCTGAAACAAAAAACCTCCGTGAAATCGCTACAGGCTTGAATATTTGATGTATTTTTTTAAAGATCTGTCGTTGATTGAAGGTTTGTTAGATTTTGAACTTTTCTGACCTTAAATCATACCAATCGCGCATTCTAATTGTACGTCAAAGAAGATCTTGTAGTGGATGTTTCTTTTTTCTTCAACTCTTTCTTTCGACTTGCAGTCGAAGACTCCAACAAATGGTTGCAATAAATTAATGTTAACAGTTCTTCCAGTAATGAGTGGAGTTCCACAAGGATCCTTTCTTGAACCGCTTCTATTTGCTTTGTTTGTGAATGAGTTTCCTCTCCTGTTTAAAAATTGCTCAGTGCTTTTTATGTAGACGAAATTCAACTCGTCTTATGTCGTCCGCTCCATTCAGTTAATGAAGCTGCTAGACAAGACACCTAAATGAAGGTTTGTCTTGTATGAACTCTGGTCAGGTAAGAGCTTCCTGAGCTTAAACCCTAAAAAAACGAAGCTACTCGTTTTCTACAAATATATCTCAGATTTGTCCCCCTTTTCAGCCGTCCAACTTGGAGAAAGTTTATGGCCATTTATCAGGTTGACTGAAAAGTTGATAGTCTGACACATAGATGGCGCTACTAGTTTTAAATCCATATGATTTTTATTCAAATTCATATAAATTTGACAGCTGTCGTACAAGAAATTTGTGAGATAAAGCATTTTGAGTGAAGCAACTTTTATAAATTCACCGAAACTTTTTAGCATTTTCACGATTGGTCTTTTAGGTTCTCTTCACCGTGCCATAGCGTATGCAGACGACTTGATAGCGTACAAATCGGGACCAAAGATTGAGGATATCAGAATGAACTTGCAGTGTGACTTTGATAAGATTCAGCGTTATTATGAAGAGGGGAAGTTGAAAATCAACTACCAAAAATCGGAAACTAGTCTTTAAGGACGCAACTATCTAGAGCCTCTTGGGATACAAGAAAGATGATACAAAAATCCTTGATCGTGGGACAACAAGGCTAACCACCAACAAATAAGAGGAAGTCAGATACCTATGACTTTGGCTGGATCGATGTCCATATTTTAACAAACCTAAAGATGAAGCTCTAGCTAGAACCAAAGCGACTTGATAAAGAGACTGTTTTATAGCAGTCAACTCGATGCTAGGGCGAGTGTCATCTGGTCCAAAAACAAAAAACAAAAATTATATCGCATTGAGGTCCTTTACAATGGTGCCAACCTGATTAGAGTGGAGAATTTCCTTATTAAGCTTATCCCAAGACACATAAAAAGCGGAATGACATCTTTCAACATCCTGATCTCCGCGAATTTTCTACCTTAAGGCAACACAAGAGTGTGCACCTTAAGTGGTTTCGTCCCTCCGGAGGCCTTCCTCCAATTCGACTCTAAGGGTTTGATAGAGAATAGTTTGGCTAAATCGGTTATCTTCAACATCATCCGTTCAGGACTGACAGGCGACTTAACAACAATCGAGGCATTGCTACAGCAGAGTAGGATCAATTCCCAATATGGCAGATGCGCCGCAGCACCAACAATTTTAGTGACTCTTGGAAAGATCCATGAGGAACTTTTTCGTCGATTACCTTTTTAGTTTGGTTATCCGGGGCAAAGTTGACCTCGCATTGTTTTCTTTTATTATATAATATTTTTTTTTAAGCAAAATTATATAAATAGCTAGTTTAAGTCGAAAGTCATAGCAAAGGTACAAGAATTAGCATAACGCGTCCGCACAGAGCCAGTAAGCTAATCAAGTATATTAAAACAACGATTTTTAAGCTTGTTTACGCGTTTTTTCTTCTATCTAAATAGTTGTTAAAAATTAATAAAAAATGCATTGAAACTGAAAAAACTGTCTAAAACCCCGGAATTCAATTTGGCCCCATTTAAAGGCAGAATATGTCTTGGTTTCGCTGTTTATGTCAATTATTTACGCAACTCATTTGCCTAAAGCGAAAGAATGGGCTTGATCCATAGGTAGAGCCTTGTGACACCAATCATTGAAATTTACGCAAGACTGAAAAGGTAGTCGCCTAAATAGGCAATTGAATTTTGTTCTTTTCAAAAATAAAGGATCTTAAGAAATCATAGAAAAATGTGTCTTTCAGCAACACAATATTTCTCTACTAAGGAGCTACGGCCTTTCGAATCATGTACCTACTCCGTTCAAATCGGAGCGACAAACTTATTGGACGATCATCCAAGTACAGTGACATCTTGTTTGACCCTCAACACGAACGCGGAGCTCAATATTTCCCACCCATTATAATTTTCAAGAGTAATGTGCACCACTTCCTGTTGCAAGTTATTTCTTGATATTTTCTTTCTGCGTTGTCCTAAGTATATCCAAAACCCCTTGAACGTGTATTGATTTGCGAAGACCAGTTTCCGGAAGCATTTCAATAAACTGAACTCAATCTTACTTAAAAAAGTAAAAAGTATCCTTTGAAATGCTGTCCTACATTTCTTCATTTCACTTTGACACATGAGTTAAGAAGACCTTTAATTTGCCAACCAAAAGTCTGGAATGAGAAAACACACAGAAACACTGTTGAATTGGGTTCTTCTCTGATTTGTGTTCAGCATATTTTGAAACTTTTGTGGAATTGTGTACATACCTAAAAAACAACCTCAATTGGGCTTGTAGTCTTTCATTTTCGTTATCATTTAATCCGCAACAGAAGTGAAAGATAGTCCATCAAAATGTCCAATTTCGCATCGATTTAATCAACAACAACCAGGGTATTCCAAAATTAGAATTGCTCTGAACACGAAGCAAAGGAAACGCATTTGGATAGTTCATTTCAAAGCATTGATACTCAAAGTGATTCGAATGCAAATGGACAGGTTAAAATGTGATGGGTTGTTCGAGACCTGCAGATACTCTGTATTATTGTCTATTGATTAAACGTTGAGTTCGAATGCTCGTATCTAAACTCTGACAGACTCTTTGAATTTAGTCGAGTTTAAAAGAAAAAATTTAATAAAAATGTCTGCAAGCATGAATAAGATGGACATCGCTGCTATCGTTTTTATGTCAAACTAAAATACCAGTTAAATTTATGTTCGGTCATAGTGAAGGCTATAATATTCGGGTACATGGTAATGGGTGCAAAGAAAACTCGACTTCGAGCCCATATAATTCAAATCTCATTCCCACAAGAATTTTGCTGTAATTTTTTGGTCCCTATTTCCAATTATTATGATGAGAAAAAAACTGAAGCTATTATTTTTCTTCGTCTAAAAATATATATAAAAATACGAACCCAAGGGGGTTGTGATGTCACATCGATCACATAGATCGAGTGATGCAGAAGATTTTGATGCGAAAACAAAGTATCAAAACTTAATCTTCTGTCAAATTCTCTGACACATATCCAATCGAAGCCGTTCTATCATACATTACGGAATTATTCTAAGCCCTTTTCTGTTAACGAAAACAAGTTTAGCTCAACAAAATAACAAATAATCATTTAGCTAATTGCTGTCTTCTGACAAGTCAAGTGGAGCTATAATTCACTTGCAAGTATTGTAAAGAAGCCCATTAAATTGAAGTATGATCCAAGGTGTAGTCAATTAGTACCGCAGTCAAAATAAATACTGACATCAATATAAGGTAGAGATTTAATAAGGACCCAATTTAAGCCTAAGAATAAGAATGAAAAAAACAAAACAAGTGACGAGATGTGTCACAAGCCTCTTCGGCTGTGAAGCCAATATCAATCTGTCAGCTGTCGGCTATATATATTTTCAATGGAGTTTCAGTCTTTAAAAATGGCGACAGCTTAGTTTCTTGTGAGAAAAGTTTATTTCTCAACTCATGGGTCTATGTCAAAAATAGATACCAAGATCTTTACGTATCATCACACTCTACTTTTAAACTATACTATATAAAAGAGGAGCCAAATAACAATTACTTCTCAGTAAATTGATGCTCTTCAACAACATATACTATACATCAGTATGCTGACACTGTCCACAGCCTGCCAAAAACTTTTTTCCTTTGGGCTTTTCTTCATATATTATAAAATCCGGAGGATATTGAATGTGGTTTTTAAAATGTGTGTGGCTGTTTATTTAATAAAAACAGGTATGACCATGTATGCTCCATTTTAAAAACAATATTGAATGCTCTTTCCTTATGGCAAAAAAAATAAAATCACGATCCAGAATACCAATTAACCTCAGAAGCATAATTACACTTTAAACTTTGTTGTAGAACGCCTGATCTCTAAGCAATGATGTTGAACGGTTTTTTGGCATGCAGCCCTATGTTGATTGAATCCAAAGCTCGCCAAAATCCAATTCCTCAATTTTGATAATAATATACAATAACTCCAGCTCTCTTCATTGACTGATTTACCGAAAATACTTCAAGGCTGTGAGCACAAGACAGAGCAAAATCAATTTTTATGGTGTACAGCAAAGTTCTGCTGAATGCATTTTTGAAAACGGCTGAGTGGTGCAGTTCAATACTCTCTTGCCTTTTAACGAGATCAATCGACGGATCCCGGGTTGAACTCTCATCCAGAGTTTTCGAATCCATGCCAGTTTCCATTTGCCCTTTAGATATTACTTAGAACAATGGGTAGATTTGTTGAAATGACTTGTTAAGCTAGATTTTTAAGTTCTCGTCAAACAAATTTTGGCTTGTTTGATTTTCTAACACCAACACTACACTTTTTGGTGTATCAACTAATGGCGAAAAGAATACTGTGAACTAAGCGAATGCAAATCAATCTAAACAAATTCTCTTTCTCAATTCAGACTCCACCCATTAGGCGATTGAAATCGACATTCATCCGAGTTTCAAACCAATACTCAAACCAATGTGTTATAAGAGTAAAAATTATTTAATTTTATAAAAGAAAATTTAAAATATATCTGCCGTTTAGGATTATCTATATAGTCCTGTTAAAAATTTTGTAACTTTAAAATCCAACTTGCCAATTCTCCTAAAACATTTCTTGGAAACTCAATCACACTTCTCACTCGAAAAATAAAAATGAAATATTTTGAAATTTGCGAATGTTGTTTTGCCAAATAAACATCCAAGGCCTAATCTCTTATTTGAGTGCACATGTGTACCGATTAAAACCGTCATTGTCCTTGCTCTGGGTTTTCTTTTATTCAAAAACTTTATATACAAATTAAATGTTTCTCAGAAATCTTATGATGCCAGATCAAAATCCATAATAGGCTTACTGTTCTCTTTATAAACACACACACACACACATTTGTACATATTATTGAACCTTGAAAGGACTTATGCCCATCAGGTGGTGGCCCTTATTTCATTTGATTTTGTCTTGCGTGCCCTATTATGTGAACAAAATATGATATTATCCAGGCCAAGTTATATCATGATATTTATTGCCATATTATTGCAGTTGTAATAATAAACTGACAGAGTCCTTATTAACTATTTAAACACTACCAATGCAGGTAAATATTGGCGGAACAGACTCACCCATGACAGCGGTCAACTTGAGCGATGATTGCGCAAAAAAAAGTAAGAAAACGTCGCACATACGCCCCCGTATATCTGATTGACTGATATACTGTCCTGGTCTCTACCAGGACAGTCCATCTGTCGCATTAAAGTGCCTACCAATGGCATTAACAAAAGAAGTCACGTCCGACGGAAACGTCGTCCAAGGCCTCACACAAGCAGACACAAATATGCCCACGCACAAACAGACACGCTCCTGGCTGGCTTGTTTAATGTCAAAATTGATTGATTTAATATTAAAATCAGGATGCGAGCTTTTACGACAGTCGTTGCGTTGCGTTGCGTGGGTAGACAAATTCCATACACAGCCTTGTACGCATTCCAACATTCAGGGAATCATTGATGAGGTCAGGACCGGAGCTGTTACGGTTTCCATGTTTACATAACATTTCAGGATTGAGCAATTATGAGCAACGATTATTATTGTATGACAAGCATAGCGGAAGTAACACATCCTCATGTTTTTGCAGAACTCTTACCCTGTTCATCGGGCAGTCGGTATCTGCAATTTCCACTCATTAAACTGGGAAATCATCAGTGGAGAAATATCCTTTATTTATTTTAATGAAAAGAGTCAATATTATCGAAGGAGGAACCTCAGACGATGGCAATTTCGATGGGCAAAGGGGTTCGAAAGTCATGATTCTATGCTTTAACTGGGCGCTTTGACGGACTGTGAATGTGGGTATCATGGAAAAAGCAAATTCTAATTAAGAGACTACTTCGATTGTACGCACAGAAGGGAATATCAAAGTCATTCACCTGAGATTGATTCGGCTACCGCCATTTTGGTCAGTTCGGCATTTGTAGGGGAAGGAAGTCAAGCCAAGCAAATTTGTGCTTAATAACATCATGCAGGCCGCTAATTAGGAAAATATCCAACTAACTGAATGGGGGAGCATTGAAGCGGATGAATGCTTATTATGTAAACGTGACAGGCAAATTGATGAAAATTAAAATTACTTAGCAAAACAAGCAAGAAAACATTACGATTTATGACATGGACCAGTGAGCAAAACCTTCAGTAGGCTGTGAGAGGGGAAAAATAATACACACTGGACAGCTACATTTTACCCAGCGGAGTCGCTTTTCAAATAGACTAAGGAAACTCGGACACGTTGAGTTTTTAAGACGGATTGCAAGAATTACAAACTTTTAAATACGTCACAAAAATAACTTTTCGTAATTAAAATATTTTTTGTACTTTTAAGGGGTCCTTACCCAATGGCTGCCAATGAAATTAGCAAAGGCTTCGCTGTCCGTTCGTCCGTGCAATCTATCTATTGTCATGCTTCTTCAGATGCCATAATCATTTCCGCCGAACTTGGATGATATCGTGTGATGTATGCTTATCAATTACATTCGAATTAAGCGGGTTTCCGTGACTTTCCGTGAGTGCGTCAGCTGCTAAGCGCGACGTTCCATGTTAAAGCCCACGAAAAAACATCTACCTATTTTGGTGGCTTCACTTCTCTCCTCCAAAGAGTATACGCACGTTAATGCGAACACACAAAAGAAATGGCTGAGACTGGCGTTCTGTATACAAAAGGTACCAACAGGACCCTGCTACATAGGCTCCGGCATCTGTCCGTTCTTCTTTTAGTTAATTGCACTTTTCACAGAGATAACTTCCGTACTTCCTTTACCAAATAACAAAAATAATATACTAAACAGTCCCTGTATAAAAACATGTTTTTTGGCATATTTTTCAGCTGAAATATTTAAAAAAAAATCCAGTATTAAATATTGTACGTTGGAACGGAGCCCTTCGTGTGAGTGTCCATCGTGAATTGAATTACAAGGCTCCGTCGCCCGTCCGACATTTCTTCCAACCATTTGCCTGTAATACGGCCGTATCTTCTTAACCGCTTAAATAAGACAGTTGCAATTTTTATAGATTGATAACTTCCAAAATAATACAAAGCTAAAAATAAAGAGGGTCCCTATACAAAACTCTTTTTTAAAACTTTTTATTAAAATAATTAAAAAATAATATGTATTGCAATATTAAATATAGTACGGTGGTACGGAGCCCTAATTAAGCCACTATGGCCTATTCATATAACATGGAAAACGTTTAACTTTTAGATCTCCAGTTGTATTTTCATCACATTTTCATGAAAATGCACTCACTTGTTTAATTGTTTTCCATTTGTCAATTTATTGTCAATCATTTGAGCCCTTTTAAAATAAATAAGCTCCTGTCTTTTCACTCAGTCGCTCTCAATAAAATACAACGCGAACCCATTGTTGCATATGAAATTCATTGAACCCAGCTCCAAGTATTTGTTTCCCAAATTGCTCCTTTTTTATGGAGTCCTCGTGAAATAAACCCCATGGCATTATCATTGCACTTCACTTGAAGAACAAGAGTCTCCTTTTTCACTCTTCGTAAAAATTTAAAATTCAATCAAAATAATCGACTATCACAATACCGCACTCAGATTTTTAGCATCCTGCATCCTTTCCATCAGATTGCTTGCAGAAATAAATTTCACTCCAACGGATGAGAAGTAAAAAAAAAGGTCCTTTTTCATTTTTATTTTATTCTTATACAAAAAAAACAAAAAACAAGCAATCCTTTCCATTCAGTTTGTTCTTGTTCCTGATTTTTACTCTGCTTTTCTATGCTTTGACTAGAATCCTAAACAAGGAGTTGGATTGCATAGGCAAGGACACAAAGCAACACAGAATACAGACTCGTAACGTTCGTTCTCCTTCTCGGTGACATTTCATGAGGACTTGTTTCGCTTGAGTGAATCTCCAAAAAATAAATGTCAAAAGCGTTCTGTGCTGTACACAGGAATATTTGTACAAATTGTTAGGAAGTTCTTGCAATTTGTTTTCTGGTTTTGTTATTTTTCTTCCTGTACTTCGTCCTTTTGTCTTGTTCGCTTGAATTGAATGCCTTAGAAAAGTGTTACCATAAGTTTAGTTTCATACTTTTCAGATAGAGAAGCTTTTGTTGCCGTGATTGTGAAAGCTAAACACTAAGAGTATGTGGTAGCCAAGAATACTGATGTATAAATTGTTTATTTGTTTGAATTATTTTTTTATCGCATAAACTGTAGTTGACGCAAGTGTCGATAAGTTAATTTAACTTACTGTCAGGAGAGATGCGAAGGACTCAACTTTTCCAATATCGCAGAAGGTAAAACAGGATAATGTGCTGATTGCTTGGAGCGATTAATTTCAGGCGACT
Organism: Orthonevra nobilis; assembly: GCA_963555765.1. Classification (NCBI taxonomy): domain Eukaryota; kingdom Metazoa; phylum Arthropoda; class Insecta; order Diptera; family Syrphidae; genus Orthonevra; species Orthonevra nobilis. The sequence goes on along the minus strand of OY743227.1, from coordinate 15,886,586 downwards.
TCTGTGCCTATGTAATTCAAGCTGATAAACAGCCTACTCGGTACCGTGAATGATGGAAAACTAAATTAGCTAAGACTCTGATCCTCCAGAGAATAATAGTTTGACAAGTTAATAAGGAAGATGAAGGTTACGAGATCCCACTTTAATTCCGGAATGAAGATAGAATTCCTTTTCATGACTTTGAACTTTACTTTCTCCTTTGCTTGTTGTCATACAAAGAGAATTACCAAAGTAAAACCGATTAAATTTTGTGACAAAAAAGTTTCCTGAGAACAGTGCGCAAAATTAATTTTTTTTTTTTTTGGTTGCAATAAGAAAAAAAACATTTTGAATTTGGCCCTTCATGTTATTAATTTTTTTCTCTTTTCTTTTGCAGATTATAAAAACTTAACAACATTCAAGTGACTATAAAAAGGTAGGAGCTGTTTTTTGTATCTCTTTTTTTACTCATAAAATAATGTATTGCTTTTCTTCATCAAAACTAATTGGTGGTAATATTTTGCTAATATGTCAAAACTTAAAACCATTTATATGCTTTTGCATTCCATCTAATTGTGTTCATTGAAAGCTTCAAATTTGAGTTCTTAAGAAGCAAGCTACAATGTATGATTTGTCTGTTCGACCATGCAATACCGAGTTCTCGCGTCTTCACATTTGAATGCTGTTCGAGGACCACTGAATACAACATGGCACCCAGCACTGGAAGTTTTACTTTTAAGTTTCCGTACCTCAAAAGGAAAAATGTATCCACTTTCTTATCCATCTGTCTGTCAGAACCCTTTTACTCAGGAACGCGTGTTTAATAATGACAGCAGTCCCTTAAGCTGCAAAAAAATATGGCTATTTTTTGCCGCATACTCACAAGGAAATCAAAACCTTCACCATACGTAGCGGGAAAAATCATGGAGACTAGATTCCCGTGATGTACGGACGATTTACATACCAACAAAGGTCTACGGAATCTTCGTTGCATGAGTCCGACTTGCACTTGGCCTGTTCTTTTTAAGATTTGCTCGCTCCCAAGAGATTATATATACTCTTATGAGGCATGCTACACAGAGTGAGCAAAAGGGTTAGCACAAGAGTAGTGGTTGGAAACTCATATCTGAGATATTGTGATTTCAATTCGTCCATGGCTCTATCGACTTATTTGTATTCGAATAATTCGCAATATTTTATAGGTCATTAGTAGCAACTTGAAAATGAAGTTTTGTTTTTTGAAAGATTGCTTATCACCCTGCTGTCCGTGTTATTCTTTTACTGCAAACCAAATTCAAAGATCATCTACACAAACCATTATCTTCGACAACATGAACTAAGAGTTCTAGCAGCCAATACATCAACTACTACATTAAGGTCACTTACTTGAAAAGACTACTTAAGTCGTTCGATCAGTCCAGTGATTGTGCCGGTAATTTGATCTCCACGCCAACTGGACTAGTTTCGAAAACTTTATAAAAATTCAAAATTCACTCTAGGATTCAAGCCTTAGAATTCGAAGTTCAAAGGACCTATGACTCGATTTATGATCATCTCTTTTATATATTGGTGCATGTCGGTCAAGAGGATTCCGTCTTTGTAGAAGATTGACAATGTCTCACTTGCGCAGTGGCGATTGTAACTGCGGTTTTAGAACATAACTCCCCTTTATTGAACGTTAGTTTCGTATGTCTGCAGTTGGAACGTAGCAGGATGATTGACCTCAAGCTTACTCCAGCCCAAATTACAGAGTCTTTCATCTCTTGAGTTATTGGTTATCGTCCGAAAGAAAGAAAAATCGTCGTTTGGGGGCGTTCAGAGCTGGACACAAACTGTTCCTCTGCCTTTATCTGTCAGTAGAAAAACGAGCTTGTATAACTAACTTTCCAAACGAAAATAGCCTTAATGTCATACATCGATCGCTGTTGAAGGATGGAAAATGAAACTCAAGACGAAGAGTAAGGATAACACCACCCATGGTCAATTTATCACACATCCAGACAGACCACATCAGTATTTGTATTTACACACTTCTCCCTTGGGCAATGTAATTTCGACAACTAAACTGGACCACATTTATACCCACTTTTCAACTGACACTTGTACCAACAACTTTCTGTCTTATTAAATTTTCCCTTCACAACGCTTTGTTTGTGGCGCATTTACCCTTTACCCTTAAGTGCTATCGTCTCTTCAAACATAATAATTCAGGGAAAAAAAATAAAAGAAAAATGAGAAAATATAAAAAAGTAAAATAAAAAAAAGAAAATCCCTGAGACAACCGAATGGCAAAGGCAAAAGACCTCATCATTCTTAAGTGCCCTCGGAGTCAGAGTTCCATACAGAATATACAAAACCAAGAATCAAATAATTTAATTTATGTTCCCAGACACAAAACAATGAAACGAAACAAAGTAGGAAAAGCCTTTAACCGCTGTACTTGTGTGCGGGTGGATTCACGGCAAAATACCAAAGTATCTGTGTGGCGTTCTGTTAAACGACTTTTGTTAACGTCAAGCAGAAACACAAGTGTACCTATGAAAGTTATACGAGAATGGATATGGTATACGATGTGGGAGCAGTATCCTGCTCTCCTACAAAGGTCCTTTAGTCTTAAGTGGCCTCCATTTGTTAAGCGCACATGCACTTAATATGAATCATAGTCGACGCGAAAGGCTGCGCCCTCTCCATCCATGTGATGCATATTGAAGGAGCGAAGCTGGTGACATTTTTCAAGTGCGATTTTGCATTGTGCCGGATAACAGTTTCTATGTTTTGGGTTTTGTTTTCTTTTTTTATTTTGTTTTCTTGTTTTTGATGAAACGATTTGACGAAGGAGGTAAGGGGATGAAGTTGACAAATAAACAAGGACCGAGTGCCACAACGAGTGGGTGGAAGAAGTGATGATACTTGTGAGTGGAGTGGAAAATATTATGACGAAATTTACGAATAAGGGCTGTATTTGTTGATTACCCTTGTTTCATCAGATTCAATTGGTTAAGATAAATGTAGGGATTTAAATTAATTTTAATTTTAATTAATTGAATTCATATAAAGAAATAGGTAACTTTGACTTACAATTTACGATTCTAGGGACAAAATATTAATCTAGCATGGAACAGAGAAGCCAGTTTCAACTAGTGGGTTTCCTTGGTCATTGGTTGTAACATGGAACCGGTTACACTAGGTGCTAAAATTAGCTTAGGAGAACTAAGATGTGAGGGAAGACGTTTGGGTGGGCTTGAGAAAGCTCATGAGTATGATTTTCCTTGTAATTAACTCGCTTTCCAGGCAACCGGCAGAAGGATTGAGATGAAAATTGAAAGAGGGTGCTTGAATGTTGTCTGAATTGGTACTTAAAATTACATATCACTTTTTTGCATTCACTCAATTCGCAGTATTTTATTCGATACACGTGTTTTGCACTCCGCAGTCAGTGGGAGTGGAGGAACAAAGCTTCTTAATAACGCTCAAATCTCGTAGGCGAAGGGGAAATATTTAGGAAAGCCCTAGATGCGAAACAAAAGTGAAAGCCACGTATTTATAATAAGCACGAGGACCTCCACATCAGACTCATAGAAATGCTTTGGTTTCTCGGGTGATATTTTAAACTAAGTCTATGTGACAAATTGCATATTGAGAATTGAAACTCATATGTAAGAAAGGAGTTAATAACGTCAGTGATTAAGTATTCTGTAAGTAAGCTTAGGACGACTCTTATCTGTGGGCCAATAAGAATAAACTAGACCGTTTGACCCAGCACGCCGTAAAGACGAACCGAATTCAATTATTAATTTAACTGCCACCGCTAGAAGGTGGCTACTTTCCAAACCTGTAAAGAAAACTTAGTCGTAGTCTAAACTACTACGAGTGCGCAGGATCAGTTCTCCTACTGGTGATAAAGGCTTTTTCTTCTCACGAAAAAAATCGACTTCATTAACCATTAATTTGAAGACATGAACTTGGAAACTCAAAAGTGATAAGCGGAAAGCGTAATCACTGCAACAGGTGTCAAGGAAAACATAACGAAGACATCAGGATCATCAGCAGACAGGAAATAGGACCTCGACGATCATTTTCAATATATCATCGATAGGACTTCGTTCTTCATAAAAGCAAACAAGAAGTTCTACAGAGGGTGATACTCCGTAACATTTTGTAATTTTTTTTCTCCTCCCTCAATTTGAAAATTTAAGATTAATTCAGTTATCGATAAAGTTTGTCATGTTTATAATTTTTTGTAAAAAACGACATAGTATTGTATTGTATATTGTCTTGCAATACGTTGAGCTCTTATTGTTGTGCCAATAATATTTTAAGTCATAAATTGTTAATATTAGATTAAATAAAATAAAATCTTAATCGTAAATCGTAATCACTGCATCACGGTAAAACTTCTATTGTTGATCTACCACTCCAGCTATAGAGCTTTTATAGGCCGACTACCTCACAATTTACAATACATAGATTAGATACGAATATAATTTCTTTCAACTACAAAAATAAATTTATTTATTTATGACGAAAAAATAAGGATGAATTCTCCTAAATGCTTTAAAGGGAAACTACGAACGAAAAGTCTTTATTTGTTTTACGAAAAAACAAAGAAAAGCATAAAGAATTAACTTCTACAGTTAATTAATTAATAATTGCAATCATGGTTGTCAAGGGTATATATATATGATTATAACGTTAAAAACTAGCTAAAAACTAAAAAAAATGTAGCTAAATAAATAAGTAAATACATAAATTATTAAATAGTTAAACAAACCAATAAAAAAATATTTTCGAATTTCTACAATAGCAAACAAATAAAACAGTTCTATTAAAATAAATATATGCACTGATAAACAACGTAAACTTTTACGAATCCATTAGATTCATTTGTGGAACTTCCTGCGCCAACATATAAAAAGATTGAACACCACAGACACTTTTAAAAGAGGTCTTTTTCAATTCTTCTCTTCGAGCAATTTACGTATCGATGGCACTTTTCTCTTCATCTTTGCCATATATCCATATTTTATTCCTATTCCTATTCCACCACATTTTCTTCTCTATCAGTTTAAATATTGTATATTTTTTTACAATAGTGTAACTTTCCTGTTTTGGGTTCAGATAATGAAGAGGAACTATGAAGAGAAGAAACTAGGCATCTTCATAATCGCTGTTTATGTCGTAATAAAAATTCAGGGCATGTTAAAAAATTCAAATAATATTGAACCATACCCTGGCTTTACCATTTGTGTGTGCGAGTTATGCAGGGTGTCGCGTTATTAGATTTTATAACAAGGGACTAGAGACTTACCTAAAAATTGTTGCCGACTGAAACTGAAACGACTTTCATAACTACGAGAAAAGCAATTTATTTAAGAGTATTTATGTAAATTATTGTCCAAAATTGCAATGTTTATATAAATAAGTAAATAAATAAATAAACAATTAATCTGAGTACCAAATTAATAACCATTAAGAAATAAAAAAATATTTGAAATAAATTATATATAATAAATTTGAAAAAAAATTCAAAAAAATAAATAAATAAATAAATTAATAAAAATTGTCTTTAAGAGATCGTAGTAATAATTAATTTGATTGTTTAAGAAACAAGAAAGTGTGCAGTGATACATGAAAAACAGAATCAAGAAACTAAGCCTTTTACCAGAGGATTATGCGAATATATAGTATACATTTGCTCAAGAGGTTTTGCCTAAGCCTCAAAATACAGTCGGGGATCGATTCAACATTCCGATGTGAATATAGATCACGAGTAGTATGATATCTTGGCAAATTGAGCGTCATTTTTAAGAGTTTCTTTAGTTTGATTTGCAGTCTTGAAATATGACAAACCGCACAACTTCCCCACACTTGACATCGATAGAGGAGAATGGATTGAAATATGACTTTGAACAATATAATTTTGTTCTCCTTCGAGAGAACATCTCTTCGAGATGGAATACAAGGTATCTGACGCTGTTATCTCAGTGGATGTCGACTCTGCTCAAATTAAAGGTACTGCTTGAAATGAAACAGTGCTTTCTCTGTCTTCAAAAAAAGTCGGCTTGCATTTTTCCACTTGCTTAAATTATTATTTAAAAGTCTGAAGGAATTCTGCGTATTCATATCCATATCGATATTGAAATGATGTGAAGAAAATACTGCTTAATCATCAGCGTATATTGCTCTATCACATTTTGGAAGATTCAGAAAGTCAGATGTGAAGACATTGTTAAAAACTGGACTTATAACTGAACCTTGTGGAAGACCAGCATAATATTGCATTAACACTGAAACAACACTTTTAACAAACAACACATTTTGAATCATCGGTTTGACAAAAAACCTTGTATTACATGTACAAAAAAAAACCAAATGAATTGGAAATCCCAAGTTAAACATTTTGTTAATAATTCCATTGTGCCATACAGAGTCAAAGAAACCATACCAATTGAATTTCCTAACGCACAAAGGACATCACAAAAAAATTTCTAGCTTCTGAAGCGCGACTGGATAAGTTGGTTGTTTAATGTTCCAAGGAGGGATTTTTCATACACTTCAACATAATCGGCAAGGTTGATAAATGCTTTAGCAAAGTTGGGTGATTAACGTTGGCAAAAAAGAAGCAATTACCTTTCAAATGAAAGTTTGGCTCTTTGTAGATTGAGTCAAATCAGGAGTAGTTGGCCCAGTTTTGAGTTTTTTTTTTATCACTATTTGCAGTTCATTTATTCTATTGTTCTTCCAATTCTTCCAATTTAAACTTTCCCTTTCTTGAAATAGAAAAAAAAATCTTCCCGAAAAGTTCCAACTATACAATAAACGGGGCATTAAGATTGCGATGAAGCTTAGAAACCTGACGAATTCGAGTCCTATTTTCAAAACTTTCCAACACAACTAATATTCGCGAATATTTCAGAAAAAAAAATTAGAACATTTTCTGTCAGCAAGAAAAACTTCCACAACTGTGTGGACTAAAGTTTTTCTGTGTATGCGTGCGGATCTATATCCTTCTCTTGCCGCAAAAATAACAACAAAGCTATCAATCTCCTACCATAGAGTACTTATTCAAATTTCCTTCCTTCGCCCACCCCAAAACTGAAGAAAAGTAAAATTAAAATACCACTATATGTACATTCAAATGAAATATGCAAAGCAACGCTCATCTCAGACTTAAAATTTCGTTAAAACTTCTTCTAATGCCGCTTCGGCGTCTGCCGTTGAAACAGAAAAGCCGCGCGTCTTCACTTCCGCCTGCCATTGTAGACTTTTGAAATTTAAATAAATCTAAAATGTGTGTTGCGCTGAAAACAAATTGCGTCGTTTGCCCCCTCTACAGCAGCCAGCCAATGCGGTACAGTATCTAAGCCGCAAAAAACTTGTGAATATAGTCGATAGGCATTCGCATCCACACCACCGGGACATCCAAACCCAATTGTTATCATTTCAGCTGTGCCCCGAGGGCGCTGCCTGGATTTACTTATTTCAGTTCTTCTTCATCTGCACCCGCCATATCGTGGCGTTTCAAGGCGCAAATAAACTTCCGGAATTAAATTAACGAGAAATTGCTCAGAATAAAATGGAAAATAGAGCGAAAAATTATTTTAAATTATTTAACAGACAAAAAAGAAATACATTCAAAACGGGACACGAGGTCCTTGGAAGATAGAAATCCCAAAAACCGAAAATGCAATGAAATAAACAATTTAACAAGGATGAAAGCAAATTAAATCCCAGCTAAAAAAAAGCGGGAGGGACTCAAAAAGAATTCAAAAGCACACTCTGCCCTGCTCGCCAAATCCTGATCCTGTACTGTTTAGAGACTAACTCTCCACTTCCGCTTTTGCTTTGGGAAAGTTAAAAAAAAACCAGCAACAACGAGAGGACGTTGACGCCCGCCGCCTCATCACAGAATGCTGAAAGCTAAAGATTGAAGAAAAGCAGACCAAATACAAGGGACCTGAATCGAATTAGTTAAGGCTTGCGGAAACTTGCGAATACAAGGCAGGAAAAAGAATCTAAAAATGTCGACGCAAAAAAAAAAAGCAAAAAGATTTTCATACCACAAAAGGACTTAACCAAAGAACACTGAATTCACTGAACACAAAGCATGAAAAAGAGAGAGCGTAGCACAGAAGTTGAAGCTAAAAGCCGATGGCTAAACGGAAGAGGGGTCGGCTAACAGCTGAACGGAGACCCGAAAAGGACTTGAAAATAAAATTCAATTTAAGCATACCATTAGAGCGAAGGAAGGATTTCCATCATCCATCCTTCTTAAGTTTGCATGTGAATCGCAACCATGGCGCAACGTATCCTCAGAGCTTTTCGTTTTGTCGCTTTGTTTTGAGGGCATAACGATTAAATTCCGCAGCAATGGGACGGGTGAGGCAAACTGAAAAGAAGCTCCCAGCGGAGGAAGCATATAATAGACACCCATTGAAGGAAACCGAAATGTCAATCAAATCCTTGGCTAAAGTGTCCTTGTTTGTAGTTTCACACAAAAAAAAATAATGAACGGATAGACTTACTGTGGGTTTACGGGTTAGCGGTAGGCTACTGGTCTTCCTCCGGTTGGATTCTTTTAAGGTGTCACCTTTGAAAAGAAAACGCTTCACCTTTTCCAGTTCATCAAGCCGATTAATTTGGTGGTGGGGATCAGTTTTTGAAATGCTCCTTTTTGCCTCGAGTCATCGTGACGGGGCGATAACTTTTAGAGGAATTATTTATTTCGTCCTTGAGTGACAAACCAAGAGAAATGGCTGTGTCACTTAAAAGGATAACTAAACGAAATCAAGTTAACGATAGAAGGAAAGGCACAAACTTAAATTGTGCTAGCTAACAGGATGGGTGACATAAACTGTGCAGTCGGGTTTTGTGGATGGAATAATTATAGAGAATTTTTTTTTGGATTTTGATAGCTAAAGACTTGATTTGAAAGTTTCTTTGAAGATTGTGAAAGAATGGGCAACAATAACGAAGCAGCATAATTAAGGCTATTCTGAACTTGACTGAACAAAAAAAGTTTCTTTTTAGACTTGAAATACGAATAGGCCGCGAAATTCTATAAAAAGTACAATAACACACAAAGGCAAGTCCAGATCACTCGATTCTGTGAGTCAGAGACAAGTCTTTTAGCACCTTTTTCAGACATCGTTCCACGTGAATTGGAAATGAACAACGAGCGGTTGTAAGAATTCAAGCAGTGGGACACTTTCCGGAACGCAGATGAAATCCTCCAAATTTCGGAAAAAATTATGAAAAAGTAGCCAAGTGAGAGTCGACTCTTACACGAAGGGTTCCACGCCTCGTAAGACTATGCAAGACTTTATTTCTTCAATTTTAGATTTTTCATAGCTACGCCCACAAATATGCAAGATTGAGAGAGACAAAGTAAAATCTCGACATCGGCTTACTTGTTATTCCAATAAGAACAAGATTTTCCAAATGGGATTTTAAAAAACGTTAAAAAAATTGGGACTTCAAGCGATAACAAGTTTAAAAGATTTTTTAATGTAAAAATGTGTGAGTCTATGATTTTGAATTTTTTTGGAAAATTCATGCGAGAAATTCATCCTAAACCGAGTGAGAATTCGTTCGGAGTTTGTTGATGAACATTAAATTGTGGTGGTGCACGTACAAATTCCCACCCTGTATCATGTGACTCTGGAGCGTGTTTAAGTTATAGTTGTCAACGAATTCAAGAAATTGCTCTAAATTGGAAAATATAGAAAAATAAAAATTTTATCGAACCATTGAATATTTTTGTGTGCTTTAAATGCGTAATCAACAAACGCAACATTCTCAATTTTTACATTTTTCATCATTTTGTAGCCTTCTGTTTTGAGTGATTTATTGAAAGTTATTGAAAGGATGTGACAATCAGAATTCAAACACACATCAAAATCACATGTAAAATGGCATTGTAACTAATTTTTTCGGATTGAGAAAAATGCCGTCACGAAATCATTTTGACATTCGTTCAAGAAGTTCCAAAATGCTTTTTTTGTTTTCCGACTGATATTCGAGCTTTTACATTGTTTTGGATCGACAAAATGATTGCATACTTTAAAAAATTGTTAAGTTACACGAGGAAACGGGATCATTGTCTACTTTTAGGTGTTAAGTTGAGTTGCGATTTTATGAAACACATTCTTTGTATTGTGACCACCATTTATTTTTAACTTTATTTAAAATAGCAAGACACCTTCTGTCAAAATTCCATGTGTCTCCCTTTAACGGATTAGGAGACACAACTCTGTGAACGACGGACGGAGAGATAAAGAAGCCTTGTAATAGGGTTCCTTCGGACCCTTTAGGAATGGAACCCGGAAAAATAAATGTGGTTGGACCAGTTGCGAAACCCTCTGTATTTTAAATCCATATGACTCATTTTATCATTTCTATCTCCAAATTATGAGAAGCGATCCATTGCCTCATCAGGGTCCCCAATGATACTTGGTCATCTTCTTGAAGCAAAATTGGAGAACTGCAAAGTGCATCAGTTATTCTTTTTTACCAGGGATCTCACATTCCTGAAACGAGCTTCTGATGTTTTCGTGAAAGTTTTTAAACAGAATCGGTTTCGCATCAGTCCACAAATGACTGTGCTACCCAATCACTTATATATTCCGCCCTATTTCGGATATTAATTTGGCAGAAAAATGCGGAAGAACTGCTGTCTACCAAGACCGAAAAATGTCCTTTTTCTGTGGAGAAGGCTCAATACTGTACTTATTCATAGATTTTTTCAGATACAGTAAGCTGTGCAAAAGATTGATCAAATAAAAAGTTCGAAGAGTCTTTCACGTCGAACAACCCATATCGATATAATTGGACTGTGACTGACTCAAAGAAGACAATCCACACATGAGCAAGACATCAAATTGAAACCGACTTTGTACATTTTTGCAGGCATAATCATCTTACCCTTCAGGGTGACAGTAGGGATGCAGTAGGCTTAGAGATCTCGGTTTGTAAAAATAAATATGCCTATTCTATGTTGTACAGCTTAGTAGTATTAATATCGTTACCGTGAAGGTCCTTGTTTTTTGTGGAGGCCTTGGGACGCAACACTTACAATGTCCTTCAGCAAAAGGGTGGTTCTCGAGACATTTTAATTGAATACTCCTAGTTTGAACGTCATCTGTTGTTCACTTGTCTGATCAACTGCTAATAAAGGTGCTGCTCTGTTAGTAAACTATATCCTATATACTGCATTTAACTCTGGTCATTCTCTGGAATAAATTCCAAGGCATTTTCTACAGTTGGAGGATAAAATGAGCCTCCTGTTGCATAAAAGCTCATTTCGAATTAACCATTACTTGTCAACTCATGTGTTCTGTGCAGTGATATGCGGTGAGTTCGTCTAGCGTAAGTAAGTGAACTGTCAGTGTGAGGACAGAATTGGGTTGGGAAGTCTATGTTATTGCTCACTCGTTTAAAGTATTGAAAAGGTGTCCTTTAACTTTTGAGTTACAAATGATTTTAATATTTCGTTTCGTTGTGATATTTTTATGTCACGTTGACTGTCTATTTGAATTCCTCGATGGCTGCAAAAATATAAGGAACCTCAGATCGCTGGTAAAAAAAAAAATCGTAGGGATGAAGAATTCTTTAAAGTAGAAAGCATAAAGAGCATGAAGGCAAAGAATATTGTCGAGATTGATGTAGGTGGGTATTAAAAATGTTCTCAATTCTAAAACCTTTCTTCTGAGAGGAATTCTTGATTTCGAAATCTTCAACGCCACTGAACAAGTAATCAGAAAAAATGCTTATCAGAAAAATATCACAGCATCAAGTGTCCCTTCTGCGAAAAATCAGTCCAAAATTTGTTGTTAAAGTTGATGAGCTATTTTATGTTTGATATCTTCTTGTTGAGGTTAACTCTTAACAATTAAACATCTTCACTTTTTTTTGGATGAATCTCGCCATCAGCCGACAAGAAAACCATGCTTAATTTCCATAAAAATATCAACATTGTTTTAGGAAATGTCTTAAAATAAATACTAGCCTATGAATTTGTTAACATTTTGCAATCAAAGAGTCCTTGATCTTATATACTCTTAGAATATATCATACTATCAATTGTGTAATTACCAGCCCCATGAGAATAATTTCGAAGCAACACTCTATGGTCCCCTAATTGCCAACTCTAAGCCCATCTCAAGGACACAACGAGCAAATAAATCGCCATCATTCCGCATTACAACGTCAAATTAATCTTGGCCCGGCGTACACTTGATTACGCCAAACTTGAATCGTTAATCAATAAAAGAGGTCATTACAAATGGCTCAATCAATCAACGGTCACAACATTTGTATCCTGCCTCAATATATACATGTACTTTCTATTGGACGCCAGGGCACTAGTTCTGTGCGTATCATTCTTCTAGCCACCAGTAGAAGGAAGCTACCTGAAATGGTGGAGTTGAAAAGAAATTGGTTTCGATAAACATTCTTACCACTGATATGCAATCAACCGCAACGAAAAAAAAAGGCAAAAGTCCTGTGGTTTTGTGTAAAAATTATAGGTGGATAAATGACAAGTGGAAAAAGGATTGTAGTACATGTGGCCAAAGCAGGGTTAGTTAAACGAACACTTAATCGTGTCTGCAACTTCAGGCAAAGTATAAAATGCTGTTGAGGACGTTACACTCATGTAAAGGTCATATTTTTATCTTAACAGTAGAACTTAAATTATAATTTTGATTGAAAGGCTTTTGTAGGGATTTAGTGACTAACATGTATTTTTTTCTACTGCGAAAATCGAGAGGTGGCAATAGTGATCTAAGGAAAACGCCTTCCATATGTGTGAGTGAAGAAAAATTATAGCTTAAAAGGCAAGATGCGGTAGCAATGAGGAAGTCTTTGCAGAGCGACGCTTCTGATTTAAATAAACATAATCATCAGTCAAAATAAGCGACCTAGCTTTATGGATACTCAGCTAATGATACTTCATCAGGTTTATCAAAAGGGCATCTTTTTGGACTCGTAACGCAGAAAGCCCTGAGGTCAGTAGCTTCGTCTGGCATTTACTTCGCAATATTTGAAGCGAATTCCGCTGACAAGGACAACAACTTTTTTTTTCTTTTTTAACTGTTTAAAAATAAACGACGAGTATCTTCTACTCGTCGTATATTTCAGGAGGGAAGACAGGGAATAGAGGACATGTTCCGCTTTTGAATTATTGCAGATAGACCATGCAAGAGTTTACTGCATCAATCAAAGGAGGAAACTCGGTCCGTAGCGTTAAAAGTACGTACAAAATTGAATTTAAGGAGTATCTCATGGGCATTCCAAGTAGCGTAAAAGAGTTTGAGGAGTGAAATGCAAATGGCTATTTCGCTCTGATGCTGTGATGATTATGAAGGTAAGAATGCTCTTGGTGTCTTAGTATCAGCCCCGGTGATAGTTGGGGTGATTTTGCTTGCTCTTGTCGAAGTGATCTATGAAATCTTCTTCGTGAACTATTCTAATATATGTCCAGGATCCATCATTGAAGGGACGTAGATATAGCGGTCTTCAATATACTACCTGTAAATATATTATTAATATTGTTGGGGTGAGAAGAGATTTTGCGTACCATCTTTGAGGACAGTGCGCACAGATACTTATCTATGAGTGGTATGTTTGCCGTGTAATTCATTACTAAAGAAGTGACAGGTATCTAGAATTCTGTGCAGAGCTGTGCAGTATCGAAGAGCTGTTTGCTCGACGTCAAGCTTTGTGCCTTGCGCTACTCCTGCATGAGTTTCAAAGCGTGGTGAAGTAGATGTTCCTACACGAACATTGGATATACGACCCGCGAGGAAACTGTGGATGATTTCAACGATAGTAAAATTAGTTTGTATAACAAACCATTTATCAACAATGAATCAGCGCCTTTTCCATGTCATGAAGGCAGGCGATTGTTATCTATTTCCTTTTAAGGCCTACCCTTGCGTCTGTATGAAGTTTCGTTCCATGTTGATGGAGTCTCAATCGGGATGGAGAGTTTGATATCGACTTAAGTCTTTTTATTAAATTCGCAGGATTAAGTTCGACATAAGTTGCGTTTTCGAAAGATTATCTCAACACCCTACAGCTATCATTAAATTTAAAAAAATAGCGCCCATGATAAATCATCTACACAAGCCATTATTTGTGATGAGATGGACTTAGAATTCCAGCAGCCGAAACAGTCATCATAAAAATAATGTTAAGTGAAATAACTATCACTGGTCGACCACTCCACTAATCGCAAATGGCAAATGGTTATGGATCTGGATCTGATTCGGAAACTACATTAAAGTTCAAGATTTACCTTAGGATTGGAGTCTACTGCCCAACAATTGATCCAATTGAAAGATAGACGCTTAACTAACTTCACCATCCAGTCCCGAAGAAGATGTAAATATTTTTGTCTCTGTAAATCTTTACTGATCAATTCGGAGTCCAGTCTAATACATTTATTTTGGTCAGTATTTGAAGCGCCTGCTTGGGATGAAATCATGCTTTGTAGATGATCATATTTGGTTAAATTGGCCAGTTGATAACATTCGGTTTCGTAGGTATAAAGTTCTACCCCACTGTTGCCATGGGAATTAAGTGTATTCAACATAAACTGCCACACCCTTTTCAGATGAATGAAGGACACCATTCTGAGATAGAATGTGAAAAACAGCAATATAAAAATTAAAAAAGGGAGATTTAATGGAGCTCTAGGAAACATTTTTGTCGTGAATTGAAAATTTCAAATTTGTGACATTTACCAAATGGCAAACTCAGTCAAACCCTTTTGAAATATCTAAGCCAACAATCGTACTTTCTCCTGAAAGATGTGGAAAGTAGTTTTACGTTTCGGTGAGAAATGTCTTCAAGACACCAGTAAACCTTCTGTTTGGGGCAGTCGATGTATTTTTTATTTGACAATGTGTCAGTGTGAAGTAAGCTCAATATTTGCTCGAATATATGTACTGACCGAGCATATTCGAGTTTTGCGGTAAAATTAACATTCGGTCTTCAAAATCTTCCTTGTTTTTGGCACATCTTTCCACAGAAATGTTTTTAATTGATTAAAATACAAACAAACGTCCGGCTTCATTCGTGCCTAAAGGTTGGATTTCATAAATAGCATTCAAACATTTTTGATCGAAATTTTACGCCAACATATTTCAATGCCTGTCAAATCCTTAAATCTTGTCGAACTGGATTGCTGGGGTCTTTCGCTAAAACGATAGTTTTTAGTTATGTTGATGACTAAATAATTTGAATTCTTCAGAGATTCCTTAGGCAACTCTAAAGATATGATCACGATCAAGGTTACAGTGAAGAACGATGATCGCCTACAGGTCAAGCAACTGAAGGAAATACGTGAAATGAATTTGTGTGCTTTGAAAAAGCGCAGCACCAACACAAAAGTATGTGCCTGGAAACTTTTTCAAAATTAACATCAAAAAGCTGGAATTTTATATTTACGGATGGGTCGAAAAATTCACAAGCGACCACTTTTGCAGAAGTCTCAGAAGAAGGCGAAACATTAATACACGGACTTTTACCAAACACCACATAAATCTTCTAAAAGCAATTTGCAACCCTTTGCACATTTCGGCTATGATATCAAAAATAAGAGAAACCCTTATAAGTAAAAGTTCAAAACTTAAACTAATATGTTGGAATACGTGGTAATGAACAAGCTGACAATGCTCTCGTTTGACGCCAGTCCGTTTATTTGAATTTTACTTCAAAAGCGATTTAAAATGGATTGTGAATTAAAAAAAGTTGAAGAAATAGAACTCCAAGAATGGAAAGACTAGCAACACCACTGCGCGATTATCAATCCAAATAAAATTAAGCAGATTTACCCGCCCAAGATCTCTAAAGATATGACTACAAATTTTGTACGTCTCCGGCTCGGTCATACTTCGTTGACACATCAGCATTTCTTAATGAAGGAGCTGTCTCCCATTTGTCTCACCTGCCAAAGCAAAATTAATATAAATCATCTTTTAGGGAAATGCTTCCTCCTTTCAGATCAATGTTACAGACATATGCAGCAAACAGTTAACATCATTAATGTCTTAAAAGAGCCCAACCAGACTTATATAGAAATTATAAATAAATTAAAATGCATTCTTTAAATTAAGCTTTAATTGGTTATTTATCGCCCTCCTTTTCCTTTTCAAAAATGAGCCGAAAAACTTTGCTGCTATTGACAAGTAAAATAAACAAATAAATAAATAAATAAAATGCCTCTTCCGTTGACTTTGGTCAAACGCATGATTGTGCTCGTCTTCAAGCTTTTCGCTTGTAGAGTATGGCATAAACCTCTATTATGGTCGAAGTTTTATCGAAATTCTGTGGAGAGGATCGTCTTAAAATGGATTCAAACTTTGCCAAAATCAGTCAAAGAGTCAGCATTTGAATAAGAACTACGATTTTTTGGAGCTGCAAAAAAGACTTATTTCATCAAGACCACAATTATCTCGTCTAGCAAAAACTCAGCTTCTTATGGATGCTATTTTTCTCGTATTTCAATCAGACAAAATGAAGCTAGTTTTATGTCTGAACATATCCTTGCAATTGAACTATTTAACTTATTAACGAAGCGTTGATTCAATCGGACCAACTACACAGTGGAATTTTTCTGTCCCTTGAGGTTGTAAGATTCGATAACCGATTTTCAGGTTTACAACCGAAATTCCGGCAGTGTCCGGAACGGCCCCCTGCCTCGTTTAGGCACCAGTAATAGATTCAAAATTCATCGCTAGAACTTATTTAATTTTAAATAGTCCCCAAAAGCTTCTATTCACGATAAAAAAATAATCCGCGCAAAGACGTAAGCAATTTTTATAATAAATATAACCCAATTCAATTTCATTTATAAACGAACCATCTCATCGTTTCTATCTTAATTCTTATATCTTTACGCTCCTCTGGATGAAACCAGTAGTTAAAAGAATGTATACTTTCAAGGATATGTGTCCCCGCCACTCTCTTCATTCTAGAAAAACTTCATCCACACATGTAGTATGCATGAAGACCCATAGTAAAAACAGATTGAATATCCTATGCAATAGAACCCATAAAAGTTTGCAAGGACTCTCTTCACATCTAGATAAGCCAAATGATGGGATAAACTTTGCACCACACTAATAAAATCGCAATTGCGCGCACAGTTTGTGTAAATAGTTTTGCCTCCTTTAAAAAAAACTAGCACACACAACAAAATTTCGAAGGATTTTTGCTGAGCACACACACACTCTTTACAGAAACAGAAAATATAGCCTCATTAAGGAAAGTGTTCAATGAAACTGCACAAAACAGACCTCGACATTCCCCATTTTGCTGCTCCGTTCACTGTGGCGTTGCTTTTGAATGAAGTTTTTCAATGCACGCAACCCAATTACTGACGCAAACAAACAAAAAAAAATCAGCTTCACATCGCAATGAAAGCGCGCCAAAGCAACGAAAATGAAAAACTTAAAAGGATATGCGACGGAATTTTCTTAATTATCTTCCTCAATGTAAGAGTATACATGCGCGCGTTGCCGGTGCACAAATTTGGATAGTTTGAGGCACGGAATGAGGTTTTCCCTTATTTTGTGCTTATTTTTCCCCAATTTTAAGTTAATTAGTGGCGGGGGACGAGGTTCCCTTGGGAATAAGGTATCCGTACATACTTATGCAAAGTTATAATGCGTAACTTTTTCTTAAGGAGTTTTGTTGAGTGCTTGTTTTTTTTTCAATGTTTGTGTTCATTTAGTTTCGACACCTTTCTAGAGAATAAGGATGCCAACTTAATTGCAACAAATTAAAATCACTAAACAAACAGGGATAAGAATCTGAAGACTGCTTGGTCCATGAGTAGCTTGACGATCGTCACCTAGGGCTTCCTTTGTTCCACGACAGATAAATATGCAAATCTAATCTCAAAAAGGAGGAGATTGTCGTTGGAGGCTTTCATTTCTTTTGTGCATTCATTTATTTCTTCTACAACTAGGAAATGCTGATGAACAATAGAATGAGAGGGTGGGAAAAGAAAAAACGAAAAAAGCATAGCGGCAGTATAGTTGAAGTTGAACGTGATTTGCCACTTAATTGGTTGGCTTTTATTTTTGCAATTCGTTGTGTGCCTCAGGCTGTCGAGAGAATATTGAAATGCAAAGGGTAGAGACCCGTAGCGGGGGAGTAAATATTCGTCCTGGAAGTGGCTGCAATTATTAAAGGCATGGCTGCGGAGAATTGCCTCGAATGTCTCGTAGGATTTTAAATTCAATTGTTGGCTAGACGTCAATTGTTCCAATTGGCGACCATGGAATTAGTCGTCAGACGTTGCCTTAATTGTTCTCCTTCTTTGGTATAAGGAATGCATGCGAGGGCGAATTCCATTGTGCTTGGCTTAGCTTTGGTAGTGTGTTGTGTTGGCGTGGAAACTTTAACACATACGATTATATGTTTACGGCAAGGGTATATCAGGGAGGGAAGAATATTTAATTATTTCCTAGAAAATACTGCCAGCATTCTTGGTGTTAATCATGATATATTGAAATGTGATCAGCAATATGGTAGAGGATAGGCTGAATACTTACATCATTGTGAGGAGTGAAAGGAAAATATTTAATCAATTGAAAAACTCAATCAAAAGTGTGAGAGGCCGAGTACCAACATTTTTTTTTAGAAGGAGCCTTTCCAGATCGATTTGATTCTTTCTTTTTTAGGGCTCCATTCCCAAAGGGTGCTAAGGGAACCCTATAATTAAGCCTCAGCTGTCCGTTTGCCCGTCTGCTACAGATCTCTATCTCCTTAAACGTTTTAGGGAGACACTTGTAATTCACCGAAGGTGTAATGCTTTTGCCGCTATAACAGCAAATGACATAAAGGAAAGTTTTTCATAAAATCGCAACTCAACTTAAAAGCAAACAGAAGGCAATGCAGCAATTTAACAAAGTATGCAAACATTTCGTCCATCCAAAAACAATGTAAAAGCTCGACTTCTAATAAGAAAAATTACAAAAATAAAAAAAATTTTACAAAAAGGACATGCGTTGGGAACTTGTGGAACGAAAGTCAAAATGTTGCTACCCAACCAAACAAAGTGTCACACTCATGCATACGTGTTTTGCTTTCTCAATGCAAAAAAATTAATTACAATATCGTTTATTAAAAACAAATCATTAAAAAACGTATTTCTTGTGATTTTGATCTGTTTGAGTTTCAATAATCACTCAAAACAGAAGGTTGCAAATGAACAAAAAGTAAAAATTAAATAACGTTGTGTGTGCTGATTATGCATTTAAAGCACACGGACATTCAATGCTTTCATGTTTTCACTTCTTTGAAGCAATTTCTTGAATAAAACAAGCTTCAGAATCCCATGATACACTTTTCATTTATAAATCATTTTTAAGAAAATGCCATTATAATCAATATCTTTAGTTGGAGTAGCAAAACAGGAACACAGATGTGACACGCCTTAAGGTATGAAATTGGAATTCGCAATAACACCACTACATTTTGACATTCATCAATGAATTGCCAACGAATTTTCATACGCTTTGGGATGAACTTCTCCCATGCATTTTCCAAAAAAAAATGTCAGAATCATAGATTCGCACAGTTCTACAATAAGTCGGCATCAAATAATCTTTTAATACTGTGATCGTTTTGAATCCTAATTTTTTTTTTAATTTTTAATTTTCCATCTGGAAATTGGTATTCCAATTGGAACTACAGGTAACCAATGTCGAGCCGAGTGAACCGAGTGAACCGAGTGAACCGAGTAAACCGATTTGTATCCCTTACTCTTGCATATTTACGGGCGATACTGTGAGAAATTTTAAATTAAGGAATATGGTGTTGTATAAGGAGGCGCAGAACCCTTCGTGCGCAAGTCAACTTTCACTTGGCTATTTATACTTTATTTCTTAACCTACCGATTCTTACCATCAAATGAAGTTTTTTTTGTATATCATCGTACCTCATCCTGTCAATTTACTGCACTCCTAACAATCCCTAGGTAGTTCAACTTCATGGCTACAGTTTTGTTTTTCAAAACCACCTCAATATGAAAATTATGAAAAATGTAAAACTAACTAAAAAAGTAACTCAATTTTACGGCAAGAAGTAGGCTGAGAGAAATATTGGACGTTGAAACGGAACCCTTAATGTGCTGGTTCACTGGTTCACTTGCACGCTTTTTTACAATGGGGATTGGGTTTTATTCTTTTAGGCTCCTTTGTCACAACGAGATGAGTCCTAAAGGGCTGGACAGACATGAAGCGATGCTGTGGTTCACGGCGATTGAAAAACATGGAAAACAGGTTGGTTTTGAAATCAATGAAGGCAAACAAAAATTTACAATATTGTCAACCAGAAATCGATCGATATGCACATCGGCCAAAACATAACGATTGACAACTACAATTGTGAGTTTATGAAGGCGGTTATCTACCTGCGAATTAATAGATCCATTTCAAATGACACCAGATTGGAGATGGAATATTGACTTTGGCAAGCGTTGCCACATTGGTTTGTCAAAACAACTAGGATCTAAGGACAAAAAGGTAAACAAAACTGCTTATTAGACACTGATTTTGCAAAGCATCTGAGCGAATATTGAGACTCTTCTAAAGAAAAATCCTTCCTCGGATATTTGGTCTTATCTGCGAGGAGGGAGCAGAATGGAGGAGAAGGCATATCCGTGAACTCTACAAACTGTACAAAGATGTGGATATGTATCTAGTCGACTACAATGGCACGTTCACATCGAGAGAATGACCACTAATGCTCCATCCAAGAGAGTCTTCCAATTCAAGCCACCATATTCTAAAAGAATGAGAAGACAGAACCTCCGGTTCAAGGATCAGGCAATCGCGAGAAACGTGGTATGACTAACATGGTATAACTAACTGGAGGCAGAGTGCTCAAGAAAGTCAGAACTGGAAGCCATCTCTAACTCAGACCCTAATTCTTGCTGGATCGGTGGTTGAATTAGTAAGTACATAAGTATTAGTGCGCATAACTTTCAGATATTCTTTGGTATATACAAATTGGAGTTTATGTGTTATGAAATGGACTTCTCAATAGCAGCCTAGACACTTGGTCCTTGCAATTGGAACTTACGGACTATTCGGCTGCCACTTAAGCCTGAAAATATAAACATTTTTGTTGCGATTATCTCGTATTTTTAAAGAGCTTGCTTTAAGTGGAGAGGTCATATCAATAACAACAAAAATTTGAGCGCATAGCTTCGTCTGTTGCGTCCCATTTATTATAAAGAATTTATGTTGAGTTGCAAGAATCTATTTAAACACTTACATGCATTCCATTACATGGAACCTTATTGGAATTTAAATCGATAGAAAGGATAACACAGAAATTACATACCAGAGAAGTCTTCAGTGGACATGAGTTTTTGTAATTCAAATGTGTAAGTCCCACATGAGCACATGTGGAATGGGAATCGATTGCGTGAAGGAATTCCGAGGAAACGATATTAACTACGTACTTCACATTGTCACTTGAAAAGGAATTCACCATTAAGCACGCAACGTTAATCCTTCGAAATGTTTGATTCAATAGATGGCTTTGCTTTGTTCATTGGTTACGGGTAACCATTGTCATTTTGCCGCAATGAATGTGACTGATTCAGGAAACCGACGTGTGAAGCTTTTTACCACACACAATTGGAGCGAAAACAAAGTTGTGGTTGTAGGAGATTTAAAAGCCTATCACTGACTTTTGTAGAAGAAAAAAGGTCACTATTTCAGATAATTTGAAATATTCATTCACATCGATATTGGGCATACTGTTGCTATTGTAATAGAAGAGAGCCTGTAATGTTAAGCCCATGTGCTGCAACACTGCTGCTAATGTGTAGCGATCGGAAAGCTGGAATTCGAGGAACTTCGGTCAATACTGTAGCTGGAGACTCGACGTGGCCGTCTATCATCATCGTCTCTGAATAATAAATACGAAATAAGTGATGAAGACTTTGTTGTTAATATTAGGCACACTTTTTTCTGTTACTGGCTTACGAAAATAACTTTTTAAGTTATAGTAGACTTCCTTCCATAAGATAGAGAGATGGATTAATCTATTTCGGAATATATATCAATCAATTTTTCGATTCGTTGAAAAGAGAACTAATCCAAACTGCATTTTTTTATTGACATAAGAGCCGTTTAGATCCGCTCAGTATTTTGATAACCTTAACCCTGAGCGGAATTCGGATTTGACGTATGACGAAATTCCAAAAAAGTACTGAAGCTATTTTCAAAATTGACTGAACGGAGCCCTCGTTAACAAGGGACTGTGCCACTGGATCAGCCTCATGCTGAGCTCCCGCATCATAAATGCTGCTCTCGGTGCTGCTATCTGCATAAAGAAAGTCGACCTATGCACGCCATAAGGAGGGTTTGTCTCACCATTGATCTGGCTACT
Source organism: Orthonevra nobilis (assembly GCA_963555765.1). NCBI lineage: Eukaryota > Metazoa > Arthropoda > Insecta > Diptera > Syrphidae > Orthonevra > Orthonevra nobilis. The sequence goes on along the minus strand of OY743227.1, from coordinate 15,864,188 downwards.
TGTTGCTGATGAAATTATAAAGATAATAGAAACCAACGGCTTTAATACCATGACTTAGGCCGATAGTATTGCAATTCTAGTATCAGGCAAATTCGTATCCTCCCTCAGCGAAAGATTCAATCAAGCATTTTCACAAGTACATGCCTGGTGAGAGGACGAGGAGTGGCAGTCAACCGTTGGAGCCCCTGAAAATACACGGCACTCTTCTGATAATAAAAAAGACTGCAAAATATCTCGGAGTCATTCTAGACTCCAAGCTGAGCTGGAAAGACAACAAAAAAAACCGCGTCAGAAAGGATTGTGCAGCTTTCTACGTGTGTAAAAATATGTCCGGCAACACCTGGGGACTCAAACCGAAGGTGGCTCACTGACTAGTCTGGTGGAAGGCACTTGAGAAGAAATATTATTTTGCAAGAGTCACAAAGGTTAAAACTTGATTTCTAAAGGGTGACCGGATTTATTAGATCGACATCCATCGCAGCACTGCAGACAATTCTGCTGGGACAGCGCTCAGATAAAGAGAATCATGACTAGGGGTAGACCATGCCTTAGGCGTGCCTCTATCCTTCTGCAATGGAAAGCCTTAAAGAAAAACACTGAAACGGACAGCATCATCTACACAACATACTCGAACAGGAAATTTTGTGTTAAAATTCCTTGTGCGAAGGAGTGAGAAACTTATGCTGTTTTTTCTGAATTATCTTTTTACACTGATGGATCCAAAACTGCCTTTATCACGGGAACCGGTGTTTTATGTGAAACAGGCCGATGTTTTAGCCATATTATATGCCACGGAAATGATCATTGAAGAGAATTAAGTCGGCTAGATCATTACCATCTACGTTGACGGTCAGGCGGTCATTAAGGTTCAAGATGTGCAAACAAAAACTAAACATTATATCAGCGGTCAATACGGTAAGCCTCTGTTGGGTGCCATGTCACTGGGATATAATAGGGAACGAGAGGGCAGATGAACTTGCTAAACAGGAATCAGAATCAAATTCTATCCTTTGTTAGAACGCTAATTGGCACTGTCCATATAATTATTGACTTGGAAACAGAGGTCAAGGCTTACAGACGCTGAAATAAAACCGAATCATGTCTAAGAGCCAGGCTTTTGTGGCCAGTCATCGAGGCTCATAGATCCAGAAATCTCATCAGCCTAAATCGAAAAGATATCCGTCTCGTCTCAAGCATAGTAACAGGCCAATGCACCATATGCACTCATGTGGAGCTACTCGGTATACCACATAACGAAATTTGTAGAGACCTAGAAGTAAAAGAATCTGTACGTCATTTTCTCTGCGAATGTCCTGCACTAACCACAACAATATTGAGAACTATTGGCAGTTCTTTCTTATAGAGCTGGACATCCTGGGTAATGCTGACCCCAGACTCCTCCTGAGATTCGTTCTTTTATCTGGATGGTTCAACGGTAAGCCGTTAATTGTCTACCTTCCATAAATAAATCTCGAATACGGGCACAATGGATCCAATGTGGTCTAAGTGAGTCACAGGGCACCCATACTAACCTTACGTGCTAGAGGAATCTAAGCTTGAGCAGAGGCACCTTTCCGGGAAGTCGTTATCTGTTGAGGTACAGCAAATTATAAGAAGAAAAACAAAATGATGAGCACGGTCCTTCAGATAAGGCTTCTACGCGTTCATTATACCTTGATCCTTGAGCTGGATTTTCAACGTCTTTTCCAATTTGTTGGCTTGGATTCGTGGACTAGTCATCCCACTGATGTCGAAAGACTCCACACGCTTCCATACGTTCCAAATATCGTACGAAAAATGTTGATCTTGTCCCTTCTTCTTCTCCTATTTTCCTAAATTTCAATCAGATATTTTTGGCCTATTTTCCATGAGCCCAATTCCAAATCACTAAAATATTCAACAGCCTTAGTCGCTCGATGCCACAAGAAATGAGTGCTCGAAGCCGTCAAAATAGTTTCCCTTCGCATTAGGCCAAATTAAAAGACAAATTTGCGCGGGAAAACGAATAATCAAAACCTTTCGATTGGTAACCCGCCAAAGCACCCACAAATGACGCCAATAATGGGTGATTCCCCTCCCACAACCAATGGCGGGGCATGTTATGTTACGGAAGCGAACTTCCAAGAAACAGAGAATAAAATGAGACCAAGGAAGAGGAAAACATGCAAATGATCCGCCATTTGATTTATTTCGGATTAGTCCTGTCGACGTTTCGTGACAAAGAGATTGGAATCGACTTGGGTATTTACAATTGTCATTGCTATTTGTTATTTGTTATTTGTTATTTCGTATGCCGAAAGCCCACTAACGGGATTAAATGTAAATCGCATTCATTTGCGACATCGCACAATAGAATCCACAGGCAGAGGATTCCATTGTTGTATGATACGAGTAATGGGGATATGGCTAAACCTTAACAAAAAGAAAAAAAACACCAGGTTACATTTCCTGGTTGGGGGGGTGGCTTTGCCTCCTTCCCCTCTGATCGAGGAACACATCGGGTTTCTCGCTTTCCAGTTTGTTGTCGATCCATCAGCAGCGCCAGCGGTCCGGCTGAGCTTATCAATGTGTGGGACAGATGCGCGCTGGCGTCAGCTAGGATTTGGTCACATATTTTTCCTGTCTGTGGACCTTCATTGGATTTTAGTTATTTGATTGACATTTTAATGGGAACGAAGACAAAACAACATTTTCATTCGGGTTGACAACAAACGGATGATTTTTGGTTGGAAATTATGCACGATTACTACAGCGGCATTTGTTTGCATGTGTGTGTATTACCCTGGAGGCTCAAAGAAGGGAAGGACGAAATGGGAAGGCGGATAAGGAAGAATTGATTGCATGATTTATGGCATGGATAGGCGAACTTTTGAAATTCATCGCAAAAGTAAGGGGAATAGGGACATGATTAAGGGAAGGTAGCACCGTACTACTATATCCCGAGGCGGGACAGGAATAGAATTTGATGAATTGATGTTGTGATTAATTGCTATTGCGTTTTTGGTTTGTGCTTTCCTGTTTGTTTTATTTTTTTTTTTTTTTTGCTTGTGTTTTGCTGTGTAGGTCGTTAACTTTATGGGGAATAGTGTCTGCAAATCACGGGTCGAAAAAATACGCATTAGGTCATAAAAATATACAAGCTGACTTCTAGACATGATCCTTGTGTTTGTGGAAAAAATCACTTACGAAGGATTTTGCTTAATGTGTCTTCAGATAGCAAATAGTGGCTTAGAGTTCTAATGAACCTCAAGCAAATACTTTGAAAAGTGGTTACGTTACAAGAGTTTCTGACTATTTAACAGACGTTCTTATGTCTTAGCCATTAATACTCAATTCGAACTGAAATTAATAATAAATAAGAAAATTATTTACAAAACATTTTTGGTTTTCTTTTTCAGGCGCGTAAAAAGATAATGTTGATGTTTTTCCGACACGGGAACAGGCGACATACAATTGGCCATGTGAAAATGATGGATTTTCAAGATTGATACCACAAATACTGGAAAGTAAAACAGTTTAAAATCGAATGGCATGTAGCTCGGAATCATAGGGATGCGTTGAATCAAAACGTCTTCGTCTTGGTACTTGCCTTTAAAAATTGTGCCTTCGATGAAGTTTTTCATTAACTACTTCACCGCAAGCCGGATGTCTTGACAAAGACGTGAATGGTTTATGTTCCGACATAATTATAACTAACGATCCGACTTTTAATTGCAGGTTATGAGGTGGTAATCCGGACAATGATCAACAGTTTCGGACACAAGCTGCAACCTATCGTTCCACCACTGTACAACAATATCTCGTTTTTCTAAAATTCCACCCTCGGCGACAGTAGCGACAATTGTTGGCGCAATAAAACGTCTGCTTTGTCTGCTTTGTCCCGGGTTTTTATCGGTCATGATGACATTTTTGCGGTAATCAGATGCCATGCTGTCTTGACCAATAATTAGACAAAACTCTTATCCTATCATTCCCATCTCTGCTAGCATGTTCCTCCTCCAACTTGAACGCTTTACCATTCAATTTCATAAACGAAAAATTGAACTCCAATGTCGTTTAGTCTCACCTTTTGAAGCCATGATTAATTTGTCAGGAGTTCCTAAATCTTAGCTTTAATACTATCTGCATTCTGTCGTTCTCGGTTTACAATACTCGGATTTTGGTAACGACTTATGTCACTTTGCTGCTCGATCTCAGAGAAATCGTTTGTGAAATCAGTAACGTCCGATTGTATGTATGGTTTGTTGCTGTAATGGTGTTGCAAGTCGTTGTAGGCAAAAGTAAACACTGTTTCATTTGAAAAAGATATTTCTGGAGTGGAAACTGATAACGATCTTCCGAAAGCAGCGATTTAATTTAAAAATCTTGAACACAGTCCCTTCCAATGGAGAAAGTGTCTGTCGGTTTTTTGAACCTCCCTCAGTGGCCTTTAGCACTTTTGTGGTGTAGAGAATTTTTTTCTTCACTTTGAACATCATGTCAATCCTTGACGAATTAGATGGTAATCATTATTTTAATAAAATTGCTTTACAAACATTTTACCACCCATTTTGGTTCCACTCATTCTTGAAATTAATTTCCTTAAATCCTTTGAAAAAAACATTTTGTCCAATCTATATATTTTCTATTATTTTCATTGTATCATAAGATATATTTTTAAGTATTTCAAACTGCTCTTGGTTCGTAATTTTCATTATTTTCATTTAAAAAAAACACAAAAAGTTTTTTCGAAATATACAATTTTGAAAATTCATTTTTTGGCCATTTTTCCATCTTGCCATCAGCATCATAATTGCTTACTAGAGACTTCGTCGTTTACTCGTCGTTTCTTCACGTTCCACATTTCTAAGAATGGTGACGTCCAACGACACACAAAAGAGGTTTGACATTTTGTCACGACGAATAAAGTTCGAAAGCAACACATAGAATGCAAATCTAAAAGATGCCGTATTTTTCACGTCATTTACGAGAACGGTAAAAGGGGTTATTATCCGTCAACTATTCGTGAAAAAATATTGCTGAGTGAATCATATCCAACCATATACCCGCTCAAACACACACAGAAAATTGCAGCGAAATCGGTCCAGCCGTTTGATAGAAGTTCAGTGTCATACACATGTTCAGAAGAATAATATAAAGATATCAATGAATATATCAATTCAGCCATTCTTAAACACATATTTTATATATCCTGACGTAAAAGTTCCTGAACAGAAAATTTAAAGGACTAAGTCAAGGAGAGGTGCATTCAATGAAACTGAAAACCATAAACACATTAAATAAACCAGAGTCTGAATGATGAGAATGCGCAAAAGAATGTCATTTCTTATTGTAAAAAATGGAATTTTAGGCTACGACGTTTTTAGGCATAAGATTTTGACCTTTTTTTCGCAGAATTACAATTTACTAGCATATATATGTAGATAGATAGATATCTTTGTTTCGAATCTAAATTTACAATATTGGAGTTATCACACATTTAACATTACAGAGATTCGATATTAAGCTATTTTGCTACTGAATTATTTATTTGTATTGAGGAAATTAATTTTAAAGGAAAATTCGAAAAAAAATCTTTAGTTGTAAAAAAAAAAAAATTAAAAAATGATTAGATAAACGAATGATATGTTTAACACAAATATTAAACAATAAATAAATATAAAATAGAATGAGTAAATAAATAAATTAAAATTTTTAATAAATAAAAAAAGAAAGTATAATTATGAATAAATAAACAAACATTAATCTTAATTTATCTGAAGTATAAATGGTATCTGAAGCAAAAATATAATGGTAATAGGAAATAATAAACGAATAAATAAGTCTATAAGTAAATTAAGGATTTTACAAAATAAAATAATAAATTCGAAACAAAAGTATTTTCAATAAAAGTACATCAATTTATGAATCTTTCTGTAAGATTTTGTATTCTTACAGATATAAATTCAACTTTCGCTATTTTATGCAAGTTAAACGTGGAGTGTTTCCAGAGAAATTTAAGCATCATTTTAAGTAATTTGCTGTGCTCAACTAGTATATCCAAATCAATCTATCAATCAAATCATCAAAACAAACTATTTCTGACATTAAAATTCATTGGCTCATGCAATTAATGTAAATATAACAAGCCTTGAAATAATATTTTTTAAGCCACATAAAAACCAGAGAACAATTAAATTATATTAACACAGTGTCTTTGCAAAGAGAATTATTTTTTTTCGAAATGAACATGATTATCAGTTGAAACCAATCATATACAAAAGTTATTAGTAAAATCCAAAGAAAGCCAAATGAAAAATAGTTAAATAATAACGCGATTCTAATATATAGCCTTATTTTTTTAAGCAAAAATAATAAAACAATACTCATTAAATTCCCAACCAACCATTATCTGCTCTGCCGCATTGAATCCACTCCACACATAGCGCTTCCTAAGCTATGCTTATTCAAATATAAAATTAAACATTTATTTTCCACTCCGAGTATCCCTTTAAAATGTATCATCCATTCCACTATCGGTGCTTCATAATTCGACAAGAAAATAACTTAACAATTGCAACAACAACAACAAACATCGACTCATCCTGACTGCGATAAAAAATTCGAACAATGTTTTTGTTTTAATTTTAAGCGCAAACCGCATTACTGCAAAGCTACTGGCCCATACAATCTCGTGTATGCATCAACTATAATGAAAATCATAGCAATAATGATTTCGAAAACAAGGATTTATATTAAAAGCCTCTCTCATCATCATCAAAGTGGAAGCGCACCATCATCCTGATGGAGGAGCAACTCAACGCCAACAATATCCAGCGATGTACCAGTAACCACACGCTCATGTCTCACGGCAAAAAAGAAATTTCTCCTGTTTCTCTGTGTTTATCCTTTTAAGTCCTGGGAATATCATATCGCTAATGCCATCCATATATGTACATAGAATGAAGTATCACTCGAGTGCGCATTTATCTAAATACATAGATGTACCTCCACAAGCACAACTTAGTATTAGTTTACGTTTAGTGCACACGTGCCACGGGGCGTATGCGTAACTTTTTTTTATACTTTTATCCTTGCCTTCACTCAGAAAGTACAAGAGGATTGACGAAGAGAGGGAAACGGGGATCATTTAGATGAATTGAAGTCAATTTAAGTCAAGGGTTCTCTCTATGAATATACAATATTTATGTAAACCATAAGTACAATCGTTTTCGTCCTTAATATTATCAAAATTTCAACATGCATATCCTAACGATGGATGTTGCTGTACAGTATTGTGCCAACCTGAAAGACTAGTAAGTTGGCTAAAATGTGCGCATTTAGACATTTCCATTTGAGTTGAGCAGGAGGAGCAGGATTTTCCATACTTTCACTCTGCGAAGTTTTTCAACCCAGACTAAACTAGGCTATTTGAAAAGGAATAGCCTCAGCTGAAAAGGTGGTGAGTCTAAAATATTAGTTAAGTTTTTTGAGCTTCCTTTTTCGTTGTGTTTCTATTCGACCCACAAAAAGAAACAGACTTTTTCTCGTAGTATTGTTGGTCTACTCATAAATATTACAGGAAAACAAATATATGATTATAATTTGAAATGATTCTCTCTACACGAAATAAGATAGGACTTGGATAAGTTAATATTGAAAGCCTTCACTTGCTTTGCCAGAAGACAGCAATTGGGAATTCAAAAAGTTTTAAAAAAAACCAATGCTTTCAAAATAACCACTCTCCGCAGCGAGCAGGAGACTAAGAAGAAATAGGAGAAGAATTCAAAGTGGAATTTTTGTTTGGATTTCGAGCTCGAAAGAGGGGAAAAACCGATGAAAATTGATCCGCACAAGCTCGCACTGCTTTTTTCGCCAATAGTTGATATACAAGATAGTACCTTCAGATTTTGGAACTTCATCTTAGTTTGCAAAAATTGCTTTATGTACCCTCCTCACAGGTCTTAAAAATTGTTTTTCTCTATCTATTGGAAAAGAATCAGCGTATGTTTAGACAGCGAGAATCTCACATTTTTAATGCAGCACAGAAAGTGGAACACGCACATCGTTGCTTAGTCTTCAATAATTTAAGGAGAGCTTCCCTTGACTGTCGACTGGGCAAAGTTTAATAGAAAAAATGAACAGGAAGTTGGATGCTCAAGCTTTACACTGACTTTTCATGAAGAACAGATTTTTAAAATACTTATCAGTTATTATAAGAAAAATCCTACGCTGAAGCTGCCTTCAATCCTTCATAGTCCTGACTACGTTGTTTCCAGGAACTTATTTTTATTCCATCAGCTTAAGTCTTAAACCGGATGTTTGGTATTCCTTTATTCGTTGAAAGTTTCGTCCACTTGTCTATACCTTCTGCTCCACCTCGCAATAAAACCACATAACCGCCAAGGAACGTCCTTTTCAAAAGTCCCTTTATTCTTGTCTGTTGTCATGCTTGTCGCTTCATGAAGAAGAACTGCCGAGATGAGTTTTTCGACGAGCACTGTTTTAGCGTTGAAGACACAAAGCACGATTTTGACGTCGAATTTTGGAAAGACTTCATCCGAGAATTTATACAAATCCTCTTACATTATGTCTTCAATTTCACAATCAGGATCACAAACACGCGATCGATAATAATCAGCTTGAAATCAATAACGTTCATTGTCATCCGCTCACTCATGTCAAATCCGCAACCCTTGTAACATAAAACCTTTTGTCACAGCTTTGATAAACGTCGCACTCTTTTCTCCTCGTTGTTCCCAAGACTCTCCAACGTACTTCCTAGATGGCAAATAATATTTACCATTAACAGCTTGAAAATAGTAATTGTCTAATTCTTCGGAAGTATTATCCCACTGTACAATCGCCATCACGACAGGTTGGTTGACTGCGAATATTGGTTCACCACTCAGCGATGGAATCAGTCCTAACTCCTGAAGGAAGCCCACACCAGATTTAAACAGGCACGGACAACTTGAAAATTCAGTCGTTCCTTAAAAAAACTCGCTTGCTTGGTGGGCAAAAAATACCACCACTGGAAATTCGTTCAGTTTGGAAAAAGTCCTTTGGACATCTACATAAAGAACACGCTTGTCAAATGTTCCTAAGGACAACCTGTAAGGTTTATATGTTCGAAAATGCAAAAAATTTAACTCCATATATTTTATGTTTAAAAAAGTAGCCGGACACGCACAAGAAGGGTTCCGAACCACGTTAAATCATTTATTTCTTATAATTTTTTTTTATAGATAATTAAACAAAAAAAAACGGGCAAGTGCGCATCGGACTGGCGCAACAACGAAAGTTCATTCATCATGGATTGCGAGCCTCAAAGACTTCTTACGCTTTTGTTTTTATCTAGTACCCTTTAGGTTTTGTTTCCCTTGCAAGTATCAATTTATGCGGCTAAAACAAAAATATCTTTTGACTGCGTCGATTAAGAAGCTTGAATTTTTACAGCGTTAGGGAACTGCAATCATACGAATTTGATTTTTTGGGTATAAGTAGTATTAACCTTGTGAAGTGTCTACCAAACTCATGTGGAAAGAACGCGTTCGTTGATTCAATGTGTGCAAACGTGCCTTCGAAAAATAGGGGGCCTAAGACCTCAGGTTGTAAACTGGCTATACACCATGTTAGAAAGACCCATCTTGACTTATGGCTCACTTTCCTCACACAGCTAACCATGATCAAAAGATCGGTCTGTCTTAGAAAAACAGGTTATCTCAGTACAACACCTTTGGAGGAACTCGAGGCCATCCTTTTTCTCCCTCATCTTGACTTATGCTGCAGCAGTAGTGCAGCTTCATCGGCTTCAGAGAGGGGGGTTTTTGGAGGGAAAAGCCATACGGTCACGCTGCCATATTTAAAAATTGTGGGCTATAAAAATATAAAGGAAATAGACTATTAACATCCAAACCAAGCCCCGGAGAAGAGTTTTAAACTACTTAAAACACAGGAACAAACGGTAATAGCAGATGGAGAGATCGTTGGTTCTTGGGACTAAGAGACGACTACAGCATCTTTCAAGGCGAAGTGGCTGCGATACACTAGGCGGCACTTGTGCTGAAAGACAACAAATTAACCGACAAATCGATTCCCATTTTCTGGCAATAAAGGCGATAGCATCAAACATACTGACACCGAACCCAGTTAGGTTATGCAGACAGAGTATCAGTGAGACATCCCTGTTGAATTCAGTGACCCTCTGCTGGGTACCGGTTCATATGGGAATCCAAGGTAATGAAAAAGCGGCCAGTCTCAGGAGCCCATCGCGCAATCTAGTATGCGCAAACTGGAGGGAAAGAGGAAGATCCCGATGGCTTGGTCTGGTTATTGAAGTCACAGCAAGGGATCTACGGCCGACGGTGAGCAAGAAGAGACCAACATCACTTATCGCTTTTTGTCGAAAGGCTTTACGTATGATAAAAGGGGTCGCTGGTGGGTACCATAAGCATACGTGCATGCTTCTGAATATACTGCAAAACGCATTTTGCAGAAGCAACAGAGATGAGGAGGAATTAGAATCAGGCCATTCCTAGCACTCATTCATAGAGTTGGAGGACTTAAGTGGTGTTGAACTGAAAACTCTCTTAAGATTCATGCGTGTATCTGGCTGGTTTTAGGACTATAGTAGGTCTCACGGTGGTAAACCACTCCCTAACAGGGGCTCAACAGACCGAAAACGTTGGTCTAAGTGAGTCACGACCCTAAAGCCGTAAAAGCACACTATTACATACCTACCTACCTACCTATATGTAGTTCTCTTTACACCCGAACACTTCAGATCATCAGGCACTCACATTGCATGCATTAATGCAGCTATGTGCTCGAAAGAAAGTTTGGTTAGAAAGCAAGTGGGAAACTTTTGTGTCTAAGACAAAAAGAAGTGAAAAGTGACGGAACACCAGAAATGTAATCCATATCTTGAATCTTAATATTAATTTTTTAAGGGAGCAAGAACGGAACTGTTACAGCAGAGATGCTAGTATTTCTCATAATGTCAATCATTCAACCTTTCGATGTCTCAAACGAAACTTGAAATGAATTAGCACACATTTGAAAGGAAACATGAGGAAGTTAAATGGAGACAAACATGGAAAACGACACCACCATATTATCATAGCTAACTAGCTCCTTATGGATGACGAAAAAGATTCTCCAATGAATTGGTATCTCTGCAGCTTTTTTCAAGGATGTGTCCGAAATATTTAAAAACAGGTATCCAACATAACAATCGACGATGAAGGGAAGGCGATTAAATGCTACAAAAAAATGCAATTGGGTCAACTGAATTCAAAGTAATGAATGGGAGTTGGGAGACATTTTGTCAACGTGACTCATGAAAAATCCTTTTATGACATTCCCAATAAATTTTCTGTGTACGCCATTCTGAAATTTGCGCACGAAAATACGTCAGCAACTCGCCACAAGTTTACACCATATGAAAAAGCCATAAAAACAGGACAAACTGAAATGCACTACCAGATAATCCTTACAAACAAAAAAAAAATCTGTTTAAGACCCTTGCAGTCGAAGAGTAGAGTCGTTAAATTTTTTCTCCTACTGTGTGCAATAAATATTGTATTTACATGAATATAATACTGCCCCTGGAGGTGCTTAAACTGAAAGTTCTCATCAACTCTGCTGAAGTGGCAATGACATACTGCGGATATGTCGGTTGCAAGTGTAAAAATATTTCACATTATTTAGCACATCCTTACAGGGTCATAGGGATTTTATTTAATTTTCATTTTTTACATATTTTTTTTTGGCATTCTCTTTCGGTAATTTCATCACCGAGTGTCGCCCGGATGAATGGTTTTATGCCATAACCGTTTTCGTATCATACTCCGGTGACCTGTCGACCTTGTAACCATTTTTAAGTGAAAGGAAATACGAGCCGCGCAAATGAGTAAAGGATTTTTTCATGTTCTCGTATGTACAGAAGTTGAAATGAATTCAGTTTTCAATTAGTGAAACGATTCAAGAACGTACCTCTCGACAACAAATTGAAATAAAAATCCAAGCGTTTTTGTAAAACAAAAAAGGCAACCTTCTATTTCCGCTCCAATTGACATGACAAAGGGACGCGGATATTTGCCTTCAAATAGTCAAACTGAAATGGAATGCAAACCTTAAATGCCATCAGATAGATGGCAATCATTTGTTGCTGATTGACAGGCATCGACTTTTACAACAATCTATTGACCAATTTTGCCAACAAATCGCTGTTTGCCGGTCATTGTCTATAGAAAGAGAATCGTCCTTTTAACCGTGTCCTGCATCCATGCGATTCGTGAAGTATTCCTACAGATAGATTCGGCAAAAATTTCGAACGACGTCCGAAATGCCGTAATCAAGGTACTTTCTAAGCATACAGGATATTGGAAAATCAACGAACAATGCATTCATGACTCATTCGGCGGACTCATTTGGCTAGGAAATGACTGGACCAATAAAATGGCATTACGATGCATCCGCTAGATTTTTTGTTAAGCTGAATCGAATGTGACTTGGTTGGGGAGGGGTGAATGGCTTTCCCAAATTGTTTATGTAAATCTGCGTCTTTCTCTAGCGTTGGTAAACTCGATTATAAAAATAAATAAATATTATTTTCACTTTCGATAATCTTGTTTGCGAATGTATATCTTGCTGTTTTTTCGCTATCTTTTTAATCAATTTGTGAAAATGTGGTAAACACGAATATCATGTGTTTTTGTTTTTGGAAAAAATAAAGTATTCTTGTATTTTCCACTTAAAAGTAGAAAAGAAGTATTTTGAAAATATTGTTCAAGTTTCGTAGTGCTTCCTTTCAAAATGTGTGTAATTCTCAAATCTCGGTATTACTTTGAATTCTGTAAATAAGTCAGGTTAACCACATTGATGAATATCATTACCTCAGTATACATCTCTTAAAAGGTACCAATATTTAGCTCCTTTCTCATTTTTCCTTAACTCTCGATCTCGAGTTTAACCGACCACTCCACACCCTATTGCGGATCTAACTGTGTGCATTTGATGCTCACGTTTATTTTTTAATAACGCAAAGCAGATTTAAAACCTAGCTGTGGTTCGATTTGTTTAAACTCGTGAAGCAATTGGATCTTGTGGCGGTAAGGTTGCATACGAAAATCACTTGGTGAACATTTCAGTACTGTACTCGATAGGGCCATTTTTTTGTTTCTTAAAAAACAGGATAATAAATATCAAGCGATAAATACATATTATACTTTTGTATGATTCGCTCGCTCTCAAGAGGTTATGACTACTTTCAAGACATAAAGCAAGCCATTGACACGGTATGGAAAATGGACTAAAGTAAAAACCAAGGCTTATTTTACGGGAGAAATTAAACATACTTTTCCGTGTTAGATACGGAACTGAATAATCAGAATTCAACGAAATTCACACCGGTGTTCCACAAGGAAGTGTACTGGATCCGATTCTGTTCCTGCTTTATACAAAATACATGCCTTAAGATGAAGAAATAGCCGTAGCCACGTTTTCGGACGACACGGACGTACTCGCAATGGTTGATACAGTCGAATGGTCAACACAAAAACTCCAGCGAGCTTTAGACAAAATGTGTGAATGAACAAAGACTAGGCGAATCGTTCTACATAAGGCCAAATCAACAAATGTTAATTTAACGTGCAGAAACGTATACGCACATACATCCCGAATACAACTTTGCTCAAAAGCTTCGTTCTCGTCTCCACGATCACTGCAATAATGAAACTATGCAAACTCTGGAGACTAACCCTGTGCGCCGACTGCTATTAACAAGACCATTACATCTACCGCCGTAAGTAAATAGCTATTAGGTGCCTGCACTAGAAAGCTACCTTCCAAACGTGATAGCATACAGGAAACGGAACTACTTATTTATGCATTTACACAGAGCGAGTAGAAGAATTAGGGTAAGAATGAATTATTGTGTAGTATTTTGAAATTCAGATGTATTTGGCCTCAATTTGTCAAAAGATGGAGTACGAAAAAGGATGAGGAATTTAATTCGCAGTTACCTCTACAATAACGCCACTTACAGACTACTACATCTAGTCTACTGATAGCGCTATTGATTTATTTCCTGTGTAAAATGGCTACAGGGCCAGATTTGAAAAAGGAGATCACTTAAGGACTCGAACCTGGTACCTATAAATTGAAAGGCAGGCATTTAACTAACTGCGCCATCCAGTCGATATTGCATGGCTTCGCAGTATGAAATTTTAAACCCACTTTTTTATCAACATACTTTCGTTGGCTTCGGCCTCTATTCTCAAATAGCTTGACCAATATTGCTTTTCATTACCCGAAACTTTGCTTGACTATTCGCATAGCTTCGATCTTTTATGGCATCCAACCAAAAAATGACATCAAATCGTAACTCCGTGGAAGGCAATTAACATCGTCAAAATGACGGAACGTGCCATCGTTGAACTAAGAATCGTGTCATAAATCGTTTGTTGAACGAATTTTGTGCACTGAGTCTGGAAACCAATGTTCATCCAAGTAATAATTTGAGATAATTAGCCATAAAAACTGGGTTAATTCCATTGTCTGCTGTTTCTTTGTCTTGTACTGACAAGCCCCTCTCTTCTCTTTAAATTCGTTTTTAATCCCTAGAGCCCAAAAAATTACAATTTCAATTGCTTGCGAAGTTGTTGATAGGCGTACGCATACGCATCTTTCCTAAAAAAAAGATTTTTTGAGTAAAAATTGCTATCAATTTTGAGCTGTCTTTAAAAAATGTAAGAGTAACTTCGATCCTAAATCGATTCGACCTTTTTGGCAAAGAATTTGACGTCTCTATGAAAAATTTCACTCGGACTAGTTCTGCTGATGTTTAGTTACTGAGATTTTTTTGCGCCTGCACTTTTGTGACCTAAAAGAATCTATGCTTCATTCAAGACGAGCAACTTAAAAACACATAAAATCGGTGACTGCTCGTTTCCACAGTTCAAAAATAAAAAAATATATGTTTTTACATAGAAATCTAAGTCTGTATGATAAGAGTTAATTTTTAACTGGCATGCCAAATTTCACTTTCGCTCAAAAACTAATGGATTCCACTTAAATATTAAATTTCTATATAATGACACCACAAAGTTCATTTTGTTTCTTTTTTCCATTTCAGAAAATCGCAATTTTGTAGAAAGACTAAACGTCTTTCAAAGAAAACCACAACCAGCCATCAAAAAGAACAACTGGCCACGAAGAGAAGTCAAGAAACTATACTCAACTATTAGTGCTTGTAAGACATCATTTGCCTGGTTGCCGAAAACCCCAGAGTACCAGGCACAAGCCAAGCCATCGCATCAACCCCTCCATTAATCCTCTGCAATAGTTGTTTTTGTGTGTCATCTCTCTGCCACCACCAAACGAAGCGAAACACCATTAAGCTTGACTTGGTGATAACTTTGCCTTCAACTCTTGTTCTTATGTGTTGGGGAAGACAAAATCTTCAGAAGCAAAACACAGACTTGTAACACCAACTAAGAATATGAGGAAGTCATTAGACTGTAATTCATTTCAGTAGAGATACCATATCCGAGAGAAAATATATGTGTGCGAATGTTTAAGGACCTACATATACGCTCTAAGGACAAGTACAAGAAAATACGCTGTATTTTGCTGTAGCATCTACGGTTGCTGCACAAAGATAAATGGATTCTCATATGAAAACCGTCGTCGTCGTCCCTTTGCATTTGCTTTTTCAACTCCTTCCGAGCAGCAGTAGCAGCAGTAGCAACAAAAACAACCACATTATCAGGACCAAAGTTAGTGACAACGACAAGGAACATTAAAAATTACATCTCAACGACACAATTGGGTTTAGAGACAAGAGACAAGAGACACCAGACGAGAGACGTTGCCTGAAGTAGTCTGGTCACTTGGGAGTCAGACTGTGTCTTAGATTGCAAGGATCATAGAATACCAACACAAAAAAAAAAAAAAAAACCCAAGTCATATATAAAAAGGCAAACAAGCAGTGAAAGGAAAGGCGAATCCCCCCCTCCGACAAGGTAAGTAAAGGACTTAAATTGTATTCATCTTAAGCACACAACTACAGCAGCACTTATGTTTATGTGTTTCTATGTAGATTCCGGTCGGATGCTCTCTTGTAAAACGAAACAGTTTTACACAGTTGGTAAAAGTGTTCTGCTCTTCCTATTTCACTTTTTCTAATTTTTGTAAATTGAAATCGTCCTTAGTCCTGCGACACATGGAAAGCATTATGCAAGTTGTAGCTACAGGAGGATGCACATCCTAGATATCTCTGTTGATCACGTCCTTTAGCATAATCATACATTATGAATTTGAGTCTTGCTTTTAATAAAGTGCTTGTATAGTCTGTATTTGGGCTTTCAAAAAGGATTTTTTTTTTTTGACAGGAATGTATAGTGAGCCATCCACACGAGTAGGCTGGGTGATTGTAAGGTTTCATCAGTGTAAAAGCATAATTAAAGTTTAAAGATATGGTTTGTTTTCGTACATTGGTTTACCGTTTTGTAGGGAGTGTAACGAGTATCCTAAGAGTACATCAAATATACATTTTTAATGATGATTGTTAAAATGCGTATGTTTCGTATCCTTTCAAAAGAAATTCTTAAATCGACTTCAAATTTCCTTTCTCAATTGACTGCAAAATATTAATTCCGCCAGCAAGCACTGCTGTGTCAGACCGCACTTTTTTCCAACAGAATTTTTCATTTCTGAAACTGAAAGAAAAGTGTTCTGAGTGCCAGGACAGATTTGCTCAGCGACATTATAATAGCGGCTTCAAACTGTTTGCCTGTTGACAGCTTCTTCTTTAAATCCTCACTAGCCCATTCATGGCTCAAAAGTTTTAACCACGAGAAGAACACTGTCAAGACTAACTCTCCTAACACTGTACGGTATCGACTCTTAACATGAAATAATGGCCAAAGATCTGAGTGTCATTTTTGACTCTTAGCTGATTTGGAAAATATATTATCACAAATCGGGTTGGAAAGCATGTGATTTTTCTTTGCAAGTGAGAGGGTTTTTCGCAGGATTTGCGATCCCAATTTTTTTTCTTGTGTGTAGCAGTAGCGCAGTTGTTCTACTATGAACTTTTCATTCAATCTTCGCATCATGTCTATAGTAAAAAACGTGATAACATTTGATCTCCTGTGATTTTGAGTTCATTTATATACGTCCAAACTGTCGAATTTTGGAAACCCTCTATTGGTACAGCACTCTTGCATTGATTTTTGCTTTTGTAACATTGAATGTCCGATACTAGATTAGACACTGGAATTGGTTACCTGGGAATAAAAATGAGTCTCAAACCTATAAATTCATGATTCCTTTGCATACTTTTTCGAATAAATTCGAGATTCGCCGATTGGGTTCCATGGCAGCAAATTATTAAATCAGGTGATGTTTGTATCCACTGCTCCTTGAGGGATGTGCCCCAGAGCAATATTTAACAATCTGTCGAATCCTTTTTAAATGACCGATTGTTAAGTCGTTTTCAAGAAGCCCATCCATTGATCGAATTTAGTTTTGTCTAAAGAACTTTTAACTCGAAGGAGAAAAATCATGCTCTACAAAACACTCATCAGTTGTTTAAAATGGAGCCGAATTTATAAATATTTCGATCAAGTCCGGAAAGCAAAAATACGTTGACTTGTATAGCTTTGGAACGGACAATAAAGCGACAGCATGTAGGAAAGCGTTTGGAGAGCCGCTTTAGTCCTGGCCAGTTCGACCATTAGCTTCTTTCAAAAATGTTCCCAAATGCAATATTAATACTATATATATATATGAATGTTCCACTACAAGATTTTTTTTATTACACTTTTATAATCCATCTGATACAACTGGAAAATATTAAATAAAAACAACATTAAAAAAAAAAACATTGAACATTTGTTTACAAACTTCATAAAATAAAAGTCACAATAGAAATTCTTTAATAACAAAACTATTATTGAAAAAAAAAACAGTTCTTTGATTGCGTTTAAAAAGTTAGAAGTTAAAAATTTCGTAAGTTTAAATGCTAAAAATAGAGCAGGTTTTAATTTTTTAAAACTTTGAAGATAAGAAGCTTCTAAATCGTAAAATTCACAAAGAACATAAGTAATATAACATAACATGTTTTCGAAACCCATTATCTACATTTTATGTAAAATTGTCAAAAAAAATTTCAGGGTGTGGACTGTGAAAGTAAAATTAAAATTAAAAATATATGCAAGATTTGATTATTGAGCTGTGAAGGCAAATTGATCAACGTCTGTCAAAAAATAAGACCGTATTTAAAAAAAATGCATTTAAAAATGTTAATTTAAATTTTATTTTCTAAATTTACACCTTTTAGGTTTTCTTCGACAGTGTAACCTAGATACCGGGTTTCGAAGGAATAAGAATATCAAGAATAATTATTTTCTGTAAGAAATGAAGCAAAAAAGTTAAATCAGTTAAGATTTTTAAAACAGCGGAATTGTTGCTTTTAAATAAAATGTTTACTCTAGTGACTTCTTCTTAAACATGTTTTTGAAATAATACGTTTATGAATAAAACGTATATGAAAGTTGAATTTTGCAATTTAGAAGTACTAAGAACTAAGGTAAAGGATTCAGCACTAATTTATGGAAAATATAGTTTTATCTAAATATTCTTTTTGGAGAAAAAATTTTTCACTTTTCTATGCAAATATTTTTTGAAAAACAAAAAAAATGCAGCCCAAATATATTCCACTGTGTTCACACTGGTCCTGGCTCAGATGCTCTAAAGATTTATCTCATTTTCACTCAAATAATAAGTTCTCTCGTTCATTTGAAGAAGAGAGAAGATGCGGAACTAGTATGTGTTTACTGGTATTAGTTTGGGAGAGTCTAAGGCCACGAGTATTTTAACGTTCTCATTTCTTCACTTTTAGGAGAGACATGCTTTGAGATTGACCTCAACCTTAACTATTAATATTTAACACGTAAATCATAAAGACTCTACCTCTTGGTTTTGACACACTGTGTTAGCCCTCTTTTGCTACGGTCTTTCCGCCTTATTTTCCTGAGTGCTTGAAACCTTAACTTGACTTAATTCGACAATTTCTTCAAGTAGCCTTTGCAATTGTTTTATTTGTGGTTCGAATGACCCACCACATTTATTGGATCCGCATGACTATTTCGTTATTTTTAAATAACCAAAGGGAATTTCTTCTTTTTGTCGCTCCCCTTCGAATGGAACGATGTCCCATGCCCTGCATTTGTAAAAAAAAAAAAAAACACTACTGACAATGTTTTCGTTGTGAGTGTGTCGGCCGGACTAATTTTAAGACCAATGTTGATTGGCAAAAGAATTTCAAATCTTTTTAAGAAATTAGACAGTAGGCAATCTAAGATGCACCATCGTCGGAACATTGATTTGTTAATGAAAATTCGACACTAATTTTAATGAGCCCATTTAAAAAAAAAAGATTGGCTTAAGACATTTAAAATACTGAGAAAGCTTGACTTTAATTGATTTTGAATTTGATCAATTGCAAATTTTTCGGTTCTGAAACCATGCTGATCAAAGGCGCAGACATTTACAGAATATTAATTGGGCTCCTCAATGCTGCAGAAGTATGCTTAGTATTAAAACGACAATGAACCTCTCAGAGAATCTTAGGGGTTTTACAAAAGTCAGAAAAGATCAGCAAATAAACGGGTGATAAAATGTGTTTAACAGGTGAGAAAGACCTCAGACAGAAGCTTCGGAAACTGTCATGTCCTGTTGTGATCAGAAGAAAACAATCCGTCTGAATTCATCAATTCGTGGCTATTGTAAAATCGGCTCATTTCCTCATTTTGAAATCGGCTCCATGATCGTTTGTTTAAATTTTCTCTGGAAAATTATGAGCAATCCTGTCTTTCAAAATCAAATTGCAGTTCAATAAAAGGCGTAAATATCTACATTCAGCTCTTTAAGCTTGAATAGAAAAAACCTTAAGAGCCACTAATTGAACATGTGTGTGTGCACGCTTGTTGCATAAATACATTTCCCTTAAAAAATTACTCTAAACATGATGCCAGATGTGGCGTCATAACTTTAATTTATCTCCACTTTCTGGCTCCACTTGTCACTACTATCTCTGTCCCATAGAATTCATCAAAGCATGCAAGGATCTTTGTCTTCCCTTTATCCTTGAGGCAGCAATTGAATTGAAACAGAAACTAAAACTAAAAAAAATACATACATAAATACGTGAAGGAATTGAAAAATTGTATAACGTTTTTTTTTTTGTATATTCATTTGCACAGGAAACACAAGACGTAAGGACATTCGAAGGAAACTGCACTGACACAATGCAACTGTACTCGAGAAAGCATACCAGCGAGCTATTTGCACTCCTGATAATATTTTTTATAAATATAAAAAATGGTAAGTTGTTTTATCCACACACACACACACATTTACGTTTGTCTATTTACATACCGTTTTTAGTTTAAAATGGAGGATAGGAAAAATGTAGTTGTGATTTATTGTTTACTTCACAAGGAAGACCCACAATGCCCACACTCTTTAGATACACGTACATACATATACGAGTGCACTTGGGACTGGGGCGCAAGTTAGAGATAAGGATAAATGGGGTGGTAAAGCACAAAATAAGCATTCTTCCCGACAATTTGCCATGCATAAATCAGGAACCAAGCATTCGCCGTGTTACAGGATTTCCTTCAACGTTTTTTCCTTGCTCGCTATGTTGTGTGTATCAGTTTCAGTTTGTGTGCATGTGGGGCGGGGGTGCTTAGATGAAAGTTATGTTAAATGTTGCACAAGAGGACCTCATGCAGCATACCAATGGGGCGGGAGGTGTATGTTCTAGCGCCAGTGTCTGCAGTAATGACATTCGTTTTTTGTAACGCTATGACCGAGTGTAATCTAGCAGAAGGCAGGCACGTGACAACGTACGTGACGAACAAGAAGTGTCACTTAAACAATTTTTTATGGCAATGTGTGTATCTATGATTCTGGTTTAAAATTCATATATTTTTGTGATTTAATTTTAACGAAAAACAGAATGACTTTGTATGTTAAGCGATTAGGGATTGTGAAGAGAAGCATGGTTTCATTTTACTGCACGTTAAACGTTTGTAAATAAGACGTTTTAAGGCTGGAATATAATCGTGATTTACGGAACAAATCGCCGACTTAGTTGAAAGTTTGACTTTTAAAAAGGATTTGTCAATATTGAGATGATCACAGAAAATGGGCACATCCGCAACGCCTTTGCACAGCGTTTTGCATAAAGATTTTGATTCCAATTGACATAATTGACTATGACCCCTTGTCGGGGAATGAAAACAGGAATTTGTTTTGAGGGGTTGGGCTCATGTCATGTTAAGTAAACACACAACACGATCGCCTGAAAGTAACTTTGGAACGATCTTCTTCCAAGACGGGTGAAAGTTTAAAGCCGTTTTCAGACAGACGGTGGCCAGTCCATATTTGATTCTGAAGATTTGGTGCTGATGACGATGTTGACTGATTTTTTTGGTTCAACATGCATTCTATGGACGTGGATAACGTTTATTTAAAGTATGACTATAGCCATAGGCTACAAAACATGTAGAGAACATGTAGTTTCTCGAAAAGGTGACTTCAATTCAGATCGTTCGATTCAACACCATTAGACCTGTCATTTGTGGGCCTTATTAAAGATTAAGTCAGAGAGTCGAAGCGGAAATTTCCAGATACTACATTTCATTACTAACCCTTTAAGTTTGTTGTTCTTTAGCCTTGACTAAATATATTAGAGCTTTTCAGAAAACGTAGAGTTTTTTATTGATTTAAAATGACAGCCCAGGTTGGCTAACAGTCTTTAAAAAGGAAAAGAATGCTCCTAACGTGAGGCAAACATTGCCTTGAAGGGCGAGATATGCACAAGTGTGGAGTGTGTTTCTTTAATAACTACTTTCCTCAACATTCTAAACCCTGAATTGACGGAGTTTGATATATGACCATGCCGTGTCATCCCGACTATGAAACACTGAAAGTGCCTTATGACGTACGCCGGTCATGAGGTTGGTTAGGTTTGTGAAATAATCTTTTCGAAGAGGAAAAATTGAGTCGGTGCAAGAGTTATCCGATCTCTCCTGAAGTCCATTTTATGCAACCGGAATTGGCTGATTTGGGGCCATTTTTCCGACTTCTGCATTGGAAAAGGTTTCCAAAAACCTGGCTATAGTTTTGTTGCACATTGTATTAATAATTTAGCCCGATGTCGAGGTCAAGGCTCTTCCTTCAAATGATAAAATATCTTGACTTAAGTTGGCACTTAATACTTACTTCGGAGGGTATAGGAATTTACGACTTACCATGATCATTGCCGCCGTTGAATAAAATAATAGCACAGAATAAAGTCCAAAAGCTATAAGCTAATGGATAAAAATTCACAAAATAAAATCTTAACTGACAGGAAACGAGCCTTTACATGAGGCAACTAATCCTTAGGTTGAAAAACTGTTGGAAACGAAATCAGTATCGAACATTGATATGATTACTTTTTAGGAGTCAGATTGCGATAGAAGTACTGACATTTTTTCGTCATCGCTCACCGCCTTGAGCTATCAGAATGACATCAAACTTTGATGGGTCGTGTCTCATTCCAGCATTGAAGCTACTGAAAGTTTCGATGAAGATGCAGGCTTTGCCAAGCTCTAGTTCAGCCTTCCCTTTTATGGTGATAAGCACTCGCGTATAGTAATGCAAAGAGTTAACCTGAACGAAGGACCAGTAAACTGATGTTGTTATAAACTGTAGCGCTGGTATGTAGTTTGTTAATATCGGTAAAATGCTAGCAGAAGTTAGCAAATTACAGGAAAGTAACTTTTTTGAAAGTTATAACGTGTCGACCAAGAATTCATTCTAAAATTGTTCGAGGAAATAAATTTATATGATGAAATTGGTTTGTTCCCTCTCATGAAGGTGTCACGGGAGTCATTATGCCATTAAATAAACTCATTGGCTTCCGTATAATTGTAAAGTTTTTCCAAGGTCTGCTGAAGCTCAATCTCGTCCGCTTTGTTATGGTGTTAGAGTCCATGCAGGAAATGACATGGACAATTTCAAGAACATTCGCCAGCCCATGTCAAAAACTAGAATTCAAGTTATCAACAGATCTTCTTCGTCCGGGGTAAGTCAGGACCTGAACTTAAATGCCTCCTGCTAGGTGCTTCCAGTTGCGCACGTCAAGTTGAGTGAGATCTCCCTCAATTTATCGTGGGCGTCCTCTATTGCGCGGTCCCACAGGCTCAGAGTCTAAGGCACAAAATCCGTAGACGCCTTGCTAGACTCATTTCTCTGCATTCACCATCAACGCAAATGGTACCAAAGATCGCACGCTTTGAACTTTTTTCTCGAAACGAGCAATGGCTCCTTCATCCGCTTTTGACAGTGTCAATGCCTCTGCGCCATAAAGCAGATCTGAGGTGATCAAAGCTTTGTACAGAGTTAGCTTTGTCTTTCGAGAGAGGGCTCTACTGCTCAATTGCCTCTTGAGCCCAAAGAAATAGCGGTTGGCAAGAGTAATTATGCGTTTGATCTCATCGCTGATGTCACTTGTTGAGTTTCCTGCGAAGCCGAGCTAGACGAAGTCCTTCACCGCCAGATCCATTTTAGCCGCTTCCGTTTCAATACTAGCAAAAGCCTAATTGACGGCTCACTGAGTTCGCCCAATCACGACAATGTCATCCGAGTGAGCTAGTTCTTCAACGGACTTTTGGAAAATCATACCTTAAGTGTTGGCGAATGAATTTTGCACGATCTTCTCAAAAACAATGTTAAAAAAGTCACATCGCAGACATCGCATCACCTTGCATGAAACTTTGTTCGACGGTAAGGGTCTCGGTAAGTTCGTTACCGACCTTGATAAAACAGCAGAATTCACCATGGTCACACAGTCCATGCACAGTCTGCACAGTCTTACGAGCTTGGCAGGGATGTCAAAACTAGACATGGCGCTATATAGCTCGTCTCTATTCATGCTGTCAAATACGGCCTTCTTTCTATCGAAAAGCAGGCTTTCACACAAAACGGCAGAGAATTTTTAAGGAGACTTAACCCTCGTTAGTTGGTGCAATCAAATCGGGCAAACGATACTGAGGTTTCAGTCATTGGACAAGCTGTCCTCCTACCACATCATACAAATGACGTGAAGTATTCGCCCAATCAGATCATCCCCAGCTCCTTTAAAGAGTTCTTTAAGCAGTCCATCTGCACCAGCAGCTTTGGTAGAATTCAGCCTTGACATTGCCATCTTGACCTCATCTATGTTGGGGGACGGAATTTTCCTCCGTCATCGTCCATCCATAGGCCATTCTGCCTGACAGCGGTATTAGGGTCTGATTCTCAGCATCGACAGCGATTCCAAACGTTTTCCTTCTTCGTCTCGGCAAGCTTCTGTCCAAACTATCTATCCCTGTGATTGTTGCTTTCCCTTTCGGTAAAACTTTCGAACGTCCTCCTCGTCCCTTCTTTTCTGCACGTTGAGCTCGCGAGCAGCTCTTGTCCTTCGACACAGCATCACCCTATTTGCATCCTGCTTTGCAGCATGCGCTTGCCTGCACTTTCTATCCAACTAGGGATTTTTATTTTTTGGTGGCATAAGCCAAGGCACATCAGTAGCAGCTTTTCTGATGCCTTTTTGACAATATTCCCTCGATTGTTTCTGCTGAGAGAGTTTTTTGGGAGACTCGAGCATAGTTCTACACCAAGCAACACTTTTTTTAACTGTTCGAGTATGATGACAGAAAATGTGTTTTCAAAACAGTTGATGGTCCCAAAGTTCGTCAAATAACACCTCAGTTCTATTGAAAAGTCGAAGATAATTCGAATTTCGAGCACTGAGGTCTTCGTGTGGAGACTTCACCAGCTGACGTGGTAGATCTAGTAGAACAATAATCTTTTTAAAAACACTTTTAAATCCCATCTCTTTAATTCACTATCAGCAACGATTCGCACTCACTTAATACTGTGAAGAAACTTCTCGTTAATTTGTCGAAACAATTTATTTCGTCAAATCCAACAACGTAAACCAGTTATCCCCCATCTTAAGCTGGTTACGTGCTGCCATCCGACAAATTCATTTATCAAATGCAAATTAAATTCAAATTTCTCAAAAAAAAGGGACACACAACCGTAACAAAACCCCAAAAAGAATCCTTCACTCAAAATACCACCTCGTGCAAATGAACATACATACATAGATACCTATTTATACAAAGGCGAAGTGAATCATCAGCAACTGTCATGGGATCAACTCGAAGGGTCACCGAAGCATAAAATGATTTAAATTAATTACACAGAACATCAAAACTTCTCTCTCTAGAAAATCCCTTTTTGTTCGTCCTTAAGGTATGTACACCGTTTGCCATTCCTCAATATCAGCTGACTCAGAAACCGACCCAGACTCGGATACTCACTCAATTGTTGTTCTTGTTTTCAAATTTAAATGGTGTGCAAAGCATCCCATTATCATAACGTAACATGCGGTAAGGCAACAGATCCTTGTATCGTCCTGTTTACTCCGTGACGAAAGTAAACCGAAATAACCCAAACGAATAAAATAATTAAAAATAAGCAAAAGAAAAAAAAACGGTCGCCAATACTAAAGACCATCAAATCTACATACGCCACGAGATCCAACCCTTTTTCTAATCCCTTCGCCACACTCAGCCTAGCAGTCCATTTAGTCTCTTAACCACTAGCCGCCTCGCTCGCTCGTCAGACAGATGAAATTGTTTACTGCGAGATGTAATTAATTAACACCTCACCGCTAACACCGACAGCGTCGAAGGACCTCTTCTGCCTTTACCAACAACTACATAGCTTCCCGACCATGAGTCAAAACTTTGTTATTGCCACGTAGACATGAACCGAACACCCTGGATAAGGGGGCGCACTGGGATTGGTTGTAAAAAAGGGTTAGAACAATGATTCAATGTATATGTGAGGCAAGTGTGGCAATCCTTGGCAGACCTTCGTTTACTTAAGTTCATCCGGTCGGTTGTCGTTGGCATTAAGTATTATGAAATCATGCCTCCCACTCTATCTCTGAACGTAAGGGCGTGTTAGTGATGGGTTACCATCCTTATCAGCAGCTCAACCCTTTCGTTTTTTTTTTTACCATTCACATTTGTAACAATCCCATTTTGGAAGGAGGAAATAAAACGAAAGCAACACCGAATAAAAAATAGAAAGCAAAAAAAAAACAACTGCAAAAACAGAAAACAGCAAAATAAGGATAATAAAGGATCAACCTACTTAAGAGAAGCAGCACGGCATGGCATTGAAGAGACACCTCGTCCTATGTGTACGAGTATGCCTCTGCCAGTAACTGCCTTGCCTCGTCTATGTGTGTGTATGTGTCTTCGTCAGGAATTAACTCTTTCATGGATATTGATAATTTACGCCAGCTGATGCCACCATCGCATTCGGTTTAACGAGAGCTTAGGTGTCTTATGTTTTTTGTTTTGGTGCCATTATCCTGTGCTCAGTTTGATTGCCTACGATATATCCTTTGGGGCATCATCAATTGTCATAAAATAAACGGCAATAGATATTTAGATAGAACACTGTTTCGTCGTATCTTGTTCTAGTTCGTTCTTCTTTTTATTTATTTTTCTTTTCAATTGATTTACCAAAAAAGGGGGCACGAAGCGAAGTGAGTTTAGTAAGCGCATTCCTTTCAAAGGATAACATCCAATGTAGACAGAGAATAACGCCAAATGATGTTTATTTCATTTGGCTTTAATGAGAGATATCCTTGCGAAGGCTTATCGTCATCGTGCCGAATGACTTTGCTTTAACTGTTTTCCGGTATCCCCTTTTTGGATTTGCAGAGCGGGCGTCGGCGGTGATGTGTTATCCTGCACAAGTGGAATGGTAATAGTATTGAGAAACAGGCGTGTGATAGCTTCAATTCAATTTAATGTTTCTAAATAACCATTTACGATGGTAAAATGCCAGTAAAGGTTAAATGGCTTAAAGGATATTGATGAATTCCTTCATAAAAAACAAAAAACAATGTACCCCAGTGTACCTACGTTTGCTCTCATGGCAAAGGAGCAATGGTTGTTATTTGATCCTTGTTTCTTTTGGAAACAATTCTACAGCACTGTGCGGGACGATTTAATTTGAAAACATCAATTGAAGAATTAAATCCTTCACGATACTGTGGCACTTTTGATAGAATTGCGTTGGTGTGACTTTTTATTGATCAAAGGACAGGCTTTTTGAGTTTAAGGGGGCGGTTGTTAAAACATAAACATTGCATTGATGTAGGAATAACTTTCTGTTTGTTCGTACTCATATCTATTTGGAAAAGGTTTATACACATTCGAAAATAGAAGGAACTTCAAAAAAAAAAAAAAGGTTATATGAACACCATGCATTGAAATGGGTCAGCGCATTGATGAGAGAGAGACGCATGCTTAGAAGTAGATATAGATACCTTAGGTAAAACGGAACACAGTTCAAGAATCGTTCTGTTTAAAACTCTTGGGAGGCTTTTTCATGTTTCAAAATTGCTGTGGGGCGCAATAAGGTCTACTGATAGATCGCAGTTTCTTATCCTGAAGGAAGCCATTAACTTTAATTTAGTTTTTGAATTTGATCCAATCACAACTAACGTCTCAGATACAAATACTGCTTTCGCTACCTAAACCTTAGCCTTCAAAATACACCGGAGTTTCAAACCACAAAAGAAACTTTTAATATTCTTTTCCTTCGGCTTTGTCTGTACAAAGAGAGGATCGAGATATTTGATTGAACTTTTGAGGAGACTTTAACTATGTAAAACCGATATCTCACTGGCTGTGCGAAATTTTAAAATAACCAAGTTTTCGTTACAAAACTATTCCATTCAGAAGGTGCTCAGGGGTTGTTCATCCTTGATACAGTCGATCAACACTTTCCTAAAGGCGCAAAGGCGGATAGTGTCATGATTATAATTCAGGCCAAATGTTAAAATAGGAAATTCACATGAAGCCTAAGCATGCAGTAAAGAACTAACGAAGCATGCATATTCTAAAAAAAAAACTTTTAAAACTGCAGGAAATAAATGAGGACCAAATCAGTTATGATGAAGTGTCTAAACGCAAGATAGAATTATCTTAATGATGAGAACAATTTAAAACCTCTTGCTTAACGTTAATCTCAGTCGAACGGTAGAAATTGGAACTACACTGGCTTTCGAAAAATGTCAAGAAGCAATTTTTTTTGTGTAGGATCCTTCTCACGGAGGCCCCAGACTCGGTATATTAGCCAAAAATTTAAGATATCGACTTGAAAGTGCATGGAATCCATAACATGTGGTTTGTGTCGCGCAAGCCGTCTTACATACGTGGTAATCAGTCTGATATGCTGATATATATCTGACCCAAAGCGCAATAGTGTCAAATTATTCGTCAAACTACACGTGAACGGGTCGAGAAGCTTTAAAATGTTCTGCTGACAGGATAGTTTATTGAAAATCATTTTCTTGAAATAATACAATCCACAGTCGGTCGGACTGAAAACCAAAACGACCTTGTAGCTGATTGGTGCAAAGGTTATAACCTGTCATGACCAAGAAAGACTAATGAGCCGGACCCCAGCTAATGGTGTAGTTCTCTAATCCACTATAGAAATTGGTGTGGCCAAAAACAGCTTCATACCAACAGAGCAGCTGATTCAGATGCATAAATAGAAGGGACCATCAGCTAGAAAATTTGGCGGGTTTGAAGAATCAAAGTATGCCCATGACTGGAATATTGGCTTAATTTTCCTCATCCACAAAAAATGCGAAAACTGTCCATGCATTTCTTTACTAAACGTCTAATACACAATTCTATCGGACATATTGAGTTAAGGCCACAAGCCGGCATCCAAATCAGGATCCACTTGTTTGAGTTCCAGCTTGTTAAATCAACAACCAAATGTTCACAATGGTCTGAATCCTGGAAAAAAAATAAATTTCAAGTCGATATTATAAGATTCAAAATACTGAGCCATGCAAAGCGGTGGCCGAATCTGAAAACTGATTCGGTTGTATCGCACAATGGTCAAAACACGCAAAGTATTTGGCACCTTAGAGCAAGAATCTCCAAGCTATTCCAGACTTGCCCCAAATTCTAGCATCAAGCATCAATTCTCAAACATGGAAGGCAATATTTTCTTTACGTCGGCCAGCTAGAGAACTTGGAAAAGATCCTGTGAAGATTCACTCAAGATTTCAAATACGAAGGAAAAAAAAAATCCCTCACCTCATAATGCCACATTCTGTTTTTTTTTAAGTCGAGCGTCAAAAAGCCAAAGAGATTTAAGAATCCTTTCAAAGAAAAGTTCTCCATCGGATATGTCATATTGTATGAGAGCCAAATGGAATAAAAAGGGTGTAACGGCGAACTTTATGAGCAGTTCGATGATGGCTTGACATAAATTGAGTAAATGGACAACACGCTGCAGACAAGAACCCGAGCTGACAGGGTTCCAAAATCATGTTATCAAGGACTATAAGCCGCTATAGCTTAAGCTCAGATCCTCAAAGGATCTCGATAGTCTGATGCGATAAAAATCAATGTTTTTCTGATGTTCAAAAAAAAAAAGTTTATAACACATTTCAGATTTATCGACAAAACTATTTTTATTTATAATCTACCCCCCGGCAATTACTTCAATCGACTTGCATGAGAACAGCTCTCTGCACATATATGGGAACACAAGTTCCAATCTCACATTTTTATTAGACCACTTAACATGTAAAGTACCCGCTGCCATCGCAGACAGGATTAGAAACCCGCCCCCAATTATGTAAAAAAAAAAAACAAAGCTTTCGCCAATGCCAGTGCATACGGCCTGGTCTGGCGTTATCCGAAAACAAGATGGTTAAAATAAATTACGTAAAAATTTGTTGTTGTTTTTTTTTATGCTCAAGTCCTCCGTAATAATATTTTATCTTGCATTCATGCGAACAAATAATACGTTTCGCCATTTAATTCCGGTGGCCGTACAGATCAAATGTCACATTAAATATGCATTGTTTGACATAAAAGCGAAGCAGCCAACAAAGGGGTGCGCTGAAGCATGCCACCTGGTGTGCATACTAATGCAATCATATATTTCACCATCGGACGTAAAAATGCATGCACCCCAGCCTGAGGAACGCGAGACGCTGCGCTAGCCTCACACGAAGCGTTAGTCCTTAAAACATACGAGTACGAGCAAGAGTTTCAAGTTGAAGAGGTTGGCTAAGCATGTTCTGCCATCGTCACCCTTTCTCAGACCAGGGGGATCAATCTCTGAGAGGGGGAGATTTGGTGGAGAGTTTAAAAACACGCAATGCAAGAATTTCACCCAGAAGGTGTGGAAGGATGGATGTCGTTCTAAGGGGCTTAAACTTGCCAATACTGTCGCTGTGTCCTTTCGGGTGATGGGTGACGCTATGCCCACATATCGCACCTTCTCGTAGCAAAAGGGAGCTGCGATATAAATAACGAAATAGATTAGTGGTCATAGATTAAGTAGAGGCGACGTCACTTTGGCAAACTTTACTTTCCTTGTCCGATCATTGTGTGTTGTCCGGCGTACGTTGGCCGCTTGTATCTCTGTATCTATACTTGTATCGGGCGACTGGAATTTTTTAATTAATTGTTCGCGTGAGAATTTTCAATTTATCAATTTATTAATCATTGCATGGGGGAACAGTTTCTTTTGTTTTTTTTTTTTTAGTTTTTTGTGTTGTGTTGTTCGGTCAGAAGCGTCATTCTGGTGGGCTTGAACAAGCGAACGAAAAAAGTCACTCCGTCGAGCTTGGCACGGATGGACATTTACTGTGTTAATTTTTCTTGTCGATTTTTTTTTTTCTTTTACTTGCTGATTTATTTTCCATTATCAACCTGTCGGGACGATATAACGTTTGAAAAATGTTCCATACGATAAAAAGAAATACACATGTGAGGAAATAAAAAGAAAGTTAGGATTAGGCGAGGCTATAGGTTGAAAGAGGGAAGGAGTAGTCTGGTCATAATAGCTTTAACGAAAATGCAAGTATTGAAAAAATGTTTCCGTACATTTGGTAGAATTTTTGGCAAATGACAGGAGCAATGATTTGCTGATATTTTTAAATCTAAAGATTAATATGCATACTTCGCTGTGAAATCTTTGAACGAATTTTTAGGTATGTTCTGAACAATTATGTCCTTTCACTTCAGTCGTGCACCCAAAGAACATTTGGCTGAGAGCATGACGACATCATCTTATTCAGGCTGTGCAGATGTAAACCAGATGAACGATCAACTAGCCATTATATTATTAGACCAAGAGCCAGGATATCGCTTATTCCCTTCACGTTGACTCACCGCACCGTTATAGTTTTTCTTGTCTGTGCTGTAAGCGGCTGGCTGGCCCAAATGGATCAGTAAGTAACCATTTTGGAAAATCAAAATAACTGCACAATTAGAGAAGTGTTTGACCAGCAATATTTGTCTGACCAAGTGGGTGATTTATCGGTTTTCATTCCAAATTCGTGACGTAAAAATAATGGTTTATGTATGTGATCCTTTATTTAAGCTACAGTGAAGGCATAACTCTGATAGCAGGGTGATGAACCAAAGTTACAACTTTCTCGTGTATCAATTTAGTAGAAAAAAAATCTGCGAATTAAATGAATTCTGACGAATCGATATAAAACTCTGCAACCGCATATGAAGTAATTGAAACCAAAATTCACCTGAGTTTCAAACCTCCACATGATTCTTTTGCTCAATCTGTCCAAAATGCTTAATCCATTTAAAATGCGAAAATTTTGAAAAAATGGTAACATCTATCAGCTTATGTTTCCTAGTTGATATCAATAATCTGTCTCTTTCCATAACTTTTTTGGAGACACTGCAAAAATACTATCATGCTGTTCTTGGTGGACTAAACTTCTGATATTTGGCTAGTTTTTCTGTCTTTACATTTTACTTCAACCTTGTTCCACGATTATTTCCGTTTTTTCGGACTGAACAAGTTTTATCTTACAGACTTTCTACTTTAAAAACCTCATTCTTTTTATAAAAGTTCACTCAAATGCATTTAAGGTAAAGTTTGTAAATTTTTCGAAACTACTCATCCGATTTCAAAAATTCTTTTACCAACCTTTAGAATGACTTTATAATACACCATTTAAATAAAGCACAATTTCGTGGAGACTTATTATACAAATAATTATAATAACTTAAAAACAATCGAGTACATACGCTTTTTCTACAGAAAAGTTTTAGAACTCGAAATGTTCAATAAAAAAGTCTGTGTTGACACATCTTCAGATTTAAACACAAATTGGTATATTGGGAAAATAGACTAAAAAATATATTAAAAATTAATTTCAATCCGACAGGGTACTTAGAGAAGGCAAAGGTAAATTCAATGAAATGATTTATGCCGATGAAATTTGCTTCTAACACCAAAATGTTTGGACAAAACGTACGCTTCAGTGTTCGAGGACGGCGTATAGAAATTTTTCAACTCTACAATTTTTCTACGTACATTATATCTAAGCGGACAAAGTCGCAGGGGACTGCTTGTATTTTATGTATAAGAACATTATTCTACTTTTGTTTGATATGATTTTTTCCTTGGAATCCTTTTTTTATAACACTGTCCGATTTGCCATGCCATATTGTTCCTAATTATTTAATTTTTTCTTTCAAAAATGTTCTTTGTCATGCTTGTTTTTAAAAATTAGCAAAATTAGGATTTATCTGAAAGAAATAAGAGAAACAAAAATATTTGTATAATTATTTAACATTTTCCTGTATCTATGTATGTAAAGTGATTTAATTTTCTCATAACACTAAACATACATTAACCAATCGTCCGGAAATTGAGCTTATAAAAAAAAAATAATGGTAGAACTTTTGTTGAGTTACTTTAACTCATCTTTAATATTTAATTGAACTATCACTAGTTCGTTTCTCTTCTTTGAACGCTTAAGATGCTAAACATGAATTAGAAACCAATGGCAAAGTGAGGAGATTTTTTTTCCTAAACAGACTTTCCAAATTCTGAGGTCGATAACTTAATTTTTCCTCCTGCTAACAGAATTGCAGCTGCTGCATTGTTGTGATCTAGCATCGCCCTTTTGAAGAAGATACTCTCGACTGGACGGGGTATAATTTCTCGGTTTTAATTGGGAAGCTCGATTATTTTTTTCGGAAAAGACCAACACCAATATATACATTGATGTGGCTTAGCCCACAGTTCTGATTATTTCCTGATCATTGAAAAAATACTGAGACTCTAACGCTCAGTAAAGCTGATTAAGCGACTGCATCTTTAGTAAGAACAAAAATAGATGCAAAAATTGAATCCTAGACTAAGCCTAGAACTTGAAGGGTGCGATCTCTTAGTAGGATGCTGTAGAGTGGTAATAACTTTATCAGATGCGGTTCTAAGTGAAATAAGTCGAATTTAAAAGTAATAGTTACACTGTTTTGATTCTGACTAGACTGGTTAGAAGTCGAGAGTTGATTTCTCCATAGCAACTGATCCAACTGAAAGGCAGACACTTTACTTTGTGTGCCATTAAGCCGTTGGTCGTTGAAGGCAAAGTTTGATTCTTTTGTTTTTTTTAAACCGACTCGTTTCGACGTATTTTCGCTTCCCAAATTATCAATTCACATTCTTATATTGCTCATAGAATTCGCGATTGTCTCCTCTCCTCCACATATTCGCCGGATAATTTTTCTTTTAAAGGATACCAAAATTTACTTTGCCAAAATAAGAAGGACTGGAGTGACTATTTTGTAAAACATTCCTTTCAATTAGAGAACCACATCAGTTTTCCTTGAATCCAGCAGTTACCCAATTGAGTTCATGGATCTGTCACAGGGTTATGCATGCTGTAAAAATGTGACCTTTCTCATACTTGAAATGTTCAGACAATCGCCGGTGTATTACGTTAGCTCCTGCAAGACAGCTCGTCATTTCTTTTGCAGGCTATACAAATGGATCTGATATTGATCGGACATGCTTCGTCGAAGCTTTAAAACATGCAACTTTGGTGTTTTCAATCTTTTTTTTTTGTTAATATTTTGTTCTTCATTGGAAGAACTACTTTACATTATAATTCTCAGTTTGTGCTTATATTTAAACAGCTGTTGGAAATATGAATACATTCATACATTCCCTCTCAACAATTTTAGTTCCTAGACCTTTTGATATCCTTGAACTGAGATACATCTCAGGCGATTTTGATTTTCGGCAAACGTTTTTTTCCCCTTTTCTTGTGCGGGTCTTCTCATTCAGTGATCCAATGCACTTATCAAGGATATACACAACGAAAAACAACCTTGCCCAGCCGAAAGATTTAAAATACATTTGTAAATACATTCCAACCCACTCCCAATGACGAAATATATACTCGACCATGAATACAGCTCAAATTTAATTCCATTCCAATGCTTGGCCAATCCTATCTTCCAGTAAATCTCCTTTTAAATGACAAAAAAAAAACGAAAGGAAAATAAAATAGAAAAACATAGCTTCGCAAATCAATAATAAATTCGAACCTTTCATCCGTTCGTCCAACCTTCGATTAACATGTCAACACCATTTTCAGCACACAATCAACCAGTGGGATCGTTTCTGCCTCCATCCGACAACGACAATCCAACAATAGCACCGAAATTCATCTCCCGGGGCCAACTCTACAAAGTGGTTGTGGGCGAAACCATTGAACTTCCATGCAAGGTTCAAAATCTCGGCTCGTTCGTTCTACTCTGGCGGAAGGGATCATCTGTCCTAACAGCTGGACATTTGAAAATCTCCCGGGACTCGAGATTTAAAATTGTCGGTGACTATAATCTACAGATAGATGGTGTAAAGACTCAAGATGCCGGCGATTACATTTGCCAATTGGGAGACCAAGAGAATCGTGACCAAGTCCACACGGTCGAGATTTTAGGTGAGTACTTTTATTATTTTCGATATAAAATAAAGACTCATCCGGTAGGAATTTTTATTTATGGGAAACTGAGCACTGGGGTCATCATCATCATCATCATCATCGAATCTATCCCAGGATTTAGTATCCCATTTCAATTCCCTTTGTTTGTTTATGTGTGAATGGAATAAATCGTAAAATTGTCTAAATATTTTGTTGTATTAAAATTTTCATTTCCGGTGGATTACACTTGATGCTGAACGATGTGTCTGTGTGAATGGACTAAATTGGATGCACAGTGCCGCCCACTTTAAGAGCTTTGCCACACAATGGACAAGTGACAGCACGTAAGGGCAGTACGGTAACTTTGGAATGCAAAGCATCTGGGAATCCGGTGCCAACGATTTTCTGGTTTAAAAAGGACGTATTCTCTGGGCCAACACATCTCTCAGATAGTTCAACACTAATCTTAGAGAATGTCGACCGACATCATGCTGGCATATATCAGTGTTCTGCGGAAAACGGTGTCAGGGAAAGGGTTTCCATGGACATCCAACTGACAATATTGTGTAAGTGAAACTATATTTTTTTTTGCG
The DNA here is from genome assembly GCA_963555765.1 of Orthonevra nobilis. Lineage (NCBI taxonomy): Eukaryota > Metazoa > Arthropoda > Insecta > Diptera > Syrphidae > Orthonevra > Orthonevra nobilis. The sequence continues at coordinate 15,828,689 of OY743227.1, read as the reverse complement.
TTTCTTTTATAGTACAATTTCGATGTGCCTCTCTTTGTGGGGTTGCATGGTGAATAAAAAGAGAGCATATATCACCTAACAATTGGTGGAAGAATTGGTGTATAAAGTATATACACACAGGATATATTGGAAGTAACTTTAAGAGACCATCATTATGAACTTTATTATGATCGACCCAAAAATGTATTACTTAAGAAGTTTAAATAAGTGTACTACTGTTAAATTGAACTTCAGCTTAAAGCATATGTCTTAGACAAACATACAAGCATGTATTCTAATGTATAAGGCTTCGTCGTATGTAGGCCATCAAATCAGTCCAATTTTGAATCCGTGGAAAGCTTCCACAACCTTACAAAAGGAACGCCAAGGCAACCAAATAACGTCACCTAGACAGCCAATTGATGTGCCCGTTTGTGAGATGATTGACTTACCAAATGTATGTCTAAATAAAGTCATGGTTTGACCAGATATATGACATGTTATTCTGTCTTCCTGACATCATTTGTACGTATTGCTTATCACATAAGTTTGGCGCAATACGCGAATTTTTGAAAAACTTAAAAATTAACTATTTCAAGGCGCTATGCAGCTGCACAAAATTGCATGGTAATTTGTTAAAACATACTGAACATAAATGTCAAGACGTATATTCACTCTGACAGCTTGTCTTCTAATTAACCAATGTCGGAAATTCTAGATCTTTAAGAAAAATTCCCTTAAGCTCTGAACTTTGTTAGTTTTTCAATGTTTTTTCTTTAAAAATACAAACTTTCGAAATGAATACTCAGCTGATCCCAGGAAACTATGTGGATGGCTTCAAAGCAGAGCTTAAAAAAGTGCACTCATGTGTGATGGTAATGCTGCATCTTCTACCTTTGGACCTAAACATTAAAAACACTACAGCACACAGCGCCGTCAGGGTCAGAGAGTCTGGATGCTGGGCATAAAAAAAATATGTTCATAGCACTTTTCTTGGTCTTATAACATCACCAACGGACTGTACGGACCCAAGAAGTAATCTATCAAATGATTTTGACCTCCTTGTCACAGATAGAGTAGATTGGCATAGTAGGCAGATTTGCAGGAATTTTTAACGTCTGTAAGATGGACGGCGGTGTTTTCTCAGAATCCCTGAACATCCGTAAAGCCTAAAGACTCGCAGACAATTTCAACGTTTCCTAAGCGGAACTAATTGCAATCGGCAAATCAAAATACATCAAAATACCCTGCAAAGGCAGAATGTTGCCTCGATGCATTGATAATCAAGCAGCTTTCCAAGCTACTGCCTCCTTTATTTCACATTCAAAATTTGTACAGGAATGCCGAGCTGAGAAAGTGTCGTAAGAAGGCCAGCTCATTTCCCCGGTCACAGTGACATCGCAGGAAATGAAGGTCCGATGAACTTGCTAGGCAGGGATCTGCCCTTCATCCCTCGCTTGCTGGGGAGGTTATCATCTCACTACAAATAGTTTTAGCTGATATATTCCAAACTTCATTGAAACAGCAAACCTTAGATGGACCAATCTGACAAACTATGTAACATAAAGGAAAATGTGGCCTGAATACAAACAATCTAAAACAAAAGTCATGAAGTTGCTAGATTTGTGGCGGTCTGTATAGGATACTGGACGATTGGAGATCATGCCATTAAACTAGGCATCCCACATTGTCGCCTCTGCAAAAACACAGCTGAAAGGGAGACTCTTACATATTTCTTTTGCGTCTGTCTGGCTAGAGTAAACGTCTATGAATTTTAATACTAGGAATCCATTTAAAAGAACTGTAGCTTTAAGAGATTCGGCACGACTCATCTTCAAGTAAAAATTGGCTAAGAAATGAACGTTTCTTGTAAAGATTAGTGTGATTAGTGTTTCTCAAACACAAGGATCTGCAAATTTTTATTTTTCAAAAAGCTTTTGATAATTGGAATGTACTTAAAAGTAGTTATGTTATTTTTGAAGCTGATTTATTTCCAATAAACTGACATAATGAACTAAGAAAAAAATAAAACAAACAATTCTTAATTTTTTATTTTTATGGCGACAGAAAGAAGTTTACAGCTTACCGCACATATTTTTTAAGGTTCTGCTTTTCGGAAAAACAGACGTTACAAATTTTCTTTTCATTTTTGACTGATTTTTAGTTACCAGTGTTTTTATAAAGTTCTTTCGCGTCTAAATATGCTTACCACGAAACAGCCAAAACTGGAGGCAACTATCATAACACGGTTAAAAAAAATGTTGAACAAATTTAAAAAAAACTGAAAGACGTAGCAAATTGACCCCGTGTAGACCAAAGAGACTGTCAGTAGGTGATGAACGTGCTATTGTGAGGGAAGTTCTCAAAAATCTAGAGGTAACTGCTGTGAAGATTGATGAAAACATTAGTCAATCTTCGGAAGTCTAAGTTAGCGTGAGCACTGTTCGTCTAACCCTTTAAATTAATGAGCTACATGGCAAAGTCCCTAGCAAAAACCCATACAATTCCAATTAAACCGAAGCGAAGCGAAAATGAGACCTTGTTATTCTGTGGCAATGTTATTTTTATTTACGAAGGCAAATTTGAGATATTTGGCCAAATACAGAATTCAACCAGCAAAATCTAAACTCCACAATAAAGCACGGAGGTGGTTCGGCAATGGTCCGGAGATGTATGGCATCATCTGGAGTTGGGACCCTCATTATTATCTTCAAATTTTGAGAGGCGATTCGCCGTGAAGTGTTGAGAAACTGGGGTGAAGTGATTCTTGGGTCTTCCAACAAAACAACGACCCTAAACACACATCGAAATTCGTCAAGGAATGGTTGCTTTATCATGCAACTGGAGCACCCTTCGCAACCCGCTGACGTAAACCGGTCGAGCATTTGTGGGAGTATCACGATAAATAGATCCGAGAGAGGGACATTAAAAGTAAGGAGTCACTTGAGTCAATTTTAGTTGAAGAGTGGCAAAAAATCCCTGCCGAATTGACAATGAAGCTAATGGAGTCAATGCCAAGATGCATGGATGCTGTTCTAAAGGCAGAAGGAAACCCCACTCATTTGAACTCATTTGTTTCGCCATACCAAAGTATCAGTGGTCTCCTAAGGCGAGTCTTTGCCGAACACACACTAAAGTGTCATTCGTGGAGTTGATATTTACTTCGAAGTACTCCATAACCATCTCGAAATTACTCTTGTCAGCAGTGACGGCTTTTCCTATGTGGTGGACAAATGTTTCTTTGTTTGTTGCCAACATGAACTCGGGTCTGTCATCGCTTATTTCAAGGCCAACTCGCCTGTTCTGCAATTGCCGTAAAAGCCTCTGTGACGGTCAAATGATAGCGCATCTCCTTACGCATTTTTGTAATAGTTCGGTGGAACTATTTCCAAGTTGCACATTGGACCGTGTTTTTCGGCGTCACCGGTTGGATTGATTTTGCTGGGTTCCCGAATTCGACCATCGCTCAAGACTATGAATCCTTTCATATGCGGCTTTGAAGTCTATGAAGAGATGTTGAGTCTCGACCTGAAATTCATGGCCTTAGTGTGAATATTTGTGTCCATTGTCGATCTGCAGGGCCGGCGGCCATACTAATTTCTAATGCCAATTTTTGTAGTTTCCTTCAGTTAAAGGAAGTTCAGTAAGACTGTTTACTTGAGTTGGTCAACCAAGTCAGCTGCAATAAAACAAACTTACATTCTTTTTCGAATTAGCTCGTTCGTAAATAACACAATTCAACTTCTGAACCAAGGTGAGCTACTCATCCGGAGGACATGAGTTAATCGAAGGAATTGAAGCAAAAGAAAAATAGCAATGAATTCAAGTTTTCGTTTAAATTAAAGTACATGAAGTTCTGAAGCCATTTTTTGTTTGTTTCCCATCACGGGATGTAAATCAAAATATTTTCCATCACTCTGGATCTATTTCAAAATCTCGTTTTTAGTATAAAAGTGCACTCGATGCAACTGCGTTGCGTCTAAGGTTCTGCTGCTCTTGCATCAGGTTTAGTATGGATTTTCAATATCGGGCGCAGAGTTCTACTCTTCCCCTGAGTATGTTTATTGGTCTGTGAAATTCCTCACCGGTGTTTCCTTTTCATCGTCATCGTCCATCATCATTCTCTTCGTGCTCGTACTCGTACTCGTCGTCCTCGTTGTTTTCGATGTCATTCCACACGTGCTTGACACACACTTGTGTTTACACGGTGCCACATTTCATATGTTCTACGCTTGAGTAGAATTTTCAATTGTAAATTCTTCCTCTTTGTCCTTGTTGGTGTTGTTGTTATTTCCATGCATCTGCTGGTTTGCCTTGGTCACCGTATTATGCCTGTTTCCATTGCAGGTCCAGCGCCCGAAACGCAGCATCAACTATGTACGAGTATGTCCAACAAATGTATGTACTAATTTCGTGTATCCTGTCCTATCGAAAGGTGTAGGTGGTGGCAGTAAGTTGGTCGATTGCCAACGTTGTTGGCTCCCTGTGGCTTCCATTCGTTTGCACTGTCATTCATATGAAATCGCATTAGCCAGCCGAACGACGAGTTCGAGGACTTTTTTTTTAGGTTCTTTGCCGATGCAATGCTTTTTTGTGTTTTGCTTTGATGGACATTTCCACATTTCCGCTTTTCATTTTACTAAATTGACCTAATTTTACATTTTCTAGAGGGTTGCCACTCATGTTCGTCCAGTCGCTAGTATGCGTTATTGAGTGGGCGACCACAATGGTAGATCCTGCTATTTACTTGGTGTGTGGGTTCTTCCCTAATTAACGGACGAAAATTTCATTTAAAATTTGTTAAGGTTCCTTTGGAGAATTTGAGGAGAGTGCAAAAGGGAAAACCTTTTTGAAAAGACTTGTAACAGAGGGAGATTTTTAGTGCTTGTCGATGGGCGGTGTGTGTTTCAATGCGAGTGAAATGGGATTCAAATGTTTGCAGCTTATACATCAATTATAGTGACAGGCACCACTTTTGCCATTGAAAGAGAAGTCTGAAATATGGTTAAAGCTAAGTGGTCATTAAACCCATTAAACGAAAGGAAATAGCAGGTTTAAAAAGTGGTTTGTTAATGGTTTGATGGTACTTAATGACTAGAAAAAGGCTGTCAGAAGATTTGTTTGACTTGAACAAACTAAGTTTTTAAGTTAAATATCGTGCAGGAGCTCATTTAGAATCTCTACTTATTATGGTGCACTCTTTGGCTAGTTAGCTCCTTAACTTGTAATAAAAAGTCGCTGTCATGATGTTTTCTTGGCCAAGGATGGTGAGAGCTATCTGTCCAACCTCAGTTTGAACACTTAAAAGCAATAGGGATAAATAAAAACTATGATTATAAATTTTAAATGCGCTTTAAATATGTACCAATATAGTTTCTGTCCGATTGATGTCGACTGAGTTTTCATCCGACGGAAACTCTCAACATCAAATTTAATCTAAAGGATGGGCGTTTTATTCTACCCCTTGGTTCAATCGGATTTCTGTAGAAGAATTATTCCGCACCCGTACCCGTAGACTCGACTACTCTAGTCTGAAATCTTCGCATTGTTCGATATTTTACCGATCAATCTTTACTGTGTCAAAAAAAAAACTACAAAACGACGATCGGATTGAAGCATCGAATTTAGGATGGAATGTATTCGAATGCAGTTGGAAAAAGTCAAGTCTTAAAATCTCTGCATCCTTCTAATTTGGATCTTTGACAGATTTGTAGAGTTAATCACGATAAAAGTTTGTGCCATTTTATGGCTAGGATGACTTCCGGAAGATTTGAGTCAGCAGGATGACCTGAATGAGTTTTTGAGGAAAATCACGAACAACTTATATCAAAGACATTAGAGCAATATTCCAAAGAATGTCCCGTATCACACCGGTCGAAATAGGAAATTAATTTTTACAAAAAGCCTCCAGAGGTATTTTAGTTCGTGATTTTTTGATGAGAAAGGAGACAATCGTCTCTAGAGCTCCAGGTTTTATTTTTACGGTATCGAGTCATTTTCGGAAACGGAATCTTGATAGAGTTGGCCAACAGTATCAATTATAATTCGTAGTCTATGGCGAAAATATAGCGCAACGTAAAATTTCAATTTGAAACAACATAAATACGTAAATCTTTGTTTTTCTTATACCGAGCCTCATTGCAACAATGACACAATAATATTTATAAACAAATCACCAAAAATAAGGAAACTCCTAAATACCAAGACGAACAAATGATAGCCCATTTTGACAAAAAAAAAAAGTTAAGTCGCGCTTTGATGATCGTTGTTGTAGCAAGTGCAAGCAAAATAAAAGAAAAACATTATTCTATTTTATTTTCATTTCTGAGTAATTTCAAGTTTCCTCAAAGACAGAAAAGATTCCGGGCCGTCCAAAGACCATTATCTAAAGGGATAGACGTGCAATTTTAAGAATTGCATCGAATTCTAGTCTGACCGCTTGCAAAATCGCTGTTTAAACCAATATCTCCAATAACGAAGCGTTTAATAAAATATGAAGAAGAAAGAAGATTGAAATTCGCTATAACGATGGCGTCGGGTACTATTTACGGACGAAAGAAAGGTTAGCTCGACTATACTGATGGTCTGTCAAATTATAACCACGATTAAAGAAAAAATGAGTCCATAGTATCCCGCCGGTAATATGGACGAAGTACTATATTATATGGGCAGGAATAGGATAAAGTTCGTATCTTGGACCTGGATTTAACAGGGAGTGAATTAACACAACCTGCTCTAAGAAATACCAAGTTTGCGTTCATTTTTCAGCAAGACAATGCTTCAGATAACAATGTCGATGACTTGAATATTATCGAGAACTGTCTTCTTGCCATATCTGCTTATGCTAAAAAAAGGCAGTAAGAGAACGGCACGGATTATCACAAAAAATTATTAAACAAATAATTTGAATCGTTGCCAACTCGAATGCCAGGGATAATGAAGAAAAGTTCATTCCATTATTGACAATTGAATAGAAAAAAAATAACAAGTCCGAATACAGTTTTTCAAATTAAATACTAAAAATGTGTCATCTTAATTTTGCACCTGAATAATTTTATTTCTTTATTTTTTCTGTATTTTATTTCAAGGAAAGGTATGAGAAAGCAAAATAAAATTATTTTGCGCATACGAGAAACAAATCACTTGCGCATACGAGAAACAAATCACTTAATCATTTTTTTTTTTTGTGAAATGAATAAACCACTTGAAAAAAAAAACTAATTGTGCAATATTTTATTCGTGGATTGTTCTTTTTCGTCTCTTATTTTTTTTTATTAACTTCGATTTATCAGTTATCATCTGCTCCGGGTCCCTAGTTGTATTTTCCGAAATGTTGACTCAAAAAACTGCAAGAAGCGTCGGCATTATTTATTGTAGGTCATCTGTTGAGTAATGCCTCGTCTCCGAGGACGGAGTTCATTCAAAAAACGGATTTAGATCTTTGCTATGGTTTTCTTCAAGCAATCATAGATGTTTTGAAAGTTGATAGGCTCTGATCGTTCAGATCTTTGTTCTGCCAGTTTAAGCAATAGCTCAATAGGAATCTCATTCTGTTTTTTTTTTCATTCTAAATTGTCATGGAGCTCGAGACGATACAAGTCAACTATCCAATAATAGAGAATGCTTTTACCTGTTATAAACTTTTTACAGTTCTTGTGTCCAATAATTAGTGTCCACTTTTAAACAAATAGTCCGGTTTGCGTTCTGTGCGTGACTGACCTTTAATAATTTTTGTTAGTATACAGAAAGCAAAATCAGATTTATTTTTTCGCTAATCAGTATTTAAAGGATATTTTTTTTGATTCTTTATTCAAAATTTTATGTGATTTTCTTTAAGTTTCCTCTTCAGTTCGCTTGGGGTGTCTTCCAAATTAATATACTTTCCTTATACAACTTCTTGCAGCTTTGTTTTTCGATTATATTGAAGTTAATTCAATTCAATAGTTCAGTTGAATCAGTGAACTCGAAGCCTCTTTCCAGACTTCCCATCGGTCCGATTCGAATCAGTTTCATTCAAAGCATATGATCATCAAAATGAACACTTGAAAAGGTTTTGGTTAAATTGGATAGTGGAAAACTGTGAAAAATTGGGAAAATTTCATTTGTTTAATTAAAATCAAATAAGTTTTCTAATGAAAAAGTCCGAAATCCATAAAACTCATAGTTTTAAACTTCCTTATGAGATATAAAAAAATGTATAAAGATATAAACTGCCGAGCATAAGTTTTCGAACAAATTCATATATTGTTTTACAGCTTTAATATCAAAATTTAATGCAATAGTTTTATCAACATTAATTTTACTCAGCCAATTGACTAAATAAAGTAAGCTTCATAATTAAAAAATTTTTGTTACAAAATATGGTAAGTCCTCATTTTCGTCGAAAATCCACCTCAAATTTGCACTAATTTGGCAGACAGCAAAACCGGACTGTTTTAAATCAATTCTCCTTTATAAAATGCAGTTGAAAAAGATTTATGAGTGATGATAAAAACAAAAACTTTGGATCTGAGACTTGGAAGCAAACAACTCTCTTGAGTCTCCCATTTCAAATGTGTTCAAAGTGCACCACAGGCTGTACTAAATTAAAACAACGAACATTAATTTGTCCCTGATAAATTGACATGCGAATGCCCATTGAAGTAGTGATATCTTCAAAAGCAGCGCTAATGAATATAAAGATGAGACTATTCTGCTTTCGTTTACCAGTAGAATTAAGGTACATTTTACCTCACGTTCTACGAGTGCAAATGAAATCCGAACTAATCTAACCAACCTCAAAAGCAACTAATTTTATGTGAACTATTTACACTCATTGTTATATTTGCCAGCAAATCTTTTTATTTTTAATCACTTCATCGCATCTTCGAGGCATGGATTCTATTTTATTGTTTCTTGAATTATTTGGAACATGTTTCCAAACCAAAAAAATATAATTTGTTCAAAGAAATGATCTTTCGTTTTGCAATTATTCCTTAAAATTCGTCGATCTACAATCTTCCAAAGGGTTTCTATTGGGCTAAAATCTGTGGACTGCACTGGCTATTTTAACACGTCGATCTTTACTATATTGGATGTGTGCTTTGGGTCGCTGCTGAAATGTCTATTTGAAAGCAAAATGCCCCAATACACAAAACAATCCATTTTACGTCTATTTTATGAATCGGCCTGGCCTAAAAAAAAATATCCAAATCCATTTGTTTCCGTGTCCGTGTTTTACCGCGGTTTTAGTGTAACGTGGATAAAGCGGCTTTTCGGCTGGCCTTCGAACGCGACAGAATCAATCCTTATCCTTAAAATTAAGTTTGGTCTTGTCTGATAAAAGCATGTTCTTTCATTTTCCATCGGTCCAGTTGATTAGAAACAAGAACGTGGTTCTTTAAAAACCTCACTGGTAACTTAATTACTCTTAAGACACCCGAAAATTCATGTCTTTTTATCTATACTTACATTATGAATAGGTTATGTTTATAAGTTTGTATGTATGAGGTAATCTTCAAAACTACCCGTCCGATTTGAACAATTATTCCACCGATACTTACATCGGAACTTCGAAATGAACATAAGCTATAAACTATGATGAACTTAGTAAATTGTTGAAAAAGTGGTAGTTTTTTTGCGACCGCTCTCATTACAATAAAAAATACTTACATGCCTTCTAAAGAAAAGTCTTGATACTGATGTCCGCAGAGACATATCTCTTTATATTAAGATTAATACACAAATTGTTGATGTCGGACTTAAAACTATATAAAAATATTCCGTTAAATCAGTTCGCTTTGGTGTCACAGGACGATGAGTTAACGTTTTCGAGTCCTACAACTTTTAAGCGTACACCAAACCTACGTGGACGAAACGGCTAATTTTTTGATAAAAATATCAAGGATGCGACAAATGTGTCTTTGAGAATTAAATAAGAGTTGGTCGCAATAAAATAAATATTGCATAATATCATCTAACTCTAATTTCATATAATTTTCGCTTTCGTCATTTCAAACCCCGCCTTCGCCATCATATGCAAATCAATACAAAACGCTCTTCATAAATCATCGCATGAATAGATGTCATCTACACAAGTTGTTCCCATGATTACTCTAAACGACAGTACCAGACGCCACCTATACCATTCGAACCGTATCCAATCCCAACTGGTGGCACAAGGCATCCCTCAACCCGCATCTTCAGCGTTGATATTCAACAAAATAAATTGCAATCTCAGCTGTAAGCAAAATCTCGCATTTTTCAACTGCTCGTGCAAGCAACACAAATCAGGACACCCCAATGGAACACAAGTCAAACAATCATAATTTAAATGTTCCTCTTCGTTGTATTTCCATACCATCATCTATACACGGACTACGACACAACGTAGTAACATTATGACAATAAAAGATTTTAATAAAAAAAAAATAAAACATACATCACGAAAAAAGGACCAAAATTGCAAATACGAACAAAAATAAATAATGTATATGTATACATTCGCAATACCATCATCATCATCATTATAATGGCGCAACAATAAAAAAGAAGACGACACCGAGTCCTTGAATGAATGCTCCATGCCTCGCAACATTTTTGCGAAGCATCCCAAGGATGGCAAAAACTATAACAATACACAATGATTCAACCTGATGAAATCATCACTTTTTCTCCTTTCGGTAGAAGTTGGAGTATCTACAATCTGTACATCCCTTCGCTTACTACTACATCCGTGTGTTTACTAGTAAGTTCATCTGATGTGCTGACAGAAACCGATAAAATATTTCATATAAGAAGACTATAATCCTTTTTTTTTTTTTTTGTGGGCTTCCATCTCGTTCTCCCGGTAGGCAAAAAGAAAAACGAGTAAATTTCTTGAACTGGAACAAACATCTATCCTCTCGGCCCGATTCGGAGAAGGACGAAGAACGAGCAAGGATCCGACACACGACAACGACACCTTCAGCTGGCATTGATGGTGTTCCCCGTAAGCCGTTAACATCATTCCCCATCATCGTTAGCTGCTGCTGCTACTTCCCTTCTGCCATTGCTCCTTCGTTGGCTTGAATATTTCTCGTCCATCAGCCTCAGCATCACCATCATCGAGTCTATCATCATTTCCGCAACATGAATGTCATTCGGGAATTCGAGTGGGTAACACTCGGGTGGATGAGGTCAAAAATTCCATCTTGATTTTAGCCTTTCAGCATCAACTACATGACCATGAAGTTTTACTCTGTGTGAGTGTGTATCAGTGCCAGTGAATGAAGGAGGTGATGGTGGTCCCAATGGTCTCGTCATAGTGCAGAATCTAGTACTTATTCATACCGGATCCCAGATGGACATCATCATCGTCATCATATTTGGTATTCCTTCGTTACCATTTTTTTTTTTGTGTTGCGTTCGTCCTGAATGAATGGATTTCCATGGAAGAAATGTTTGCTTCATTGGGAAGAATTGAAGTACGAGTAGTGTCTTATGGGATCTTGGTTTAATGTGCCTTTGCCTGAGAAGTGAAAATTATGTTTCCATCTTCGAGGAGTGCTCTTCATATATGAGCTGCTAAATTGATGCTTTGAAGCACATGGCAAGTACTCTTCAGGTAGTCTCATTAGACTTATCCATCCAACAAAAGAGATTTTTTTTTCACAGCTTATATTGAAATTTTTTAAAAGGTTGAGAACTGTTTTCCTTTTCCGGAACAACTGTGCCACAATATCGTTGTTTTTCTCTTGCTGGACACAGACATCCGAATAAAAGGTGCAGTAAATATTTGGCTCTCTACTTACGTACTTCGATGGAACTTAATTAAGAGCAAATCTTAGAGAGCTGACTTAAATCGCAAACGGAAATTGTGATGAGGGCTTAAATCCCGGGAGCAAAATGAAATGTCCACAAAGTGATTGCGTGTTTAGTCTTCTTGCGTGGCCGTTTCAGCATTCAGTGGCCAACTTTAAAGAGAAAGTCATCGGATTCGATTATTTTTTTGCACAATGACAGTAAAAGTTGTGCAACGATTCTTCATCAAATTTTATCCAAACAATCCGCGTGATTTAACAAGCAGTGGTTCATAAAAGTTTACTTCTGAACTTTGACAGTTGAAAGCGGCCATTTTGTCTGTCAAATTGGCTGTCATTTATTCGGTCTGGTTTGCCAAAACACCATGGATGGATAAAGCGTTCAACAACTCGTGTAAATAATAAAATTGTTTTATCAAAATGGGTGTTCTGCTCGGGCAGAAGCGTCACTCACAAGAACACGGCCTATCGCGGACCACAACTTGGCGAATTTCGCATCGTGATTTGGGCCTGCATCTGTACAACATTTAACTGACCCATGAGCTTAAGGCAAACTACTACAGTCAACGAAGTTTATTCGCTGCATGGGCTCTGGAGCAGTTGGAAACTGACCCTAGTTTTCATCGAAATATCATCTTCAATGATGAGGCCTATTTCTGGATGAATGGGTACGTCAACAAACAGAATTGTAAAATTTGGAATGATACCAATCCACATGAGATCCAAGAGCGTCCAATGCATTCCGAAAAAGTCACTGTTTGGTATGGATTGTGGGTTGTCGGCGTCATCGGTGAATATTTCTTTGAGAACGACTTTGACCCTGTTTAACTTTTTGCTGTGGGGTTTTCTGAAGTCGCAGGTCTATCCGAATAAGCCACAAGCCAGAGCGGCCTTCACAGCCAACATAACCCATGCAATCGGTCAAATTCAGCCTTGTTAATGCGCCAGGGTTATGGAAATTGGGACATTTCGCTAAATGAACGATCCTTAAGTGCTCGAGCTGATTTAAGGCAAACAACGGGTCTTTTTTCAGAAAATCTTTCAACGACAACTCAAGCGTATTTAGCAAACTATTTGTGTTTCTTGGGCAATTTTGGGCACGTTTTTGTAAAAGCATTTCGGTTGAACCATCCTTCTGATTCAAGAATTTGAGACGAATAAAGGCTTTCATCGGAAGTTCACAAATTGTGTCCTGCAGAAGTTGGAACACAAGCATTTTTTTTTAAGATAGCGACGATTCGGTCCTCTTCCATCGTTTTAAACATTCGATACCATTTTTAGAAAAAAACATTTTTGAAACATTTCGTCAAAATGGGGCAGAACGCTTTGAACGCATTCTGTACCAATTTAATTCTTTGTTTGAAAAAAGTATACAGAGCTTGTGGTCCACAATAGCGTGATATAGACTAATAAACTGACCACCAATACGTTATCATTTGACGTCAGTTCATTTCTTTTGATCCCCCTTTGCTAAGTTTTTGGTAACGTTAATATACCGCATACTTTCCAGGCCCTGCAAAATAAAATTCAAAATGAGATGTGCTTCAAATTGAATCGACAAAATGAACAATTAAACCCAATGTTTTGTGCTTGAATAACAATTTGTAATACAATCACAATCCTATCCTTATAAAAACATATGTAGTTCAAAAATACAACTTTGATAGGCTTTATAAGGATTTAAGGACACTTTAGCCACTGTTACTGCATGTTTTTATCGTGACTTCGTTTCTCATGAATGGGTGTGGGAAAATAACAAAACCTGATTTTGATTATGTTTGTAGCCTGTAAAACCTAAAAAACTAAAAGTCAAGACCTTCAAGATCAAAATCTGCCTTGGACTTATTATTTGGAGCATAAGATTGAAAAGTTTTTTGTTGGATGAAATAAGATTTACACTGGGATGTAGTCTTAAGAAGATTAAGCCTTACAATGGACCTTATGATGACAATGGAGCTTTCTGAGTTGGGGCTTCTACCTCATTTTTTAATCTTTCTTATAAAACTGAAAATTATCGTAAGAAATATCAAAGAACAACAGAAAATCTTAGTTTGAATTTGTAGTAGCTGGATCCTTCGAAGAGTCCTTATGGTAACAAAAGAATCGATATTTTTAACATTGTTGTTGGTATTTCTCTGATATTTACCAAACGTTGAAAATGCAACATTCAATTGCTTTCAGCTCACAATCGAGATTTGTTATTCACATAAAAGCTTATTATGAGAGCTTTTTATCCCATCTTGAATACTAACTTAAGGAGTGAAGAATAATTCTTGCAAAAACCTATGAAAGAATTTTTCAAAGGTTCGAAAGAGTAAACATCACCCAAAGCAAGGAAGTCAGTTAACCTTCCTGAAAATGGAAATGGAAAGAAAATATTTCATTGTAAGGCGATTTTCATTTAATTTTTCATAAACATCATCACGCTCAATACCAGCAGGACTAAGCCAAACCATTTTTGTTTAATTGTCAAACAACGAACTTTCAAAAAAAAAATTGTAACAGCTCTTCTTTGGAATGACGAAATATTAATACAAACAGTGAAATTTATCGAAAGTGATTTTATCCTCACAGTCGTTTAAAAGTTTTGAGGCAAATTCTTGAGTTGGAATTTATTCAAATTTAAACAAAAAAAAACATGAAGAAATATGTTAATTCAGCGCGTAATAAAAGAATGTAAATTCATGTACAAAAATGAAAAAAAAAGAATAAATTAGTATGCACACGCCTCAGTGAGCTGAATTTTTATTCGTGCTTATGTTTCTTATTCATTAACAATTCGTCAATTATGAAGATGCTGATTCTTTTAAAAAGGACGTGGGATAATTTCAAAAAGTATGTACACGTTCACCAAGCAGCATGAATACTCGCTTTGAATATGATTATTTGAATATATTTGTAGGATGAGAATATGCCAATTTAGATACAGTAAAAGCTGGATAGCAGAGAAATGTCCTGAAGCAATACTTATTGGCAGATGAGACGAATTGAGGTGGAAAATTTTATATATGTACATCCAACAAGAATTTTCGAGACGTAGTGACTTGACTTTGAGAAAATCCGGGCCCAATGCAAGACCTCTGATTAGTCGTCTTTTAATCATTCAAAAATTCGACTCGTGTTTCCAATCACTTTGCTTAAAATTTCTAGGGACACTGCTCAATGGATAGCATTTATAAGCTTTATTATATTATTGCGACGGAATCTGCATTTTGAATAATTTTTTAATGATGAAACGGAAAATTGTGAGAGAAGTTGGATCTTTTGGTCTTGATACTAAAATAAATTAAATTACTGATAATTCAGAGTTCTCCATAAGTCGTTACATAGACTCAATATTTATTAACTCACTCTTAAGGGAATTTTTTTTAAATTTCAATGGAAAGAGGAATTGAAAGATTGTGCCTTGGTCTGAAACTCAGGTGCATTTGGGATTCAATTTGCTCCATGTTTGGAGTCCGAAGTCTGACGAACAGATAAGTATCGGCATATTTTCATTCATTCATTGAATTGTATTAAAGTATTTTTTCCGTCATAAGTTGATCCCAAAGAGCGCACATTTTGGGTTTCGGAAGATTGGATAGATTTAACGATCGATTTCCTTAGTTTACACAAGAAAGGCTTGAAGGGTAGAATGATTTGCATAAGCATTCTCGGTTGACATAGTTTCAAGGATGAACAAACAAACATCTTTCTCAAAGAATTTTAATGCTACCAAGAACGGCATACCCTGATCATTGCACCGCAGAATAAGCTGAAATTGTGACAACATGTACTTATAATTCTGATTGATCATTTGACCATGGTGCAAATTTAGATCATATGATTCCTAGCAAAATAAATTAACAATAAATGGCAACGCATTCACGGAAGAGAGAAGAGCCTTTAAACACCCAATCAAGACGAAAGCGACACGAATGATATTTTTTGACGCCAAACGATTCTGGTGGATTGGTAACAGAATGGTCTTGAAGAGTCAACTGTCTAATGCTACGAAGCCGCAGTAATCAACTCTTAGGAGGATCGGTTACGTCTTTATACAGAGCAATTAAACATCAGCATGAAGCAAACCAGATCTGAAAGAGAATATAACTGAGTCAGACTAAGACTGAGTAGCGCAGTTGGTAGAGCCTTCTACCTCTCAATTGCTTCAATTGATAGGATCCATTCCTAGTCCGATCACTGCTGTCATTGGATTAGTCGAATAACGACAGTAGTCTGACCGAAGGTTTGCGTTGTTGCAGTGGTTGTTGTATCGGATAAAGTTCTAAGGTCGTGTTGACAAAAATAGTGGTTTGTTAAGATTTATTTGTATATGGCTCTGCTGTAAAGGCATAACACTGACAGCAGGGTGCTTAGCTAATTGCGAATAAAATCCCGCGATATAAACGCAAAGTTAGTAAGTCAATATCAAAACCTCGGTCCCATTTCGGATTACACCCACGGAATTGAATTGAAACCAAATTCATCTGAGTCTCCCCAACCACTCCCCAACCACGTTCTTCTCCTTCACCCTGTGCAATAAATTATAGGAGTTTTAATATCCTTTTGAAGTTATAAATAAAGGCGAAGATAAAGATAGACTTTAAAAGATACAGACAGCTACTCTTCCTCGTTGCAAATATAATCACTTTACTGACCCGGTCTTTCAGATATTGTGAATATCATCAAGTTCCACAATCGCTGTATAAAAAAGCTAGCCGCTAAAGTTTCGTATGCATAGTAAAGTTGTAGGACTCAAAAAGGTTTACTCACTGCCCTGTGATACGAAAGCGAACTGATTGTCCTAAAAATGTAACAATATCTCCGGCGTTCTTTTAATTATCCTGACAGATGGAAATTAATTTTAAATAAATTTAACAATTTCTTTATTTACCGTAACATAAAGATATATGTCATCGCGGACTTTTTTGTTCAAGCTTTTAAGTTCTAAAACTTCTCTTCGGAAAGTAAGTAAATATCACTTAACGAAACAAAAGCGTTCGCAAAAATCTTCTGCTTTTGCTTTAGTAAAATAGTTGGCCGCCATGAAAGACCCTTTTGTTTAAATGGCATAATTTATAGCCTAGGTTCATTCTGCAGCTCCATTGAAAGTATCGGTGAAAGATTTCTTGCAATCGAATAGGAAGTTTCGAAGAATACTTGATACATACAAATTTACAAACATTACTTCTTTTCAATATTTGAAAAATCTGCAGATCCAGATTCTTACAATCTGACTTTTACACATATGCTGTCTTGGTATGAACATGTACCTATCAGGCTGTGAGGTGCTAAGCCTCCCTTATATCGATGGCCTAGATTTGAACTCTAAACATACCATCTATGCCACCCTGTTTTTAATCACATTAAACTTTTAGAAAATGTACTAAGTGAATTGGATCAAGAACCTGAGAATTTTTAGAGACTTGCGTCCGACCCGATGCCCTATCGTGTCTTTGCTTCAATCTCATACTAAAACATAAATTGCAAAAAAAAATATTGAGGATTACAACTAATCAAGAAAAAATTACTGTTGGCAAGAAATCATTCCATCGAACGCCATCTTGGACAAAACATCACAGACCACAGAAACTACACTGCGACGATTATTCAATTTACACAAAAAAACACCTTCGAAATCCGACATCCTAGACTAACGTTGCTCCAGCAGTTCAGTCAAACAACTCGGATTAAAAATCCGTACTTAAAGAACAATCCTCACGTACAGGAAACCATAAAATACTCATCTTACCAAGTCTTCTTAATGCAACAAGAGTAGATTTAAAAGTACGATTATCCTCCTTGCGATCAGAGCTAAAGATCTATCGACTACTAAGATGGATCCTGCCATATTGCTCAATGTCATTTCATCCATCGTGACGTAGTTGTTACAATTGGTTAGAGTTTGCATCCACAGGAGCTATAAATGTCTTCCCTCAAGTACCTGGTATAAGCTTATTAGAAACCACCTTCTCTGTTTTCGAAGAAAAATTGGTTGCAATCAGCAACGAATTCATCTCTCTTCTTTTCACATGTCCTATGAGTCCTTTGGAATATATCGAACACTTCATTGCGACTTTACACGACTACGGAAAAAAGAAACAGCAAGCTGGTCAAGGAGCTTGTCAAAACCTTGCCGCCTTCTTTTTTGTCTTAATTGAAACCAAATGCTGAAGTGTCATGAGGTACATGGTGAGATCCTCACCACTTTCCTAAATTTACTCCATGATGAAAATATTTTTGATTAAATCTTTTGGGTGGACGATGTAAACGATGTTCTCTTCTTCTACCCTCTATTTGATATCCTTTTTCGAACAACTGGTCAAGTTTCGAAACATTTTCATATATTTTCGAAAATCTTGATCCAACCCACCACCCATCATAGGACATTCATTGTTCATTCTTACAAGGGTGCCCATCGCAAAATATCCTGTTCGTCCTGTGAGGGTAAACAACAATCTGCCATTAATCGTTGTCACATCCTAGTTTCGACCACATAGGATGCCCATGTATTAACTTTTGTTATTGGCTCTTCCGTTGATTGTGACAACGTGACAACCACTCGAAAGCCGGGTCATTGGCAAAAGGACACCCATTCACTTACAGTTCACTTATGCCACACGAAGGCCAGAGAGAAAGACAAGCGTAATCAGGGGGATACTCGTAGTTTAAGCCCAATGGCCGGGTCGCTCGGATGGGGGTTTTTTCGGACATGGACCTTATGAGGGCTGGCAACACAATTACAATACGCTCCAATGCACTTCCATTCGGCAGCCACTGATAATAATAGTTTCAGTGAAGAGTCAGCTTAAAGTTTGGGGCTCATATGCTAAGCGGGTAACCGCCGAAAGTAAAAGAGTACGCACATAACATATACGTTCATATCATCCGACGCTTTTGTATGAAGTGGACAACAACAATTGTGCCAAGAAAATATGATATGTGAGCATGAGGAAGAGATAGGATAGGATGGAAGTTTCCATTGAATTTGAAACAGTATTGTGCATTCGAATGACTTCTAGGGATGGTGTTCATGGAAGACATACGAGAAGCACTTTTATTTATTCCCAATTTTCCAAATTGAGTCCTCTGGAATTTTGTGGTTTCTAACCGAAGAGGAGCCTTTTTTTCTTGCTCTTTGGTCCTCGTCAGCAATAAAGCGCTTCAATATTTGCGAAATTTTAATTAACTGGGCAATTTTTGTAGCTTGGGTGCTCTTTGTGGATGTACATACCCATAGAAGTGTACATTTGGAATCAGTTATTATCCATTCAAAGTTAAAACTGAATTTCAACTGGAGATGACCTCATTTCTGGTTCGTATTTGGTTTTTATTTCTTTTTTTTTTTGCATCGTAATGGTTGGAAACTGAAAAACGAATGTTGGTGGAGATTTTGGAAATTTTCGATGATGGATGCGGTTTAATGCGGGACTGGATGGGAAGATACTCAAATGGAATTTTGCTCACTTTAATACTCACAGATAGATGAGAGTTCTGAATTGTGGCATTTGCTTTTTATTCTGTTTGTTTTAAGACTTAGCTTTGGGAAGATAACTCTAATTTTAAGTTTTGATTGCAAAAAATAGATGATTTTTTTTTATGTGATTGAGATTTGAGATTAATTTATCCTACGACATAAGGATATAAAGTTGATTAACATAATATATACGAGGAAGGTCTCAAACGTAATCGTACTACGAAAGAAGCTACAACAAATTTGAGGCGATTCCATGCATTGTATTCCTTTAACAAAATTCATTTTTAAGGTTTCGTTCCTAAAAACAAAAAACGGAACCATTATAAGACCACGTCGTTGTCTGTCTACTTGCGAATACGGTCCCTTTAATTCGTAAAACGATTTAGCTTCTAAACCAATGCAGTCAAACGATATGACTGTTTTGAAGCATATTTTGATACTCGCAAGGGGAGTCGTCGACGTAGGATCATTAAAGCAATAAGCCAAAACCGTAAACTTGTTCTTACGTCAGGAAAAACATGGTTTGTGTGCGTTAAGCCCTACCCACGCCATCAACTTCCAATTTAATCATACAAAAAAATGACAACCATTCGGTCAGATAAAGTAAGACCTTATTTTAACTCAAAGAACGTTAAGATGCAATCTGCTGTGTGATGAAATGTTCAATAGTCTCATCTTCATATTCATAAGCTCAGCTTTTGCAGATCTTGTTGTAATTTTAAGCAATCTACGGGGCGCGTCTACAAAAATTGCAGTGTCGGATAATTCCAGATTCTTCCGAAGATCCGTGAAAAGTATTGAGACCATCTGTCAACATTTCTTCTGCATTTTAAAGAGAAGAATTATTTTAAAAAACTTCATTTCCATGCAAGTTTTGAGTCAAGATGGTTTGAAAGCAGTCAGCCCCAGTTGAGAGGTGACTTTTGCTTTTGGGTAACAAGAATGGTCCAACATGGGATTTTTTCTTCCTGGTAAAAAGTGGCAGTTCGGTCTTTGAGGGAATCATACCATTTCCGTTATTGTTTGTATGTTTTTATAGTTATTTGGCACTCGGATTTCGTTATATTATTTACAATATATTTAAAAACATTTCACCATTGATCAGAACATATAAGTCTTCCGCATGTCCTTTTCGTCGAAGACCTCTAGGATTTAGTGCACAACTAGAAATTCGCAACAGTGATAATATTACTAAATTTTCGGGTGATTTTTTCTTGTGGTTAAACTTTGAACTTGCTGAATTCGCTATTTTTGAGTCTTCAATTACAAAACCAGTGAACTCATAGACCTTACGCCATGAGTTTATTTTCGCTAATTCTGTTAAACACCTAGTAGACCATCACTCTTGAGCAGCAATAGGAAAACTTTATTACAACTGGAAAACAAAGTCCAACGGATATCAACTGACCGGTTTAAAGCCTCATTCACAGATGAGTTAGTTTAAATTCAAAGCCTTTCTGCAATAAAGATGCTCTTTAGCTGTGTAGTCGCAATATACAATGAACTCATCCTTATCGGTGCTCTTGACGCAAGATTTGAATTAATCCTCGATTGACGACCAAATTTGTATAGATTCTGGCGGATTTTTTGACGATAAAGAGTCTGTATTTTCCTTTATTGTTCAAGTCTTTTTATTATATATATAACGCTTACTTGGTAATTCGGCTAAATAAATTGATAAAGATTTTTGCGAAAAAATTGAAGAATGAAATCAAAAATGAAAAGTTAAATGGATGGTGCACTTTTTTTAGTTTAAAACTTATTTGATTTCTACAGAGCAAGTGAAATTGTCCCTTTTTTCCTGTCTTTTTTTTTATACAATTGAAACCACAGATGTTCATTTTGTAGATACGCTTCGAATGAATTCTGATTCGATATTAAGATATGCGAGACGAAAAAATTCGCACAAACGTACGTTCACACACACAGACATATTTTTAAAAACAATGGAATCCGACTCTTGCGACGCCAAACCGTGGAGATACTATATGTATGTCAATATTTTGGATTCCGAAAATCGAACCGATTTCAAGAGCTCCCAGAGAGAAAGCTTAATTTTCTTAAAAATTTCAATTCAATCTTACGCCAAGAAGAAGGCCTTACTTCTGAAATTTAAAAGTTTCAAAAAAGTGTAGTATGCCGCATATTTTGATGCTCCAAAGGAATCAAAACCTAAAGGCTACTTTATTTAAACAAAAGCGGGAAAACTCTTCCAGACTTGATTTGCGTGATAGATGAACTATTTACAAACCTAAAAATTTTGTATGGAACCTTCGTTGCGTGACTCCATCTCGCACTTGGTATTTTCTTGACTTAATCATTTTAAGTCCATTTTTTTATGGTTCTTCTTAACACACACAAAAGCCTCACCTTATTGCTACGAAATTGATTATCCTTTTGATAAAAACACTCCCACGACGCACAGGAAGTTTTTTTTTACAGGGTGGAACAAAGAAACTAATTTATTTCAAAGTAAGTAAAATAGTCACAAGTATTCTGCGATCTTAGGGAGTAAAAGCGTCCCATGGCTTGTCGAAGTGTACTCTATAATTGTTCCAATTGGACCTCGTATAATTCAAAACAAAGCTTATAGCATCTTCCGATCGAGTGATGAATTTTGAACCACAGTGCGTGTTTTAAACTTCAGTCAAAGATTCAATCTTTCTGAATAGCAGCATTCGTAATGAGTTCCAATCATTCCAATAACAACTTATTAAGATAGAAATCCATAATCGTTTTCATCCTTTGGCTTACTTGCTTATCTCTTTCACGGTCCTCAGTGCAAAGTACGAAGTATTCTTCCTTTCTCAAATACGTATTCGTTTTTGCTTTTGCTACAACCTGCCACTACAAGCTCTGCATAGCCTCTTTAAAGACTTTTAAGCACTCTCCCAACATTGAGAAGAAATAATTCATCCTGTTGTTGTATTTCCGTGCAATATGATTTCGTTTTTTAAACCAGATTTTTTTCTAAAAACATCCTTTTTCAATTGAGATACCCTTCTTTTGGATAGACAGTCTTCATTCTTTAGAATCAGGCAAAAAATGCTTTAGTTCCATTCATCGGGCAACTTTCTTTCAAGCATAATTTGGACTGGACATAATTTTGTGTAAACACCTGACGGGCTCATACCTGCGTAAAAAAGCACTAGGAAGTCCGTCAGGACCAGCAGCCTAATTGGACTTGAATTTGATCCTGATTCGCGATATCGTTGTCGGTTATCACGAATATCGAATGGTTTATACTACCCGACAGGGGTAGACTGTTTTCAGTAGTCACGTCCTTTTCTGCAGTACTGCGGTTGGTGCTGTTAGCATAGAAGAACTTGAGAGGCATTTCAATACAAGTCGAGCAAAGTAAACGACACTTTCTTGCGATTGAACCTCTTTTTAATCATTTTTGTGTTTCCTGGAATCCGGAAAATCCATGGTTGCTGCCAAGTAGAAGTTCATTCAAAAATTTGTGTTATCCTTATCTCGTGCTTGGAGTCGCTTAATCATGTTAGTTGCTTTTTTCGTAAGGGTTATGAGAATTTCTCGCTGACGCGTCGCCAGAGGCGCATATTTCTGCATATTAAGCCTAGTAGAGTTGCCTATGCATCCATACCATGTCTTTGTTAATCAGAGAGCTAAATCAATTTTCTATTATTTAAACCATTCCTCGTTCTGCAGACCGTATTCCTGGTAACGACACCTTGGTCAAACCGCAGAGAGTCTGATGAAAGTCTTGTGATGAAATGAAGCGGAACACTGGTTCCCTTCCTCTTTTATTCCGATTTGACGAAAAAGAATAAAAGAAATAAGATTTCACGTGGTTTTCTTGAATTTCGCTGTTTTTTATTGTTTGCAACCCTCCACAGAAAGAGGACGCAGGCGAGCTCTGGCTGATGGGCGGTAATGGCGCCGTAAAACCATCCCGGGCATGTGGGGACTTTTCTCGAGAAAATCGAATTCGAATTGACATGCGGTTATTCTTCAGAATTTTCCTCTCTCTCCTTTCAATTTGATTTATTTTATTTTATTTTATTCTTTGTTCGTCGTCGGCACACATCGAAACCAGTGCGAGAGAGGGATTTCTTTTATTTGAAAGAGTCAAAGACGTTTACGAATCGATGTTTTGGGGATTTAAGAGGGTTGATCCTGGGAACATTCGCCATTTGATTGAATGAAGCTATATGTGTTTTTGGTACACGCTGCAAGGAGGTGAGCTGGGCAGATGTCTTCTTGTATTTGAAAATCTAGCTTTATACGAAAAAGCAAGCACGCACACACAATCTTGCGATTTAAATGAATGTACTTGAGCTAAGAACTCGCGACATGTAGTAGATTGTGCATTTAATGGGCAACGATTGTCCATTTTACGGTTTACGTGTGTGTTTGTGTGGAGATATGTGTGCTACTTGAGGATTTGAAGTAGAGTCCTTGAAGATTTTCGTTTATTTACGTTGAGTCTTTCGCCAACAGATAGATATCTTTATACGTTGCGACAGAGAAAATCTGATTTTGGGGGCAAATTTAATATTTGCGATTGGCAGCACAGATACACTCAGCTTGTCTGTCCTGGCAGAGTAATCAAAGTTTTATAATTTCATCAAAAGACTTTGATCGTGCTTGTCTGCGGTCAGTGGGTATTGGGAATTCGTCGAAAGTGTCCTATTTAATGGTTGGTTTGGCAATGACAGAAGGCGATTAGGAGAAATAATCAAAGACATTCACACAGAGACAGTGTACAGTGGATTTTGTGATACAATCTTTGGTGGTCAAAATTACTCTAAGCGCTTTATTAAAACAATCACGATTCAATGGTCTGTTTTAAGTGTTCAGAAATATGTAAGTCAATGAATAACGACTTGAATACCCCTGATAAGAAGAGATCATTTCTCTTCTCTATTCAATCAGAATCATTATCATCTACATATTTCGCAGGATGTCCGGAAAGCAGTTAAAAAAATCCAGATTATCGTAACTTCAGCCTGGATTTTCACCGGTAATAAAATTTGGAGCCATTGAGTGTTTTTTATTTTTTCAACGTCTTCTTTCGATTATCTCGAGAAGCAAGTTTTTATTAAAAAAAAATACAAGTAGCTTAAGGGTTCCGTACCTATAACTAAGCCACCGAGGTCCGTCCACCCGTCCATCTGTCACAGGACTGTGTCTTTTAAATAATAATAGGTAGACACTTGCAATGTGCTTCTACTATGATCGCTGCAAAAAAAATATTAAGAAGAATAAAGTGTTTTGAATAAAAGGGTTCCGCATTTAAAAAACGTTAGTATTTTCAAAAATCGAAACTCAAATTTACGCCGAAAAGAGGGCTATGAAATTTTATATTGATTTAATAACTCAGCTCAATTTTACGCCAAGGAGTGTATGGTGGTACGGGACCCTTTGTGTGCACGTTCGACTCCCACGTGTCCGCATTTTTTAGCACTGTTTTGGAGATGACGTTGCTCCAACGAGTCCTTCAGAGTTGCCATGCATATCTCCTCTTTTGAAACAAGTTTTCTTTGGATTCACTACTGCAACCCAAAGGAAAGGATGTCAAGGAGACTGCCTGGTCATGCTTCTACGTCGTCGACTTGGCCGGAAATTCACGCTGCGAAGTTTATACTGTGTATTTGGTGGGACCAGGTTGGTGTCATATACACATTATGAACTGTTGAAACCCAACGAAAATATCACTGGGCAACTGTATTGACTTCAATTGATGCGATTGAACCAAGTACTGCGCGAAAAACGGCTACAGTACGAGCAGAGGCACGAAAAAGTGATTGTACATGACAACGCTCGGCTGCTTAAACCCACCTGGAAACGTTGGAACTGTTGTGAAGTCCTACCCAACCCGCCATATTCCCCAGATATTACACCATCCGACTATTACATGTTCCGTTCCATGGCACATGGCTTGGCTGATCGTCAATTCCGCTTAAATGTAGACATACAAAAATGGCTTGATTCGTGGATAGCCTAGCCTCAAAAGATGAACATTTTTGTCAAAATTATCTTCAAAACAACCGTTTAGGGAATGAGTAAAACTCAGAAAGCAGCTTGCTTAATTCTTTTGACAATTGAAAAATGGTCCATAGGTGGTGAAAGTATTGTATGGACTCGCTGGCTATTCTTACAAGAACGTAGTAGTGAAGGAAGCTCTGAAGCCATTAGCCAGGCGACATGTGCTCAAAATTTTGCAAATTTGCTGGCAAATAGTGGATCGATATCATGAACGACCGATTCAATTTTGGAACGATCCTCAGTCTTCTCTCTCTTGCGCGATAAATACTCTGCACAGATAGTTTATTAAGGAACTGGAGAATTACTCTTATGTTTTATTTATAAAAAAAAGAGTGTAAGACCATCAATTCATCCCGTGACTTTGTTATTAATCAACACGGGAACAAGGCGTTGGTTCAATTTCAGCTACTTTCCAGCGGATGTTTCCTAAATATCCTAGGTTATCCTATATTGTTTTGGGGATAGTTGCTGTAAACAAAAAAAACACCAATACCCGAGGTGCACAGGATAAATATCCGTACCTGCTAATCTCCTCATCTTCTTCATCAAATACAAGCTGTGTTCTGTTTTCGAATTGACTAAATTTGCCTAAATTTTAAGGATCAACCGTGAACCTTAAAGTATAAGACTTTTCTTTATATACATACATCTCCTGTACGAGTGTATGTCACTGAACTCCTCCTAAACGGCTGAGCCGATTTTGTTTTAATTTTTTGAGTATGCTTTAGCGGGTGCCTGTACGGTTTCGATTCACTCAGCACTCAATGAAGAATTCAATGTCTAATGTCACTTAGTAAACATTCGAATATCGAGAAAACATTTGCTAAACCCGCTGATAGCACGCAAGCTAACTTTCGGGCCTGTTAAATAAATATAAAAACCTATATTTTCAATTCCATGTATATTAATGGAGATACTTGTTTAAAAAGCTTTACAAAAAATTCAAGTATTTTACAATATTTTAAACACTTCATCTTGAAGAGCATATCAAGTCTTCAATTCAATTTTAATAATGAAACTTTTCAACAAGTTCACGAATAAATTTCACTCCCCTACTTCCTCATATAAATACAAAGAAATATCAAAGTTATAAACTCTTTTTCCCCCAATAAATCGCACACACATCCAGGATCCCATCAGTTTAGACAAAAATCGATACTTTACATAGGGTTAAGCTTCTTGCTATTCCACATCAAAATCCTACCGATACTATCATCCATCAAGTAGGGTTTTTGGGGGGTTAGACACTCATCTTTTTAAGCATCATCCGGAGATGATGATTTGACGACGATGCTGATGTTGCCATAGAAACGAGAGAACCAGAAAAGCGGCAGATTGATATTCAAATACAAATTTGCATTTAAAATGAATTCATGAGCTCCAGCCAGCCTCCAAGACTACCGAACATTCATTCGTTCGCCCCATAATGATGTTTCAATAAAATAATTCCAAATGCTCTCCTTGGTGATGGTTTTCCATCAATGCTAATCATGATCATCATCAGCATAATCATCCTGAATTTGTGGTCGCATTCCATAGACGGGAACCATCAGGAATCTCATCGCCCTTGGCCCCTGTTAAAGGAATACGAGTATTTTTTCCAACCATGGAACGCAGACATGCATACACGTATGAATTTTATTCTTTCTCTTGATTTTGTTTGATGAGTGGGATGATCCCACAAGTTTAGGATGTATTTTTGATGAATACTTGTGAAAAAAAACGCTGGCAAAAGATCAAAAAAAAAAAAAACTAACAAAGCCATACCAGCTCGGTCGCCTATATCAATTAAAAGGATCTTCCTGGACTTTTCTTTCTCGTTTGTTTTCTGCCTTAAATCGATGGTAGGATTCACTCCCTTTCACGGATGATATGGCAGGCCAC
Source organism: Orthonevra nobilis (assembly GCA_963555765.1). Classification (NCBI taxonomy): domain Eukaryota; kingdom Metazoa; phylum Arthropoda; class Insecta; order Diptera; family Syrphidae; genus Orthonevra; species Orthonevra nobilis. Next base: position 15,801,575 of record OY743227.1, on the reverse strand, counting down.
TCAGCGATGCCATCAGGATGCGGGTTTTTGATGAGGTTTCATGGTACTGCTCTATGGACCCTCTGTGTGCCTTCACGCTCCAACTAGGCGATTTCTCATAATTACAGTCAATTTCCAATAAGGGCTCTATCTTTTCTTTTTTCTTTCTTTACTTTTTTTTTATAGGACTTTCCCTGTACTTAAGGAGCAATCAAGCCGATTTCTTTTACTTGGCATTTTTATTTCTTCCTCGTTTTTGGTATTTTTATTGTTGGTTTGCCTACTCGGAGGGATGAAATAACCTTTTACTTGTTGGAGGAGTGTACATCTGTCTTTGGTTTGATAGTTGCAGCATTTCAGATCCATTGGGCTTAATATCGATCGAAAAGGAAGTACCTATTCGTTGCTGCTCGATTTTGTGATTTCATGATTCGAGTTCATTTTGGACGCAGTAATAAAAAGTTAAGACGTCGAGGGTGTGTGCGAATCAATTGGCAAAATTATTAGAAAAGTTCTGCGGGGCCAATGTCTTGGAAAAAAGTGTGAGAAATTGAATAGAAAAAGGAATGTAAACGACAACAAAATCAAGAATGAGTGGGAAGTTTTTTTGAACTTACCAACATTTTTTTTAAAGCTTCAACAAAAAAAGTATGAAGAGTTGCATAATTCGATTTATTTAAGCAATATACTGAATATTCCTTAGTAGTTCTGAAAAAAGAAATTAATGAATATTTTGTATCTACAACATTTAAACTTTACGATAAAGTAAAAAGGTTTAATTTTTATTTATTTTGGTTTACTTTTTTGTTTTTACATTTTCTGCTCCTCTGACTATTTAAAGACCAGAAAAAAAAAGTTATACCTTGCCCCTTGTTGCCTCAATTACTATTCTATGTAGAGGCTGAATTTTTTTGAGCTATAATGATGATCTGCAAAAAAAAGAAATTCTCCGATAGATATTGCAACTAATTGCTTCCCAAAATAGTATGGTGAGTTCTACCAGAGAACCGGAGCCATTTGTTCGTAATCTGGTTGGGAGGACAAAACTCATATGGGGAAAAAATAATAAAAGGCACTCAAGATTCCTGCAACAACATCAAGGTTGGTTAGGAAATCCTATTGTCTTGCAACCTGAGTGCTGAGCTTCAAGACCAGTAAGGTAAGCAAAACCATTTGAATATTACAACAGCAAAGATAAAATAAAGGAAAATTAAGGATTTTATTGACTCAAAATCACCTGCAGAGTTAGCTCATGCTTATGAAAAAAGAAATGCAACTGGTTTAGTTAAAGAGATATCTTTTTCTTTGCCAAGTTTTGAAAGCAGAGCGATAAACCCAAGCGCAGAGCCAATAAATTCTCCCGAAGAAGGCTTGGTTCTTATCATAGACGTGAAGTTGAGTGTTCCAATTTATTCCAATCAGAACCAAAATCTAAGAAATAAGGAACAATCTCTAGTTTAACATGTTCATGGAGAAAAAATTATATAAATTTTTCCTTTGCGATTGGGTCAGCTACCCAAAGAAGGCAAATTAAAAGAAATATGAACAAATTTGAGAATTTTTCATGTAGCGATGTAATACAATCCAAGATGTACTTAACAGATTTTTCGTTAAATTTGGTTCACTGCTTTCAGTTAAATTGAACAGGTACAACCTTCGACCAGAAACCATTTCTTTGGTTCAAATTTCGACTGCAAATTTGTCATCTCTTAAAGTTGATGAGCACATAAATTATTAATACATAGATCAATGTTTTTTTAAAATTATATATTTTGAAGTAAGTTTCGCTTGAATGCAAAAATTTTTATAAGCTAAATTCACTGTGATTTACTTCCGCTCAAAATATTTGATTTAGAACCGAATAGTTGATGTTCACCCACTCTCTAATCATAAGCCTCATGATCGATCCAACTCACCGCATCAGGGACCAAAAATCAAATAAACAATTAATCTTGCGAAACGATTATGAACTTTTCCATACGTTAAGGTCTGCCAAAGACCCTATCTTTGCTGCTTTTGGCATTAAAATCCGCAAATACGACTTTTTTTTTTTAATTATTTGCTAGCTCTTCAAGAGGATATTAAGACTCTTATAATGCGTGTAGCACAGAGCGAGCGGAAGAATTAGAAGAAGAATGAAAGATTGTGTAGTGGTTTTCAAAAACTCAGGTGTAATTGGTTTCAACTCACTTCCGTGGGTGGAGCCCGAAACGGGACGGAGAATTTTGATATCGACCTATTGCCTTTAGCCTGTTTCGCAGGATTTCATTCGATGTTCGACAACTTTGAAAGTTTGGAAGATTTAGCTTAAAACCCCGCTGTCAGTGTTATGCCTTCACAGCAGAGCACACAATCTACACAAACAGCTATTTTGAAAACACGAATTAGGAACTAAGCCGATACAACAACCACTACAACAACGTCACCCATTAGTCAGACTATTATCACTGGTCGACCAACCCAGTGATAGTGCAATTAACTTGATGCCAATGGCAAATGGTGACTGGACCAGATTCGAAAAACTTGACCACTACTCTAGGAATCGAACCTGGCTGGGACCTATCAATTGAATCAATTGAAAGGCAGGCGAATCAATTGAAAGGCAGGGAAATTCAATATCACCGTTTTTTGAGATAACTCGATACCTCCGTCTTGCTGAAACCACATGAGCTCAACATTGTTGTTTGCTTGCATGAGTGGAAAAAACAAGTCCTGAAGCATTGTTCTGCAGTGATGCACAGTAACTCTACCGCGTGCACCCGCATTATTTTCAAATTCGGCTCATAAATCTTACGCGAGCTTATTCCAAATCAAACAGTAATACGAAGTGAGTGTAAAGGACGTTGATGGAGATTTTTGGAATTCTTTGTGCCTCCAAATATGCATTTCGCTTCAATTTTTCAAAAAAAAATTTATAAATTTTTGGTCAATTTCGGCGATGATTGAGTAGTTTGACCAACTGGATTTTGAAAGGTGCAGATCTGTCCTCAAAATCCGACGAATAGTGCCACGCGGTATGCCTTACTGTGTTGAACGTCGTCGTGTCGATATTTCAGTATCGGCTGCAAGACTTTCACGTAAGGATCAAGACAAAGCGCAAGTCTCTCAACTCGCAGATTTCAACCTTAGTTCAATCAAGCTTTTAAATGGCCCTTTGCTAAGATAACTATTTTCATACCTTTCGCAACTGTAGCATGCCTCTAGCGAGGACGTCCTTAATTTATTTTTTCATTCATCTCATTCGCGCCAAATGAGCGTGCAAAATACCGTCAAAATCTCCCCCAGTCAAACTCCTTATCACTTGCGTCTATCCAATAAAAAAAGGTACCTCACTTTGTCATTGTTTTTATTATACTTCGTCGTCTTCATTATCCCAAGTATTTAATATTTAAATGAGCACCGTCAATGTCCTTGAATATGTATAGCCTAAAATTATTCCCTTTTAGACACATTCGACAGAATACGAAATTAGACATAATGAGATCAGACAGTCTGGATAGCCCATCAGGGTTTTTTTTTTGTTTTTCATTAAACCCCACTCACTTGTCCATGCTTACCATCAAACAGGAGGTCAAAACAAAATTTCAAGGAAAAACTGCCTTATCTGTGAAATCCTTCTCATGCTGGACATAATTGCTTTTCTTTCACTTAAAAATAGACTAGGATATCCTCACCACACTCCCATTCCCAAAAATTCTTATTCAAATCACAGACGAAAATAGAATTCTCCTCAAACCCAAAAAAAAAAAAAAACGGCAAAACTCAACAACAAGCGAACCAAAAAAAAAAAAGGCTAAGAGGAAAAGGTGAAAAGATTTAGGAAAAATTCAATTTGAAAATATTCAGCTCCCAGTGGAGCACAACACAATAGTGGGAAGGCAGGCGGTAGGAGACTATCTTATCAGAGAAATCCTTTCGGACCAGCAGAGTAGGGCTTGTGCCCGTGCCACTGTGAAAGGCTTAACGCGAAACGATGGAGTACTACAATTTCAAAATTGAATTTAACTCTCGCGTTATCCTTAAAGGATTGAGTATAAAGAGGCATAGAAGAAAGAAGAAGATAGAAAAGGAAAAAAAAGAAAGACAAATGTGTAGAGCGAGAGGTAAGCCTACCCTATATGTTATTTTCTATCAATTGGACTCAAAGAATTATCCTCTCTTGGGAAGGATATGTGAGCGAAACGAAATGACTCTTCTTCTCCGGCGGTCCTTTCTCTGTGTGCAGTGACAAGAAGGAGATTATATTATGCACTGCTTGGTATTTGAAATTTCATTTTACAGCCAACGAGGAGCTCTACAATAAAAAGGGGGCTTGGGTAGAGGAGTTCTTTCCAAAAACGCCCTCGGGCTGTGCGCTTTACTGTGCACATGGAAAGATAATAAAATTGCATTCTTCACTCTACAAGTGAATCATGTTTGCCAGTTCAACACAGTCTCATTGGAGTACACATACGAGTATACTAACTGTTAACTTTCTTTCTATACTTGCAGCTCCGCCAGAAATCACTGTGGAAAAGTCCTGGGTACATGCAGCGGAAGGATACGATATTGAATTGGTTTGCATTGTGCACGGGGATGTTAATTCCGAGGTAGGTTCATGATGATCCCTTCTTTCTCATGGGTTCTCTGGGTTTTCCTTTTTCAGTTTTTTCCTCTTTTTTTTGTGTTTGTGGATTTTTTCGTTTCTGTTTTGTTTTTTTTTTTTGTTCAACCCCGCCGAATTTATTCATCCATTACAAAACCAGGAAAAAAAAATAAAAACAAGGTTCAAAAAAAAAATCCCGCGCTGTTGTACTGATGCTGGTGCTCTCAAAGGTTTGAAAGCACTTCACTTTGTGTGAGCGTACTTGAAATTATCCTGCAGCAAATATGACTTTTGCATGCAACATCCGCCCCCTACTTCCTATCCTTGGAGAATATCCTTTTTTTTTTTTTTTTGTATGACAAGAGCAAAGTACTTTCTGTAACTTGGGGATAAAGACTGTATCCGTTTTCTAGTGAATTGCATTTTATATTTAATCTTTGTTTGCAGATGCTTTGGTATCAAAACTCTTTCCTATTGGATCCCACCGATCGTCGATCGATGCACCCTCGGGATGATCGTTACAGTTTGGTAATTCGAAATTTCCAGCCATCGGATTTTGGCAATTACAGTTGTGTGGCAGATAATGCCCTGGGCAGGACGAAAAAGTATATTGAAGTGTCGGGAAGACCGGGACCGGCGGATTTCATATCGCCGGCATTGAGCGGAGCTCTAGATCATTACAATTTGACTTGGACAATTGAGTCAATACCGAATTTGGAGGAAATCAAATTGCTCTACCGGCGATTACTGGTGAGTAAAAAAGGGGACATTTTTAAAGTACATTAAATGTTTGTTTATTCTTGTTGCTGGGAATAGATATTGTACATACTTCTTCGCATTAAGGATGAAAACACCTCCAAGATAGTGTTACTTTTTGATCATAGATTATTTTCTGTACACCGATAAAATATGGTCACCAGGAGTCAATAAGACAATACTGCGAGTACTTGTACTGCATGTAATTTTCCACTGACATACTGATAACTTTTACAACTTTTAGAAATAAGGATTTTTCGCAATTTCTCTGTTTCTTTAACTAGACCGCACAAGTGTAGAAAAATAAGAACTTCGTTGGGTATATTGTTGAGAAAATATACAAGTCAGCATTACATGGTATATTTTGTCCAAAAAGATGATTAAAAATATATGTAAACGTGTTTTTTTTAAATTAAGTGCAATTTATGGAGAAAAAAGTTTGAGGCAAAAATCGCCATTTTTCATCATTTTTCGTGGACTATAGCCCAGGATTTTAAAATGCACTTTTTTCGTGACTTTGGGTTTCATAAAAACTGAGTATGTGATCCTCACAGAGGCTTCAAACTGAGCGCAAACAAAGTGAATTTGTGAAAAACAACCTTTATTTGAGGGAAATATCGAGAAAAAAAAGTTGAGGCAAAAACCGCCATTTTTCATCATTTTTCGTGGACTATAGCCCAGGATTTGAAAATGCACTTTTTTCATAAATTTGGGTTTCATAAAAACTGAGTATGTGATCCTCACAGAGGCTTCAAACTGAGCTCAAACATAGTGATTTTGAGAAAAACAACCTCTATTTGAGGAAAATATCGGAAAATAGTTAGAGGCAAAAATCAATCAATCAATCGCTGATTCTATGAAGCTTGACCTTCGCAAGACCGTTAAGAATGACATAAAGTTGCAGGTAAGGTTAAATTCCTCAAAGAAACGGCGGTCTATTCGGTAAATCACTAAAAGGTTATTGTCTTCCGACATCTATTTTTGTGTTCTCTGACAATCTCAAACTCGTTTTCTTTACCATTCTTGAAGATCATTATAAAATGTACATGTCGGAATTTGTTGCTTCTAATCATGTGAACCGCAGTGTAAACAAGCTAACCTTGACTTGACTCTGATGAGAATTACGTGCGTTTCATTATTTCTCTCAGCTAAAAAAGTCAAGTAATTCAAAAACTTTCGCTGACATGGCATTTGAATTTAATTTTTTTAGTTAAATGACATTATAAATCTTTCCGCCCACTGGAAAATAACCCCATTCCACCCCTAATCGCAATTTAAATGGAAAAAAGAATTAAAACAAAAAAAAAAGTCGCTGTATAAAACTTTGTTCAACTTTAGTGAACATTTAAACACGCAATGTTCGAACACAAACAAAAAATGGACGACAAAATCACTTAATTAAGGTAAATATAAAATGATGACCTTATCCTTCAGGATACCTCTTTACAACTTCTTTACAAACAACGGAAATCACAATATTGTTCGTATCGTTTGATGGTTTTGTCAAGACCAAAAGGATGTAAAGAACTTTCAATTGAAACTTTTTTCAAGGACACCCGCACGACGCAGAGGAAAATTAAACCACCGAAATGGGCGGAAATGTGTTCCCGCCCGCACAAGTAAACTACACCGCCACCCACGGTGGTTCGTTCTGCGGGTGTACATGTTCAGTGTGCCCGTGTCTCATTTGAATGAGAGAAGTTCGAAATGCATTAGAACGGCAACGGCAAACACAAAAAAAAGGAAACACAATAATCACAAAGCTTCGTCCTTGTTGATGTGTTTTTTTTTTTATTCGAAGCGAACAAGCAAGTGAAACAAACAAGATGAGAAAGCAAAAACCGCACCGATGAAGGAATGAAAAAAGGTTCGGGGAGAGTAACCCGGTTTTTTTTTCTTATCTTTCCAATCAAATATTCCCTTGGGTCAACCCCATCTCTCCTGCTCTCTCTCTCTCTCTCTCTCTCACTCTCATTCTCTCTATATCTTGCTTGCAAATTATCTTAACAACAATTCCAACTTTTATCAGTTTGCTCCTTAATTTTTTCCTTTTTTTTTTTTTTTTTTGTTACTCATTCAACTACTCCTCCTTGGAGTTTGAACTTTAAGATTGCTTCTGGGCGAGTTGAATGTGAATCTCTCTCGATTTTTTTGGGTCCTTGCACACAGATACACAACAGAGAGGAAGGATGTTGAACACATTTACTTTGCAAATTTTGCCGGAGATGTATATCAATCGGATGTACCTGAAGGCATAGCGAAGGAGTGAGATCACCCAGTATCTCCCAGCCACCGTTTTTGTGTAAGGACGGTATTTAGATGTTTTGATATTAAAAGTATTTTTGCGTCTGCTATTGAAATCAGATTGTGCAACTGAAAGAGGAAGTTATTAGTTACGACATTTGAATGTGATTACTTTGGGGCATGAGGGCGATAATTGGATTTTGTTTCTTTAGATTTGCGCATAATTAACGTTTATCTAGAAGAATGAAAGAGAGTACGTAGGATCATGGCTGTTGGCATTTAAAAACGAGGTCCTGTAAAACAGCATATAATGGTTCATTGATCAAAAAATTTCAGTAAACCTGGTTTTGCCTAGAAGTTCTTTTTAAACGTCTGTGGATCATGTATCTTGCAGTCATGGGTTTATTTATTTGGATATATTAAGATTTGTTCCCCGTAATCGTTTTTGATAAGTGAAATCAGATACAAAAGTGGAATGTAAAAAAAAACAAAAAATGTTCACTTAAACTTCAATATTTAGGGAAATAATTAACTAATTAATTAAAAGTTATAGACCCGACATAAAATAAATCTGCGCTTTTTTCTGAAATTTTTGCTGGAGATTGTGATAATCTTTTCACACTGAGGCTTCACGTATAGAGAGCGAAGACATATTCTTTTAATTGGCCTTCAATTATTCTCTGTGCGTCCGTTTCATCTGAAAGTGTTCGTCCTAGTTACATATTTTCCCATCGTGAAAAGTTCATGGTCTTCATATTTTTTCTTGGTAAAACCAAAATTGGCTGCAAAATTGTGATGTTATGGATTTTAAGGATCATATTCCTCTTACTATGCCGGCGACATCTGTCTGCTATCTAACACCTAAGCCGGCACACAGAAGAAACAAAATGCATTGAACCTCAACATAGATAAGACAAAGCTGATGAGAATCGCCTCCAGATGCGAGGCACCTCTTCGGCTAGACGGGGAACAAAAATGGATTTGCAGAAATTGACGTCTTGTCTCGTTTGGTCAAGGCTCACCACGCTAACTACTCGCTTGGCAACAAATGCTTGGGACGAGTATCTTAAAGGCCTTCTGCCCGGAATGGATCACGAACGAAGAGCTGCTGCGAAACCCATTGAAGCAGATATACAATGTCGAGAGTGGAGCTGGATAAACCAGAAACACATATTGCAAAGATAGCCCTTTCTTGGACCGAACAATGAGCGCGTAGTTGAGGTCGCCGACAATCAACTTCAAGGATAGAACGTGGAGAAGGAACATCGGCAGACCGGAAAGACAGGGTCTTTCCTGATTCCTTTGCATCTCTACAGTTTCACCTTTGAGGAGGCCACGAAATAATCCGTGGTGTTGCTGCATTTGAGAGCTCCCTATGGCTTTTTGTTTGCCTCTTTTCTTTATACCTTTTGTTCATTTTCTTACCTCTTAAAGAATATGTATCGAAACAACCACTAAGCGGTGGGAGCAGTTGTTCAAACGTCCTGTTGACGTATATTATAGCAGCTGGTTTTTAAGAAAAATATTTTCGTCACTTTTATCTAATGTTATGTAGTAGCATTCCATATTTACTCAAATTTTTTCCGCAATAAGGGTAACATTGCCTTACGTTTGAAGTTTGACGACTTCCTCCACCGTAGGCTTCAGATTAAGGCTCAACTTTTTTGCAGAAGAGATAAGCAATATCTCAGGCTAAAGTTGCGCTAGATGCTCAATGAATAAACGGATGGGACGCTTTTTTTTAACAAATCCCTATTATTGGACTAATCGGGATTTTAAACAGCGACGTGTATTTTCCTCAACTATACCCATTTTGATACTTATAACTTCTGTCGCTGCTTATGAGGTTCATTTCGACTTAACAAAAAAAAGTTTCTGAACCAGATTCGAAAACATGATGAAACTTCAAGACTTTCACTTGGATTCCAACCAAGGACCTCTCATTTGTTACAATTGAAGGGTAAGCACTTTATCAACTGTGTCATTTGTCTTCTTGTATACTCAGGTAATCTTGTGCAATATAGATAGGCACAAGGGTGATCTTTACCGAACAAATAAACTCAATAAGTGTTCAAGTTTGAAAGCAAATAAAAGTTGGAGAAAAAGGCGAAGAATAAAAAGACTTTGCGAGCTTCTAAAGGAGCCTTAAGGACATCAAGACCGAGCTCCTGAGTATTTGAACTAAAAAAAAACTCCTCGAGTTCAAGATCGCATTCATCGTCTTGAATTCTACAAGTCGATGCCCGAATTCAGGATCCCGGGAAAATATATTCGGCTGTACCGCGTGACGTTGAATAAAACACGGTGCAATATGCAATTTGGAGACAGTTCCTCCAAACTATTTCAAACATAATCCGGATCTCGGCAAGGAAATGTGCTTTCATGTGACTTCTTCAATCTCGTGCTGGAACAGCTGGTGCGCGGGGCAGGTGTAAACACGGAAGACACTACCTTCAACAAATCTGTCCCGCTGTTGGGATACGCAGACGATGTCGACATCATCAGTTGTTCCCAGCGCGCCGTCATAGAGGCTTTTACGGCAATTGGAGAACAGGCGAGTTGGCCTTGAAGTAAATGAGGGCAAACCCGAGTACATGTTGTCAACAAACAAAGAAACATCTGTCCACCGCATAGGACAGAAGATAGCTTGGTCTGGTCTGGATAGCTGGAAGCAGTGTGTCCGGGATCGACAAGAGGAAGGCTGCCATGTCTCAGATAATTTTTTTCGTCAGAATCACCTCCAATATTATTGATTAAGTTATAGTTAAAACTTAATAGCTACGAAGATCCAAGCAACTCTGCGGACCTGACCCGAGTTCCTACACTTGCTGGCATCAAACTTACTGAAATGCGTTAACCTGTGAAAAAATAAACACCTACACGGCATGAACGATGCTAGGGAAAATCTCAAATTAAAGAGATATAAAGTGTTGCATATTGGTCAATGGTACGGAACCCTTTGTGTGATAGTCAAACTTGCACCTGGCCTCTTTTTAAAAGACGCCAGTAAACACGGTTTCTTCGACTGGTAAGAAGAGAAGATACAACACGAGGACGAGGAAACCGGATGTTTTCGCCAAAAACAAGAACGGCGCCAGTCTGACGGACCTCAAAATTTAAACGAAAATCTCTTAAGCTCCGCATAAACATGTTAAAAAGAACTTTGGAATAATGTTGTTTCATTTTACACATCGTATGAATGTTTTGGGCTTTTTGTTAAAACTGAATCGACGTTATTTGCGGAAATTAATTGGTCTTGAAGACGGTCATTTGCCAAAATTCAATTTTTGCTGCTTTCGTCAAACTCGTCTGCTTGTACTACCTGAGGATACATGAGGTACAATAAACAATAAACATCATCTGTGGAAATTATAACCAAAGCCCTTCGTTTTTCGCTTCCTTAAGTAGAGTGTTTTCAAGTAGGATTTGACATTTCATCCAAATCGTGTTTATCTTCATGCAACCCGAAAAAATGTAAACTCAATTGTAAGTAAAACATCCAAAGCTCATCATTATAGGCAAACAATCTTTTTTACAATCCCTTAAACCTTTTTCCAACATTAAGTTTCATTTTCCTTAAAAAAAAAAAAAAAAAAAAACAAATAAGGTACGGCTTACATGCTAAATTCATTCCAAGGATAATGACAAATAAGAAAAACAAAAGCGAAATAAGACTTAACTACTCCCCAGAGTCACATTTAAAACATGCCTCTGACTCTCTGACAAAGCGCAAACGTACACACACATACACCAGTCTTCTGCATTATACACTTCGACATACTTAATGTAATTCGATAATATTTTTAAAAATTCCAAACATGCCTCAAAGGCCACTAAATAAAACCCAAAAAAAAGGATGACCATTTGTCTTCCTTTGGAAAAGCCAAAGAACATAGTTTCGTAAGTCCCCGTTCCCACGTATCGTTTCCAACTCTTATTCTTGTTCAACTTTAATCTAAATTCTAAAACTGTACAGAACTAACATCAGGCAAAAGGACGTACAGTACAGAACAATACACACAAAAAAAAAAGGAAAATGAAACTGAAAACGAAAGGATTCAGTCGTGCTCTACAACGGTCCTCAAAAGTAACATTTTATCGTTTTTATCCTTTTCAAATGGTTTTTCACTGTGTTTCGCAGGCATTTTTATCATTGAAGGATATCGTAAAGATGAACAGTCCTACGCTAGCTTGTCTCTTCTCCCCCCAACCCTTGACTATATATAACAAAGACTGGATTGTAGTCGCTTTTCCATTACATCGAGAATATGAGAGATAAGGAAATGGTTACATTTTTATTAGGTACCTTCTCACATGAGAGTATATTTTAAAATGATCCTTGGAACCAAGGTAAAATGCCCCATTCAGCGAAAGTTTCTATAGTTTTTCGTATATTATTTTATTTCTTTTCTCTATTTATTTGATGTCCTGAAGTAATCCTTTGCAAAAAAAAACAAAAAAACGAAATAAAATGCATCCCACTCATGATGGTTAAATCCAAAAGTGGTGCAAACTGAAAAGGAGAGAGGACTTAGTAGGAGTGTGACTGTTATTTCAGTTAACCAGCCATTCTAGGACAATGGATGTATTTCATCTACTGTTGAGATACTCAAGAGCAAACATTACAATTGCATATCAAACACTTCTCAGCACAAAGCATCATTGAGTGTGTAGTCCTTGAGTGAGGAAGCTGTTTAAAAAAAAAAACACTGAGCAGCTTTACAATTTTATCATCAAATAATGTCCTTTTTTTTTGGTGTGCACATTTTTTCATCACAATTTTTTTTTGTTTGTTCTTTTTTTTTTTAACGAACAGATGAACGAAACGTATCAGCATCCTGGCAAGTGGCATGAGTTCCATATCAAACCAATACCAATACGGACCGATGCCAGCCATTTTATAATGTCGTATGTAATAAAAAATTTAGAACATAACGCTGTGTACGAGGCGATTGTGCAGGCGAAAAATCGATACGGATGGAATGAGGTAAGTGTTCATAGATAAATATATACTCATACACCTTTTTTATGCTTAGATAGACTTTATTTATTTACCTTAGTTTTTTTTTTGGTTTTTTTGTCAAAGCCAAACAGTACACGAGGAAGGTGTGTGTTGAAAAGTCATTTGTGTAGTTTGTCTTGAAAGTCATGTTAGTTTGCGTGATCATCACGTAGGCTTATGCTTTTGGGAATGTGTGCTTTGGGGGTAGTTGGCTTTTATCGGGTGGACACTATTTGATCAAATGGTTCATAAAGTATTTTCAGTTACGACTATGGCTGTATCCATCAAGGATGGGAATTTTTACGAACCCAGTTGTAAAATTGAGAGGAAACTATTTAGATAAAGATGTGAGTCTTAGAACCTAAATAGTGTTGAAACAGAAGGCACATTTTAATTAACCAAAGTAAACAGCATGAGGTTACTAAAAAAAAACCCGACCTTGGACACAAAATTTGGCATAAAACATCCCGTAGACCGGTATCATCAAACAAGTGAAACACTACTTTTCATCTTACCCACCATGGTGGGTCGGGAGATTATTTTCATAGATGGTTTCAAAGCAATGCACACAACCACCTTCGCTGTTACTTTTGAAAATGGGTACGGGTTGAAAGTCGAAGTTCCCCTAGAAAACGCGTCAGTTTCCTCTGCAGAAGCATTCGCTTTACTCGAAGCAGCAAAAATATCTATAAAACTTCGTGGCAATGTCAAAAAATGCACTGACAGACTATCTGCTTTGAATGTCACTCTCAACCCAATTCCTAACACCAAACTTATAAGCCAAGTTAGAGATATCCTTGCCAAATATACCCACAAAATAAATCTAATGTAGATTTAAGGCCACACGGAGAAACAAGGGAACAAGTTCACTAAGAGCGCCGGAAAGTCATGCAATAATGCTCCTGTTTTCAACTTCAATATTTATACATTGACAAAAACAGCTAAAAATGAGCCGACTCTTAAATTGGTCAAGTTACGTGGATCATAAAAAAGTAAACAGACGCATTTCCACCCCCGTGTACCCAACATCTTCCTCTAAAGTTAAAAACACCAACTCCGCCCGGCTGATAGAAACCACCTACAGTGACCTAAATTTCAAATAGGACATCTGCAAAATCTTGAAGATTGCGAATAACGTCCTTCAGAAAAAAAAAATGGACTAACCAAAAATATTAAGCTTATAGTTTTCAAACAGCTCATTAGGCCAGTGTTTGGTTTACCGTATCTTTACGCATCTAGGCTTGAGAGAAGGACACTGCGTGAATCCGAAGATCAAAGATATCAATCGGCAACGATAGAACCATGACTTGTCACTCCGGGTAATCGGCGACCAAAAATTCAAAGACATGATCGAATAAGAGTAGAGACCAGTCTACTGTAAGTTAAATTTATCGGTGAGGCTATCTCATATAATGGCAAGAAGACCCTGCAGAGCTTTGAAAAGAAACACTGTTAGAATTATAAAATCTTAGCCGAATTTTAACCTTATTGTCTTGTTAAACTATAAATTTTGCTCTTCCTTCTTTACATGTGATCGAAGATTATATTTTGAAATAAGTCGGGATCACTAGTTTGCAGCTTTCTGAAGCATTGTTGGCAGTTTGGCACCATGTTACCTAAGTGGAAAAAAAAACAAAAGTGCAATTTATTTTTTTCCTTGTGATACGTTCTTCTGCCTAAGCTGTTTACTGACCTTTTGTCAACTTCGTCTTTAAGGTTGTTGCGTACCGGAAAGTCAATTTCAACTAAAATGTTGAACCCTCCTTGACTGATTTTAATCTAAGCTCTGTTGCTTTTTTTTGTAATTTGGAATTCAGAGTAAGTTCCGAAGCGTATGAGATTCTCTTGTTCCGATTGATTCAGAGAATTTCTTTCATGACTTTTCTTGCACTAAGATTCCTTAATTAAGCTTTCTGAACAGACTGATCGTTTGCTGAATATCTAACCATGTCCTGCAAAAAATCACTTAGTAATCAGTTAAATCACGTTCACAAGAACCAAAAACTGATAGTTATTCACAACAATGAATATTTAATAAATAATTTTAAACTGAATTTAGGAGTTACTTTGGGATCTCAATTTGGACTTCAAGTTGCATGTTGATGAAATGGTGAATAAAGTCTACGCCCGCTTAAGAATGTTCAAAAGATGGTCCATAGAATTTAGGGATCCATATGTTACTAAAAACCTGTACGTCGGATTGGTTCGTTCTGTGTGTCAAGTTTAGTCTCCGTACGATGAATGTTATAAAGCGTCCGCCATCTAACGTATTTTTTTTTTCAACTAGTGCTTATTTCGTGAATGGTAACACTTAGCTCATGTCCGATTTGACAGATAATTAGTTTTATCCTTCCGCTGAACGAATATGGTTGTATATACGCTTGAACAACGCTTGGGAAATATTGCGACATTACTTTGAAAATCATGGTAATGTTGCAGAATGTGTGCGAAAATTGCGTACGGATTTTGGAAGAAGAGAAGCACCTTCAGCTCCGTATGTTCGTTATCTTGTGAAAAAAGTGAAAGAAACTGGCATCCTCATCGATAAACCAAAGCGTGAAAAGCCAAAAACAGTGCATATACCCGAGAATATTGCTACTGTGGCAGAAAGTGTGCGTGAAGAGCCCTCAACAATTGAACATTTCGGAAACATCATTGAGATGAATTTTGCATAAAGACCTTGGTATGATGCCATATAAAGTCCAATTGGTTCAGGAGTTGAAGCCAACTGACCATCCAATGCGTTTTCGTTTCGCTAAGTGGGCCTGCGATCGACTTACAGAAGATGCCGATTTTGCCAAAAAAAAATTATCTTTTCAGATGAAGTTCGTTTTGATCTTGGCGGGTATGTAAACAAGCAAAATTGTCGCATTTGGGGGAAAGAAAACCCGCACGCATACATTGAAAAGCCGATGCACCCAAAACGAGTCACTGTTTGGTGCAGATTTTGGTCCAGAGGCATAATTGGGCCATTTTTCTTAGAAAATGAGCAAGGAGTGGCCGTTACAGTCAATGGCGATCGTTATCGGGCCATGTTGAACGAATTTTTGTTCACAAAAATTGAAGAGGAGGATATTGGCAACATTTGGTTTCAACAGGACGGCGCTACGTGCCACACAGCCGAAGCTACACTCGATGATTTGCGCCCTGTTTTTGAAGATCGCATTATTAGCCGCAGAGCTGATGTCGTTTGGCCACCTCGGAGCTGCGATTTGACACCGTTGGACTATTATTTGTGGGGTGCTCTCAAAGATAAGTGTTTCGCCGACAAGCCAGAGACAATTGACGCTTTAAAGGACAATATTCGTGAAGCCATTGGTGAAATACAGCTGCACACAATCGATGTGTGCTTAAAAATTGGACCGATCGTGTAGGCTACTGCATTCGTTGAACTAAAACAACAAGTCTTGCAATATTTACTTAAAAGTAATTTAAGTAATAAACCTCTTTTTATGTACTAGAATCCGTTGCTAAATAATTAAAAAATAAATCATACAGTTTCCGTGCTTCTCTTTTCTTGTAGCTTGCGGTCATATTTCACCAATGAGGTTGGATTCTTTTTGTTTTTCAACTAACAAAATTGGATTGCCCTTTTCAATGCACCGTGCCATTGATTGTAAGAGCGGTTTATTGCCCTGAGTTTCCTGAAGTTTTTTTTTTTCAAAAAAACCAAAAACAGATTTGGAACCGTACTTGTGTTGCAAATGTTAAGTTTTACAATTAAAAAAATATCCTCCACACATCTAGAAAGAGTATGAATCCCGAATAGTATTAAATAAACTCCTTTTAAATGAACGCCATTCAAAAGTTATTTTTAAAATGAAGCAATTAATTTAATAAGTTTCAATCCTTTGTCATATTTTTGGTTCGCCTATCATAAATGGTTTTCAAGTTTTAAAAAAAAACATGTCCGTCTTCATATTTTTAATGTACGGTATTGCCTCGAATCTATCAACCAATTTCGGCAACCTTGCCCACACCGTTGTTTATCAGACTGTTCCAGTATAATTTTTTTTACAAAAAATTGTGGTAACTTTAAATTGTATGGTCAAAACATATGCAAACAAAAAAGCACTTAAAACCAAACCAGGTAGTCATTTCATACGCCAGTGTGCTCCGATAACACCAGGATTTGCCTTTTTGTAAATATGTAAACCTTCATTTATGGACATATTCCCACTTTCGATTCATATTTTTTTTAGGTATATTGAGGTTAGGTGCAATACCTACCTGTGCTGCTCTATTTTTTATTGGAAATATGATTAAATGTTCAACGGGGAATTGGACCATTTTTATGGGGGAAATTTGATTTCTCTTCAGAGTTTAATTCTTTTATTTATTTATGTTCTGTGGGATGCTTTCAAGAGGATCAGATAGGATTTGTGCAGCCACGTGTTGAAATTTGTTGTTTTCCATGGGACAAACGACAGGTAATTGCGACGAAAACTTAAGCCCATGAATATGGAGTAGGATCAGAAAAGCAGGGATTAACGTTTCCATATTGGAGGATACGAATTTATTAGTTCTTCGGTCACGGTTTAAGCTTTTGTCAAACTTTGTTGAAAAAAATAAGCATTGATTCTGCCAGCGGATTACTGCAGAGGATTTGTATTTAGTGGCTAACTCTTTATCCAAGCTATAGATGCTATGCATATTATAGTTTTGGACGTTTGTGCAATACACGTGATAGGAGTATGCCTGGAAAGATGTTTTTAGAGATGGCATAGCCTTTTTCGTAGATGAGATTGATATATCTGAAGTTCCAGTCTTTCTTCAAAACCTGACAGAAAAGCAAAGCCACACATAAAACTAAAAAAAATAGTGTCTTAATGGATTTTGAAATTGAATCAATCAGTACTAACTGATGGTAATATAGGGAATGTGTTCTGGAATCTTTCTACATGACCTAAGAGTCCTTTAGACTACCGGATGCTTTTAGCGTATTTCAGACTTAAGACTGCAGAATTACTACAAATGCAATCGGTATCCGCCCGGGATATCGCAAAGTCAAGCTCAAAGCACTAGAATCGTGTGAAATCAAATCGGTATTAGTCTGAAACTGCCGTTCAATGAAACAGGCATAATGTATGCAGAATCGAGTGAAACTTAGTTGGGTGCCCCATACTCGGTAACCGAAGGAAACATAGAACCGGACGAGTTGGGAAGAATTGGAAGAAAACTGTCTCCGACCATATGCCGTTTAGGCAACATTGCTAGATAGGGTAATGAAAATAGCCATGTACAGATGGACAAACTCAAGTTAAAAGAGGGTATCAAAGGGCCTTATGGTCTGCTTTCGACCGCAAGAAAACAAGTGATATTCTTAAACTAAGTAGGATACAGCTAAAGCAAGCGGTGGGCATACTATCTGAGTAATGTCTCTAAGGGAAACGTGCAAAGCGACAGGGTCTCTCGAATGCGGATGAATGCAGATACTGCGGGGACTTGAGTGCCAAGTTGATATTTCTGATATTTTTTGCGAATCTCAGAGTAAAGCCACAAGCCATAGAAAACGTTTAGGCAGCTTCTTTTTTTAAGACCTTTAGGAAGTAGGACGGATAAACTGGAAATCAATTTTCAAATTTTGTAGGGTAATAAATTGTTCTGAGGAAAGGTTTTAGGCTGCAACTCCATATAAAGGAGCGCGCGCTCAACACATTTTACGGTCGCCATACTCGTCCTTGCGAGGGGACTGTTCGCAGTGTGATGGATAAACGTTCAGTAAACGGTCCACCAATGCACGTTTGTCGACGAAACGTAATATCTGCCGCAAACATCGCTGCTGTCCGTGAGAGTGTGCAGGAGGCAGTCGATTCCTCGTTGCTCATAAGAGCTCGGCCTTTCACAAAATACTTGACGAATTTTGCATCGTGATTTTTTGGACCTCCACCCGTACAAAATTGAACTAACTCAGGAGCTTAAAGTAAACGATCATAGACATAGTTGGAAACTGACCCTAATTTTCATTGACAAATGATCTTCAGCGGTGAGGCCTATTTCTGGATGAATGGGTATGTCAGCACACAAAATTGTAAAATTTGTGACATGAGATCTAAGAGCGTCCAATGCATCCAGAAAAAGTCTCTGCTTCTAGTAGATTTTGGGCTAGCGGCGCAATCAGCCCATATTTCTTTGAGAACGACGTCGGCCAGGTCATTACCGTCAACGGCGAGCGCTAAAGGTCGATGATTACCAACTTTTTTTGGCCTGAATTAGATTATATGGAGACCAACGACATTTGGTTTCAACAAGATGGCGCTAAATATCACACAGCTCACGCGACATTAGAAATACTGCACAAGCGATTCGAGGGCATAGTCATCTCACGTGGAGGTGATGTGATCTGGCCGCCGAGATCGTGGGATTTGACCGCGTTAGACTTTTTCTTGTGGGGTTTTCTGAAATCGCAGGTCTATGCAAATCAGCCACAAATCAGACTGGTCCAATTCACCCTGATTTATGCGCCAGAGTTATGGAAAATTGGACATTTCGGATGCGCGCCACCCAGAGAAGCTGCGGCGGACATTCGACCGAAATTATATTCCGTACACTATGGCATCGATAGGCTTTCAAATCAAAAATTTTGAAGATTTTAAGATAGGAAGGGCTAAATGTAAAACGCTTTGGACACATAGATTTGAAAATGATAGTACCTCCCGTGTCGACACCTGCACTAAGAATATAAAGTGACAATCGCTCACAAACCAATTCTGTTCTCTTTATCTTATTTTCTTAATAAATTCATGTACAAACGAATATACAAACGTACTTTATAATGATGTATATAAACTATACTTGTCGATAAGTAATTTAGTCGCAAATTTAGTCTTATGAAGTTTATTCGTCACTTAACGCTCTCAAGCAATTGTGAAAGTGATCCTTTAAACGATGAGTTTATTTCTATCAGAAATATACAGAAGAGGTAATTTATAGTACATAGCTTAATCAGTATTGAAAACCCCTCCGTCTTCCTATCCATCCCTAGGGGTCAAATGAAATTGCAAGCTTCTGCAAACATGTTGTACACATGTTACAAAAGGTGGCAATTAAGTTAACTCATTTGCACAAGTCATTAGCTGGCGATGCCCAATCATTGCCAACGCAAACATGGCACCACTTTAAACAGAATGCCAACAGCAATTGCAATTTTGACTGCGCATCCATTAACAAAAACATTATTTTTAATTATATTCGTCAGCAACATCCAATCGAATCGATTTCAATTTTTAACTTTACCAATGTTACAAATTAAGGTTGAACAAAACACAAAAAAAAATGCACCAACAACGATTGAGAATAAAAAAGCCATCCACTCTTGAGACCATGTTGACTATAATTGCTTGTGCACTACAATATTGTCGCATTGTCAACCATAACTCCCACAGACAACACTTTGCCATTAAAATATGGAAAAAGCAGGAAAAACAACAGAATACAATATTTTTGTTAACGAACTTCTTTTTTTTTATTTTCTTCATTCATACATTCATTAATTTTTTTCGTATATTTGATCGTTTTCCTTAAAATACACAATTTATTTTTTTGTTTCAGATAAGCGACATCCATCAGTTTTACACGAAAAACCACGATATGCTAATAGAAATGGACATGGAGTATAAAATGGGAATATCAGCGGCTGCAGGAAGCCAACTCAGCTGTCATCATCTAGTGACTACGTATCTGATGGGTCTTATTTTGTTTTTTACCATCGGGCTGACAACATTTTAACAACACTACCCAATGTTTTCAAGAGGATATTTATGTTAACCGTATGTTTGTTGTTTTTCAATTTATTTATTTTCTTTTATTTCTTTAATTTTTATTTTTAATTGATTTAGGTAAACATTTTTTTTTGTTTAATAAGAATAAAATAATGTTTTGTTTTTCTGCGAATATTATTTGAATATTTCAGAAAATGTGCCTTAAATTTCTGTAAACCAATTGTACATTTAATTTATTGTTTAAATTAACTATTGATTAACATATTTTTTATAGTTTAAGTTTATTTCAAAGAGTACTATGAAGTGGAGTGTAAATTAGAAAATTTATAATATGAAAAAAAAGAAAAATGGAATGTATGTAAGTAGGCAGCCCAACGGATACGCAACTAGCTGATAAGTTTAATTAGATTATAAGTGTAAATAAATAAATATAAATATAAAACGTCATAAAATGGGAAAGAAGCAGTAATTAATGTTAATTTTATTCAAGTATCATGGAAGAGGTCGAAAGTATTGAGGAATACTATAAGTAATTATTTACTGTGCTAAAACATGAAGCGATATCGCCAACGCGATATCTTATTTATTTTTTTTTTAATTTGAACTTAAAACATTTTTTGCAAAAAATATGTTGAATTCGTCTTGAATCTAAGACCATTAGGTTATCAACGCATCCAATCAACTCCTTCAATGATGGTGATTCATTCGTTCATTTGTTTTGAAAGGAACATTCTTGATCTTTAGACGTGGAGAAAATTAATAAAAAATAAAGCAGCATATTTCTATGGAGTTATTAAAATAGAGTCAATGTTGTCTTCTGTCACTCAGTTTAATCACAACTCCAAGCCACTTGCATCGATAAAATCGAAAGACACTTTAACGTAATGAGTTTTTTGTTAATATCACCAACCGAAAGTGATGTTGTCGAAATGCTGCGAAATATGAGGGTTTCCTTGAGCGAAGGAAAATATATCTAACTCCATCTAAATTGGCTGCCTTAAAGAGCCATAAACAGTCTTAGTAGAAACCCCAAATATGAGCTCTACAAGTACTGAATCTTACAGAATATTGTAATGTTGGAAAGTCAATCAACTCCTTTAAACAATGCCACAATGGTTTCTACATTTCTCTCCTCTATTATGGCCTAGGAAAATATTGGGTGCATTCCCCCTTCAATCTTTTCATCGTTCCCCTTTTATCGGTAAGTTTTCGCATCAGTTAACCCTGAAGCCTATTTTTGAAAACACTTTTAATTATAAAAACTCCTTTTCATCTTACGATATGAAAATGTCATACAAACCCAGGCATTCCAATTATTTGATTGAAAGTATTTCAAAAACAACTTGTATTGGTACCTCTTCCTTCGCCTTCACTGACTCTTCCATTCAAACATTCAGATTTGTTGCACTGTCATTATGAGATCTTTAATGTAACATCTTCTGACCAATAAGAATCCTTTTAAGCCGTGTCAGCAATACTCATCGGCAATTTAGATCAACAATCCAGCCTTTCCTAGATTGTCTAGGCGATGATGTTTATTTATTGTAAATAGTTCGGGTATGGCAAAGGTAAAGGTTTTTTTGATAAATTCCAGGCCCTAGCTTCCATTTCAGAGCAGACGAGCGTTGTCTGGTCAGAAAATCAAGAGTAAAGCTCCGTTCAATACAGAAGTTAGTAACTGCTATTCTTTTGTGCCACATAAGGTGATTGATGATAGTTCCCCAAAGTAGAACACTTGGTATTAAGAAAAATATAAAAATTTTTCCTTGAATTTTAAAGAAAAAATTTAAGCCTATCTTTATTAGACCTTTGAAGAAATTTCTTCTTATTCTTACAACTGACAAGTTCTCCTGTGAATTTTGATTGCACAGAATTATTTTTTGCAGTTTTTTACACAGGACATAAGTTCAGGCTTAAGCCGCAAAATTAGATTCTTTTCTCGAAAAAGCTGTATGATCCGGATGTGCTATTGAGATCGTAAATAGTCAACAGCTACTTTTTTTATGTAAGAAAATATCGGCCGTAAGCTCTTCAAAAAGTGTGATCTAAGGTTTTTTTAAAGGTGTAGTGTTTTCTCAGTTTAATACATAGTCTTGTCTGAAATCCACCATAAATCGAAATCTAACTCATCTAAAGGCTGGAAGAAACTTACATATTATTGAGGATAAAAAATACCATTGCATCTTGGCTGTTAGAAATCGAATCCCTTCAGAACCACTTAACTTTCGACCTGAAAAGCAGATCCCTCAAGTGAATGATATTAATTTATATAAACAAAAAAAAATGATTGGTTGACTAAAGCTAGGGAAAAAATATATCTCATCAGAAAGTATTAACGACTAAATTATTTAAAAAAATAATAATTAAAACGATACATAAGTTTGTACCCAAAAAAAAAAGCTGTAAATACAAAAAAAGGCAAAAAAAACTAAATTTAATCATCTAAACGTAGTCAATAAACTTAATGCTAAATAATAATGAATAAAAATGTAAGAGGAAAAAATAAGACACTTAAATCGTAGACGCTATATTATTTTATTGTATGGTTGTAACTGTAAAGTATAGCAAATTAAAAAGAAAATAACATAAATAAATATATATAAATTATACGTAAGAATTTTTATGGCTTAATAAAATAGATTTTAGAAAAAAATAACAAACAAGCGTAAATGTGAATTAAATGGGTAAAAAAATACATAATTAAGAATCACTATCATTCGCACAAGAAGTAAAACAATTAAAAAACAAACAAAAACCGCAAAAAGATAAACTATTCAAATATTTAACATGCTCGACCGATTGAGACTAATGTGTTTTTAAAAAAAAAAATTGTAAACTAATAACTATGTAGAATATTTAAAACAAAGCGAAAATAAATAAATAAAACTAAATTAGTAAATGAAAAATGTGTAAACCAATTATTAGAAACAAATCCGAACCACTAAATAAATTAAAGAATATGGATGAAGGCTCACTCTAAAGATAACAATTTTTTTCAGTCATTCTTTTAACCTTCACCTGTAAGGAAAAATTCATCGAAACGAATCCTCAGCAAATGAGCAGACAAGTAATCACATTTATTTTCAGATAGATCAAAGTCTCGGGAAAAGGCAAGGTTATCTAAAATGATGAATAATTAGCTTTTTTGTCTCATATTTTATGGCAAGGTCTTTTTTACATCTATGATCTTTTTCAAAACGCATTTGTGGAAACCAGTTTGCTGCATTAAATTTAGTTATCTCAAAATTTTGTTAGGGCTTATTTCAAGTCGCAACCCTTATGTTAACCAGCAGCAAGCCTTTTAAATAGCCAGAACATATTTTTTTCCTAAAGGATTTGCTATAAAATCATATAAGAAATGTATCTGGTATATTGTCGAGTGTAAACTTTTAAAATTAAGATTTTTTTCGTCTCTTGAAAATAAGTTTCTCGAAAGTTTTCGACAATATCGATCACCTCCGATACCAGCTTCACACCGGTCCGATATTCTTCCGCCGATATGGAGAATATTTGACTCTAAAACTTAACTCGTTAAAGATGTTACTGTTAAAACTAAGAAATGTTCGTTTGGGGATTTGAATACGCCCTAGCCATAAAACAACGGACATTCTCGTATCATTTCATTTTCTGCGATATCAATAAGAAACATTAAAGCAAGGGTAATAATACATCGTCGCCTAGTAAGAGCTGTAGGGTTGCATCTTCGAGGTCCTTTTTACTTCTCCATGCTCAATTGTTGATTTACTTGGCATAGAATTCCGGCACTGTATCTTCGCACACCAATAAACACAAATGTTGTTGATTTAGTTTTGCAGATATGTCTTTTTTAATTGGAACGTTAGTATGTGTTTTCTGCCCACGAGAAAATGTATGCCTAACCATATCGAAGGAAAAATATTCAACAGCAGACGTACTTACAGATTAGCCAAATTCCATTTTATTTTGATCAAACTGAAAAGATGTGAAATGTTTGTGTTTTTAGCATGCCCACAGCTTATTAGTTCCCACTACTTTGACTTTTGCAAAATAAATATAAACTGCTCTTGCCCATCCTTTCTGTTCAATTGTTCAATGTTGAAGCTGATACTTTCTGGCCATCACACTTTGGGACTATTACTCGACTTCATTTCTTGGCCTGTTTTAATGGAACATTCGATTTATCCCGATCAACAGGACTCTGTTATCTAATCTTTTATCTAAAAAAACAGCTTACTACATATTTAAAACAAAAAAAACTAATCCTTGATTTAAAAAAGAAACATTTTTTACAAAGCTTGCAAAAAAAAAAGCTAAATCAACTTTTCCTTACTTGGAAAATACAAGAATAAATGTGAAATAATTGTGTAATAAATAAAAAAAAAAATAAACAAAGAAAACCCCCTCCTCCTTTGATAAGCAGATTAAATATGAAAAAAATATAATACTTATATATATAAAGAAAAGATCAATTTGAAAAACAAATGAAAACATAGAAATGTGTCTATATTTATTGAATAGTATAAGTCCAAAAACTTTTCATAAAATAATATTACAATAACAAAAATATGTGAATTGTGTAGAATCATATCATTATCATTAATTTAATATGATTTTTACAAAGTAACATAAATTTGAGTTGATATATTTTGATTACTAAATAAATAAATGTAACTATAAATTAATTTATTTATGTTTTTTTTTCTTTGAAAGTTTTCAACAAAAATTAAAAATAATTAATTTACTGCAATGTTATATTTAAAAGTTGACTAACTGTAGATACATATTTAGAAACAAATAAATAAGTGATAAATTTTCAAAAAAAAAAAGAAACCATTCTTTGATCTTTTTGTTCTTTTTATTGTAGTTTATTTTGAAAAAGGCCTAACAAAAGTTCGTTAATATGTTTCGAAAATTTTCTTTTGCAAGTTCAAGTTCATGGCCCGATGAAAAATGCTTTGATAGACGTATGACGCCAAGCCTAAGAACAAATCCTTTGCCATCATTCCATCACTGGTAAAAGGAGTTACAAAACTGAACTGTATTGTTGTGGCATTTATGAATGCCAAAGCGCTTCATACTTGGGCCGTTGTTGTTTTTGCCAAATAATTTAAAGAACGGCGTTGACCAGAAGTAAAGGAAAATTATTCAAATAGTTCAGAAGTATTTTTCTCTTAACTCGACAATATCAAAACTTTATGCATCTCTAGATTCATATTAAATAAAACCTCATATCACCAAATAATTTAGACAACCTCGTCACTTAGCAAAGATTCAAAGTCCTAATTAAACACGGTTACAACTGTCTAAAATATAAACCCAAATTTAAGGTACTGAGAGGAAACGGTAGTAGAATTTGATATAAAAGGGTTTTCTTACTTTATTCTTATCGATTCTTATAGAAACTGAGCCTAAGCTTAAGCAGGCTTGCATTCTTCACTGTCTAATGTATGAATAAGATTCAATGTCTTGGCCTCGGTGAATACCTAATCCTTGAGAGCCAGAGGTTTGGTCTTCACGTTTTCCCTTGGTCCTGTGGCTAGGATTTCAATCTGAACTGCTCTTGTCCATCCTGTCCTCCACTGGCTCGGCCCGCATACAGAATTTTTTTTAATTCTTTCTTCTTGTCTTGTGGAGCGTTGGGCAGTCGGACCCTGAATCATGCTTTACTTAAATGTTATGAAAACAACTGAAAGCGTCACAAAAAGGCTTTACTTTCGTCTGCATTTCGGACCAATATATTCAGTGGTTTCTGTTATGAGCGAGGGTTGGTTCATCAGTCTGTCAAGTATGAGTCCTTTTGCTGTTTGAAAACATTCAGCTTACAGCAAAGTGTGTTGATTTTTGCGCCGCACGTATGTATGCATTGATATATTCCAAACTTCCTATTTGCTGAAGGCTTAGGGACCTTTTTCATATTCTTATTTTGATGAGAGTTCCCAAAAATGCCAATCACCGAAGGCGTAATACGGGAACTCTGCCATCGTTTTTGTCAATTGAAAAGAAAAAGCTTCAAACTGTTTTTTATTTTATTTTATATATAAACTTCAACAAAAAATAAAATATACAAGATTCCAGTCAAAGTTAAAATACAGTATTAGAATGTTAGACCATTTTGAAGAATTGAGTCCGACCTAAAAGAACAATGTTATTTAAAGTTTAAGATATTGAAGCGGAAACGATTTAAATAATTGAATTTCTAGTCTAACTATCGTTTTTGTTGCGACAACATAAAATGCAATGGCAATTACAGGTAAATATACTTGCATAACAAAATGTTTTTTTCAGTGCTTTTTTTTGTCATAACTATAACTTAATTTATTTAATTCTTTTTTTTTAGTTATAAAATATTTTTTTTCGTTGTACTTAGTCTTTTTATTTAACTTTAACAATTTTATTTTAATTTGTCTTTATTTAATTCGAATGATAATTCAATTAACACAACACAATCAACATGTGCACCGTTGAGTAATAGACTAAGTTCATTTTGTGTAGAAATTCTATTTTGATATTTAAGATATTTTTTTTTTTGTAATTTTATTTACTAAGAAATTGCAAGTTTTGAAAGAGATGTTCTTTTTTGTGTTGGCTTATTTTTATAGTTTTTTTTTTTTACTTTGTTGTTACAAACGACTGGCAGCTATAAATATTGATTGTGAACGATTTATTTATCTGGTTTAATATTCTTATTTTAAATATTAAATGCTAACTTAGCGAGTATACAACAAGAGACGGACTTTTGATTTTTTTTTTCTTTATTAATTTTGTTGTTTAGGTAGTTTGTTATCTAGAATAAGTTAATTAAAGTTAATTTTTATTTAAATGTAGTAAAGGCGAACAATTGATTTCGTGATCAGAGTGTCTTTGTCATAGAAACTTGTTTCAATTGTCACGTTTCCACTGCGAACGAGAATAAAAAATATGTTAGAAAATTATCAAAATAAATTCAACAAAGGGAGTGCCTATTCTGTGGTCAACATTACAGAAAAATTAATTCGCATTATGAGGATGCCTATTAATAGGCTTTCAAGATTAAAACTAGGACAGCTTTGGCTGCATCAAAACGCAAGAAAACTATGAAGCGATTTCAATAAGTCCTTTATGTCGAACAAAAGCTGAAGCTGCCTCAGAAGATATGTCATCATATTCACTTTAGAGAATCGTTAGTCAATCTAAGCTAGGGATGCAAAAAATACCTTGCGACTGATAAGCTAGGAAAGACCACCAATAACATGGATGAAAGGATCAGTAAATATTTTCCATTAGATTTAAATGCCACTGACATAGCAAATAAGTTCGCTACACAATTCACGGAAGAAATAAATTTGATAACACATAAATGCAACATTAAAATACATAATGGTTTAGAAACTATTGCATCTCAAACTATGTTCCGAGGAGACGTTTCGAGTGTCTTAGCACCTACAGTCACCCAATTGGTGAATAAGTCATTGGAGGAAAATCAATTTCCGAAGAGACTTAAAACTTAGTACTATCGCCCTATTTCCATCCTTCCATAGTTGATAAAGTGATAAAAGGAGTGATGGCGACAAGATTACAAACCGAAACAAACCGAAACGTAAACCAACTACTCAGAGGCAGTTTTACTTTTCCATCTGAGCAACTACAGGCCGTTTAAATAACAGAATAATAGAATTCCAAAAATCCAAAACAGAATATTCTCCCAGCGAAAAGTTAAATTTATTAACCGTGCAAAAACTTTTTCTTTTCAATGCTATCAACGAGACTTTTAAAGACCAACGTTTCAAACATTCTATTGACCATTGTGTCAATACTAGGCAAAGGCCAAATGGACTGTTGCACAACTCATTTGGAAAACAACAACTCTACTTTGTGGTACCAACGATTTTTAACGAATTTCCACGTGAAATAAAAAACACAACTTAATGAACAAAGTGAATAAACTCAAACTTTAAATTCAATGCATCCATTTGCGCTGCGCAAGCCTTTACCGTTATAAAACTGAGAGAATTGCAAAAACTAGGTTTGCTTCTTCAGAACGATAGCACTGCTATCAAACAAGCCTAAGAAATAATTATAGGCTATTTTGTCAGCAATATGAGGATTTTAATACTGAAAGTCATGCAGTCTTTAATTATTAAACTGAAGCGTGCTAATGTCTGCTTACAGAAAGTCGCTCTGTTAAAAATTTCAATCAGAACTCGTTGTTAGAAATTTATGAAATCATTTGAAAACTGTTTTCATGTAGATCAGAAAGAGTTGCTCAATTGATTTATTCAACCCAAGTTTTCATGGAGAGATACAAATCGTGTGATGGGAAGATGCTGTCCGCCATCATCTGCTTTGAAAGTGTCTTACACTAGCCACCAAACGAATGAATACGCTTGGCCCAAACGGTCCTTTATCACGATAATGAGTGTTCAAAATTTTTGAAAAGCAAGATCAAAGCTACGAAAGCATGACTTTCTACGTTTCTTTCACAGCCTTGGACCGATTTTGGATTACAAAAAAATACGTTAACTCGGTGGCTAAAAATGCGATTAAATTAAATGAAAGAAGTTCTTCGAAATTTGTGCTTTCTCTAATTTTTGAAAACTATTTGTATCCTAAGCTGAAGAAAAACATTGTTTCCAAAGGCGGGAGACCTACTCCATCCATCGCAAAAGCCTAAACCCTTTTCTTTTTCGCTAAAGACGGTGCAAAGGCTTTAAGATCAAGAGAAGCCTTTTCGGACATCGAAAGGAAATCTAGAGAGGACATTCAGAGTACAAAAGAACGCCCATTGAAGAAATAAAAATACAACCCATAATACCAATGCAGGATTGAAAATTCACCCTACGTGTGATAAACTCACCCATGCTGCGCCTGATGAAGCACTCCGCTAAACGAAGAAACAGAAAATTGAGAGCTTCATAAATACTCAAACGGAATCCTCTGAAAACATCTTGCGAAACCTTGTAAATGGTTTTCATACAAGATTCGAATCTAACATTAGAAAAGAACCTTCAAGTAAGAGCTAATAAGGCACTCTAGGTAGGAAAACCCTAAGAATAAGCTGTGACTTTGACCAACATTGGTCCTAAACAACTGTGGGCTTGATAATCAAAAGGGAATCAACATCTGTTGTCACCAGTTATCTGTTTAACCAACCGCACCATTTAAATGCTGAATGATTACAGGAACAAAAAAACATTGAATTGAGTGGTGCCAAAATGCAACGATTTTGTATTTCTGGCTTAGCACATTAATGAATTATGAAATAAAGATAACAATAAAAATGCACAAATTCACGCAAACGACAACGTCAGCTAATTGCTTTATTAACGCCACCTCTTCATCATCGTACCATTTTTACTGGCCAATTGCCAAGGAACTATAATAGATCTATAACAATACATCATGCCAAGCAACTTTTCCATTATTGCTGACATGTCAAATAAATTCTTCCCGCTATCACCGTCTCCATTACGGCCAAGAATAAAACAAGCACAACAAAAATAAGCACAATTGGCACACACTACCAAAACTGCATTCAATTCGGTCGACTCCTATGTTAGTCATCCCCATTTTGTGATTACTTCAAACAGAAGGTATTTTGGAAATTTCAAACGAACTTGGTTACCCACGCACTTGACCTTATTACAATTGAACGCACGCCATAGCAACCATAGAGGTAAGACCTCCAAAACAACATTTTGACCACAACTAACAGAATGACAATTGTATAAACTCACTTAAGAACTTTAGCAGGCATCATTTGTGATTCTGGGGCAGCTTCGATTGTCGACTGCCAGGTGTTTGTGGTATTCGGTCCCACCCAGCCCATCTCGAAGAACCATTCCTCCATGATTCGTCCTTTGAATAGCACCTTCTGGTCCAAACGAAAATTATCCATTGATTCGATTGTACTAAAATTGATTTCTCTCGACACCGCCCGCAAATCCAATATTTTTACCGGCACTTTTGCTTCGTGCTCAACATCTGGTGACGAGAAGTCCTTGTTCTCTTGCCAAATTATCAAGCCCGTGTCGGCGTCGCGGAGAATCATGTAATTTCTGAAACAAATAATGCACTTGAGGGGTTTGACAGTCAAAAATGCATCTCGTTACATTTGGAAGCCTCTTTGAATCTTTGCTCCCGCGCTGATTTCTTCTGTACCCATTTCTCTTAAAGATTTCAAATGTCACTGTTTGCTTCAATTCGCAACCGGATTTCTTGTTGGTATAAACAAAATCCAGATATATCTTGTGTAAAGGTTTATCTTCCGAGGTTATTTGGTTCCACAGATTACACTTTTGTTGTTCGAACTGCTGGAGCAACCTGGCGAAACGAGAACAGCCGACGACAACGCAGCCAAATACGAATAAAAAATAAATACAAAACAAATGGGTAAAATGACAACTGTCAGAATGGGTGTTGTCGTTGTCAACCAGTGCATGAAGAGAGTGACTAAGCGATTGTACTGCCACGGCTTGGAGAGTAGAAGAATGAGAAAAATATCTCCCTGTTTATGTCGAATGGAACTTAACGGTTATTCAAATAATTAACAACAATTTATAAAAATCAGAGATGAACAAGCCCTCCTTATCTACAAGGCGTCACTTTTTAGTATGGTGTTCGGGCACTCATTTGAGCTTCTTTTATTTTCAAACGAAACTTTAGATCTTAATGCGAATTAATTCATTTGCATACATTAAGATGTCTAAGGACCCCTTGCACAAGATTGTGGCGCCGTAGATGATAAATGTCTTTTTCTACTGTGCTGTATAATATGTGCAGATTTTAAGATACTACGCCACATCCTCCCACTCTTAATGTCTTAACCACCTGAATCTTTTTGTGAGAATTTTTCTGGCTAGCCCATAATTTGAAGTTCCTCGCTGAGCCTTCTCATCCAAATATAATCAGCACTGGACCAAAAATCAAATCGAATAACCCGCAATCTTGAGGAGTAACAGTCATCTTCGAATGTGCGACAATGTTTTGCAAAATTTATAGCATCTTCCGATGAGGTGATAAAGTTCAATTAAGATAAAACGAACAAACCCAGCTAAGAAAACAGCTGTTCGCGTTGACGTTTCTTGTATTACACCCCCACTGCTATCAAAATTTTATTTGTTGAGAAGAAAATAAAATTTCCTTCAAACCTGTAGTTTTCCGTTCAAAGTTCTGCTTATTATTTTACAATTTTTTTTGTAAGAAACTTTTTCAAATTTCTAGTTTCGATAAAGTGTCTACGCGATTCACCTCCCTCCGGTTCTTAAATTGAGTGTTTTTCGTGTGAAAATTCTTCCCTCCGTCTATGTTATGTACCTTCAATAAAAATGTCCATTTAGCTGGAAAATTCAAGCCAATCAAAGAAAGTTCGTGTCGATGTGCTTAATCCAAGCCTACAAAAATGACCGTGGAAACAAATGACCAAACAACAAATGGGCACAAAGGTCTCACCTTGCAAATATAAATGTGAAAAAAAAATAAACCAAAACTGTCTTTATTTCTTATCAGAGTCGGAGACAGCATCTGGCGATGAATCAAGCGACGATAAAGTCCCTGCAACAAAGGAAACAACAACGACGAATGTTGCTCCACAAACTATGTAAGTTATTTTAGTTTACTATTAATTCTTGATAAGAATGGCAGCATAATTAAATACTTAAGATAAGAAGCATTTCGTTGTTAAGTCTTTACGAACGCCTACCGCCGTTGCCGTTCGCGAATTGTTGGGGGATTAAACTTCTGTCGGTTTCGTTAAACATTAAATCAGTTTTTCTATCAATCAAAACAAGTCCAGAGCTACTGTAACATTTATTTTGTTTACAATTTTTTTTAAACGAAAACCTCACAGACGGGTTTTATTAGTCACAACATAGAGTTTAAGCTTTAAGCCGCGTCGGGGTCAGTTAACACTTTTAGCAAGCCTGTAGTGTGGTGCGCAATGGGCAAAGCGAGAGAATGCTATGGCTCAAGTTATGGGGGCAGTGTGCATTAATATTGGCTCAGTCGTTGGATACTTTGAAACGGGCAGTCTGGTATACCACATGGAATTGTTTATAGTGCGTGATTTTGATGCTGCCGGTTAGTTGTTTACCTCACAAAACGTGATTCAACAATATTAAATTTATATTTCTTTTGCTTATGGTAAATAGAGTTGTTTGAACTTTTGAAAACTAATCGAAAAATGAGACGGTAAGCTTAATTTTAATTGTCTTACATTACATAATTTGCAAACTATATAGATATGATAGTTTCTAAGGCGCTCGATCCTTGTTTTCCTCAAAGCGCGTCTATAAACAGAGTAGCAAACAGTTAATACAAATACAATTCTAAGTCAAGCTCATATAATTAACCACGGGGTTTGTTTCTTGTTCTGGAACCGAGTAAATATACTATTGTGGTCTACTTTATTAATTTGAAATCTATGCTTATTCATACAAACATTTGAGTAATAGTCGTATATATATATCATAGGGAAATGCTATGATTTTCTGGAAGCATAAGCCCTTATTAGGCTCATCTAATAAGAGAAACAGAAATATGCAACATTTTAAGAAATCACACGTCCAGGATTGTTTCTTCTTTTATACCAGATGCCCGATAAACGTTGTCCTGTCCTATCTTTAAACAGATGGACTTAAAAGAGAAATCCAATTGAAATAAAAGAAAAACAAAAACAGAGACATTTTTAATAATAATTGGAAAATTATTCGGATGCCCAATTCTGATTGGTAAGGTACAGTGGATGGGAGGGTTCCTGGTTGCTATGCCGATTAAAAGTTAAAGTTTCTAAGATCGTCAAACTGGAAGACTGGAGCACGATGGGCGAGATCAGCTTCCAAATTTTCTGTCATGCTTGTTAAACCTTAGAATGCATATTGCTGCAGCTTCATAAACGGGCTTCTGCAGTTAAAATTGGACGCGTATGGTGGAAGGAGCTATTTTTTTTACTGGCGATGAAAGAGCTCAACGCTTTTGTTAATGCCAATCCTTCCGCTTTGAGCATTGCGAAAGTTCGCAGCAATGATGCTTGATAAACAACATTCGGTGTATTGGTTTTGTCGTAGTGTGTCAATTCCAATATAAACGTTTCTGCTATCATGCTCCAAGGACGATGTGATTGAATATTGCCATAAGTACCGTCGTATGAACACGAAGTCTCATCTTTCCACAGAATGGTTGTTTGTTCATGTGTACATCATCCATCATCAGTTTTCATCAAAAAGTCGTAAACGTCCTTTTACTCCTTTTTATGAGGAATCAGCCGCTGATCGGTCGAATTGCTTGGATTTGGAGCTCTAGCTATTTGCAGCGTAATATTACTATTAAAATGAAGAAAAAAGGGGGCACTCCCCACGCAAAAAGTGTATAGAAAATCGTTTTCCACTAAAAATGTTTTCCATTTTTTCAAATCAGAATTTTTAACTATCCGTAGTTAGTACCTATTTAATTTGAAAAAATAATACATTCAATAATATTGTAACCAACACCGGACATTTAATAAATGCGTATTACTCGACGATTGATAACGCGCGATCTAACTTTCATTCTCGAAGTACACAACATGATTGCGCGATTCTACATTTATCGATCGGTGTCAAAAATTCATCAAAATTGATCCAGTCGTTAAGCCGTGAAAACGTCTCAGACGTCTCTGTTGTTTTCGCATTTATAATATTACTGGAAGTATGGATAAAATGCAGAAAACGACGTTCTCATTTTATTTAACAGTGATAGCTGTAGGTACGTAAATATATTGTATAGATTACTATTAGACTAAGCGTAGAATTGTTTTCTCAAACAGCGGCATATTTCCTACTTTCAGATGTTTATATACGTCGTAACTTTTAAACAAAAGATCCTATGTAAATAATTTAAAAACGAATTTACTTATTTATAAAAAACCTTTGTAGTTGGATAAGGATTAATATCATGAGACGAAGGTCATCATCTTTCTATTCTACCCGTGGTCTTGTCTGGTCTGGACTTACTTAAAAAAAAGGTTGTTATTATTGACTTAAGTATAAAAGTTATGCACTTTTGTGGGTAATGATGTGAACTATACATTTTTTTCATTTTGTGCAACAGAACATCAACACCTCAACAAGTAAAAAAAAAAACACCTTCGTGTAAAAAGAACCACGAAGGAACATAGTTTAGTTATACGCGTTGTTGAAGAAATTGCCTCATGGAATATGTTATTTTTCGAAATCGTTGCCCTCGCATGATGCCTCCAAACGAGCTTCATTAGAAAGTTATTTATTCTGATAGGCTTGGCCCATTATTGAAGATCTCATTGGAATAGAATTTGCGGAACAGAAAACCGGGTGTTAAATTAAGATTTTCGTTCACCGTCATATTTGCTTAGCATTTACATTGGCCCTATCCCAATTTCATGTCCCACTAGACACCCAAGAAAGGGTGTTGCCAAAAACAATTTCACATACCATTGTTCGCAATATCTCTGAATCTTATCGAAGTTGTTTTGCAGAAGGGTAGTCACCCAAAAGTGTAAAGGATGATACGAGACCTCGCGTAAAAAGAGAGTACGATTGGTGTTTGTTTCAGTGTTTCAGTTACTTATTTGCTTATGCGGTTTAGTTTTTGAAATAGGCCTGTAGCCCTCAAACTTGTTTAGATTCATGATTTGCTCTTTCACTGGATGTTGACATTTTGCGAGGGAAGAGTTATTTCAATCACAGTTACTACACCCAAATTACCATCAATGTTTCTCAAAGATACAATGCATCAGTCCATAGAAAAATGCATACAAATTAAACTGATTTTTCTTTAAAGAGGATTTTTACTGTGATTTTATGTTGTCTTTATGCACTAGGAGCAGAGTAGAAACTGGGACACCATAAAGAGGCATAAAACGAGTATGTATGTCTTCTCATTAGGAAAAAAACTAAATCTATAATAGACAGATAAAACTTCCAAAACAACTTCCAAGCTCTGAGAAATTGATGGTGGGACTGCTGAATGGAAACATTAACTTGAGGCTCTACGCTAAAAACACGGTGAAAATATAACAATGATGCGAGATGAAGTGTTCTCCAATTGCCACTATCCAACAACACTGAGACTACTTTAGAAAATAGCTAAGCTCACAATACTAGGATTGACGTACCTCAAACAAAAAATAATTTTACTAAGTTTGCTTCCAGTTGATTAGACCAAGCTTTTTAGCATTCACTGGGATTCACAAAAATTCTTATCTGCGTCTTTTTTCGTCCATTCACTCGTAGATTTGAACGCAATGTCGACGAAGGATTTTTTATAAGGTCCGTAAAATCTGTTCCGCTGTCTTACCTATCGTCGAACACACTTCGCAAACTTAAGTCAAAATTGAGACAGCTCCAAAATCGTGAATATTGAGTTTATCCTTGTATCGGTGGTTAAAAAAAACGATTGATTCTTATGATCTGAAAGAAAATTGAGTTTCATAACTTCCTAAACAATAATACTTCTTTTTTGTCTTCTGAAAAATTACCATTTTTGAGTTGGTTCAGTTTAGACCGAGATCTATCAATTTTTTACCTTTTCCACGAGTTGGCATCATGTCGATTTGCTATCATGGAAAGATTTTTCCTTCCAAGCCTTACTGTTGACTGCGGTAACATGTTTCCTACCAGAGCATCTTCGTCATATTTGAAAAGTTCATCATACTATACTAAACCAGCAGCTTTTCTAAACTCTTCGACATCCTTGATGAAGGGGACTGTGAAGGCTCATTTCTTACCTCGCATTATTATGCCTCTCTCCTCTTCGAGCTTGCAGCGTTTTCCTTTTCCACGCGGTCTCGTATTTTCCCCAAGTTATTAATTTGTTATTCTATGCAGTTCTTTTGCCGTGATTACTTTCCCAGCGACATTGTTATCCCTTCGTTCAAAGAAAAACTTTCGCAACTGTTACCAAGAGCTAAGGGATTGTTTATGGGTTCCATATCAACCTACGTAGATTGTTTTATGACAGTAATTACATAAGTGATTAGGATTAACTTGTGCGATTGGTCTCAAACATGGTAATCGAGGCATCAGTGTCCTTTTATTTCACGTTCATCACACTCCCAACAACGATTAGCATAAAAATAGCAACGTAAATAAAACACCCACGATTGAACTTTCTTCTGCGCATCTTGTCTGGATCTAAGTTTCCTCCCAATGGGACACTCTTCCATCATCCAAACAAAAGCAAATCGGTGTATACCATACATCGACAGTACAATATACTATCATTCAACGGACGTCACTGGAACACGGAAAGAGACCACCCCACTCCTTCATGCTCGCAATGCTCACTCCGAACCGGATCACCGACATTGAAAAGCTTTTTTCCACAGACACTTGTCTGTGATGTCATAGAACTCACTGCAAAAGGAACGAAGCAAAACAGCTTACAACTGTTGAACTTCACAGTCAGACGTGTTCAACATTGAAGCTTCGTTTTAGTAGCTCGCTGCTATCCGATTAGTCTGGGTGTTTCAATGCTCGACGGTCATTGATTCGCATGTCCAAGTTCGAGTAGTTATCGCGTACTCTTGCGATTACGAGTGAATTTCGTGTTATTTTAATTATAAGCATCTGTGATTTTATAATGTGATTAAACGAAAAATCTATTCCATTGAAAAATAAAGGTATTCCCTAAGCCAACGGGAAAAGTGTTTAGTTTTCTGTTAACAAAAAAAAAATAAAAAAAACACGCATCATCGAAATGTCGGCGTTGCGGAAGAATAAAAACTCCGGATACATCCTCTTGAACAGCAATGATGACGAACATGCCTTCACCGCCGACAGCTGTGAAACTGTTATTAACAGGTAAACAAGTACCCAATTATTTGTTAAAAGACCGATACATGTACAGTAACGTCGTGGCTTAAGCCAATCAACATGCTCGAGCAATAAGTCTAATCGTTATGGTTTATTACTTCTCAATTCTATTGCGGTATTAGTTGTCGATTTTTTATATTAGATGAAAAATTTCCACAGGAGGACGAGGTTCATCGCTGTCAGAACTTGACTCAATTGCCTGGCAATAAAGTTGCAAGTGATTTATTTATTATCATTGTAAGTGGGCGGGTCTGATAACGAAGGCTTTGAGAAGACTGGAAAATTTCGACGAGACAATACATTTTGATCTCTTAAATGCCGTCACCATTAAATGAGTTTACCTCCGGAAGAGTACCTAAGGGCTTTCTTCTTTCTTTCAGTTTTCTTTTTTGGCAGGTACAACAGGCACGTTCGACATTTTTAATTCAACATTTTGGTCGGTTTTACAATGATATGATAACATCAACGAATTAAGGTTTATTTTTATTTTAATGCTCATCTTCTGACCACGAAGAAATCAAATCTGGTCCAGTAACTGGACTGGTTTAGTTTTGGTTTTGCCACGGGCAGTGGAAATATTTACTAGATATTGTCGATCTAGAGAATAGAATAATAGGACCCTCAAAATTGAGTTGTAGTTGCATTCTACTGTTCGGAAAAATATATAATTTCAATGTCCACCATGACTTGGTTTAAACTGACAGTCGTTTTTTCTTTATTCCATTTTTTTCGATTCCTAAACTGCTTTTTATGTTGTTGGTTGAAAACTTTTATACAGTTTATAAGGTTCGGAAGATTGGACCATCTTTGGTGTGAACATACAACCGGCCTTTCCAAAAAGCTCCCAGTACTTCATTTTTAAAAGACAACACAATAGGATGTTCGACTTCAAATAACTTGCAAGTAGCCAGTACATTTCTCGGTATTTCTCTGTATTTATGTACATCTTTACATCCTTTTCACGTGAGCTGTCCATTTGGCTAAGCACCTAGCGTTGGACCTAGAAAAAAACGATTCGTACGCGTTATTGTTAACCTAAATATGTTAAATTTACATTCGTTCATTTGGTTTCGTTTTTTTAGAATGATTCACCGAAACTTTTTCCTTTTGTATATTTTTTAAAAGATTTTTGTATTCTGTAGTCGCTGACTCGACGGTACCAAACGAAGAAATAATAGAATCTTCTCCTTGTGTATTAAACTGGGCCAAGGTCACTTCCTTTTGGAACTACGATGTCTTAAATACAAAATTATCGTTTCCTTTTAACAATTGTGCCGGAAGAACCTGCTGTAGCTTATAGGTCATGTCAAGGGACTCCGATTTACCATACTTGTGTTTTCTTAAAATTTTTTTCTCCTTCGTTTATGTTCTCATCTGGCTCTAGATCTGACCTGGTCAACTGTCGTGTCAAGCTTGTGGGTCAAAACTGAGGCATTATTCATCATAAATTTGTTGAAATCCGTTCGAAGAAAGTTCTTTCAACAACTTTTTAAATAACCAAATTTTCTTCTCTTCAGAAAAATTTTCACGTCTACCTCTTTGCACTTAAAAATGTGTTGCAACCTTTCCGCGACACTTATTTTATTCTATTTCAACAATTGCTATGGAAACTCATCAAGGATCTCTGCTTTGTCTCCGTTGTACAGACAACCCGCACATTTCTCTGTTTAATCTTATCCTTTACGCAAAATAACAAAATGCTCGAGGAAGAAGAGCGTTTTCATTAGTTTTTGAAAAGATCAGTGCTTTCGCACCTTGGCAAAATTGTATCTTCTTAAAGTCGGTGTCAACTGCCTTTAACTGTTTTCCATCCTACAAGGCCCGTAAACTTCGAGACATGAATTCTATTGCAAAGGAAACTGTTGATCTTCCTCTTAAAATTTTTGTTGTAAGAAATACAATTAAAGCCTTGAAACTTACAGTCTCAGTCTGTCTTATATGACAAAGCTCGAATCTGCGTTGTAAATGTCGCAAATTTTGATCCTCGCTCTACCCGGTCTATTAAAACTTATTTGATGTACTATATTGCAGTGCTCTTAGGAGTTGTTTGTAGGCAGTTTTTTTTTTTTTTTGGATCCTAACATTCCAAATGCAGATCTTAAGGCCGATTTTTTTTTCGTTGGTCGTCACCTTTTAATATACTCATACATATGTGACTTAATGAGGCTATATGAGTTCATGTAATCAATCAATTATGGTCAGGACATGTCATCGTTTTGAATTAATCATCTGTGGCTTTGTTGGACGCCCATTCCATTACACCTAAAACACCTTTAAAAGTTTCACTTGGAAAACTTTGATTACCATATGGGATATCGTTTATTAAATTATTTTAAGTGCCAACGAAACTATTTGCTCTCAGTTCTTCCTCGCAGATTTTGAAAAACTTTTCATATTTAAACAGCTTAAACCACAAGTGAAGCTTTAATTGGCTTGTGCTATCTTTACAACTTGTTATGTATATCTGATTGGTTAATGTTGTTTTTAAATGGTCATTGATCTTTTAATGTTCGTTCTGA
Source organism: Orthonevra nobilis (assembly GCA_963555765.1). Taxonomy (NCBI): domain Eukaryota; kingdom Metazoa; phylum Arthropoda; class Insecta; order Diptera; family Syrphidae; genus Orthonevra; species Orthonevra nobilis. The sequence continues at coordinate 15,761,988 of OY743227.1, read as the reverse complement.
AATTTTGTTTTTTTTGCAACATTTAGGTATATCGGTCTTCAAATTATTCTTCAATCTAAATAACTTAACCTTTTAAAGGTGCACTTGTTGACACACAGACAATCAATTACCACCGTTCAGTAGCACTATCGATTCGTATCGACTACTAATTGAATCTGTAGGTGATGCGTATCTTATCGTTGAAATTTAAACTTGAACAGTCACTTCTTCAATTAAAACAAACAAATGGTTTCCCGGATCTTATCACATGTAACCACATGTTGGCTCTTAACTTATATTTTCCATCTTAAGAACATATGTCTCCCATTACTTGGAGCTCGAAAGTTCCTCTCAATGTCGCCTTTGCAACAGAAGAAAAAACTTGGCCATAAAAATACGATAAACAGGCTGACATTGACAATTACGTTTGCGAGCTCATGAGGAATAGTGAATACGAGTATAGTTCCAATGGTTTCGGTTATTGTTTAAATTTAATGCCTGCAGCGTTGTAGGAAATGTAGAAACTTTTACTTTTTTTTGTTTATGCGAAGCGGGCTTGCGTTGCCGGTTTGTTTTTAATGAAATTAACAAACGCGCTATGTACTCGATGGACAGTGAACTGGTGAACAGATGTTGTAGTCATCAGGCTTAAGTGCGGAGTGGTTAATGATATTCAAAAGTCCGATCACGTCATTGGGCATTGGTTGAGCCAAATGATTTCGCTTGAGGCACGAACCAAGTTACTTTGAAAGGGTGGTGTCATTTTTTCATTTTGTTATTTCTTTTTATAAAAATGTGAAAAAAGATAGAAGTGACTGATTGACTTAAACGGGCGGAAATTCAATTATTGAAAAGTGTGATCGTAATTGGGAGTAACACTAAGAGGTAAGAGGCTCAAATCGTAAATGTATACCCTTAGAGTTGAGGAAGTCTTTATCCAATAAAAAGCTTGTGTCTTAGGAGTAAAAAAATAATAATTAAGAATTGAATTATGTGTAGAGTTGCTCAAGCTAACCAGCCCAATCAAAAGAGAAAGAACCGCCAAATTTGCTGCGTTTCTGGTGACGTGAGCACGGAATTTAAAAATTCCAAATGACATGATAAATTTAACAAGAAAAAAATCATGGTAACGAGCATTGTATTTTTTTGTTAACTTCAACCTTTTGTTGAAGCAAAAGCAAAGAATATAGTAATTATTTTATTTTATTTTTTGAAATCGTCCTACTGTCTGAAAAATTTACATTTCAAATTCAAGTTCATCTAAAGCACTTTCCATTTTCCACATTCTATATGCATAGGGTTCCCCCAATAACTTTATCTGTAAATGAAAAGACATAAATTCGTAATGCTTTTAAATGCATATTTGAACCTTTCTATGAACATTTGGGATTATAAAGGTCAAAAGGGCGCCGCCATTGTAGTATTGTTGAGACCCTCCTGAGCCAGTCGCTTGTTTTGCTAGTCCTGTGGTTTCAAACAACTTCTAAGAAAGATGTTTGGTGCGATCATATCGATCATTTGTGACTTTAGGCGTCACTCGAGAACACTTCTTCACATGTTAGTACGACAGTTCGGCAATGAAACATGTGCGTATATTTTTTACGAACCATGTTTTTTGAAGCCATTGTTTTTTCGCGATTGTACTATAAAAAAACAGAGTCGCAGAAGATATCGGAGTGTTTCACCATTTCCCCGATCTTTTGATTGTTGATAACATTATCACAGGTTGTTTTGCAATTGATAAAATTTTAGAGATTTTTGAACTCCTTATGAAAAGCTATTTGCAATCGTATGTTTTATTTGGAAAAGGTTGGAGTGATGCGAAACTCATTCGCCTCTAAAACATCCATCCGCCGTGGAGTATGTTCATTTTCCCTTAAGCAGATTATACCAATGGACTGAAGACGCTTCCCTGACGCTTTCCGAAATCTTGTCTTAACTTTATCTTTGACTATATTCGCTCATTATTTTATTTCTATTGTAATTCGATATACTCGATTGAATGGGAGTGTCACTAATTAGGAGACACCTTCCATTTTCCAGTTTACTTTCTTCAAAGACATGCACTAAATATAAGAGGTAGTGGACCACAATTAAACAAACACTTTCATTTACCTTTGGGCCTTTCAGAATTAACTACGCCGAACTGCGTGTTCCCAATTAGCATTTCAATTACATTGGTGTTCATTACTGAAATTGAGTTATAATCTCATAAACTAATCTTTATTAATTTCTGAAAAAAAAATGTTGCTCACGCACCAACCGTCAGGAACTTCGTGATTACTTATTAATTTTACTTGTAATTCATTTCGTCATTTTGATATTAAGAAGAAAAGATAGTTTAAGGACTTGCGTCGTTTATATAAGTTATAGCAATAACACCTAACCAGATCAGGCGTTACAATATGAAATGTGGTGGTGTTGATTAATACAAATACATTCTTGTACTCTCGATTCAGTCAGTTTATATAGATTCTCAAATTGGAAGGTCTTATTTTTTCTTTTTACTTTTTCACTTTTTACCAGCTCTCCCTTCCAAATTTCCATTCTTATGATAAAGGATTAGTAATTCATGTGCGGTTCATTAAAATGTAATCCTTAAGCTTTAACATCATCAAGTTAACTTATTGTGCAAGAAATGCATCGGTACTTCCTTCAAAAATCTGCGTCTGAAATGTTCATGTTTCCTTGTTCTGGTTTCAGGTCCACTCATCATCATAGCTTTATAACATTTAACTCTTTCAAACCATTCTACTCCACTTGGAATAGAAGCTTTATTTTGCAGTCTCTAACTGTACGTCAAAAGTAAAAGTGAACGTTTGATACAGGCAAGCCCATTTTTTCGTTTATTGAGAATTTATATTTTTTTGTATTCATATATTTGTCTTAAGATTTCCTTACTGCACCACTTTTTTACCAAAACCGTTGACAAATCCGAAACTTTATCGATCTAGATTGCAAGGGTATTGCATAGAAAATGCCATTTTGGAGTCATAAGAATATATTCGACATTCTTTCTTCAATCATCAGTCTTCTTAGAAAACAATCAAATCCGAAGCCAGAAATTGTTTCTCACATGATGGTAGCCATTCCAAATTAACTTTCAGTGTTTTTTTTTTGTGCAAACCATCTATGACTTAATAAATGTACGTACCATAATTTTTGTTTTTTCGCGGAACGAATATATAGTATGTTGGGACAAGAAGAAATCGAATTCTCGCGGGCTGCAGTGGGAACAAAGAATTAAACAGCAGAACGAATTCTCCACGCTGCGTTAAAATTTGTTTTGAATACATCTATTTTCTTAACACCTCCTGATATTAAATCACTTATATCCATAATAACAAATACAAATAGATTTGGGCTTAAGGGGATTTTTAGGCGTTGCTCATCATTTCCAACTTCTCATTGAAACGTCAATGCCGATCAGCCTGTTCTCCTCGAAAAGGTGTTTGTATTCAAAACCAAGTCCTTTTCGGGCGAACACGCTCCCATAAAGTTTTAAACATTTTAACATCCCAAGCATGGTACTTATTTAAAGTCTGTGTGACATTATTTGACCTCATCCAATCTAGCACAGTACCATCTTACAAAAGTCCAATGTACGAGTACCTCAAACTATTTTAGTCGAAATCTGCAACAGGTGTACAAAGAGTAACCTCGAGGTTACAATAGCAATTATTACATCCCGTTGTCTGGAAGGTCATTGAGAGGTTGCTCTTACTCTTCTTCCCTACATCCTTTACCGATCTTTATCCTCCGTCAACTACCTAAATTGGTAGATGCATAAGTCTAATTTTGGACTTCTAAGAAAGCGCTAAATAGACCCTAATTCTAACTTTAAAAGATCTTATCTTAAAGCAAACCATGGGTTAACCTATTTCATTTTACTTTCACATTTCACAGGATGAAGAACTATTAATGAGACCTAATCCCTTTATTTACCAAAAAAAAACCTGATTATCTTCTCCAGTTATCTGCTCTCCCCATTTATGGATGGGTGGAATTTATTTTCCACGCAACAATGCAATTAAGATCATCCGTATGTAGATTGTGAAATTGTGGTGGCCATAAAACTTATAGTTTCCTTGATATAAGACAGCAAATAAAAGCGGATTTGTTTGAAGATAACATGCTAAATTAACGTGTTATTATTTTGTTGTTACGTCAATGCTAATAAAGAGTCGCAAGCGTTTGTGTCGCAGATAGCTACAATGATGCATACTTTAATTGAGCTTCAAAAAACTCCTAAGTTACGATTTGGAAGTTCTTGTTCTGCTCTTTGTTTAAACTCCATAGTTTTTCAAAATTTTCTTATTGTAAAAACCAGACCAGAGCAAATAGATGATCGTCGTGCGTCGAGACTTTTACTAACAATCACTCTTCGGATATGTCTTCTACTACTTATGGTACTAGCTATGAGTGTTTGCTTTGGGGCATACAGTGCGGTCCGGACAGAGAAATTTATATGGAACTCTTTGTAATTTTTATTTTAACCAGTGGTTACTGACACAATTATTTAGACAATGTAGTTCTGAAACTTCTTTCAATCAAAAGTTTTGCTAAATCCAATTCAATTCAATTCAATCCTTAGATGACTTCAAGACTGCGAAAAAGGTTAAAAATTTATTTTCGAAGTCAACTATGAGCATAATTATGAAACATTCTCAGAATGTTAATAACTGACTTCGAGAAGTTTTTTCGCGCAATAATCCATTTAAAAATATTGGTGAGTGAATCTTAGCCTTCGACGGATCCGCACAAGCACACACACAAAAATTTCTCAAAATCGGTCCATTCGTTTAGGAGGAGTTCATTGACAGGAGAATTTTTTATATAAAAACTAAACTATTGTATATAGTAGCTCCATCAATATTGTATATACCAAATGACCGAATGAAGGGGGAAGACCTAGAAAAAAATTTGAAAAAATCGATTCTTTTTTTTTGCATTTTCTAAAAGAAGAATATGTCGAAAGTATTCTCTGAAAAAAATTTCTCGAAACCATGTTTTCGAAGAAGGCGATCACTATAACTTGAGAACGGCTTTAACGATTAGTTTGAATTTTTTTCCACTTACTCTATATTCAATTATCCTTCGGATGGACAAATGTTTTTTTTTTCCTTTACATTTTGTTTATAGCCGATAAAGTGAATGAATTTTTTGTAGAATAGACAACCAACAAACTTATGTAGTACTTGCACCCCTTGTACTTGACGTACGCATTCCAACTTGTTGATGGTTTTCAATGTTGTTGATCTACGGGCTACCTGAAGTGTACCTCCCAATGTTTGCCTGTCAATTTTGGATTCTGGTTTTGAAACTTTTTGTCGAATTCGTCCTTAAGCAGCTCTTAAGGGTTGATTTCGTGCGACTGGAGGGCCCATTTCATATTTTGCATTATTCCTATTTAGTAATCTTAGTACGCGAACAGCCGGCAGATCTCGGAAGTGTGTATTAACTTGGGCCTTTCGTTTCCCTTCCGGATCTAAAGTACCGATCAATCTCTTAATGGCGCACATATGGTATCGCCCACTGCCGACTTCGATAATTCAAACTTTTTGCAAAATCACGTACAATATGCCCTTAATCGTGCAGGACAATAATGCCAAAACGCTCAACTCCAATTTTTCTACCAATTTGAGTTTTTTTTTGCTGTTTTAAGTTCTATTTTCAATATTAAAGTTTTGACACAAATTTAAAAACACATAGATTCTTGTTATTGCTGCTGAAAGGCGAATTTTATGGTCAGCAAAATAACGTTTGCAGTTTCGCTTTATAACTCCTTACACCGGTCTTAGATCAGCTTTTTTATCTGCAAACTCTTTGATTGCTTTGGGATGTAACAATGTCTTATATCAACTACAGGATATGAACGAATCAATGTTATCAATCAAGTTAATGTAGAAAAAAAAATTGTTTATCAGAAACATTTCGATTGTTTTGTTTTTTGTTTCGTTTTTGTCTAGTTCTCGAAAATAAATGAAGATATCGATTTCAAACCTAGTAACTGATGTTTTCATAGGTGCACAATGATTACCATTTTATAAAACTCTTTTCAGCGATTCCTCTTATTTTATTGAAAAATTTAGTATAATTCTTTACCTTCGAGTATATTTCGATTGAATCGACGGAGATACATTTTTTAAGCGATCAAAACAAGTGCTTGAGGACCTTAAAAATTTCGTCGATCTCCACTAAAAATCATAAAAAAACAGTCCCGACTTAAGTGACAAAAACAAACATTTCAGATTTCAAAAGATATAAAAAAAACCAAGGTTTACATCACCTTCATGCTATTGCACTTTCGAGAAGTCATTGAGCCACATCCGCTGCTATACTTATTGGCATTGCTTACTTGACCTTCGGTGTATCAGAAGCTTCGATTGCTTAGTGAATCTTTTTTACATAAAGTTATTCGTCGAGTATCTAGAACGTTTGAAAGCACAGCTAAAATATTTCTCATTTCAATTTCGTTGATGACTTGAATAAGTTAATAAATGTATTTGGCATCGTTTATTATTTCGTTGCTAAATTTCAAACGACCGGTTTTCAGACAAACTCAAATTGTGTTACAGGTGAACGTGAGACATTTTATAAACAACAAAATAAAATTGTTTTTTTGTGAATAAAATAAAATGAAAAATAAAAAAATCAAGTGCCAAAATTAAAAGTATTAACGAGACTTTGATATTTCGGTATTCTCCAAAAAATATTTCACATAACTTTGTTAGTTAATTGAATAAATTAGCACTACGCCTGTATATGAGTGTAACATTTTTGATTGTATTTCATAATTCAATTTAAGTGTCTCACCCTTGTTTTGGATGTTTTGATATTGGACAAAAAAAAATCAACCGAAAGAGTAATTGTTTCCTTAGAACTAGTACCATTTGGCAAATGCGAAAAGAGAGAGATCCAAAGTTAACCTGATTTACTACTTTTATTTAAATTTTGAATGTTTAGAAGATCGTTGAAATCTTAAACTAACGTTGCGATCATGCTCATAGTTTTTGCAATGACTGCTGATGTTAGGTAGTCTGTGTGTCAAAAGGTGGAATGCAAATCCAATTTGGTATTGCATGCATAGTTCCCGGTAAACCAAATTGGATGTTGTGAAATTTTTGGTTCAAAGCTCTCAAGATCAGATTTAAACTATTCGGTTACTTGTGTGTTTTAAGGTAGTATATTTAGTACATCGAAATTTTTGTTGTTAGGCTTCAGTCTTAATAGAAAACGAGAGGAATCAATCATTTAATGCCGGAACTAGTCAGAGCCGACGAAGAACATTTAATAAAAATTCTCTCAAATGAGCCATTCCAATATGTGGAGACAATGCTGCATCCAATAATAGACCACGTCTGACGAGAAACAATAAGTTTGAGAAAGAAGAAGGCTACAGATCAGCCGTCAAGAAGACACTGCAAAGAAAATGTCGAGCAGAGAGAGAAGAGTATGAACTCCACTTCAAGGATATCGAAGAGTAATAAATCAGAACTTTGAAAAGTAATTTCTACAAAAAAAAAACTTTGCTGCAAACTACTCAACAGGCACCCATACCCTCAGCACCAACTCCGGCCGATGAAAAAGAAGATAGTGTGGCCAAAAATAAGCTGCAGGTTGAGCTTCTTTATATTCTTTACTTCTGAATCTGCCTAAGATGTGTTGTAATAAGAAACCTAACCAGGTTTGAAAGGACAAGAACAGAAAAGATGATCCTTGGTCTTGCAACTAATATCGAGGGATAGTACTGCTTAAAGTCTCAAACATGATCCTATGGTGTATATTGTCAAAATTTGAGAACTTTTTGTAAGATACAAATCGGCCATTGCCATTGAAGCTTCCGGCTCGGCAAATCGACAAACAATTTTTCGCGCAAAAGAGTTGCCGCTTTTTCTCTAAACCAGAAAACCCAAGATTTTAACCTTGCATGCCCACATAAAGTAGGGAATTGTTTTTGGTCCCAATATGCCGAGTATTTTCGCATTGCTTTAAAATAGAAAAAAAGATATAACGCTTATAATGCTTTCTTTAAAAGAAAAAGTACTAGGTTAACACAAGCGATGAAGTACTCGCAATTTTCTGTACTTCAATAGTCAGCAAAAGTTGGCATGAAGTCCTCTTCAAGTAGTTGACATTTGGGAAATTAGCTCACAGCGATATGTCTTTTAAACTCCAAATGCTCTATCTTAAGGAGAGGTATTTACCGTGAAACTAGACTCACCAATTAAAGATTCGTAAAACATGAGACGTGTACAACTTCAAATAATTTACAGAAATTCATTTAAGAGCATTTCTGAAAGGAAAGACTTGCGTAGAAACACAAAAACTGAGCCGTTTATACGAATTGTTCTATCGTAAACCCGCAAAATGGGTCGCTTCCTTGTGGCCGGACTACCACACCTTTGTGGCTCTAGCTATACTAAACGACGGCCGCAGACCTGCTGAAAATTAATTCGGTATCGATCAGTTATCTTACCATTCATATAAACTGGAACACTAGAAATTTTTGCAGTAATTCGGGTCTGATCTTGGCTTGGAAGAGGTACTGTATTACATCACAAAAATGTTTTACGAGGTTCGCGAAAAGCCTCCAACGATGCATAGTGAATTAAGCCCTGCCTCGTTATCCTACATAAGAGATTAACAACAACAAATAATAAAATTCAGCGACCATAACAAAATTTAGTTTTGTTTTTCTCAAAAGATGGAAAGAAAATCTGTACACTTACAAAGCTTCCAAGTTACACCTTAAAAAGCACAGCAAACTTGAAAAGCAATTACATGCGTCAATGGCCTACATTTGGCGCTCAGACTCAGGCAACCAGAGATAAAACATTAAAAACGTGTCAGTTCAGTTGAACCTATACACAAAGATTTTCATTTTAAGTCAATCACAACAGTGAGTCATATTGAATTGAATTGTTTCAATGAAATGCTTTATTGAACATTTATCATACAATTGCGTTCACGACATTGCATTTAAAAGCAATAAATACTTTACAATCAGAATTTATTATAAACATTTATATTTAAATTTATAGGCTAGGTCATATATTATATAAGCATAACACAAGTGGTTAAAATAGGAAGCAATAACTTTCGATTAAGGCTAAAACAAGCACAAAAGGTCATACAATATTTTGCCATCATTTTTGTTGCAAAAGTAACTGGTGGAGGCGGTAGAAAATAGTAGGGGAATCTGTGCAGATTCAACTGTCTTTCAATCATTTTAATAGATGACATTCTGTCGCTAGGAATGCTCATTTTAATTTTTTTCAATATTTAAAAGTAAGTGTTCAAAAACTTATCCTGCTCTTGAAGCCGAAGCGAAGTAATGTTTTTTTTCTGAGATGTTTGTTAAAGTCTCCTTATTCCGTCCTTTGATAATTTATTTTATTTATTTTTAAATTTGATGAAATCGTGTCCTATTAAAATATATTTCAAACTATTCCTGTCAAACTCGAAAATTGAAAAATAACAAGCAGATAGTATAGGGTGGGCCAGGTGTTGGTTGGTTGGACACTCAAAACTCTTATGGATTTAAAAAATTGCTAGAAACTCAGATAACGTTTGAAATACGCTGCGAAATATTGCAATGTTATTTCCAAAAGAATTTGGAAGCTTGCGATTTTTTAAAAGAAATTTCGGTCAAAAAATCCACCAACTGTAGAAGGTGTTTGTAAGATTGTGAAGGAAGGTCGCATTAGCTGATTGATATTCGAAGATATTCCCATAAACCTCCCTGACCGTTCAACGGAGAATAAGCCTGAGAGCGTCAACATAGAGCAAGAACATATCAATGGTAAATTAATCGAACTAAGTAGAATTTCGCATAAAGATTATTGACTTCAAATTGGCTCAGAACATTCAGCAATATGACCACATGCTTCGTCCATGCCTTTAGCCTTAGAGCAGATCGTAGTTGTCTTTCCAGCACAGTTGTCTTTCGATCTCAGCAGCTATATGAAAATAAAAATCATTTTTGGTAGCTCGGAAAATCTTTTTGCAATCAAAAAGAAGCCACTACATTCTGAGCGTGACTGTTTGCTGTGGTTTTTCCAAAAAGGACATTGTAAGAAATGTTAATGGTTAGCGCTACAGAGGCATGGTATTCGATTCTTTATGGCTAGAAACTGAAAGTAAAGAATTTGGCGGGCTACATGCCACACAATCAGTCCAACAAACGATTTATTGCACTCTTAGTTCATGGTTCATGTTCAAATCATTGTGATGATGTTGAATGATCGCACACCGTTGACCTTTTTTTTTTGTGTTGCCTTTAAAGACCGATGCTATCCGAATAATTCACGATTCATGCATTCAGAACAATATTGAACTAGTCATTCGTAAAATAGGGGCCTGAACCATAGCAAACGTATTGGAAGGTTTCGTTCACAGCATAGCCAAACTGAGGCGGACATTCCGAATGAATTTATTACTCATTTTGATTAACCAACAATCGTTTTCTGTCTAGACTTCAAAAAAAAAAATTAACGAACAGATAGCCCACCCTATGATTCCATTTTAATTGCAACCCACATTAGCAAATCTAGTTGTATCCGCCATTGAAATTAGTATGTCCGACTACCTAAAAGCTTACGCCAAGAGCCAAAGCTATCCATGCAAGCATGTAAGCTCTCGGAGAGTGTATCTCAATTATAAGTCTCAAGTCATGTTTTTTTTTCCACTAGACCGACTCTGTAAAAAAAAAAAACAGAAACCAGTTTCATTTTTCCACATTTAACTCTGCGATTGCGACTTGGGAATGAGATTCAGATGTGTATTGAAACCTCGACTTGTATCCAGTAATAAGACCAGGCCATGACGATAGTATTTGCGGCTTTCCTCAGTCCAACGATCGATGTGCCGTGTGATAGTTACAAGAAATCGCGTAATGAAGTATAAAACAAAAACGGCGACATAATAATCGCACGAGTTTATGCAACATCTACTCAGACGTGACACAAGATCCACGACGACACTGGAATCCAATGAATCCAACTGACACGGGAACGAGTCTAGCAATTCTAGTTTTGATAGCTTTGGAATCGTGTTTAAATTCATAGCAGCTCATTGCTCCCAATAAACCCGAAATGTGAGTGCATACCCCTCTTCCAGCCATTAGATGTAGTACACGGCAGTATCAATGTATCTACATCATCAGAAGTCGACGACTTTGTGTTGCAAGATGAAAGCTTGGCTCAGTGAATGAACAGTGTGAACGATAAATAATGTGTTTTTTTTTTTTTTTTTTTGTGCTCTGTGTTGTGAGTGTGTGGTGCGCCTGTTGTCTTATTTGATCTCCAAGTCGTGCCTTTCACTTTATATCAAACCTCAGATAAGGTTAAAAAAAATATAGTTCAAGTTGAGCGGGAGAAAGTGATTTAAGGTACTAATTGGATTTGTTTTGTTTTTTTTTTGATCATTTGGCTCAAAGTGAATGGAGCAACAAATTTCGAAGTATTTAAAAAAAAAATAATATCTGCCAATAATGCTAAAATTTAAGTGGATGCCTATTGTTATGACCTGCAAGATATTATTAATGGGAAATATGCCTAATAAAATTCAACTTTTGATATCACAAAATAGATATTGATAGATTAATTAATCATGTCCTGTCCTTTTTGTAACGTAAGAAATGATTTTTTTTATGAATTGCATTCCATAAAAAAGGGTGAACATTACAATTATCCAGAAACTTAAGTTACTTGACGATTAGATTGGTATTAAGCTTAATTAAACCTAGAACGTTTGGCCCACTGCTCTCCAGCATAGCCGCCAAGATCGCTAGACCTGCCACAGTCCACGGGAAGAGACAGACAATGGAGAGGTCAATACCCTGGACACGTTAAAAGAATTTCCCACGGAGCTCTTAAAACCCGTCAGAAGTTTATCTTCCAATACACAACAAAAAAAAATACTGTGAATCAAGTGAATGCAAAAAAAAATCGTTGTCAAGTTCACCAACCCATTTCGGATTACACCCATGGGACAATTGAAGCCAACCACCATTCAAACAACCCCACTCTTTCACTCAAAGATTTCAACATCAATCACCTCATCGTTCGGAAGAAAATGTTACTAATGGCTAGGATTGGGCAAACCAAAATTGCAATTTTTGGGGTTTGGTGTGGTAAAAGCGAGATTTCAAATAGCCCCAATGAAAGAAGTCATTTTAAATCGACAAAATACATGTTCTCACGTCATTTGCAAAATTTCTGGCTCATTCACATTATTAGTGATCCTGTAGAAATTTTTGTTCGGATGAAAACAGGCCATTTTGAAATAATGAGCAAACATTTTTAATCCTTCTTCAATGAACACTACACATAGTACAATTGCCATAAAGTTGTCCTTTTAAGTCACATCTTCTCGCGGGGATCAGCCCACGCTCCATGGTTATAATCGCAGAGCCAACGAATATATTGTCCGAGCGTTCGAGCTGGCGTTTGCGAGCAGCTTTTGGTGTTGTAGTCCAGGTGTGGTTGATCACACGTAAAAATATTTTCAAAAGCAAGGAAAATTGGCTCAGAGATCTTAAGAATTTTGTCAATTGTGCTTTCTCGACATTTCGAAAAATTATTTTTTCATTTCCCTCACGTTTATTGTTCAGAAATTCACAACCAGGCGTCGCAAGTCAACATTACAAATCGTCAGTTGTTTTACTCGAGCATATTGTAGGGTGGTATGGAACCCTTCGTTCGAGAGTCAAACTCACTTTTTTTAGGTAGAATTTATTACTTTTTTCTTATTAAGAGGAAGAATTACTTCTAGGAAAACGCAATGCAATCGACTTAAAATGCATTTTCAGCAAGTAGGTACAGAACGCTTAAAAGTTGTTTTTGATTCTATTACAAATTTTTGCAATCCAAGATTATTATTTTTGAAATTTCGCTTTTACAGATTTTTTTTTCGGGTCTTTTTTGTCTGTTTTTTTTTTTAATATCATTCTTCATATCCCCACATTAAGGTCACAGAAAATTTTTGTTTGTTAAATTTTCTTGCAAAATAGCTTATTAATAATCTTCCATTAATTGTGACACTACATTTTTAATGTCATTTGATAAAAAAATTCACCATGCCAGTTGAAACTGATGGAAAAAATAATTAAAAAAATGAAAATCACTTAAAGATAAAGGAGCCTACCGCGCCTCCAAATTCGGCTTTGCAAACAAATTGACATACACACAGGACGATTCATTTCTTTTGTTTAATAACATTTCCCACACATAACTATAAATCAACTAAAAATATTCGTATGCATGACGTCCACAATCAAAAGTCAAAGATAATCTTATACCATTTGTAAATGTTCAAGATAAGGTCATCCGAAGAAGTCAAACGTATCTACCGCCTATGACCAAACAAACGAATTAAACGTGAACCCTCCAACAAAAGTTATGCTCCAAATTCCACACCATTCCACAATCAACGACAATTTTCACACGGTTCATCGAGGGAACTCTCCAATTCTCCAATTCCGGTTATCTTTATCGTGCACACGACCTCAGATATGTGGGATTAGGGCTACCATGTCGTTATCAGCTCAACGATGTTCAACTCACCTACGTACCGAAATGAAAGGCTTCGAGTTTGATAAACAGTACCCGATAGCACTTATCTGAAGACAAACTACCTTTACCTGTATCATAAAGGCGCGCGTATCCCCGCAAGTTAACTAAACCAAAGACTCGTACGAATTGAATAGTTCTTTTGAATTCCTGCTTAATTGTTTCCTTGATTATTGAATAAAAGTGAGCTCCTTAATCCGTCATCATTGGAAGTTTGATTCTCAATAGAATCTCATCCTTTCCCCTTGGCACTGGTGGAATTTGAAGGATATTACGCAAAGGAATGTTGAAATTCGGAGCAAAGAAAGTGGGCGATGATGATGCCAGTGGAAGTGCTGGCATTCGAAGTGGCAGAAGTATACCACCCGGGAAGGTCAAAACGGCTCCTGCTGCGGATGAAGGCAGTCAACAGGCATTCTATGTGGGTGACGAACGTGAGCATCTTATATGGTAAGGAAAGTTTTATCAGACTAAAGCGAATGATGCTAAAGGTTATATGTACCAGGATTGTTTTTTTTTCTATTTTTAACGTCTGCTTGACGGAGACGCAATTCATTCAGGAGATAGAAGAAAAAAAGTGCGTTCAGGAAGAAGCTTGGTCCTTGAAACACGTGCTGGTGTTGCGCAATTTTAATTTCAATTTAGTTTAAGGATGTGTGATTTTAAATGTTCTCGGGCATTCACGTGATTTCGGTATTGCTTTGTTCAGGGTGCGTCGTCATGATCCTTTATTCGTGAAAGTAAAAATGTTTTAAGTGAAGAGCATTAAGATTTTCATTGCTGGCTAAAGAAAACTTCACATGCACATGTATACATAAACGAGTAGAGATTGCCTGGCGTTTTAATCTTTTTTTTAAATGTTTGTTTTCAAAACTGTCTCTAGATTTGCAACATGAATCATTTTCAAGAATACATTTTTAAATAACCTGCAAGATTAATCCCTTAGCGAATTCATTGTTGCTTTTTTTTTTTTTGTTATAACATCTTCAAAGAAACAACGAAAAGCGGTAGCGTGGGTTCATAAAATAGTCGAGGTACTACAATCAAGTTTCTTTATCGAGAAGTTTACGTTTGAAGTAAATTCGGCGGGAATTAGTTCGAAAAACCATGTGCAATGACCCGAGACTTCGGTTAGTCATTGTTATTCGAAGGCCTTTGTTCTTTGCAGTTGGTGGTGGAAATTTGTCACCAATAAAGACGTCAGGGAGTAAAGCTTGTTATTTTATTTTCCTAGGTAGCAACAACTTTTTTGGGAATCATTGCTTCTTTCATTCAGGGTCGTCTTTAAAACATAATCTTGAAAAATGTGAAGTTAAGCTATTGCCGAGTTCGGTTAAGCCTCATTGCGAAACCATGGACTGCATCATTGCAAAAAGCTTAAAAACCGATTGCAGTAACAATTTCAAGAAATATTTGTCATGCTAAGACCATTATTTTCGTCCGCTTGTTCAATAACCGCAAAAAATGGTCATATTGCCACATGCACTTTAAGTGTGACATTTAAAGAAAAAAATAATCCAGTTGTTAGCGTGGAGGAACAGCTTCCAGCATCCTGTAGGTTAAACATGATATAAAAACACAACTTAAATTTTTCCGCTTCGTTCGTTTTGTACTGAACTTGCGATATTGATTTTTTTCGGAGCCTGTGAAGACAGTCTTGTGCAGGGTGGCTGCTCTTTGTCTTTTTTCTTAATATTTACATCGCTGTGAGACGTGGATGACGGTCCTTCATAATGCTCGTCTTCTATAGATGATCTACGCAGTTTAAACTCCTTGCATCAGCTGTAGAATAAGGGCTGCAATCTTTCTGACAAAATCTTAAAGTCAGAAATATTTGAAGGCTCTGCCTTCGTTGTTCTCCATTTTTGTGCTATCACTCTGTTTGTGCTTATTCGTATTAATACAGTTTCCACAGATGATATATTAAACTGATTATTTTTACGCATTTCCTGATTATTACTTAAAATCGCCTCACCGGGTTAAAAGTCAGTCATACCTCCAATGAAGAGAATAAATAGACCGAGGCTGAACAGGCAACCTTAGCGTACCACAAACCTCATTGGAAACCAGTCGAACATTCAATAGTTTTCCACTTTCCACTCTGCTGCTTGGGTATAGTTTAATAATCCTAAGTGAATTTGATCTATGATTTTTTTTTAAATAATATTTTTAAAATTCAATGTTGCATAAGACTACAATGACACAATGTTTACACCTCAAATCATCGATCAAGATTATTGATAATTTATGATAAAAACGTGAGATAATGTGCTGAACAAATTTAGCGATGTTAATATGAGGAGTTTGATTTTCTGGTGACTTAAAATATCAGCTTAAGCGAAAAAGAATTCAACATTAAGGCCGATGAACTACATTTTATCACAGGCACATCAAGTAAATGATTTAAATTAAATTAAATTTGTCGACAAAGAATTGTGTCGAACTTCTTCTTGCTTATCAGATGTTTGTTTACAACGAGGCAACCTTCGTCAGTTTGTAGGTGATATTTGTTGTTTATTTTTTGATAAGATACAATCACTATCATCACATGGACATTTTAAATTTGTATTTGAAATTTGATTTGTTGAAAAACAAATGTGTTCAGATGGCATTTAAATGTTTTCCGTATTTGTTTTTTTATTTTTTGTCAGTGTTTTTAAGCAGTTTCGCCTTGTATGTTTTCTTCGAACCATTGCGATTGCATATTCTTGTTTAAATAGAAAAAACATCTTATTCAGAAACCTGGAATCGAATTTTCAATTAAATTCTAAATGTGTTAGTGAAGAAAATCATCCTTTATATCCTCGATTAACCAAGCACATAAGGTTTCTCTGTTTTTCAAATTATTTGACAGGCCTTTAATGATGCTGCCTGAGCTAGAGCTATCCTTTTATTCCTGTGATTGCTTGGTCCAAAAATCAGTTGCTTGGTCTCCAAGGTGAACCTGAACCTGAACATTGTATTATTTGAGAGTTCGTTGAGTTTGTCACTCTTGCAGATAAATCATGCGCAGGGGGGGCGATACAATAAGCCTCGTCAAAAGACGCAGTGAGTAATTTTTTTACATGTTTGTGTGGCCCTTTTAGTTTATGACAATTTCGGCTCTTTTTATCGTATTTTCAGTCGTTTTTGCGAGAATCACGGTCGATCTTGTTAGAAGCTGATTTCCTCTACGACTGTCTGTACACTGTAAGAAAACATCGTCAGGCTCTGACAGCCTCTAGATAAAAAAAAAACGACAAGTGACACATCAAGTATTAAAACTGCCCGGATGCTCGGCCTTTTTTAGGTGCAAGCATTGACTCGGACTGTTGGCGGCCATAACCCAAGAAACGGACTTCAAGAAACACGAGAACTTACGTTAAAAGATTCAAAGTCATTGAGCTGCAATTGTCCGAAAGTCAGGAATACTTTTCGTTCGTTTTGCAAAATCAATGATCACACCTTTCCTTTGAAATCCTTTGAAAAGCGAAAGGTCTGATATCAGTGTTGACAGCAGAGAAAGTGCTCCAGAACTCCCTCTTTATCCTCACAACCCTTGCATATTGAGGTTTCTCCTAGTCCGAATCTATGCAAGTTGAGATTTAGCTTAATATGCCCTGTTAGCAGTCACACACTTAACCGTAGATTCCTTCTGCTGGAGTTTAGATCTCGTTTCGCTACCTTGTTAGTCGGTTTATCTATTATTGATATATGCACGTTGTTAGGTTGTCCCAGTGTTTTTTTGTCTAATCGTTGAAAGCCTTTTAATATAAATCAGCGGGACGCCTAGTTTATATCTCAGCTTTTTCGTGACTCGTTACACCTTCGTGTCCTGGAACCCATGCTTAACTGATGTAGTTTAGTATTGTTAGTTTGTATTGACACTTTCTTATCAGTGTCGATACTAATAAAGGGTACAATCCCTTTAGCTTTGATTGCTGCAGTACTGTCGGAGTAGATTAGTCTTTGTTTGTTGAGGTTGGTTAACGTTCTACTCCAGTTAGTATAACGTGAACTTCTGCTTGAAAGACCGTGACGAAAGGTTCAAGATGCCTTGAAATTTCGGTCGCTGGGCTTGGGCAATAGATCTCTGCCCCCTATGCAGACGAAATGTGAGAGCCGGCCGTTTATACTGATTTCAGCGGAGTTTCTTGTCGTGTTTCCAAACACCCAAGAAGTTCTGATTGGAAAAATTGTCTTGAAGTTTTTTTTAAAAGGAAAAATTATTCTTTACTGACCTTGCATTGGCGATCAAGTAGTAGTGGCATCGCTCTTGCAACGTTTACAATTTTCCTATGCCCGGTGTTTTTCCTGTCATCAAAGTGAGCAAGAGCATTAAGTTTTATGGCCGAGAGAGAGATAGGAAGGCTACGTTAAGCACTGTCCAGTCGTTCACCATATGAATTGATTCCGATTTAATCTACGGTTCGATTTAGAAAGCAGACAGCTTAATACAAGAACGAAAGATGCAAAGATGGAAAAATGACATAGTTGTATGCCATTATCAGCTATGAACATTAATTTCGGGTAGTCGGGTGGATGTGGTTGCGATGTAACAAGAGTTTAAGCCATCGACTCCTCTTCCCACTTACATTTGAGTGTCTGATCGAGCGTACACCTAGAATAACTGCCGGAGCAACTTGGAAAAGATCGGCTGGGGTTTCAGCTCGAATAAGGCATTATGGATTCTTTCCTTGCGATGCGTTGTGATAGGGCAGATTTACATGTTTATTTCTAATAAATTCGTGCCCGAAAATTGGAATAAGGAAGAGAATTTGACTGTGGTTTCGCACTGAACGCATCGGTCCATCTCTGAAATATATTCAAAGACACTTCGCAGGGCTTCTGTCTTCCTTTTACGCTTTAGTTTAAAACTCTTTGTTTCATAATATGGTTCAATACCCCGACTTATAGCTGAAGATCTTTTCAATGGACCAGCAAATCTCCAAAAGGGTTTTCCTTACAAGTCAGCTTCTACCTCTGTTTTCTAACTTAATTTTTCTTATTTTATTTTCAGTGAAAATATGGATCTGGATTGTTCGCGATCGACAGATCGTTTGAACGACAACCACTCCACAATACGATTACCAATTATTGGTATGACATGCCAATCATGTGTTCGAAATATTGAAAGCCGAATAGCCACAAAGCCAGGTATCCTGAAAACACAAGTAATTCTCAGCGAAAATGCCGGATATTTTGACTTTGACTCGAGTAGGACAAGTCCCGAGCAGATCGCCTTTGAAATCGAAGAAATGGGATTTGAGTGTCCCTACGGAAGTTCCAAGTCACCGAACAACAGTAACAGCCCGAATCTAGTGACAAACATCCGCGTAATAGGAATGACTTGCAACAGCTGCGTACGCAACATCCAAGCCAACATCGGAACTCGGCCGGGTATAGTTTCGATTAAGGTCAGTCTGGACGAGAAACTTGCCACCGTAGAGTATGACAGCACAATTCTGACAGCACCTCAGATCGCCGAAATGATTGACAACATGGGCTTTGAGGCGTCCGTGAAAGAACAAACAAACGAACAAAAAGAACCACACAAGACTGACAAATCACCGAATAGGGAGATCAACAAAGCTGGAGGTGACAACCTTCTGATATACGAAAACAAGACAGAACAGTCAAATGGAAAGCTGGACGGGGGAATCTTGAACGTTGAAATGGAACAGCACTTGAGTAAGTGCATAGTGCATATACAGGGAATGACATGCGCTAGTTGTGTGGCCGCCATCGAGAAACATTGTAAGAAAATCTACGGCGTGGATAGTATACTCGTGGCTCTGCTGGCGGCAAAAGCCGAGGTCAAGTTCAATGCCAATGTGATAACAGCTGAGAATGTTGCCAAGTCAATTACGGAACTCGGCTTCCCGACCAGTGTCATCGACGAGCCCGGTTCCGGAGAAACGGAGGTTGAGATTGAAATTCTGGGAATGACGTGTTCGTCGTGTGTAAATAAAATAGAACAGGCCGTATTACGGACAAAAGGTATCACCCACGCCGCTGTCGCCCTCACAACGAAGAGGGGAAAGTTTCGTTACAACTCAGAGGAGACTGGAGCGCGTGACATTTGCGAAACAATTCAAGCGCTGGGCTTTGATGCACACCTTCTATCGAACAAAGACAAAATGGCTCACAGCTATCTAGAGCATAAGGAGGAGATCCGAAAATGGCGGAATGCATTCCTCATCTCGTTGGTGTTTGGTGGTCCTTGTATGATCGCCATGATCTACTTTATGGTGGAGATGGAGATCCATGGACACGACGCGATGTGCTGCATAGTTCCTGGCCTTTCCATGGAGAATTTGGTGATGTTTCTGCTGTCGACGCCGGTTCAATTCTTCGGCGGTTGGCATTTCTACGTCCAGGCTTATAGAGCTGTGAAGCATGGTACCACCAACATGGATGTACTTATTTCGATGGCGACGACGATCAGCTATATTTATTCTGTTGCTGTTGTGATTGCGGCGATTTTGTTGGAACAACATTCGTCTCCTTTGACCTTCTTTGACACGCCCCCTATGTTACTTATTTTCATTTCGCTTGGTCGTTGGCTGGAGCATATAGCTAAGGGAAAAACCAGTGAAGCTCTATCGAAGCTGCTTTCTTTGAAGGCAACTGAAGCTCTACTTGTAGAAATCTCTGATGATTTCGATGTGCTGTCGGAGAAGTTGATTTCCGTGGATTACGTTCAGCGCGGTGATATTCTTAAGGTTGTGCCGGGATCCAAAGTACCTGTTGATGGAAAGGTTTTGTATGGCCACTCGACTTGTGATGAAAGTCTTATTACTGGCGAGTCCATGCCGGTGGCCAAGAAGAAGGGAGCCGTCGTTATTGGTGGTTCGATCAATCAGAATGGAGTTCTGTTTATATCGGCGACACATACGGGTGAGAATACGACTTTAGCGCAGATTGTTCGTTTGGTTGAGGAGGCTCAGACATCGAAAGCTCCGATCCAACAGTTGGCCGATAAAATCGCTGGCTACTTTGTGCCATTTGTGGTGGCCGTGTCTTCGATCACACTCATCGGATGGATAATAACCGGCTACATTGACATTGATCAACTTCCGATATCGGATCACAGTAAAGTTGGCTTGAATCGGGATGAAATCATCATTGGATATGCCTTCAGATGCGCCTTAAGTGTTTTGGCTATCGCTTGTCCATGTGCTCTAGGTTTGGCCACTCCAACCGCGGTCATGGTGGCTACTGGAGTTGGAGCTATCAATGGAGTTCTCGTGAAAGGAGCTGGTCCATTGGAAAACGCTCATAAGGTAGGAATCATGGTTTATTGGTTATCATTTTCTTTCAATACTCTCATTCTAGGTCAAGACAATTGTGTTTGACAAGACGGGAACTATAACTTATGGAACACCGATGACATCGAGAATTGTTATGTTCGTCAAGCCAACTATATGCGGCCTTGCTAAAATGCTGACCATTGTAGGTGCCGCTGAAAGCAACAGTGAACACCCAATTGCTTCAGGTAAGTCGAAACTTTCCATTCTATTTTTCTAGTCGCTGATGTTACCAGTTCTTTATAGCAATTGTAAAATTCGTTAAGGACATGCTGGACGTAGAGCAATTTGGCAAATCGAATAATTTTCAAGCTGTTCCTGGTTGTGGCATCAAATCGACAGTTTCCAACTTTGAACAATCACTCAGGCAAGCTGGCAACGCTGAGAAAATAATCAATTACGAGAACTCTTATCGGACAAGCTCAGAGGGACTGCATATGGTTAACGGCGTTTCTATCGAGGAAATCATCCCCGCAATGAATGCAATTCAAAAGAATACCCTTGAGCTGCAGCAACTCTTAGAATTAGATGATGCCGTCCAAAATTCAGAAGGCAATCAGAAACCGATTGTGGGAAATGAAATAATCGTTCTCATTGGAAATCGTGAATGGATGCATCGCAATGGAATTCTGGTACCAGCGGAAATTCATGCAAAGATGAAGGAGGAAGAGAACCTTGGCAATACAGCTGTCCTCTGTGCACTAAACAACCAGCTGATATGTATGATTTCGGTGTCAGATATGGTGAAACCCGAAGCCCATCTGGCAGTGTTCTCTTTGAAGAAAATGGGAATCGATGTGATCCTCCTCACTGGGGATAATAAGAACACAGCTGTGAATATAGCTCACCAGGTGGGTATCACCCGGGTATATGCTGAAGTGCTTCCGTCGCATAAAGTTGCTAAAATTCAGCGCATCCAAGAGGGTGGAATGCGCGTGGCCATGGTTGGCGATGGAGTTAATGATAGCCCTGCGCTTGCACAGGCTGACGTTGGAATTGCGATAGCTGCAGGAACAGATGTCGCCGCTGAGGCTGCTGATGTTGTCCTGATGAGGGTTTGTTCCTTAAGCCTACAATGAAATCATTTAAATTTATAAACTTTATTTGTAGAATGATTTACTTGATGTGGTTGCATGTTTGGACCTTTCACGAAAAACAGTGCGACGCATTCGATTAAATTTCCTTTTCGCGTGTATGTACAACTTTTTGGGTATACCATTGGCAGCAGGCGTATTCACACCTTTTGGTTTGGTCCTGCAACCGTGGATGGCATCCGTGGCTATGGCAGCGAGTTCAGTTTCAGTCGTGTGCTCATCGTTGCTTCTTAAAATGTATCGAAAGCCAACAGCAGCGTCGCTACGAACTCCAGATTATCTGGAACTTATAAGTGCCACGACCAGAGAACCAGACACAGTGTCTGTGCATAGAGGTCTAGAGGACATACCACGTCCGAACTTTAGCCGTTCGAACAGCTCGACTTTGTCAAGGTATGTGATATACATTTTGATTTGTTTTTCCAATTTGACAGGGAATGGTGGTGGGAAAGGTGTTATTGTTGTATATGGTTGTGTTTGCCTTCTATTTTTGTAATTATAATCGTGTAACGTGCAGCTTAGATGGTGAAAGGTTGATTGAAAAATACAAATCGAAACTAAGTTGACTGATTATGATATCCAACACTGCCATTGAAGAACATCGTCCTTCGGAGATTTTGAAGGGTTTGAAGGGAAATCGATAGCCGCTCCATTTTACATCTTGCTGTGCAAATTACTTGACTAAAGGAAGTGCAATTAGTTGACAAAATTTATTTTTTATGATGATTTTTGTTTCCATTTTTCGTGGGTAGATAAAAACCTTCGTAGGCGCTATAAGGACCGGCTACCACTCAACTTCAAAATAACCGCCGAGTGATCTGAACAGAGATCATATCATTTTTCAACGTTCTTGAGGTATCTAGGGACTCCCTGATACCGAATTCCAGTGCATTAATACCGGATAAATTTCCTGGTAGTGAAAGCCTGTATATGGTTATAGATTCTAGTTGACCTGAAGCTTGAACTAAAAAAAATGTATGCCCGCTATTCGTATTCTATTGTTAATATTCAGTTTCCGATTAAATTTTGGGTCGACTTAGACAATCTTTCTCTAGTTGAAGATTCTTAAACTATGAAAAAACATTGTAATTTTTGTCTTCGCTGAGCATTTAAATTTTGCTAGAATTTACGCTGAGTCCACAGTTTGAGTTAGGCCTCTTTGAGTGGTTTTGCTTTTAACTGAAGATGACATCGCAAGTATGAGAACATCATTCGAGTACACGAGGGCTGGAGTTCCGTCTCTGTCGAGTAGTGAAAGAATTTTGTCAATCTAAGGAAAGTCAAATGTTTTTTCTGACTCTAGCTTTCGAATGTCGCCACAATTTCGTGTAAAGCTGTGTGTGTACACATGTCCTTTAAACAAACAGGCTTCTGGTTGAAAGACCTCGAATATATGCATCAAAAATATGTCCGGGCAATTTGATTTTATTATGTTTTAGTTTTGATAACTGTCATTTGTCTTTTAAGTTTAAACTTTGTTTTGTGATCGGTACAAGTCCAAGTCCAAGTCCAAGTCCTTAGCATTAATGATGTCTGTTCATAGGTGTTTTGTCAGCGCAATGCACACAAAATATGTTTCTATTTTTGTTGATTTCTTTTTGATTTATGATCTCCTTACAGTTTTTTGCAAAGACCTGAACGCCTTTACACGTGGGGGAACAATAGTAGCAATTGTTGATTATTCTGCTAATTGTTAATTCTTTTTAAATTAATATATTTCTCGTTATGTTTAAGCATTGGTATTACTGATTTTCAATTTAGAAAAAAACATTTCTGTCCGGTAAACGAAAACATTATCTTTGAATACACACTGCACAAATTTACACTTTACAAATAAATGCACATGAAACATTTTGAAGTTTTATTTACAAATATTATGTTTAAGGCATGTAAATATAAAAAATACAAGATTTTGGTAAAATGTTTAAACGTATATGGCAATGGTATTTTTCATGTAATTTTTTCCCTTGCAATAATTTTACTTTTGTGAATACAAGAGTGCAAGAAATGCACCCGAGTTCGCATATACGAACAAGTTTCGGATACGCACGCAGATGAATCTGAGTGCATTGAACAATTGCAGATATCGGCTTTAATATGCGTCTCTAAGCTTAACGAGTAATCATCAGAAACGTAACAAACCGGTGACTCGCATTCCCTTGGGAGATGACAAGAAACTCGGATAATGCTGATATGGCGGCCGACAAAGACGAAAGATGGATAATGATCTTCTGATCTGCGGTTCGTTACATTGAACAACAGGCCAAGGGTAGGCCTTAGACCGCTACAGGGCAGATATAACCCCAACACAAAAGATGCAATGAAATGGGTCGTGCAAAAATCGAATGAAAAACTGCAACACTCGGCAAGAAGTGATTAGCTCTAAACATAATGTGATCAAACATTTGACAACAATCCTTCAATCACAATATTGAAATTGTACCCGCCGACAATAAAAGTATCCTGTTGTCCTGGTGGACAACAAAGACTTTCGGATTGACGAAGAAAGCAGGCAATCCAATGCAGCGTAGAAAGTGTACGCTCCAAACTTTGTAAATGCGAGAGCCGGAAGCGAAGCGCTACAAGTAAAGAAAATGAAAAGCACGAGAAGCGTCCGAGATACCAGGTAAGGTTAACAGGTAAGCGCAAGCAAGACTAAACAGGAGCCTGAAGGGCTGAAAATGGACTTGCCATAGTGGGAGGATGATGGATCTTCAGCGTCTCCAAGGATGCGTAATTAATTAAAGTAACGACAAAAGCACAGATATGAAGCGAAAAATGTCTTACAAAAAGCGGTTTTAGAGTCCGTACATTAGACTCTTCAAGAAAAGTAACAACCGAAGCAGTGTAATAAATTTAAAAATTGAAGAAAGCAATGTTAAAAATGCTTCAATGTAGATTCATTTTGCCCTTAAGATGACTATTTTAACAAATAATCTTATTTACTTGAAAAACGTGAACTTGCAGAAAACTAGTTTTGAAAAGACCATTTACTATTTGAAAAAAGGCGTATTATCTTCTAACGCAACTTAAACCGAATATCTTTAATAAAAAAACGCGCTTTTTGGTTGTGACAGTAATAAATAATGTTAAACACGAAACAGCATCCGCCAAGTCGTACAAATCGTTCTCTACGACTTTAAAGGGGCCCAAACTAAGATGCAAAAAAGCGAATGCTGTTCCTTTTTACAATATTGGGAGTAAATTTACAAACCTCATATCTGCAGACACTGAAATAAAATGGAACAAAGCAGGAGACCAGATCACATTTACTTGTAAATTCTGTTGTTTTTTTATATTTATAAAATCGTTAACTTAACCAAACATATAATAAATTAAATTATTTACAAATTTCTTATATACAGATCTCAAAATCTTAACACAGACTTAGTGTTTGTTTAACAAAAAAAAGATAAAAAAAAAAAATTTAATAATTCATCACACAATCACAACAAAATGTCACCGCCTTCTCCTCGAATTCCCACTGTTGAGCGTATTCTCCCGTCACCGCATCCATGGTGACAACTTTAAGTCTTGGGCTAACTTTGGCACATTGTCCAGTGCTGCGTCGCAGAACTTTGATACTGAACCATCTTGGCTTGCATGAGTAGTGGCCGTACCAACAGTTCTTCTTCATGCATTGTATACTGCGGATGTATCGGGGAAAATAATCCGCTCCCAAGTCCATCCAATGAACTTCTGCTTTGCATTCCCAAGGTCGCGACTGGAATACGTCCTTCTTTTCGGTTGACGTCACTCTATCGATGAACGCCTGACGAGCGTCACGTTTCTTCGGTGGCGGCGTTGCTCCACGTTTTCTTCTTCGTTCCTGTGTGATCTGCACATGATCTACATCCCACGCTGGAATCCCTGCATACGGGTTATTCTCGAAGGTGTCGTCCATGTAAAAATCATGTTCGTCGTTGGACGAGGCTCGTTTGGGTCCTCCACGTCCGTTGCTGGAACCATTGTCTGCCGGCAGCTTTATACTCATGTACCTTGCGTTAAATGTGGTCCCTAGGATGGCTTTTAATGCATTGTCTGGCAACTCCGGACACTGTATATTCCGTCCACTGCAGCAAGTGATCCATAATAGAAGAAGTAATCCACAAATTTCAAAGAAAATATGACCCATTATGGGTATCTGAGTCAGTAAATCAAATGTTGTTCCCATCAACACGGTCAAAATTCAACTGAACGTAGTCGCTTCTATTTATCGGCATTTTATAGAAGAGTCCGCTTACCCTAGAAGATTACTCCGGGTTATTCCCAATAAATGAAGTGCTGGGAGAACACTTGCCCTACCTGGGTAGGAGTGAGTCTCACCAAAAGGTGTAAAGGGTTATTCTACCTGTGTTGTGGGTTTTACACAAGGCTGGTTTTATTGCTTCGTAATTCCCTATTCTTTCTTCCGCCTGGTTCTGTTGTGCATCTGCATTAGTAGTTTATTGTTTTCAACCCCTTATTAGGGCATAGTCTTAGGGAATTATGGTTTATTCTTAAGAAGTGTCTCCAGGAATATAAAAATTACCAATTTTACGACCTAGTTTTGATGTTTTTTTTTTCATACTAGCAAAACTTGATGTACTACATGACAGTTGTCTTGTAATGAACTGCCTTACCTGTTATTGTTTAGGCCTTGACGTTTCACTTTCGAATGTGACACGGATTAAATATTAGCAAAAGGGGCTTATCTAGCAGCATATCGAACAAGCCACTCGTAGACTGCCGGCACTCGTAAATTGCGCAAATACTAAAAGTCTGTATGAAGCGAAACATCATTCGAGCATACTATACATCATCATTCAGCCAGTCCATCATTAATTCTTTTCGCTCACACAGATATCACTTATAAGAAATAGTTTGAGAACAAAATACCAAGTACCCGCCTGAATCGAATGTAGATCCTATTTGCTACCCTTGAACTACCTTTGATGCATATCAGCCTTCCTATCTGATTGATCTTCTTTCCCATACTCATTCGCTAAGCGTTTCAAAAGGATGACGTGGATGATTAAGTAAACAAGAAAAGAGGACATCTTCATCCATTCTGGCTTCATCATCATCAAGAATACCTCAACGATGGGCGTTTGTTTTTTGAACGAAGACATGGAAGACATCGGAATAACCAATTAAAGTTGGCCTACAGCAGGGGGATCGTCCTGAGGCCTTTGCTTATTATTGTTGTCCTTGATAATTACTTGAAGGAAAACTCACAAACTCTAGATCTCATCAATTACTTTTTCCTGACGATGGAGGTATCTTAAGCGAGGATCAAATGTTCTTGCAGCGAAAAAATCTTTATGGGCGTCAAATCAGTCAAAAGAAAGACGTTTGCTGCACACACTTTTTCCAAACAGTTGTTTGGATGAAAAAATATTTCCCAAGTGCTAATAGTTCAAATATCCGGAATCCGTGAACGAAAATCCGAAAATTCTATTAAAAACAAAAACTTTTTTGTTAAGGATATACAAATTTGAAAATCAAGGTTTTTTCGAAATTTTCGTGGATTTTTTTCAATTAAAATGCATTTTTATTAACTCATTTTATAACCTTACATGCTAGACAAAATGCTTAATTCCAGCTTAGTTAACTTAACTATTTATGTATATACTAACTTGCTGGCCCTCTGCGGGCGCTCTAAGGTGAAATTTTCGTGGACTAAAGGCCATGAGTTCAAAATGCATTTTTTTTTTGTGAAATTTGTAGAAATGTTAAATGAGCCAGAAATATTCTTGTCCACTGATTGTTGAACGAAAATTAGTAAATTCTACTAAAACCGATCGTTTTTTGTCGAAGATATGAAAATTTGAAAATCGAGGTTTTTTTTCGATTTTTTTGTGGACTGAATCTTTTTTTCCGCAGCTTTACATACTTCGATTGCGCCACAGTTCGGTGTGGACATGGGTCTCAATTAACAAATCTGCCGAGGTAAGATCGATCGACAACTAACTGTTAGCTAATTGATGTTAATAAATATGCTCTAGCCACCTGAGTCGTTGCACCCTTAATGCTGAGGTTGATAGATCAAGGTCTACATCGCAGTCAAAGGATGTTTCTCGCCACTCGAAGAAATCACTTCCCCTACGTCGTTTTAAGCTTTCACCAATGTAGAAGGACAGTAAAGAGAGCCTGCCCGAGCATAAATATACGTATTGGTTGGTGTTCTCGTTGTCTGTAAACAACGTTTACTAGGGTCACAGAAACTAGGTCTCGCACAGTGATATTTGCGCACTGATAAGGGCGAAGGAGGAGAAAATCTTGAAGGAACGACGTAATAACAGAGATAAAAAAATGTTTCTAAAGTTCTGCTCATATGGAAAATTTGTACATTTTGAAAATAACATTTCATTGCATATATCATTATTAATTTTTCTATTTAATTTAGTTTATTTAGCATTCTTCAAGTGGATAAAAAGTCCGGTGACATCGGAGGAGCAAACGTTCCTTAAGGTTTGCTAGGCGAGTTGTGTTCACACATTTTGTGTTGTTTGCCGTCTGAGTTTCTTTCAAAAAAGCGCTACATGTATAACCATTTGTAATTAATACAAATTCTTTCTTTTAACGCAACTTATCTGCTTGTTTTTTCCCCAAAAAAATATCTAATACATTTATCTCCAAATATAAATCCCTATATTATTGATTTATCGTGCTGTAACAATTTACATAGTTTTTTCATATAGTTTAACAAAAAACCTTCTTTTGTCGTTTCAGACTCTTCTGCCGCTCAAGTAAAATCGATCCAAATGAAGACAGACTCCTCTCGAATAACCCAGACGACGATGATGGCTTTCTTCGTGTGGAAATTATTAAGGGAAAAAACATGAAAGAAATCACCGAAATGCAGAAACTTCAAATTTAATATTAATTTTTTGAATTATAAACAACTAGCTAAAATTAAGAAAAAAAAAAAACTAAATTAAGTGAAGCAAAAAAACTTGTAATTATAATGTAAACAAATTTTCTATTTTTAATCGTGATATTTAATGGAATTGTAAACAAAACTAAGAAGAAGGTAATTCCCAATATTTATTAGTTGATTCCTAAGTTCAGTGCATTTTAATAGGGTTTTGTTGCAACAATCTCCGAAAGATCAATTCTTAAAGCAAAGAAACTTAAAACGCCTATGTTTTCAATGTTTCCCAAGTTTAAAGTTAAAATAAAAATAAAATCCCATCCATTTATTTTCTATACATCCAGTTTTGAATTAATTTGAGTAATTTTTAAGATGTTAAAATATTAGTTTATAAATATTTTTTAATACGCTATGATCACATTAATTATTAAAAACCAGAACGGTTACTTTTTTTCACATTGTATAAACTATTTACACAAAAATTTTACATAAATAAACTATGCAATATGTATTTACCTTTTTGGAAAAAAGAAACATTTTGAGTTTTTTTTGTTGGAAGACGAACTTTCGAGGAAAGAGCTGCTTTAGGTGCAAGTGGAAAAGTGGTTTCAACTACTGAAAAATAACCATGGCGTAAACTGGATAAACTGGATAGTTTCAGGAAGCAGAGGAAGTAATGCGACTGTCACACAAGCACAATCAACATTGCGAATTCATGTAATACGCACACAATGCCGCTCTATAACTCAGGAAACCGTCTCTTTAACCTACCCCAACCACACAACAAGAGATGTGTAATGACTATTTCGAAGAGAAGAAAAAAAAATTGAACAAACACTTCTAAGAATAAAGTCAAAAGCATCGTGTCAGGATACAAAGCAAGCACCCATTTTCTTCGTAGTTTTGAAGGATTATTTTGATCAATACACTTGAATATTTGACTATGAAATATTTCTCCCACCCACTGTAAAATAAGTTGATGGTAATAAGCCTCGAGCTAGCGCCTACAACATACTTAGGTCGGCGTTCCAATCACCATCGTGAGCTTGCCTGAAAGAGTTCTAATTCGGGTGAAGAATCTTATAGGAAATGTTCATTCTTCGTTCTCACTTGGATGAATTGTCAATTACAAAAATTCAATTCAATAATTCAAAACCAATGGCCATTGGTACATCTGCTATATTCTATCCGAATCCTGATGTACTATGAAAGAATTAAGGAAGCTTAAATAAAAATGTCCACATTTAGCTCTCAAACAATTTGTATAATATCATCATTTTTATTTTAATAAATTATACAAATTTATTAATTGTAATCAATACTTCTCAACAGAATATTTATAATTAGTTTTGATACATGATTATTTAACAAAGGAAAATGAAAACAAATAAAACAAAATACCAATCATTTCAGTAATTCATATAAGTTTTGTTTTATTAATAAGACTCCATTGCGAAATTCTACAACACAATAACTAATTCTGTACGAACTCTTACTTATATTTAATTATGTTTTACTTAATTAAAACATTAATTTGTAATGTTTTATTGATTTTGAAATACATTGAGATGTTTATGATTGAAGAAAATGTTTATTTATTAATTTATTTCTTGTGATATAATATTTTTTTATTTTTGTTTCTTAAACTATTATTAAATGTGCTTATATATACAGTGAAACGTGAAATAGTCTTATTAGATTCAACTTGTATTCATTATATATTGAAGCAATAAAAAAATAAATTTGTCTTTATTTCAACCTTCTTTCTACTTTTTCTCGCTTACGCGCATTCTTAGTCATTAGTTTAAGTCTTTATTTTTATTAACGTTACACAATTTTATTTTGAAAAACTAATAATTAAAAAAAAAAGGTATTGTTAACAAAATTGATAAAATTATGATGATAGTAGCTGATTAGACATTTCCAGATAGATACTGGTAAATCTTGTGGTCAGCTGCTTAACACTATGTATTTTTGGGATTCGAAAAAAAAATCAGTGATTGCTAAATTTCAGCAAAGTAAAATTGACGTTCAAATGACGTCCTACCTACCACTTGCTTAAATCTTTAACTAACCATTAATCAGTTTTCGGACGGCCGGCGCTTCAGCCATAGAGCTGGTTAAACAATGAATCTTTTTCGTGAAAAAAACTTCCTGGAAACGTAATTTATCGAAACCGTTCAGTTGGCCACCGAGATCAGGCAGTCTAACGCATTAAGACAATTTTCCAAAAATTATAATATTTTTTAACTCCATTGAAATTGCCGAATATAAAAACTTATCGTATCTCATTCACATTTTGTTATCATTTTCTGAAGTCTGCCATAAGGTTCTTCACAACAATTATATGAAAGAAAAATCGAAAAACCATAGCCTATTAAATGGGGCAGCATATTATATTTAATTTTTCTGAATTTCTGTACGCCGGATAATTTTGAGTTTGGTTGAATGTAAAAACCCAATTTATACCAAAAATCCTTTTTAATTGACACAATTTCAAACAATCGTCGAAAAAAATGCATACTTCCTGGGTATGAATGTTTTGCAATTTTCTACCTAAACACGAAAAACTAAAGCCTATTCAAGGGGGCAACAAACTAGTTGCCCAAAAGTATTGCATACTTGCTGGCACTGAAAAAAATAGCACGCAGTAGGTACCTGCTGTTTTTCTGACTTTCTGAGCGCCTGGTAGATGGAATTTTGGTAAAGGCCAACCAGTCCCAGTTTTTTTCCACTTTTCGAATTGACAGCAACAATTTCAAACAAACGTCGAAAAAACATAACATACTTTCTGGGTATGAATGTTTTGCAGTTCGTACATAATCTTGAAAAAACTAAAGCCTATTGAAGGGGGCAACAGAGGCATACTTAGGACTATTGCATACTTTCTGGTACTGAAAATATAAACACGCAGTAGGTACCTACTGTTTTCCTGACTTTCTGAGCGCCTGGTAGGTTGGTCGAATTTATAGCTTTTGTGTGAACCAACTTATTCAAAAGTTTTTTTTGATTTCAAACAAACGACAAAAAGAGAATTGCATACTTTTTGGACATGAGTTATATTCTGATCATAGACGAAAGTCGAAAAACAAAAGCAATAATGACCTAAAACTACTGCATACTTTCAAGAACTAGGAAAAATATCGAGCGCCTGCTGCTTTTCTGATTTTATGAACGCCTGGTAATCAGAACAAAAAATTAAACCATATTTTTGCGTGCGTTTGAAATCTGAATTAGAAAAATTGCTATGGGGAAATAAAACCCGAAATAAAAATTTTCTTTTTAAATTCAAATATGACTGACAATGGTGTAAATGGTGAAAGAAAGCGCACATATTGGCCGTATTTCGAAAGTTTTTGAGAAACTACATACTTGTGAAGCGCCTTCTGGACCAATTACAGAATAAAAAACTAAATCGAAAAGCTAAGAACAAAAATAAATTCCGTATTGCCTTTGCCATCTCTCAAACATTCAACGCAGTGTGCATATCAGCTTTGGCAAGTTCTTCATATGGAATTGCTGCTGGGATTGTGTGATCCAGCACAAATATTTCAACATATTTATTTAAATTACTGTAGATACGTACGTAAGTATGTGCATGGAATGAAGGGAATTTCGTAAATCCATACTGTAATGCACGAGCTGTGGAAGATTTAATCCAAGAAACCTCTGGCTCCTTTGACTCCTTAATAGATCGTATTGAGTTATTTGGCTAAGGATCGCGGAAACTCCTAATGGGGTTCTGAACCACACCCGTCTCTTAATACTCCTTTAATATACGCAATGATTTCAGCAAAATTATAGCAAAGCGGAATACTCTGGGTCGATAGCAAGATATTGCTGAAGGTTCCGGCTTCTTGCTGTATATCTGTTCCTACGTATATTCAACGCGCCCGAATATAAGTGGTATTGCGGACAGATATTTTTTTTCAGGGAATTGAGATGGAAGATGAGATAAAATTTCTTGCTACCGTTAAGCCAATAAAATTTGACACAAGTCTTCTAACGAAGGAGTGCGTATTCTGGCGGGCATCAATTAAAATGTTTCCATTTAGTTGCACAATAAACATAACTTAATAAAAACAACTGAAACTGATGAAAATTAAAATTGTTAAAATAAAAACACAAACAAATATTTCACTGTTACAGGAATTTTTTTTTAAATGTATTTTCGTTTTATTATCTTTGAAATTTAGTTATTATTGGTTGAGACTTAACCTACTCCTCCGAAATAATTATTATGTTTTATAATTAGTGTAGTCCTTTTTTGTATATGTTTCAATTTTTTATTATTTATGTAAATTACTTAGCGGATAAGTCCGAATGGCTCAAGTCAAATTGTATATATTTTATTGATTTTTTTTTTTATTATTTATGTATATACTTTTATATATCTATATATTTATTTATATATATATCCATCAATGTATACAAGATTTTAACAAAATAAAATAAAATAATAATAATAATAATAATAATTATTAGAAAGAAACGAAACAAAATGTTACAAAAGGAAACTTATTAAATGTGTTCTAAAATTCACATACGCACAACAAAAGCACAGATGCGCCAATTGACGGTGTGCTCGTTCTTCTCTTTACATCATTCTTAAACTTTTCGGTTTTATTCTTTCTGTATGGTTCTTTTTCGTTTTCTTAAAATAAAAAAGCGCTCAACAAAGAAAAACAACGAAAACAAACAAAAAAAAATTAAGAAACTAAAAAAAAACTTAAACTAAATAAGCAGAAAAAAAGAAATATAAACATAAAATAAAATGTACAATATATATACCATGTCCTGATTGGAATTTAATTTACTTAAACCTCTGTGGAACGTCCACTCTCATCGGAGCGGGACATTTTGCGCTCTCTGCCTGGAATTCGCCCGGTAACTTGCTGCTGCTGCTGTGGAAGATGCTGTTGAGGCGGTTGCAGCTGGTGTGGATGTATCATACTAGGATGGGGGATCATCATTGCCGGATGATGATGATAGGCTTGCATCATGTGATGGCCGGGATATTGTTGTGGATGTTGTTGCTGTTGCTGCATCATGACACCGGAGGGTGGTTGAAAGCGCATTTTTGCGGCAGCAGCATTGGCTGCGGCTGCTACGACAGCAGCATTCTCTCGCGATGCACTGCTCGCTGTGGTTGATTGAAAGGAAATGGACATTCCGCTGTCTAGGGAGCCCACACTGCCGCGTCTTTGTGGTTTTTCGTTACCAACTACAAAAAGAAGGAATTCATTAGTGAAACAAAACAATAAGAGAATAAAATTAACGTACATTGCTCGTGCATATCCAGCAAACTGTTGCTGAGTGCACTTCTTTTAAGCTGTGCCGCTGTATCGTGATTGCCGTTCGCTGTATCACTACCTTGTGGCGACTGGAATGGACACGGACACACCTCAACATCAGCCACACCACTATCACGATTCTCTGAATTGCCGGGGGCACGGTTTCTCGCCGACTTTTGTCGTTCCAATTCAGCTTCTATGCGTAACGATTCCATTTCGTCCATCTCACTGATGCTCTCTTTTAAATCTTCAGCAAATTTACATCGATCGTGCTCGTTGCGAGCATTAAATGTAACCAGAGTTTTAGCGTCGACCTTTTGCGATAGCTGAATACAGAATGCATAGTTGGGAACGTCCAATAGAGTGACAACCATTCCGCATAGTGGGAAACTATTCCGGAATGTGTAAGTGACTGATGACTTCTTTTTGCTGAAGATCTTTGTGATCACAAGCAGATCATTGAAGAGGAATACCTCACGCTGGTGGACACCGGGTCGTTCCTTTTTATTTACATCGGGAATTTCGTACAGTCGGCAATAGCAGACCAGACGACGATGGGGCAGAGCTAGATTTGGTTTCTTTCCGACAATGGTTGCTTGAACTTTCATCACTTGGGTGACATGATCACTGCCAGGTTTGAATTCGTTAGCTTTGACGCGTTCATAGACGCCGGCCAACATATCACGATCAATATCGTGGCAATCATCAATGCCGCGTAGGTTCTTGATAAAGTCCTCGACACGCATTCGCCGTTCGGGCTTTAGGTTCGGTGTATGCAGGTCCGTATTTAGCATAATTATGGCGAATGCTAGAACGAAGATCTACGAAAGAAAATGATTATGTTGGAAAACAAAATCAAAACATTTGAACTTACCGTATCTGATGACCTTAAACGTCCAACAATATCCTGATTACACTGGCAGTAGCGCTGTGAAAAGATCTCCATGAGTCGCTCGATTTTCTGCGCCTCGCCAGGCATTCTGAAGTACGCTTGGAATTTCCTCAAAGCCACATCCACCTGCATGCCAGATAGGTCCAGCTCATTAGCAAAGCACTCCAAAACGGCCATATTGAAGGGATTTTGCAGGTTGCCAAGATATTCACCGATCATTTGCCTCGAGAGACCCTTTCGGGAAATCAAGAATCTCGCCACACCCTGGGGAGTGTTCTCCAGGAACCCTCTTTGGATCAAGTAAGTGATGCCCTTCTCGGGCTTCTTATTAAACAGGTTCAATCCGACTCTATACTGACGCTTGCGAATTGTTTCGGACACTTTATAGTTTTGTGTTGTGGTAGCGGCCACATTAAGCTGTTCAGCTTCGGCGTGTTGCTCATACTGGGCCGCACTGGTATGTGAACTCATATGTTCGTCCGAAATAACAACCATGCCAGCCGTAGTAGCTGGCGGATGGGATGCCATCATAAGCATATGATCGGGAGAGTGTGTGCTGAACTGGTTGGAGCTATTAAGAGCTGTACCACGTTTCCAAGTGTGCGGTGAATTAGACCGATCCGAGCCCAAATCACAGTTGGCTATGCGATCGGCTGATGTGGCACTGGAGTCACTACCGGAGCTCTGCACAGATGTAAGACTGCCATTCTCTGCTGTCTTGCACAGGCCATTCGTGCGGATCATAGATGGCGGAGGCGGGGTTTGTCGCATTTGTTGCAACATCTGTTGTTGGGCAGCAGCTTGTTGAGCGGTTATCGAAGACGTACGCTTTGGAACCTCCGGTGGCACTTTTTTGCGCTCAGAAGTCGTGACTAGCGCCTTTGGTCGCATATAAATTTGCGCCGCAGAATAGTATGGCGTATGAGGTGAGGTGCCTGGTACACAAGTTCCTCCAACGCTTACCCACGATGCATTCAGCGATGAGTCCAAATGACTCGAGTTCGAACCGAAGCTAACATCATGTGGAATCGCATGGTATGTCGATTGAGCCGATACATAATGAGGCCCGCCAATGTTCGCCTGCATTTGGGCGGCTGAGCTGTAGTAATGCTGTTCGGTGGCATGCAGCAAATTCACATGCGGATGGGATGAGGTGGATGACGCTGTTGATGCCGATGAGGCCGTGGAAGCTGCTGAGCCTGCACCTGAAATAACCGAAGACTGTGACCAACACGTACTATGTACTGCCGGCATCGGCGATGTATTACCCGATTGACTTCTGGGTATTGGACTGGAGTCAAGATGACGACGTTCGCGCAGCGACATCGATCGTGTTGGTGGTGTTCGGGATGCACTATTACCACCAGCTCCTGGAGGGCCGGCCATAATGGTGACACGCGGCTGATGGGAGTGCTGCATCTGCTGTTGCTGGCATTGCTGTTGTGGATGATCCAACTGAGATTCTGTTGCGCTACCATATGCAGAAGATGACGATGTGTTCGATGGTGGACCGTCATCGGCGGCAGCGGCAGCTGCAACAGCAGCAGCAGCACTCATCATCATTCTTCGGCTGAGACGTTTCTCTGCTTTGGCCATGGCTGTGATCGAGGCGAACTTCTTCACCATCATAAAGTGTCGGAAGGCACGCTGAATTGTAATGGCGGCGTTTCGGGCGCGTACTCCACCGTATTTACGCTCAAGCAGCTCAATTCGTTTCTCCTGCAAGTCCTGGGAGAGTTCGTACCTGCAAAGATAATTAAAAAAACAAGAAAACTTAAGTAACAATTCCATCGAAAGATCAAAGAAAAAAGTATTTATTTACATTCGATAGAGCATCGGGAGAAGTTAATTACTAAACAGTGACTCTTCTGATGGAAATCCCTTTGAGAGCGCTAGATCAAAGATCTCCGGACATGCTGCACTATCGGACAATAAAATGTTTCTAAGAGTTTCACATCTGCATTAAATGCATCTGAGGCAGCAGTTGCGTGCATAACGAAACGTTGACTGAGGAGAAAATGCAGTAAAGTAAAAATATCTTACAACCCTCAGCACTCAGCTGGCTATAACAATTCTTCAAGGGTGCGAACTGAGAAGTTGTGTTGCATTCTCTTTTTCACATTCTTCATATAAAGGAGGGGAATTTAAAGACACCCCAAGTCCATGAAAATTTCGGATATATTTCTGCGTGCTCAAGGGTCTATAAAATTCTAAGTATCTAAATTTAATCATATATCGGGAAGAATTAAAACAGGCATACCAACAGTGAATGACGGAAGCGAGGGAGGACCTTTGTTTAATTAGCGCGCGTAGATGAGTTGTATCGGAATTGAATGCGTTGTTTCTTTCTACGAGTTGCCATGAACAAGGTGAAGGAAGTGCACACGTAAAACGTTTATTATCAACAATAAATATATTCATCGCACGAAGGGCGACGCACAATACGAACGAATGGCAAAGAAGAAAGGCGAGAAAGCATGGAGGGGAAATTTAATTTTCATTACCAAGTAGGACATACCCTGGCTGTTTTGGGATGATTTTGATGGACAAAAGCAAAAACAATCAGAAGAAAACCTCTGTAGAAAAATCTGAGCACATAATGGAAGAAGATAAGATTAACGCATATTAAAGTGTGGTTAGGTAAGGGCTCTACCAATTACTGCTTTGCTAGAGGAGAGTGAAGATAACTCAACTAAAACTTAATCATATTTCGATTAAATAGCTGAATTATTGGACCCATTTAAAGATACACACTTGTTGCCTGTAGAGAAAACAATTTACATCAACCGTTTATAAAGGCTGGGAAAAATAAGAGACATTACTCCATTAAAGAGCGTTTAGAAATTAAAAAGCTGCGCAAAAAGGGGTAAACTGTGGGGCGAAAAAATGCAGAACCTTAAGATTCATAACGCTTTAAAAGAACAAAAAAGCCGACCGATCGACAATTGCTAAGGACGTCCAAGAAAACTCCATTCGCTTGTTCCAAGCGTTTAAGAGCTGAGCTTAAAGCTCTGGTCTGCACTCGTTCAATAAGGATTAGGCTCATAAGAAGGTGGAATGCAAGAAAAAGTAGCAAGAAAGGCAAGAAAGGACTTTGCAGAATGGAAATTGCACCGCCAGAATTGGAAAAGTGACAACATGTATGTGCGATGTCCTTAAAACTAGAAATTCAATCCTTCATACACCAGGAAGACAATGAAGCATTGCGGTGGCTACATTATAATTTGGGGCTGTTTTTCGAGGTATGGAGCTATGAACGCCGTGGGATACAAAGATATAATGTAGAACTCCACGTTATAATATGCAAAGGAAAGCATGCCACTTAAGTGGGAATATCAACAAGATAACGACCCCGAGCACTGTTCAAAGCGTGTAAAAACCTGGTTCCAAACAAACGGAGTTAAGGTAATGAATTGGCCGTCGCAGTCATCAGATCTAAACTGAATCGAACATCTTTGAGGGTCTTGAAAAGGAAAGTTTCAGAGAGAAGATCATTTGTGGCAGGAATTCTTTTCCGATTTCAATATACAGAGAACTGGTCGAATCTAGCTGAGCTGAAAAATTACGGAAGGCCGCTAAATAATAAAAAAGCAAAGAAAGTTCACGTTTTGTAAGTAACACTTAAATAATATTTAGTCGTCTTGTCCGTATATATACTATGTATAAAAAAGCTTCAATAGCAGTTTAAAACCTTCAACAAAGCTGTCAGGTTTACAAAATGTTTTTGTTTTGGAATGACAGTTCCACAAATGGTGAGGTTTTGACCAGCAGTTTATTTCCGATTCTCAAAAACAACGAAGATAAATTACAATCATCAGTGAAGTGACGAAACCACGGACCTGATGAAATCTTATGACGAAATACTCCTGTAGTAAGAATTTATGCAGGAACTTTAAGTTTAAACGAATGATAATACATTGAGTTATTTTTTTTGCAGAATTTTGGGAGTTGTTGAAAAATTAATAAAAGTCTTTTTGTTTTTATTCATAATCCATGAATGACCATGCTGACGCTGATTCCAAATCTCTCGGAATGCTTGATAGTCGAATAAAATCAGGAATACGTACAATACAGGTCACTTTATTGTTGGTAGGGACTTCACTTGCCCTTAAAAATTACTTCTGCGAAAGTTTCGAATTTTAAGCATTTTCTTAACCAGACAACGTTTACATTATAAGCATCAAATACCTCCAGCACAAATCATGTTTTAACCTACTTATTTATGTTTAATTGCCTTTGAATAGCCATCACTGTATAAACATTTGAATTCAGTCTATTTTATTCAAAAAAAACTTGAACTATATTCTTGCTTTGAGAATACAAATGTACAAGTAAATATTCAGTACAAAATTTTATAGATCGATGTTGACTTTCCCTTTAATATTTGCCTACAGATTCGATATTAATATTTCATATTTTTGTCAATGATTCATTCAAACACCCATTAAGGGCAGTAATTATATTTTCACTGAAGCGTTAATAATTTGATTTTTATAACCATTTTCAAAACTTTATTTGTAAGCGAGTTGAAAATAATACCATACAGCCACGTTCAAATTAAAGGGAAATGATGGTGACGGTTGCTTTACACATCAAACTACTCCCATTTGACAAAGATCAAAGTCAAGTTTTGAAAAAAAAACTAAATGAATTTGTCAGAATTTTTGAAAAAAAAAATTGAGCAGCGCTTTTCGCGCCTAAAAGAATTGGTAAACTTTTCACGAACAGCTGCAGAATCTTTTCTTTACCTTTAATCCTTTTCTATTTGAATAAATTGATCCATCAAATTAAGGACATTCTTTGTTTTCCAATTTATTCACTGCCCTCTTGAGTAGCGAAATAAATCAATAGTGCCAATAAGTACCCCTTTTTATTAACCCTATTTTCAGATCACAATCCACTTCAAATTATTCCAAATTCGATATTCGACGACACTTCTGCTTTGTGCCAAAATACATGCAAATTGGATTCATTGTCTTTTTTTGATTGTTAACCTTAAACCATTGTCTATTCGCAAATGTATACCTTTTATTGTTCCCACCAATGAAAAGGATAAAGAAAAGAAAAAGGGACTCACTCTTAATACAATGAAACGAAGTCATCGCATAAAAAGAAAACCTTCGCGGTAGGTAAGACAGCTCGGGTAGTTCATCTCTTTTTATTAACGTATTTTAAATACAAATTACCCTATTTGGATTCCCCCGCAGCCGTTAACGTGTCTGTCGCTTCGTTTAATCCCAAGATCGACATCTTTCAACCCAAAGATAAAGAGGTAATCATATGAGTTCTGGACAAGGTATACTTTTGATAAACTTCGTGTGTGGCCTGCAGCCTGTTCATAGGTTGAAGATGAACTCATCTAGTCACAAAGAAGGTTATTGATGTCATTGATAGTGTAACACCGCAGGAGCACGCCCATGGGTTTCCGAAATGTTTTGATTATCTTGTAAAGATACACTGTCACGGTGCGGAATGTAAGATGCGTGTAATGTAACTTGAAGATAGAAGAGTTGAAAGACGTTTAAAGTAAAAACTGACACTGTACAAGATTGAAATGCCCATAACCAAATACAGCTGGGAAGAACTTGCGTGTTCTTCAAAGGAACACATTCTGTTTTGGAAATCTGACCAGTCATTAACGGTGTTCTTCGTGCTCTTACGAGTATTCAATGAAGTAAGGGGTGAGTCATAAAAGTACGAAGACAATTTTCGTAACATTCTAGAGGTCCAGATATAAAAAAATATAAAAAATAGAATAAAAAAGGCCGAAGAGCCGAAGGCTGAGTAATATGCTGTAGCAATTGAAGAACTATGCATATCCTTATCTCACCTTTCTTTCCTCCTGATCTCTTCTACTGACACTATGTTGGGAAACAGTGAAAACGTTTTCATTCGTTGTTCTTTAAACGCGCGTGAATTATGAATAAAAGATTTTAGACATTTTTCTACTGGAAGATCATGTCACTAAGTTCTTTCAAAGGCGCCTGCCATTACGGATTAATAAGAACGTTTTTCTGCTCTCGCATGATAAGTCTCAAAAGCAAGATCTTTGAATATTTGTTCAAGTGCGAAGAAAGTCCTTCGTATAGATAAGAGGCCAACGAGGATCTCGAAACGAGTTCTTTGTACTCTGAGCTCATAGATGGAATGAGTTGGTAAAAGGAATTTAGAATCGTTTCTTTTGAAGTAGCCAAGTCGTTATCTCATAAATAAATTGACAGGATCAGGAATACTGCATTAGAGCTTCAGAATGCCACAAAGTTAAAAAAAACTTTAAGTTCTTAGAGAGCGAAGGCAAGAGGTTAAAGTAAATTGAGAGATTGCAGACATTCAAGCGGGATCTACAAGCAAAAAGGACATAGACTGGGATAAAGACGGAAACAATGTAGTGAATCACGAAGTGCTGCCAGGAAGAAGGAAGAGCCATTCACGACTTACAATGGCCTACAACAATTCCACACATTTAACTGTAATGGTGTGAAAGTAGTGTACCGGCTTTCAAAGGATTTGGGAGGGTACAAACTTGTCTGATTGAACTATATTAGTGTGGTTTTAGGCCATTTAAGTCCGAATTCGATCAAATTTCGACTCTATGGCAAATCTTTGAAAAACACAAAAGTTCCAAATCGATATTCATCGCCTGTACATCGACTTTAAAATCCGCGCATGGGAGCATGTATAGTATAGATACATACTATCTTTCGGCATAATTCGACCGACTATGCGAATAATGATAAATAGGACCTCAAGATGAAGGATTTCATAACGAAAAATGCATATGTGAATTGCTGTCAACCATAAGCAACATTAAATAAAGACGAATCGTACAAATCCTCCTACCTGAGGAAGGTAGGTAGGATATTGACCCGAATAACATAAAGAAAGACCTCGATGACCGCACAACTGCAAAGGGACTTGTAACCTCAAGACTAAGCTGGCTTGAGAGAC
Organism: Orthonevra nobilis; assembly: GCA_963555765.1. Lineage (NCBI taxonomy): Eukaryota > Metazoa > Arthropoda > Insecta > Diptera > Syrphidae > Orthonevra > Orthonevra nobilis. Next base: position 15,720,062 of record OY743227.1, on the reverse strand, counting down.
TTGAAAGTTGAGGCTATGAAGGCTGTTCTACTAATAATTTCGCCAAAACCAAACATTTATAGGCAAAACCTTATCTTTTATAATTTATAATTCCATATCAATGCGTTCCAATTATCAGTTTCCAAGATAAGTCCGGTATTTCTTAATCATATTTTTAATGTATAAAAGAAAACACTTTAAATTATTAATATTTTGTCCTCAGTCAGAGAAATATGTAAAATTGAATATTAATTGTCAATTTAGGCATGAAATTGACATTAACAAAATGACAGTAAATTGTTTTTTGATTACCAAATACCACATACGACATACCACATAAACTTTATCCGAATTGTGCAGAATTTCCTATACGTATTCGCAGCATCATCCTCCTCGCCATCAATGCTGGTGCCTTCATCATTCTCATCATAGACCGGAACTTCCACAACATTCGTCACTTTATTAGTGGGATAGGCTTTCAAACTTCGTCGACGTTCGATGCTCGCCCACTTGCGAATTGAATGCAAACTCTGACGTCGTCTATCATGTCGCGTCGATAATGTCTTCCCACACCCGCTCTCCGATAGGGATGTCGACGACCACAACAAGGGGTATGGTGGTGTCGAAATAGTTTCCGTTCCACCTCCCCCTACTGCAATTGGAGCTGGAAAAGACGTTACCGCAACACGTGCTAGGGTTGTTGCAGACTCCCACTGAATAAATCTGCCATTCACGTTGACGTCAACAAAATTAGTTTTCGAATTCATTTTCCGCACTACGTCGGCACATTTTAAACTTTGACACTGGCACAAGGATGCGCATTTTTCGTGGTTTTTATCATTTTTGGAAAACGATCCGGCTACACCAAATTGTTATCTTTTATTGCCAATAAAAAAAAAGAAGCGATTTTGTTAAATTAAAGACCCCGAAATGTGATATACTATTCGCGGGTTTTTTCAAAGACTAATTGGAACGAAACGGGAAACCGATTGAACATATCCAAAAACACTGTCAAAGCTGATGGAAAAATATTCAAATTTTTGTATTCCTGTTTTTTGTTTGATGGTTTTCTGTGTTATCAGAAAAGGGTTGCAAATGTGTGCGACTTGTGCAAATGTAGTTTAAGATAAGGTAGATAATTTTGCAAAATTATTATTCGCGGTGTTTGTTTATGGTTTCCGATAAGCTTTTGTGGGGAATCTCAAGAGGGTTTTTTTTTTCAAAAAAATTGTTTTAATTTTTCTTTTTTATTCGTCAGTCGTTCTATATAAAGAACTCGTAAATATATAGTAGATATAAACTCCTTTAGGAGGGGTCCCTTTTTTAGCAGATCTTCTTTAGATAGTGGACTGATGGATACACCTTTTGTCAGATGACATATAAACAGAAGTGTACTACATAAACTTTTGATTTGGGAACGTGCCTTAGTCTTATAAATCAAATTCTTATGTTTTTTTTTTCTTTTGATTCAGATCAAAGCAGCTCTTTTTAGACAAATCCTTAGGGGATTATGTTTTGGAACCCAATTGGGTCAAACATGACACTAGTGTTGAAAGCTCTAAAGTCAATTTGGTATCTGTTTATAGAGGCTGTTGAGTGTGCTCGTAATCAGACATGACAGACGTAAATGAGTGACGTCGACACTTGTGTCTTAATCGTTTTTTTGTTTTGTTTTTTGTGTGAATAAAATGGTTTATGTACGCTTAGATAACTTTGGTCAGGTGTTTTGGGGATAAATTTGTTTAAATATGTACAAAATTGTGTAATTGCGTCAACGTGTGGGATTTGTTTACTTTGGTTTTATAAGACAATTGATCTTTGGGATGACATGGACAGAGCTGTGTATGTGAGTTGATTTATATGAGTCACAAATGCAAACGATATATTTTATATTGACCTTTGCGAAACTGTTTAAGTAGACCTTGAGTTCTGTTTGTAAACAAGAATTCTCAGAACCAATCCAAGCAGTAATCACAATGCAGCGTTTTTATTTTCGAACTTGGAAGAACGCGAACTTATTTGAGGTGCTTTACTTATCTGATTGAAACTTATCATCAATCAAAGACTCGATTGTCTGGAAGATAAACTAAGTGTGCTTTAGACGAGCAAAAAAAAAAACACCGAAATACTTGAAGAGGGTGTTGTTATCGTTTTTAACGATTTTAAAGTATTATCGTGTTTTCTTGAATGACGCAAGTAAATTGTTAATCGCAAGCAGAGGGTGAATCTAGTTGCAGACGTTTTAAATGTACATACAACTTATTAAAAAAAAAAAATAAAGAGATCAATCCCATGACTAGATACGCTTTTCCATAAAAACACACTTTATGACAACTCTAACCTCAATCATTAATAAAATCTTTGAGCAGTTTAAGGTAGGTATTTATTATAAGCTTGCTTTCATTTGTTTACTGAGTGAACAAAATTAAGAAAAATTATCACTTTAACTACGCTCTCTAGCCTACGATAAACCTATAGCCACATTTCAGATGCAGTCCTGTCCGACTTGCCCTTTTCTACTGAGCTCTGGATTTCGCCTTGCTTTGTGTGTGCACCGAGTTTTCGGATACATCAAGCACTAAGGGAATGAACTAAACCTGCGGTTGAAACAGGATTGAAGTTAAATCTAAAGAAAAATAAATTCCCGTCAGCTTCAAGTTCCCTGCATTATCTGATGCTATTAAAAAGTCCTACGCTATTATGATTTTCGGGTGATTTCGGTGAGTCAGAAAAGGTCAAATTGGATTAATTAGGATCATGGTGATGCCACAGAAAATGTTGTTAGACTTATTTCCCTATGAGAGATTTCGTATGAGAAATGGTTAACATAGATAAGAGCTTTGCTGATTGCTAGTTCAGATAGTCCATAGGAACACAACACTTTAGGAGCATACTTCTCTGTATGGAAACTTTTGCTGAAAAATCTGTGCCTAAAAGAACGATGGACTGAAGTTTGCCAGAATGAATTTTAAGGAAAATAACTATAAGAGTTGCAATCGTTTGCTTTAAACCAGCTAAATCACGGTACATTTAAAGAAGTACTGATCAAAAATAATTGTAATTGACCGCTCCAATGCCCAAAATTCTTGATGGATTGAAGAGCAAAAATTCCACTTGCGGGTTTATTCACAATATTAAACCTTTTGGATAGTCTGTATAAGCTCTTTAAGGTCTGGAGCTGTGAAAATGTATTTTTTTTATGTTCAGAGATTCCAGCAGTAAACGTTAAAGATGTATTGGATTTCAATTTAAAATATGAGAGATAAATCGATTAAGCTTTTGGTTAACTTAAGGCAAAACCTTTCAATCAATTTGAATATGTTCTTTTTAGTGATTTAAGTGAGTTTTATACACTTTGAGGAACGGCATGCGGGCTGATAATGTGAACTCCTTTGCAAAAATAAAGGCGCTATCAAAAACGCGTTTCTTTTCTTATTTTCGACCTTCTACTGACTTAAGTCAATGTGAGATTGACTCATATATCAGAGGAAAGAAGTTGACATATCAAGTTGTAAATTTCTATAACTCTAGTGGCATGTACACGATCCTTTCCTTACTGCCGCAAAGAAAGATATTGTAAAATAAAGCAATTGTAAAAAGAACTACGGTCGCAGTGTACAAAAACAAAAAGAAAGAACTGCTATTCTACGCAAGTAAACAAACAAAACTCCATCTTTTCAATTCCAACGAAATAATTTTCTCTCTTTTTCCTTACAGGTTATGAAAAACAAACATCAAACACTCAAAGGTCACCAATGCCAATATCACAGCTGACGCAGCCCCAATCCAAAAAAGAATACATCATACTATGGCATTTTCCACTTGCATTTCACAAAATTAGCATAAAAAATGTATCTTCTTTATTTTTCACAAAACAAAAGAAAGGATTCTATTTTTGCAAAGAAAAAGCTTGGAATGAATGCGGCAAAGCAACAAGAATCTGTTTTAAAGCAGTCGTCAGAGAATAGACATTTTCATGAGTAATTCGGGAAAACATTTTCCAATAAAAAAAGAAAAACATTTTCAGAACATACATACTTGTAGTATGTTCACGAAATAGGTAGAGAGGAAATAATTTCGGACTTTGGTGACAGATACGCACTAACATGAAACAGATGATGGCATTTATTTTCGAAAACCGTAAACGAGCTCTATACTTTGCTAGTACGTATTTATAGTCATTTATCCGAAGTAATGAGAAGCGCATTATGTATTTAATTAAATTAATTAACTCGTAGTTCACTGCACTTGAAAATAAAATTATACTAAGGACCTGCGTACAGCACATAAAACAAGCACATTCAAAATACGGGAGCAAAGAACTATGCAGTCAGTTAAACCCTATACAGTCAAAAGCATTTTGTTTATTTTTACTCCTAAAAAGCAAAAGTTTTGTAGCTGAAGCGTGTTGCAGAAGGACGACAATCTGAGTGGGTAGTTATGAAGGAATTAATTTGAAATTAATCCTTTGAGCTATGTTTTTTTTTTTTAAGTAGTAACTCGAAAATTATTCTAGAGAATTTAGCTTCTGAAATTCTAAAATAATTTCAAACAAAGTCAATCCGTGGGTTTTTAACCCAGAGTGGATTGGAAAAGTTAACCAAATTAAAACATTCGAGGGGTTACGTTGGAAAATAATTGACATTTCCAGAACAATAAACTTGTTTTCGAGTTGAGTGGTTTTTGAATCGAAAATTTAAGGACAGGAATCGTTTACTGTATCGAAAACTCCGTTGTGCGATATCTAATTAGGACATTAAACACGCATCGATGATATAAAAAGGAGTCCTTTTTAATTGTGTTTTTTAATCAGGAGTAAATTCAGGAAGTTGAGTTTAATATTTTACGTTAAAGCCAGATATATGCATAGACGATGAGCAATATTGTCGTGCGTACTTATTTTATTTGGCCGAATAGGTCAGAGTGGACCTTGAAACTTCAGCAATACGTTCGGAGATTGTTATTAACTTTAATGAGATAGGAATGGAAAAAGTGTGTCTGATTTGTGTGGGGTTTTCCCTTTTTTAGAACGCTATTTGTAGGTTTTAGTAAATTCGACATAGAAAGAAAAGCATCAAGTTTCTGTATAAAAACAAGGATTCTTAAATCAGCGCCCACAGGAGGTTAGATGCAACACTGAAAACCGAACCTCGTTTTAAGAATCAAGCTTTAGTGGATGCCAAAGCGCTGGATATAGACAACTGGATGCACCCTTTCTCGACATTGGAATGATAGAGGGATGTGCCATGTATTTGGCAGAGACTCTTCACGAGTTAGGAGCCCATTCAGTCAGGGAAACTTAAAAAAAACTACAAAAAACAGGCAAAATATCGTAGAAACGTTTCGTAAGATTCCTACTGCCTTCTACCGCTACAAATCTGAATCGCATTTACCATAAAGAACGTGGTTACTTTTAAGGTCCAATTGACACATGAATCAGCAGACCAATCATAACACCATACATTTGCAAATTGTGTAATGGAAATGAATGAACAAGATCATGCTTTTTTCATTCCCGTTTGTCTAGGCACGTAAACAAACAATAGAGTCGCATCCATAAAACTTAAGAGAATCAGTAAAACACCCTCCACAACGTTGTTCTGTGCTTGTAATTGCCCCATATTTTTTTCAAGAATGACTTATAAAAGTCGATTGATTTCATTACCGAACGTCAATCGACTTTTTGGTTTTTTAAAAATTCACAAGCGTTCTTTTCTACTAAATATTCCTAGCTATAAATAAAATCGTGTTGACTTCTTCTTCTGGACTCGAAAATGAAGAACACCTTTGATTCGTTGGAGGATATACAAACTTTGTACGAACTCGAATTTTGCAATTTTGCCACCCCATGGGAAATCTGCCATCAGGCCACGATAAAAAAAAAATCATGACATAATTTATGTCATTTCAACTTTCATTCGTATTTCACAAAACATTCCAATTTGACTCAACCTACAAAAAAAAGTGCATCACTTAGTTTGCGTCCATGAGACAAAAAAAAAAAAACATTGAGAGCTTAAATTTATCTACAAACTGCACCTAGAGTTGTCCTTTCTACACTAGTCTTAAAAGCAAACATTTGCAATTCAGTTTACATTGAGCAACAACAACAACAACAGAAGCAACATCAACAAACAAGACTCAACTAACCCTGAGGAGAAACGTTTGTAACGTTGAATAAGTTCAACAATTTTCTTCATGGCTCGGTGAAGTATATTAAACGGCAAACAACAACACGTACAGCGCCGCTTATGTGACATTTATTTGAGTTTCCTGTATTTCTTATCACCAAGAAAATTATACAAATTTATGGTTTCCCCTTTTTTGAATTAAATCCGCGATGATTTAATATTCGCTTTCCAGTATTTATTGGTTTAATCAACCCACACAAGACACCATCGTCGTAGTCGTCAGACTTTCGTGTCATTCACATTAAAAAAAAAACAAACGTTTTCGAAAACACCGTTTTCAACATATCACTCTTGCGTTAAATTTGGAATCTCAATTCTGTACAGTGTATATAAATATGTAGAGCAGATACGTTTTTGCATCACAAAAATTCACGGGACAGTTTACACGTAGCGCTTTGCATCTTAGGCAAACGAACCGGCCAGATTATTCTGTGTGTTTAGGGCTTACTCTTGCGACATTTTAATCACTCATCTTGAAAAATCTTTAGCACAAACAGGGGCATGACGAATCGGACTGTCATTTCTGATTTAAAACAGTCCAAGATGGAAAACAAAAACAACACAATTTTGATTGTTGCGAAACGAGAAAGACGTGCAAACAGTGTTTCTTTTTTTAATCCAGTCAAAGCCACAAGGCAATACCCGCGTCTACTCCCGAATGTGAACTAGAAGCACCAATAGAACACCGTGTCCAAAAACAAGTCTTCCATTCGAAAATTCAAACTGACTCTCATCTGGATCTCAATCGGAATGGAAATATCCACTCTTCTCTTGTTTTTGAGTCTCTTTTCCATCTATTTTCGGAGATTCAAGAGAAGAGGTACGTTTTCCTAAATTTTTTGTTTTTCTTTAAAAACTTTTCCGAGGCAAATGACTTCAGCCAAAAGAAACTTTTCTTTTTTTTTTTTTTAAGAAGAAAAAAAGTTACACAAACAAGTCATTTCAAGGAAACATGAAAGAGTTTAAGGTGGGGGTCGGGTAAGAAGTTTCTCGGAAGAAAATATGCAGCCAAATTGGTGGAGCCTCGTAAATTTCACTGCAAAATAATTTTAATTATGCGACTTGCTTCCCGATATGGAGGGATCATTGTCTACCTCGAAATAGGTTCGATGCCAAGAATTTGTTTAGCAGGATGCCATAGATTCGGAGGACCATGCTTAATGTGATTTAGATGCAATTTGTCGAAGCCATTAAGGCTGGAGGCGTGTGCATTAGGTACGATGCAACATGCATGGACTGATGCATTGCTTGATGGTGACACGAAAATAAGGACTTTTTGGTGGAACATTTTAAATTTATGGATAAGTACAGTACTTGTAATTTTGAGGCATGACTTGTTGTGTCTGTAAAGTGGAAATTTCTATAAACAATTCGGGATAAAGCGTTGGGAAATGAGTTGTTTACATTTTGAATGTGTTTAAGCTTTGAAAGGAAAGGAAATCAAATGTTGATCTTTGCACGAGACGACTGATTCACTGGATTTTCAAGAGGCTCATCAGATGCTCATGACGACGAAGTAATTAGACAGCTGAGAAATGTTGTTGAGGGTTGTGGTAGATTTTTTAAGTGGGCTTTGTTCGACTTGTTATTGTTATAATGAATTGTATACAGTTGAAGTTTGTAGTAGAACTTAATTTATGGAAATTAATCTTGGTGGAGTTGTTGACGAATAGAAATAGTCTCATCGTATCTAACTGCGCTAAATGATAAAGCGATTAGGATAGCTTGAAGTACACGTTGAATGTATCGGCTTCTCGAACTTAATTGCAAAACAGCTAATGTTGCTCTGCAATTTTTTTAAATAAATAATGTAATCAACGTAAAACTGTTCCTGCATCAACGCAGGTTTCGAATTTTGGTATTCCAAAAGAGGGTGAAAAGGGACTCGCTAAAACTTATTTCGGAAAAAAAATGGAACGGATGCAAAATTTTTACTTTAAGAAAATCTATTTCAATGCATTTCTTGTCTACCACAAAACAAGTTTTCCAAAAAGGCAAGTCTGTTGAAACAGTTCTTCATGAAGTACCAATAATTGAACCTCATTGTACTACAAGGAATTTTCACTTGGTTCTTGTCTTGACACTGAAGGCACCTTTAATTAAATAACTAAGGCGCTTCCGAGAGCATGAGTCAGTAAACGTCTCAGAAGATGTTTAGCCGTAGCTAAACAGTTGAATGGGACCACATTTGCTCCAAGCAACATCATATAATAGGTTCCTCGTCATCAAGGTATTCTTAAATGAAAAAGGTTAACTGGGAGAACTTATTACTTCAGAATCCATATTAGTTTTAGAACCAATGGAGTAAATTTTTCAGTAAGTGAATGTAGAACGTTTCAACACCCAAAACAAAATCTAGTCTTAATTTTGCACAAGGCACCATATTCAATAAGGCAACGCTCAATAATGACAAAAGTTTGCTGAATCTTAAACCCAAACTTATTCTCTGTACAAAAAAATACCAAATACCACTCTCTAGTCTCGTGTTGGACATCTTCTGCTTCAGCAGATCTAAGAGTGTATTTAAGGCTTCTTGCCTAATATTATACAGTACCAAAAAATAACCTTACCTTATTTCACGTCAGCTATCAGCAGCGCACATTCTTCTAAGCCGTGCTCAGGTATGCCGATCACCACTGAAGGTTTTAAGGAAGCGGTCATCGAGCTCAACCGGCTATGGAGATGCTAGCCTGGGTAATGAAAAATCTGACGCTCTTACAGAAAAGGCTCGGCATCGGCACAACACTTAATAGACTATTGTTAATCAATCAACAGACCAGGACCCGACGTGAACATTGAAGTGCATCTGGAACCAGTAAGCATTCAATGAGTCGGTAAGGAGAACTCTAATCAAGCAGGAACAGTACCTGTTAAGACCCATGTTAGGTCACAAATTAAAAACTACCGGGAAAAAGAGCCTGTTTTGAAGAGGATGAAATGGCTTTACTTTTTATTTTCCAATTAACCTGGATTAGTATGGCCACTTTATATAGACAACTCCTCCAAGAGAATGAGCTGATCAAAGTAAACCTCTTCAGTCATTTTGCACGTACAATCAGCAGACTAAGAGCTAGACTATTAACGATTAACACAATTCTTCCGAGGGTTGAGCGTATTGAATCGACCTTTCCAGTCTGCTTAACTCTGCAAAGGTCATTTAATTGGCTTATCGCACGCGTAAAAGGCAATGTAATGGATGTCCTTATTGAATGTTGGATAATTTTTTTTCGGAAGCGATTTTTTTTTTGCTTCTGCTACAAGCTTTTGACGAAGGCTCTTTACAAATAAAGTCACAACGCTTTGGGAGGGGCTTTTATCTTTGCCAGTTCAAAAGACACGAAGTTTATACTCGTACAATTATCTGTCAAAGCACTTCACAGAATCACAGTGCACTATGTTATTCTTTTGCTATTAAACTGGTATCTATATAATACCTTAAGCTTTGGCTTGTGTGTGAAGCCCAGGTGCATAATAAAAATAAAGCTCCGTGTGCACTTATGTAACAAAACTATAAAACAAGGCCAAGAGTAAACAAGACATAAAAACACTTAAAACCCAGAGCTTAACTCTGACAATATTTCTGTGAAACTTCTTGAGTTTACCATTCAAGCAGACTTATAAAAAGGGTTATACGAGTACAGATATGTAAATATTCACTGTCATTTTATTTGAATACTTGCCTCCTAAGCAACGGACGGTATTCCCATAAAATTGGCTTTTAAATTCTAAGATTTCTTTCACATTTGAACAATTCCTTGGGTTGTGTTTGCACTTCACTATCACGGATTTTTATCTTTTTACCTTTTGAATTGCTTGAATTGGTAATCTTGGTAGGTATGCTTTTTTCAAACACGTCTTCGCGAATTCTCCATAGATAAACACCAAAAACGTACGCGAATACATTTAAATATTTTTCAGACCCAAAATAAAATCAAGACTCTCGAAGAGGGTGGCTTCGTTGTCGCGAACTGATAAGATCTCAATCTGGCGCGAGCACCTTTGTCGTAGGTGATTCTTAAGACCGCAACCGCGCACAGTGTTGATGCCTTTTCGCTCGAAAACACTAAATACATTTAGAATCGAAAGTACATTTTCTCGTTTTGCGTTTCGGTTCGAGAACGTCAACACAAAGCTTTGTGGTGTGTTTGGGTGAAAATTTGTCACAAGTCACAGCGCCCAGATTAGGATTGCGTTTACGAGTGTATGTATTTTTTTTTTCTGTTCTGTATTTGTGTCAAAAGAATGCGCGAACCGCGAAATATGTACGAATGTAAAAATCGAATGAGAAAAAAAAACGCAGGTGAGCCAAAGAAGAACTAGAAAAAGAATGGGCACGAGAATGAAGGAGAAACACCAAGCACCAGTCGTGTCGTCTGGCGGATGTACACTATGATAACCAGAAATGACAATCAACTAAAAATGTCAGAATCATATGTATGTCCATAGATACAAATGTATCTTAAATGCGATAAGATAGTGAGAACAATTATTATTATTGGGGGTTGTTCTCGTAGACGTGGCACTCTTCGAGGGATGCAATTTGTATTGGCTACAAATATGGATACCTAATTAGGACAATGTGTCTAGCGTCGTTTTCGAGCGCAAATAATGATATAAATTTTGTACGGAAATAATTATGCAGGTGGAATACGAAATGATTGATCGATGAAAACAAAAGATACGGTCCTCAATCGACAGCCGACATGTATGGAAAATAATTGTTACGGCTTTTTGCAGCAATGTGGAGCTGTTTCTGTTTCTGTATCTATGCACTTTCGCCTTGCCTTCTTTATGCGGAAAGAAAGCTTGACGATGTTGCCAGATGTTTACCGTGTGCGAGGAAATAAATTCTGCGAATAAATTATTGAATTGAATGTCAAAATTTGGTGATTTAACGATGAAATTTTGACAAAAAGTGAATGGACAAATCTGCGAGTTTATGCGTCATTCGAAGACCAATGTACCATAGGCAGACGTTTAACCGGTTATGGTAATTAATCGGTGAAGACTATTTAACGAAAGGTATAATTTTAAAAGTGAGCATAAATTTGAGATCACCAGCCGCGAAACAAATATTTCAATAAACATGAAACCAAGAAACTTATGGCGATGATGTGGTGACAGAGATGCTGTTTGATGGGTTCAGTATAAATTGAAAAAAAAGGGATTTAATTAATTATGCCTAGGTTCACATTTTTGTGCAAATTTAATCAGTTGAATGGCTTCACAAATTGACTGTATCGAAGTTTCGATCTACAAGTACTTCCAAATTACTTTGCATATTAATCGATTTTTTTTCCTAACAATATTCGTTTTCTGCTAAAAAAACAAGGACATTTTCAGGGGTCCGAAAAAAAATCCGAAGTTCATGGAAAAAAAATTTATGCAGACTCTTGGTTTAATGTTTTAATTGTTTAAGGTTGTGAAGATAAGATATACGGAGTTGTGCTGAGTTATGACAACTTCCGAAATCTCGATGACATACGTTCTAAAAAAAAATGGGATGGTCAGTAATGGTTAAACAAGCAATTAAAAATGAAGCTCATAGAGTTTTCCTTCAATATCCAACGCGACTATGACCACTCCGTCATTTTGACAAAACAAAAAACAGAAAATAGAAATGGATAGAAACATGACATCACTTCTTGTCCGATAAAAGAAACATCGCAAATACATGAAGCATCTTTGAAACTAATTCAAAAGAAGAAAATCTTCGACGAGCGACGAAATTACATGAGACCACGGGGGAAGCGATTCTGGAATTCAACGGAAAAACCTGTGGCCACCATATATACCAGGATTGACTTAACCTCAACAGAAAGTGATCGATCGTGTTTGGAACACAAATATTGTAAGTAAGTTTCAAGACTCTTCACCACCAGAAACAACGTCTCAAGAGGCTAGAGCGGAAATAGTCTGCGAATCTACACCAAAATGACACCATGAAGAAGGGAGACCTTTACATATTTGGGGACAATAAGCTATGAATTGAACCTGTTAATTAAGGCTTTGGTTCCATGAACTAAGTCCGTTAAAAGTAGAATATATCCAAAGATTAGTGACATTAAACAAAATATGATAACTAGAATAAACTAAATAAGCTAAGAGTGCATCGTTCTGAAGAATACACAAAGTAACGCGATCAGTCCATTCAGGGTCGAACAGTCAACAAAACACAAGTTTTACTACTCATCGTAGCTTCACAAAATACTCCATTTAATCGTCAAATGAACATATTCCAAACGTGGCGGTCTTGGCTTGGTGGATGCGAAGTCGTTTTGTCGAACTAGAGTTTCGGTTGTGCATCCCCTAAGAGCCCAAAACTGGGTACACACTCTACTTTGTAGCTCAGAGATATACCGCATTAAAAAAAATCCCTTCTTGGGCTAACATCTGTTTATCATTAAGCCACTGCACAAAACAAAACCACAGCAGTATGGTTATACAACCGGGCTAAATAATAAACCAGACGCACACACCTACTCGACATTTTCGAGTTTCAAGACACCGCAAAATGTAAGGGGGTAATGTAAGAGCTGAACTATCTAAGAGATCGGCTATATATCCTGTTTTTTTTTTCGACAACTCACTACACATTTCTATATTTGATGTAAACTGATCAAATGACGTGCGCACTGAGAAGTTTTGAACGCAACCTAGAATTCCTATGCTTGGAGTTGTAGATGGATTCAAGACCTACGTGCTTAAGACGTACTTTATGGGCTTCAGAAATCTTTTGAACATTGGATAAGGACAGTTAATAGTCTTGATGGAGGTCTTAGCAGCTAATCCAGTCCGAAATTTGTGGTGTTTTATCGAGAGCACAAATGGAAGGGGATTTCAATGAGTCTTTGAGTCCCCATGTAAGCAAGTACTCAGCGCAAGCCCATTCCACAATCTACAAAACATTGATCTTGGGTCCTGTTTAATGAACAATATTTAGGGCAAGTGAAGTCATATTAGAGTCTTCCGAAAGAATACCTCTGCGTTTGATATTTTGTCCTGCGCGAGAGGAGGTCGTATAACCGCTACAAGCTGTTAGCAAATTTGAATCTTCGGAAGAGAAAAATTCATCGGTAACAGTGGCTTGGCAAGATCGAGGGAATGGACAAGAACACTCAAACTTAAATAGTCTTAGAAGAACGGACACTGGGGGATCATCCAGTTTCTGGATCAAGCATATTTGCAACGGCAAGGACCGCCAAATAAAGAAGACAGATCTAGTTCAAACTCGGATTCCTCCTTACTCGACGGCCAGTTTTTTTTTTATTTTCAAAAAACTTTTGAAGCATTTCTTCTCAAATTTAACCCAAGCTTACTGTTTTGGTTAAATCTTTTTGCTTTTTATTTATGGGATTTTCCGAAGATGAACTAGTCTGTCTGGCAACATTGCCCAAGAAACTGAAGACAATTGGTGCCACTTCCGTGTCTGCACACTCAGTTTTGATTGAAGATTTTTTTTTTACGTTTCTTTGCTTTAGGAACCCCAGACAGGTACACTTGTTATGTATGTTTTTCTTTTTTGTTTTTAATTTTTTATTCTCCGCTTTGGTTGCCTTCTTTGCATAATAAACTAACAAAAAATAAAGGAAAATTAAAAGCAGGAAAAATGAGAAACACACACCAGACACAGGTAAATCCACAAGCATGAACATTCTTATATTTTATTCATTTTTGTTTTTGTGCGTTCGTTTATTCGCTAACCCTGCACTTCCGTGCGAAGCAAAAATGTTAAAAAAAAAGAAGAAAAAGGAAAGAAAACAAGAGAACCACCGCCAGTCATACAATTGAAGGTGTGCACAGCGCATATCTTGGTATCTACACTTTTGTGAAGGGTATACTTCCGCTTCTTCAGTTTGGCGGCAGCTCTGTGATTCCACAGCATCCGGCTTCTCATCGACGAATGTGTAAATAAACCTTTTAATCAATGGACCGTAAATCATCGCACAAGATTGAGGGCAAAACGAGAAAAATCGCGTGGGAATTACACCCGCACAATTGGAACAAGAAATTTTCGAAAAAAATGTGTTTTTTTTATTTTGCTACTTACGCTGTTTGTGCTCTGGAACGCTTCATGACCTCTCCGCCACTGCGAATTGAATTTTTCTTGTGCAGCGATTGTTGTGTAACTGCATTGGAGCCATTTGCACCGTTGTTGGCGCCACCAACGCCACCCACTCCAACTCCAGTACCGACGCCACTGCCAGCAATAACAACAGCGCCCCCATGATGATGATGATGACCGTGAATGTGATGATGATGACTGTGATGGACAACACCGATGGGGGATGCTGCTACTGCTGCGGCGGACGAAGTGAGCGCCGATGTGAGAAGCGAGGATGGTGCTCCTCCGGATGTGGCCACAACCGTTGGCAGTGATGCCGGTGGTGGCTGCTGATGACACAACTGATGATGGGGATGATGTTGGTAGATTATCTGCTGCTGCGATGAGGGCGGGTAATGGGTGGATGGTTGCAGGTAGACATATCCACCGGTATTAGTGGAAGTACTACCCGATGATATCGATCCAGCTTGTGGTGCAGCTGCAATGGCGTACTGGCCAGGTCCAGGCCGATCGATGACCTTTTGTGGAAAACTGCAAAGAAAAAAAAAAACAAAAAATAAACATTAATGACACGAATGACAAATTGTTAAAAAAAGCGAAAATCAATCCAAGGTAGAAAAGACCCACCCGTGTTCATACAGACACAAATCATTATCTGCATGTGTGAATGGAAATTTGAGGAAATTATTGCACAAAACGTGCCAAACGTGACAAGCGAATGCAATTTTCTATCTGTCGGATGGCGGAGGCATTTTCGTGCACCCGGAGGGGTTGCATTGCAATTCAATTATAAACATGCATAACACCGTTATATGATAAAAACGAAATAAAATACCAATAACCTGAAACCAATGAGTCATGGGTGAGGGTTGTAAAAAGCATGGAATTTACGATAGACACGTTCTCCACAAAAAAGGGTTGGAAACGCAGAGTTTTTGAACATACGTTTTCAGATAAGGGTGCGAAGTTTTCCCAGTTAGTTGACGACTACTTTGGAATACTTAATGTTTCCGCTTTAAGATGTTAAACAGAAAACACGTTTTTACGAGTTAAACTGTCGTTCCCAAAAAAGAAAAAAAATCTTATCTTACAAGACTGTCGAGTAGTTCAGAGTGCAATTCGTCACATACAGTACGCTAATAAGTGAATAAAAAAATTTGGGTGAATTGAATTGTTGTTTATCTGACCTCGAAACAATAAACAATTCTTTAGAGATATTTTTTCTTTTACAAATCGTACACTGATTAATGAAAATAAAAAATACACTCAACCCAATCATATTTCGAATAACTCTTAAATAACAACAATAAAACGTGATCATCTGTGAATGAGATAATCGAAGCAGATGGAAATAGGGCACATCGAACGATGATCTCCGAATTAGAGGCAAATCAAAATTAATCCTTTACTGTCACTGAATTCCTCATCAAATGGACCCCAAGATCGTTAAAAAAAAATTCCCCCACTAAATTGTTAAAAGTGAAATCGTGACAAATGTCCCTTCAAATTTTATTTTAAATCTGTCATCGAAAAATTATTTTTTTTTTATTATTTCAGTGCTCTTCTTCCGATTCTGTGCAACATTTTCAACAGCGATCGTAAATTTTTATATTTATCCCTAAAAACAAAAGAAAAAAAAATTTAAGAACCGAAATTATTTTTAAAGTTTATTTTTAAACAAAACTTAATTTTAATTGTTTTCAAATATTTGCAAAAAACACATAAATAGTTCTGGCGAAATTCCCAAAAACAAAAAAATGTTATAAAATGATTTTAAAAATTAGTCATTTATCTGGACATAAATAAAAGTCGCATTTGACAGAAACATATACTATATAATTAACGATGGAAATAAAATGAATTATGCGAGTCATGAAAACATGCTTGATGGTAAAATTGTCAATACAGCCTCCGTCAAAAGTATGAGGCACCTACATTTCTTTTCTTTATTGGATAGTTTTATATTTGCCAATTTGGCCTCTTTTTAATGGGATTTGAAGACCCAATAAGGCTCGGACAAAGTCTAGAAAAACATATATTATTGTTAGCTTTAAATTTAAGCATCATGTGCAGTACTTTATTCTATTCTTTTGTCAAATTTTATCATCAAAAAGTACCAAAATATATATCATCACAGGAGTACTGAGAGAAAAGTCTCATAGAAAAGTATTAGAAGAAGGCATAGGGCAGTGTGATAGCAACTATAACACCTGGCTACTTTAAGGGGGAGTAAAATTTTGAATTTTTCGAAGAAAAAATGTTATCGCTTAAAAGATGCTTTAGGGTCTTAAAAATAATATACCAAATGATGGAATACGGCAAAAGTGCCCGAGTGACCAAATTTTTCACTCTGCGGTAATGCCTCTCCGGTATGCTCATATATTTTCATATGGTTTCTCAGTACTTAAAACTTTAAACGCGTTTTTCTCGAAACCACTTTTTTTGAGCTCGCCGAAGACATAACTCGAGAAAATCTTTACCGATCGACTTGAAATTTAGACAGTAGCTTCGAAATATCTTTCTCCAAGGATCTACGTAGGATTTTTTATTTTATATGCCTTAATTTTTTTTATCGCCGATTTTATGGCGTTTGTTTTTTTTTTTTTGTTAAAAATTCAACTTTATTTTCAAACAAGCACCATTTTGTAAAAAATCAATATATCGAAAAAATCCTACGTAGCTCGCTTGCTGTTGTTATATGAAAACCAAAAAATGTTGGTGTTTGCTTCCAGGTTAAAAACTAAGTAGTTTACGACTTCGGCCATCGACACGCTTTCTAAAATAGGCGCTTTGAGGCATATGCTGCGCAGACGCCATTTTTGAATATTTTTTATTGAAAAAATTACATTTTGTACTTTTTTAGTATTGCTATAAAACCTACTTTACAGATTTTCGATTGATACTTTTATTCAGCCAAAATTTATTCCCGAAAATATGCCTATTTTTTGTGTGCTACTGTGATTTCCCCCCTTAATCAACAACAACATAGCTGAGGAAGGAGCAAAGAAAATGTTTTTATTTGATGGTTGTTTGGACTCTTAGAAGAAAGATATGGAAAACATTCTGCTTCGAACTTTTGGTTTGCAGAAAATGGAATTGACTTGTAACCATGCCTTGTGAAGACTGAAGGTCCTTTACCCGATGAGATAATGTAAAATGTTATAAATTTGATTACACAAAGGAAGTGGAAAGTTCCTTTTGGGGGAAAGTTAAAAGAAAGAAATTCGAACGAGTTACGCAAAGTTTTTTTGGAAAATAGAATAAAGACAAAGATTGTTATCTTACAAAACTACTGATAACGCAATTGCACATTTTTGTTGTTCGAAATTTCATTTATTTCACTTTTTTTTATAATGTTTTTGTGTGATTGCCCCATACTTTTGGGCAAGATTGTACATAAAAACAATCATTGTCAATTGGGTGGGAATGTCTAAACAATTATAACAATGAGATTGTGGTATCAGACATTTACGATCTCATTTCAATTATTTATCTTCAAAAACGATTGTAGTCGATAAATTAAAAATTTGTCATTTTTTATGAAATTGGTTGAACATTTGATACTTTCGAATGTGGGGAAAAATCTGTGGTTGACAAGCACTTTTTTACGGCACTATTTGTGTATTGAATCAGTTAAATAAATTTTAATTAACATTTTATTAAATCATTTAAAGAATACAGGTAAAGATATCACTGAAAAACGCACGGCGTGCAATCTGGGTGGTGTTATTGTGTTTTTTTTTTTCAAATGAAAAGATGATGTACAATATTTTAGTCAATCGCGTAAAACTTATAAAAGGCATGAGCAAAGGATCCGACAAACATCAAGAAGTTGGATAGCTCAAGAAACTTTTCAGTTTCTTGTTTATCAAATTTTCCTGTAAACAAGGACACTGACAGTGTGACAAATTTATCAATAAGCAAACGTACGTAGGTCACCGAAAATGTACCATATTTAGTGCAACTCAACAACGGGATGAGGTCAGAGCGATATTTATTATACTGTTTATATTGGCATTTCTTATGAATACCAAACCATTTAAGAATAAATGGTCAGAATTTATTTTATTATTTTTTTGAAATACTTAAAAGCATCATGGAAAAGGCACGAGCGATTAGAAGCTTCAAAGAAATGGTGCTGATAATCCGTCATAGCTCTATTGATGAAATTTTTATAGCATTTTCGTACTTTGTACTTTGCGAACAAAAGTAGATATTATTTCAAGCATGTACTATATTGTTGACGGAGCATTGGCGACGAACTTTCCTTTAACATATCCAAAAAGGAAAATGTCTCAAGGTGTTTAATCGCAAAATCTTGGCTCCAAGGTCGTGTTCCCATTTCGAGAAATAACATTTCCAACTATAGGGTCATTAATTCACCAGCTGTGCGGCATGTTGTCAGGTGCTGTTTAAAACAAACATCGTACACTTAGATCTAAGGCAAAAAAATTCAGTCTACAATGCCCGGTAACGAAGTTCATCCGAAAGAAAATCTGACCAAATGACATCGTCAGGTCAAACGGCATCAAACCAGTGTTGTGGATGGAAATATTGTTCCACTATTTCTCTTGGCTCTCGAAGTCCGGATCAGTGTAAGTGAGTCTCAGCACTCAGAATAATTTTGTTAAAAAAAAACATTAGCAAAAGTTGACTGCAGCTTTCAAACATGTAGGCCAAGAACTTTATGAAAAATCTGCTGTTCAGTGGTTGCAGAGAGAGAGAGTAAATACGTCACTTATGATCGAGAAATAAATATCGCAAATGTTTACTTAGCCGGTATCGCGAAACAATATACACATTCAATTAAGGACCTAGAGGCTACATTCGCTGAAATAGTTATAAAAAGCTTTTATACAAACTGGATCCTATTGACTAGCCGCAGTCTCAATCTCTAGTTAATCTTCCTTGAAGAATAAACTCAAGGTCACTTAGCTAGCACTGCGTTCAGTCAATAGCAGGTTTTGTAGTATTTCGAAGAACTCATATGCTGTGGATACGTGTCAACATAACTTAACCGGATTTGCAGCGTGCTAAAAGCTTGTTATAAAATTTTTCGCTGGAAATAATTTAAACAGGGAACAAAGGATACCAGTCTTTTAATATGCAGAGTTATTATTGGACGATTTTTTTAAATAAATTAAGTGATAAAACATGAATAAAACTGATTCAACACTCACTTTACTTTTTGAAATTTTCTTCGAAAACAAAAACCACAAAAAAACACATAATTAATATAGTGTAGTATATAAACTGTTAGCACCACGATTTCAAACAAATTCAAAGGCTGTTAACACTTAAAATTTCGTTGCTTGTTTTTAGAGCTGCAAGCCAATCGAACAGCCACTGACAATGAACCACTTAAGTCTTAATTTTATTTCCTTGATAAGATACTTTTTTTTTTTGCTGTGTAGCTTCTTTTTAATTATTTTCGTTTTTCAAAGCCACTTGATAAAATCAATTGAATAATAAATATAATTAAAGAATCTGTAAATTTTGCAATTTTATTTTGTTTATTTAAATTGTTTTTATTATTTTTTTTTTTAATTTTCTCGACCGAATTGTTGGCGAGCGAACGCGAATTACTAACAAGTCATCAGACAGAGCGCGCACCTGACAATCACAAAGCTTTACAAAAAAGAAATACTAGTAAGTAAAAAATTAAACGAAATAAAAACAAAAAAGGAACGAATAAATGTGAATTGAGGGAACGAAAAAATAAAATTAAAAACATGGAAAAATGCTTTGATTTGACTCCCCCGTCCCCACATTCGCTGCTGCAGCAACAACAACAACAACAACACCAACTAAGCTTCATCAGGTTTGGTAGGTATGCAGAATAATTGTTCCAGTCTTAGTCTTAGTATTTATTGCAAGCCGCATAGCAAGGCAAAAAACGACAACACTGAAAGACACAATCATGCGAATACAATCAAGAAAAAAATCGTATCTGTGTGTTGTTCTGCGTTTGTATTGTGAGTTTTTGTTTCCTTTTGGTTTGTGTGTTATTATTTTCTAAACCTTAGACAAAACCGAGAGAGCTTTTTTGGATTTCACGTAAAATGCTTTTATGTGTTTGGGGCTGCAGCGTTAGAGGCAGGTGTAATAAAAAAGGTGTATCTATGTGATGTATCTGTGCGCAAAGTGCAATGTTGAAGGCAAACATAATACAATTAGAGCGGTTACAGCTGTTGAACTTTGAGTTCACGTTTTCTTTAGGCTAGGTTACACAGCTGGGATTCATTCTGTACTTGTCTGTTCTTGGGGAAGCATTTGTTTTCACGTAGATAGGTAGTCTACCTATGATATATGATATTTCGAAATAGTTGAAGAGTTTTTGTGGTTATTTTTACGAGCAGACAGTATCTAAATTGACGAGGTATAATTTGGTTAGGTGGCCTAATTGTTTTAATATGGAAAGTCGAGAACGTGGGTGGGATGGCTTCATAGAGAGATCCACAAAAAAAATTAAGCACAACTCCCATCAAGCTAGAAATTTGATATTAAACAAGTAGATAGTAGATTCATGAGTTTCTGTAAAAAATATAAACAGTTGTCTATTAATTAAAAGTAGGGTTGTTACGCATAAAAGAAAGTGTAAGTTCCAAGAAACTTGAAATATGAGAATTGGATTTTCCGAAGAAGCTGAAGCTATAGAATATCATTTATCAGATCCCGCCGCACACAGCTACGGAGCAAAATGGTGAACATTTTTTTAATAAACTCCATAAAAAGTTTTCCATTTCACGTTAAGGCCCAAGGAACCGTGCGTTTGTAAATGTATTCCTTCTGTTTCAATAAATTATTGATAAATTAACTACAGGGCTCTTTCTTTTTAAATAATTAAAAGTTATTCTTTCATATAAATAAAAAGAAGGGAACAAGTTAATTAGGCACATCATGGTGAAAATTGGCTCGCTTCTTAATTCATTAAAGGTTAGGAGCATAAATTCATTTTTTTTTCGTCTAGAACTGGAAGTTACGGACACGGGCGAAGTTTGTTTACAAGAAAAATGTTTGTTTGAACTGCTTTACCAAAATGACGGTGTTTGAAATCATTCTTCAAACACATGTGGTGACTATCGACTTATTCAAACATTTACAGTGAATTGAACTACTTGAAGAAATGAGCCGTGGCGTTTTCGATAAAATACGTATTTTCTTGATTAATCAAACTCTTTTATTCAAAAAAACAATACATACGCAGTATACAGTTCCCTGTGGTGCCAGAACGTTGTTGGGTTGTTTGAAAATCTACCAGCAACAACATTCTGTAACCGTGTTCACGTGTTCACATAAAAACCTGGGAACTGTTGGCTAAGTCAAATGACAAACCGTAGAACCCGAAAATCCAATAGTAATTCTTCAAACGATTGGAAAAATGTTATTTCGAACCAATTTTTATTCTGGTAGCACTGGAAAAGAAAAAGGATTGAGCTTATAAACACGACGGGAGTGCATATTCTGATGAGTCTCCTCAACGCAGAAAAAACACATCAACAAAGCCTGCTAGCCTGATACGAAGTCCTGACCTGAACTTACCTATAAATTGAATTAGATTTGTAGTAAATATTTAAAATTTTCTGATGAGAACTTCAAAAGTATTCAAGAAAAGCTTTCGGAGAGACTGATTTCGGCAGGCTTAATATAAAGAATATTTTAAGTCTATACCAAGGCTACTTATAAGGAATTGTTTTGTAAGGTATGTAAAAGCTTTGAGTATAAACCAAAAGGTAAGAAAATATATTTGCAAATATTATTTAAGACCGCTTTATTTCTCTAACTGACGATCCTGGTACGTTATATGTTTTTTTTTTCTTCTTGTTTTTGGCCGAATGCACTTTGCTAACAAAACCCGTGGAAAATTTCTATTAATGCAACCACTCTTAAATACAATAAACAGTGCAGAAATGTTGCCGTGCGGCTACTACTGTCTGTGTAAGTCTTATATCCGGGAGAGAAAACCTCGACGCATGATCGAATGTGAAGCTGTACCACACAATTGATGCCCGATTTTGTTACCCGTTGAATACAAATGAACGGGCAATCCTAATCAACAGATCAAATATCCCACCAGACTTTAAGATAATTTAGCGAACTCAAGACATTGTTTAAACTTACCACAAATCTATAAAATTAAAGCCAAAATGTGTAATTACGTCAATGTACTAACGTAGTCAGGGCACAAACTGCAACTTTAAAAATAAATAATAAATAAATAAATAAATAAATAAGTTTATGGCTTCACGGCACCTTTCACTAAATAGCAAGTAAATGGATAGTGAATTGCGATTTTTTTTAAGATGATTAGAAATACATTGTGAATTGCGACTGTTGTTTACTATGACACTGAACAGCAGAATCAAGTCCATTTTATTCACATGAAAGTGTCAATGAGGCGTGCAACGTGGTACAATAGAACCTATTTATGAGCAACCATTTTGTGGCAATGATAAGTCATCAACTATTTATGAAAACGAGCTTTTTTATTAATTGTACTTGAGAGCTGAGAATAGTTGCTAACACCCACGGTTTTTAGCATGAAAAAAAAGCTCGAACGATAAACTCGGGATCTGATTTAAAGGCAAAGTTTTTCTCCAGCAGCATTTCACTTCATTGAAAAATGTAAGAGTCTACCCAATGCTATGCTTACTCACAATAGATTCACAATATCTTTGGAACAGGCTTCTTGAAGAGTCAAAAAGTGAAAATTTATATTTCCATTAAATCAAAGGGTTCATTAAAGCAAGTGTGTAGAAGCCGAGGTTAGAAAAATAGAGAGTTTTAAAAGATACACTCAATAAATATTTTTTGTTTGTTGAAGACGTTGAACTAATGTTGATGAGGGTTTCTGGCATTCAGAGTTTTAAAGTGGCACATTATTGAAATACAAATGAATTTTGGTGTTGGAAGTGACACATATTTAATTTAGTATATGACCATTACTGTATGTCTGTTATATACATAAACTTTGAGTTCAACAACGTGCCTTTGTCATAGGATCCAAGCTTTAAAGAAATTTCTTTTTAAATCATTAAGTTTGAATGTGTATTCCATCTACTCTAAGTATGGATATAGATTTAAAAATTTGCACAGAAGTCCCAAAATTTACTTTAAAGAGCTGCATGGATACGAAAACATACGATCCATGTCATTATAGTCCAAGTGAGTCCAATAATCTTTATTGGATTGCCTGATTCTGCAATTTTGTTTGCATGGAAATTGATTTTGATATGAAGTCCCGATCATAATATTATTCAAGTGGTGACGCCCGAAAGAGTTGATTTTTCCAAAACAGCAGATTTTTCAAGTATAATAACTGGATTTGGTAGTAAGTGGTAAGTAAGTAGTGCTCTTGATTTCTCGCTCGCCATTATTACCCCCGCAAATGCTTAACGGCCCACGTAGATAACAAGTGGATTTTAAGAGTCCGATATGAGAGGAGTACTGAGGGTATCCTAATAAATGAAACTTCACAAATAAGAAATAAAAAAGCAAAACAATTGGCGATCTTCGAAAAGCGTTCATTCCGTACAACACTGACGATGGAAAGAATTCAAAATACAGCTTTGAACCTACTTAAACCCTCCTCCCATGCAGCCATTCTTTTTTCGAGTGAAACCATAAAAACGGATCGAGATCGATAACGGTAGCAGAGAAGAAAAACTGGGGGAATTTTACAACTTCCTTTCGGTACGTGGATAAAGAAATAGACAACTTTTTGTTTGCCAATTTGGAAATAACTTCTTAGGACGCTGTGAACAGAAACCTTTAGAATATCTGCTCCAAAGATGCACAGATTCAACAATTCGCTCGTATCTTCTAGCAGAGCTCTTTTAAATCGACATTCTTCTGAAGCAAAGTAATAAAGGACAAGACTGTTTACATTTACTAAGATACCCCAGCCGGTTTCAAAGCTTGTTTTGTCCTGACGGTTGTCTTTAAAATTGTTCGATCGACTTTGTAATGCTGACTTCATTGCTTGAGAAAACAACCTCCGATCAAAAAAGGCTCACACAGTCCACAGAAGTGCTGCAATGATACGTTTTTCTTCTTTTCCACTTTGAACAGTAAATTGAACTTGGAGAGTGTTGATATTCGAAGACGGTTGTTCTTAAGAATCTAAAAAGGTCTCTTAACCTGTGATGTGAGAGCTGTGTTGAAAACCCGAAACGACTCTATATTATATTTTTGAGTGCTTTTTCTTCTCATGACAAAAAATTAGAACCGAAGGAAAACACTTTCCCTAGACTTAAATTTCCGCTCAAAATATTATTCACAAAAAAGATTCTGTAAAAGGTTTTAAAAAAATTAAACTTTGCATTTTCTTTTCAGGCTTTAAAAAAAAAAACGCCACCCACCCAGCTGACTAAATCATATAATAAAATTTTACGCGATTTAAAATCGTAAAAATACATTAATTGTCCAAATTGATAAAAATTAATACTAAGCGATTCACATTTAAGACTCATATCTGTGAATTGCTTGAAACATACGCCGAACTTTATGTAGCCTTTAGATACATTTAAACCCCATTTAGAGCGTAACTCGTTACTTTATTTCATTCCCTTTCTGTTAATTTTCATTTCATTATCCCCGCTCTAGGGTAAAAGTATATCGAAACAATTTGAATACAAAAAATTGGTCACCGCAGTGAGGAATTAAGGTCTTCACTATACGCGCTGCGGCGTGTGTCAGAATAAATGAATTTCAAGAATTCTAATCCGCACGAACCCTTCATTTGTTTTAATATTTCTCACCCTAACTGTGTGAAAAAAGTTTGCTCGTTCTCTACCAATTTAAGGCTTCACACCAATCAGCAGGCTTTCAATAACTACTACAGCTTCGTCAAAGTTCATGGCAGATGTATGTTCATATGTCAGACAAAAAAAAAGGGGGGTGGAATCGTGCAACTCCCTCTCATTCCGAAAGGAAAAAAACTTTGTTGTGAAGAAAACAGAACGCGTGTGAATTAGGGGCGTTTTGTTTGACTGAATAACCTCTCGGCATCGATACAGCACACCACACGCTCTTCATGTTAACTTCGACAAATCAAAATTCATGCCAGCATATCAATCCTATTGCCAGGAATCAGTCAGGCTTATACATCATATGCTCCTGCTTCTTTCAGCTTTCGAATATTCGTATGAACGTGTTCTATTTTTTTTTTTTTTTTGCTGCGTGTTTCATTTTAATTTAACCTATCCACTGAACCTTGCTGTGATCTAATAAAAAAAAAACAAGAACCATCCCTTGTTAAAGGGGAAAAAATTCCGTGTCATAATTCATTGGAATTTTAAATGCTTCAATGGGAGTTCTTTTCGAGTTTTGTATAAAAAATGATCGTGGGGTTTGTCACCCTCACAAAGGTACACCACTTCTACTCCTCATAAAGGAAGTACTTGGATACCAGTTTTCCGTGGGTAGGATGTTGCGTGGAACTCTTCGAATGGCCTTTTTTTTTTTAATTCATATCCCCCATCGGCTTAGGTTGACATCACCCCAGTAGACTATCATGCCTCGAAGAGGATAAAGTTAATTTTGTGGAAATGTTAGAACAAGGAAGGAAATAAATAAATTTATGAAATTCACTTTCTCAAATGGAAGGGGTGGTGAGTTTTCATTTTATTTCCAGCTTCGTTATTTTTGAGAGGGTGTTCCTGGGATATATTTATGCATATATATTTTTTCTGTTTGTTTTGAGAACAGGGGCAAAGATACAACATTGTTTTTCTGTTAAATGTTCTATGCCCTGTTTTTTTGTTTGTTTACTTGCTCTCTAGCCATTTTGTGAAAAAATAAAATCAAAGACAAAACGATTGCAAAAAGTGGAATGATTTAATCAATTTACAAAAGTTCAGAAATTTAACAAAAGATTAAAGAAGTGGATAAGAAGTCTTTTTTGTTTTGTTTCGTTCGCATTGAAAAGAAAGAAGGTAGGTATTTGAGTTTTTTAAACTGTCTTTAACTTAGGGGTGACATAATTCTTGGCACATAAATGTGGGGATGAGATGTTGAAGCATACATTTGTCAAATCCGAAACCTTAACCGAGTTGTATGACTTACGAACGACGACAGATTTGTAAGCAATTCCGACAATTTTTTTTGAAGCGGAAATGATTTCTCATCGTTCTCTAAGAAATCTATGCTATGAGAAGGCGTCAATTGCAGAATAGGTATGCAATTTTTTTGCTACGTCGATATTAATTTATCTGAAAGGGAACCTCGTTTTTAGCTTGAATGTCTCAGACAAGAGATCAGATTTTAAATTTAAAGAGATTTGGTGTGCAGAAAGTCAGTTTCTTGTCCATTTTATCCATCGATTATAGTCCTCCGCGAGGCTATTCTCCTGATTTAAAATACATTAAAGGAAGCATGTGGGATTGGGCTTTAGGATGGCACTGATCTGGCAGCATAAGCGATGTAAATGTCGCTTGTTCAGATTTAATATTAGCGAAGAACAAGGTAAACAATCGCATTTGGTATAAAAAAAAGACTTAACTATGAGAACCTCTCCAACTTACATCTGATCGTAATAAAGTTTAGTTCTTCAAGAGGAGAACGCATAAAAACCTGAACCCATGTGCAGCGAAGTAGAAATATGAAAATTCAAAATACAAGTTGATAGCGCTGCAGCAAGTTGTCTGTCAAGAAATATTCCCGGTTGCTTCTTCTGAAGTGGATCACCGGAGCATATCCAACTGCATTTTGAATTTGTTTATTAGTTTCTATTTCAAATGGTTAGATGTAAAACTACACTAAACATTTATTGCTTTACAAAATAAAAACATAGGGCAATGACTTGGAAAACTTAAATATACATGAAAATCATTGAAGAAGCAATTTCGGGATTGTTAGAAGCGACTCAGCCAGTGTAACTTGTGGTTTATCGTCCAGCGAATCAGATTGGTTCGAATTTTTTCATAGAAAAAATTTCCTTCAATCTCCAGCACCAATAAAAGCTGGACTTGTAGGTGTGCACATCGTCGAGTCTCGAATATTTATCCTGCGTTTATTTATAGTACTCTATAGCTTTTGATTCCCTTACGAGTATCAAAATTTGAGGCATACTTTATATTTTTCTAATATTAAATTTCAAATAGCCTCCTTCTTGGCATGAAATTGAGTTGCCATTAAAAACAAAAATGTTGATGATCCAAGTAAAAATTTACGGTTTTAAGATTTTTCTCTTTCCGCAGGTTTTGATTCCTCTTGCAAGTATTAAAATATGCGGCATAAACAACCGTATCTTTTGTGACTGAAAGGACAACGGAGTAATAATATGAGGATTCCGTTTTTTCTTTTGAGGCACGGAACCTTAAAAAGAAGGAAAAATTCATTTCGTAAGATCTGTTCTTCTTCTTTGGGAGACCAACAACTTTTGGAGTATTATACAGCCCAGTTGTTGGGTGACCAGGAGATCTACCGCGAATATCATTCCAATATTATAATTATAACCTTTTTTTGGAATTTGGATATGAGCAATTATGCCGATATTTTTTTTCAATGAAAACGTCTGAAAACGAAATTGCAAAATGCTGTGTTTTTTTTTTGTTTTCCCCCCACAACTGCAACTGATGAAACTTAGCCAAGGACATAAGTTAAGAATTATTTCAGAAGTATGCAATATTGTGCTTAACTTCCCTTAAGAGTCCCTTAAGATTATTAAAACGTTGGGTTTTCGGATCAATTCAAGTTTAACGAAATCGGACCAGATGAGTAGCAGACAGAGAGAAGAATACAGCTCACATTTTTAAGGCTTGTGTTTTGTGCAATAGTATTGCAGCAGATGCAGTTGGATCCTTAACAATACTATCAACGAAATTTAGAATAAAAAGAAAAGAACGAAAATAATAACATCTAAAACACCGGCACGATTTTTTCAACAATTAAACCATATCCTTAAAAGTTCTCTACAGATTACGTCTTTGAAAGAATTATGGGGATTGGTATCACTTATTTGGATGTTGAAATCCGTTCGAATCTGAACACTTTCGAAAATGTCTAGGCTGTAAAGCGGAAGAAGATCTTTGAAAAAAACATGAAGTACATTGAAGAATTCGGCTTGCATGAGATTAAACTCGGTAAAATTAAGCCTCAATGGCACATACTGTTAATATTTTTTGCAAAGACTGCGAAATACTTGAACCATTTTTGAAGAACAATCGTTTTAAACTGTTTTAAAATACTTATTGCTTTAACACAAATATGATGAACAAAATAAACTTTTCGAATTTGTGTTTGATCTTGGGCAACTTTTTATAATTTGTTTTCAAATGGAATACGAAACTATTTATCAAACCGAAACTACAAGTTGTGCAAAGTATCAACAAATAATAAATGGGCAAAATTACCACCTGCAACTGTTTTAATTGGGTGCACTGTATCACGTTAAAATTGTGTTCCTTTACAAATTTATAGCAGTTTTCCAAACCGACTGTTGATGGGTTACATACTAGATTGAGGTTTGTGTTTCTTTTTTTTTTGTGCATCCTCAATTTCCAATAAACAAATCATTAAATAAATTTAAATAATAACAAAAACAAACAAAATTTGTAAAATCATACCTTGTACCAATAATAAATCCAGAAATGCAAATAATCATTGTAATTTGTTTAGTGTAATAATCCAATGGAATCAGTTAAAACAAAATTTAATTTAAATAAATATTGATTTTCCTTTAAAATATTTCCATTATGTGTTTGATGAATGTATACAAACGAATGATGTGCATGATAATAAAATTTCCAATTAACACAAAATACACATAAAACACAAAATTTTATCAAATTAGAAACGAAAAGAAAAAAAAAACTATAAACATAAATGTACAAGGGCGTAATTTATGTACACAAAACTATTAGCAACACTTAGCAACAAAATATGTGTGTATATGTTTGATAAACAATTACTTCATAAACATTGGAAAGAGCAGCATTTTTTTGTTGTTTCTATTAATTGTTGTATTTTCCTTTCAATCACTTTAATATTATTTCTGTTTAATTATATCCACTTCACTAGCAACATGTTGCTAAACAATATCAGAATCAAAAACTAAAAATCACTCTGTTTATGAGTTCTTTTGGGAGACAGGTAGATTTTTTATTCGATTGGTATGAGGAGGATATAAACAAAATTGTGTAGTAAACACTTCCAACCGAATCGAGTGCTACTTTAGAACTGTTCGCGGGAGTACACGGGCTTGAAGCCAAGCAGTGCACACCAGAAAACGACGAACAAAGTGTGAAAGTGTACACAAAAGAAAATACACAAATTGACGACGAATCCACCCCAAAAATGATAAAACACATGAAATACACAAAAGCGAAAGAGCCGGAGAAAAATACACACACAAATGCAAAGTTCAGGATGACTGTGGGAGCTAGATGATGATGATGATGAAAGGACTTTTGTGAGTTTTTCGTTAGGCTATGTGAAAGGACTCGCTGGCGGAGGTGGCACTATAGACGTGGATGCTGTAGGTTTAGGGTTTGTTGTGATTCTCGTGAAGAGAGGGAATCGGCAGGATTTCAACTGTGGTGGTGTTGCCAGGTGAATTTTGATTTTTTTGCGAAGGCGAAGGATAATAGAATAGTGGATTTGTTGCTAGGATTTTCTTAATTAAATTCGAAAGTCTAATTTGAAAAGGACTTCAATTAGTAATATCAAAATATTTAAGAAGGAAACCCATTGAAATTTGATTAATGACGGGAATAAGTGGCCATTAATGTTTGAAGAGTCGGCTAAAAACAAACAAATTTAATATAAGCTTTGATTTAAAAGGAATTGCAAATAATTGAAAGGTATTTCAGAAGGTTCAGCGCGTTTGGGTTGGCATTATATTTCGATAGATGTATTTATTGATGTGAAGAGTTTATGACAATCGATATCAATCAATAGAATTGCGATGAGCCTTCGGCTAAAATTTATCAGAAAATTATCCAATTTGACTAGGAAGGGCCCACTTTAAACAATTCCATTGAATATGAGTGTTTCAAACGATTTGGAGATGGCAAAAAACCGTCCCTTAAACATTGTGAGCGAAGGTTAAACGGACGAAAGCGCTTGTCGATTAGTTTTATAATTTTTAAATTAAGTTTTGTTTGGTTACAAAAAAACAAAAAAAGGGGGCACTTCTTCAGTTTTGTGTTTTTTTCTTTGTGTGTGCGAATCCTTCGAATCCGAAGCAAAAATCAATGAAACAAATAGACTCCGGACCTGGCAAAAATGTACTATAGTTTAGTCAAGCTTGAATACGAACGCTTAAATTGCTTTAAGATGTTAAGAGTTCTTATATCGACACTTAAAGGATGTGAATGACTTTTGTGCATTTAAGTCCAGGACAGATCAATGAATTTATAACTTTGGAGAAAATCGATTGTCCGGAAATCAAAGGACGACGATACCTACACTTATGTATCCCTTAATCAAGGTATTTTTGACTTCGGCTTTCTGTCAACATTTATTTTAGCTGAAAACGCTTACGAATTTCGCAATGGAAAATGCTTGTTGACACTAAACATCTGATAAGCACAAAATTTCGTAGTTCTTGTCCACCTCCGGACGATGTCAAAATCATATTACTTCCATTGAAGACGGAACTTCTTAGGCGAAGGATCTCTATTACTATTACTATATTTGGTTGCATATATTTTGCACTGGTGGAACTTTAAACTTAACCTTTGTATTCGAATGGACCAACAAACGTATGATAGAACTATTTATTGACGGAATCATTTCCGAAGTGTCTATTACGGAACTTATGAGCGTGCTCCCAGAAACAAGGCGCACTTTAGCTGCGAATTTTTTTTACTATTTATGTTTAACAGTATCTGGAAAAGTCCCAAAGACAAAAATACTTTCCCAGTCAAATTTATGTAAAAATTGTGTTCTTTATACGTAAATAATTGCAAGCAGATTTATTTCAAAAAATTCAGCATTTCAAAGCAGCAAAATGTTGCATCAATTATACAGCGAAGAATAGAACTATACAACGAGCTATAAAATAGCACATG
This sequence comes from Orthonevra nobilis, assembly GCA_963555765.1. Classification (NCBI taxonomy): domain Eukaryota; kingdom Metazoa; phylum Arthropoda; class Insecta; order Diptera; family Syrphidae; genus Orthonevra; species Orthonevra nobilis. Next base: position 15,688,812 of record OY743227.1, on the reverse strand, counting down.
AATGAATTTAGTTCGAACTACTTATTGCCCTAACAAACCAAACGATCCACTTAGTAGACCATCGATCGTGCCGGTAATTTCATAAATAGGTCTTAAGATATAAAGTCTATTTCGTCAAAATCAAGCTCTGGATTTTTGCAAAAAATAAAAAGAATGAATCCACAAGAAGTTAAAGGGCCGCCAAAAGATTCACATTTAAGTGCAATGGAGCTGACATCTGATTTCGTCAAATGCGTCAGGGAAGAATCATCTGATCATTCGTATACGCACAAAGAGAATAGTTGTAAATCCAATTGGATAGCATTTCCATGTTACAATTCACAATTTAGGTTCATTTCACATATGTATACCTAAACATTCACAAATTCTCACCCCTTTAAAAATAAAACACCCTTTACAGCAGCATTTTTATCTCCTACTAGCAAAGTTCACGTTGGATTCCCATATTTACCGCACATGAACCGTCTTTTCGGAAGCTAAACCTCAACACAATCCCTAGACGATAAAATTTTATTTATCTTTCGGTTTTGCACAAATAAGCCCATGCACACTAGCAACAAGAAGAGGACGACAACGACTTCTGGATTGTAAAGTTAAGCATCACGTTCAAATAGAGTGTCCTCTCCGCAAATGCAGGGATAAAGTGATTACACACACACAATGGTAGATCAGAGTCGTAAATTCAATGCTGTGAATCATTGTGGACCACCCCCTTTGGGAATGGTTAAACAATTTCAACTATTCGGAAAGGACACCAGGATACAGAGCAAATAAATAATCCTCTTTTGTGTATGATAAATGAGTGGAAACCTTTTATAAATGTATGAAATGTGACGTGCGTACGTCATCTCATTCGGAAATGACAGTCATTTCCGATCTCTATTCCGTTTATAAATCTTTCCTAAACTGAGGGAGATCAAATTGGAGCTATTTACATTTTAGCCATCAGCAGCTTTTGGTAAAAATAGCCCAAATGACGTATGTACCATGCTTAACTCCTACGTGTTATACATCATGGGAAAATGCAATCCTAGTAAGTAATATCCTTGTTAAAAATAACCTTTGTTGAGTCTACATTCGTACACACCTTTAATTATTATTATTATTTTAGCTCTCACCTGAGTGCTAACTCGGAGGTTATTTCCATCCAACCGCCAAGTTAGACTCGACATGCATTAAGGACATCCATCCAAGCGTCCATTTCGCAATTTCCTTTCCAAGGAAAACATATTCATCACCTCGACGCTTAAAAAAAAAACCAACATATCCTTTCGCGACAAGTGAAGTACTGTGTGAAGCCTTACGGAATGTGGGAACGGTCTGCGGTATTTGCAACAATTAACATCTGGCTTTGCTTGGAGTGCAAGAAACAGCGTTTAAGATGCGAATGCGGCTCCCCGATGTGGCTGAGTTCATTTGCATTTGCCATCGTTATGTGGTTGGGTGGATTTAAGGTTCAAACCGTGAAAGGCGACTTGTGGTGGCTGCAGTTTCTATTCTCCTTGCCCTTTTAATTTACATCCTTTTTTCGTTTTTTACTTATTATTTTTTGCTTTGTAACAAAGGTCCTACTTGAATGGATTGTACAAGTATGTATGGCGAAGTGAAAGCAAAAAGAGAGAGAGAAAAACACATAGAGCCATAAATACAATAAAGGTGTATCGGGAGGATTCATGCACCGCAGCAGCAGGAGTGTCAAAACGAAATGAGCGAGAGGAAAGAATTGCCAGAATGAAAGGATTTTCAAGCGTTCTGTACAGAGAGTGCTTCGTTTTACTAATAGATTTATTGAATCATGTTGGATATCTTTCAGAGAAAAGCACGTTCTTTTTTGATACCAGTAGATACCAGTGGACAATACCAATCGAACCTGAACTTTTAATGAGTATGTCTCAAGGGTTTTAAAATATATTTCGATGAAGAGTTCTTCTGTTCGAATATCAGCCAGGACTAATTGTTTCTGCTTAGCAAATGTTCTTTAAACGTCGCGGCTTCCATTACAACCTGCCCTGCCTTCTCTGTAAAAGATTTGCAGCAGTCCAACGCTGTTCTTGAGAACTTCGCTTGAAAACGCTACAATATTTTGTAAGTCAGAGAGACAGACGAATTTTAGTAAGTTGGAAGACGCATGACTTGGACTTTTTATTCCTAAATACATAATAAAAAACGTTCAGACTCGTAATGAGCGATTAGGCCCATTTACAAAATTGCTGAATATAGAGCATCGAAAATAAAAAAAAAATAAAATTGAACGTCAAACGCACCTACTTAGTTACACAGGAAGGTGTGCAATAACCTCAGAAAGAATCATAAGACCATATATTACCGAAAACGACGAATGAGTTGTGGTTAATGAGAATGGCTTTTAATACCGTGCAATGATTGAAAAAAAAATTAAGGCCAGAGGTTGGGAACAATTCAGAATTCAGTTCCAACAAGATGGAGCCACAGCTCACATAGCTCGTCCAATTCTGGCTCCCCTAAGGGTATTTTTTGGTGATCGGATAGTATCGCATTTTTCTGAATTTAACTGACCACCGCGTTCGCCCGATTTAACGGCTCCATATTTTTTTCTTTGGGCTTCCTATAAAGCAAGGTGTATGCCAATAAGAGAAGATCTATACTACAACCAATATCCGAGTAGGAGTGATGGTGCTGGGACCTGAAATTCAAAGAAAAGTAATGGAAAATGCTCTGGAGATAAAATGAGGTCCAAGCAAACAATGGGCACCATTTGAGGGATGATGTTATCTTTAAAACATTATGTGAACATGATTCAAAACCATCATCTAAATTTTAATAAACGCTAAGTTAAAATAAAATCAGAAGGAAAAATGTTATTCATCAAATAAATCTTAACGTTTCTTATGCGCCATCCTATGCAAGGCTGTAATCTGCGATTTTAAGGATTGACTGTGAATTAATGGTGCCGAAGGTTGGGTGAAAACCAAGATATGAGATCAAATTTTAGGATCCTTTCAATAAAAAAATGGAATATACGGTTCCATTTTCTGAACTCTACAAAGATGTGGATCAAGTCCGAAGGACAAAAAACTGTCAATAATTTAAGCTCGACCACATCGAGCGAATGAATAGTGATGAAGCTCTAAGAGTGTTTTCGAAGTCCAGACACCAGGCTCCCGAACTCGAAAATTAGGTTGAAGGAGCTGGCAAACGTCGATTCTGCAAAGCTTGGTTTATCCAAATAGAAACAATATGTTGAAAGACCATGGAAGATAGAAAGTAGGTCAAGATTAGGCTTGGATTCTTGGCTTGCATGGACGAAGATCCAGGATTTTTGCCAAACAACTGCTTTGATTCCTTCGATTCGAATAACGGTCAATTGTTTGATTTAAAAAAAAAATTATTTGGAGCAGAATAACTTGCTTTGGAGATGAAGTCATTTTCAACGCTCTAGAATAACAGAATTAAGCTGATGGGTAATATAATGACATGGGTAATATAACTCACTTAAAGAGCTTATACGAGTAGGTAATGCCAAGTTTTATTCATATTGTGAGTACGAGTCTTTTGCATGGTTTTCTTGGTCTTTTTTCGGATTTATTTCTTATCCTGTATTAAAAGTTAAACTGAGATATTTTATCGTAGGCAAGTCAACTTCAGAATTGCTCCCGTAAGTCGCGTAACCCAAGATGAGTTCCACTCGATAAGTGACTTGGTATACTTCGGGATAAATGTATTTCCTATTTTTTTTAATTCCCTGATATGAAAATATTTTGCTTCTTAGCTTCAATTGAGTCAAGTTCATCAATTCTTATTCAGCTTTTTAAAATTGAACTAAATATGGACGTGTGATATCGCTATTGGACATTTGCCAAGTCTTTCGACGGCAAATCAGAGTTTTGTTTTGAACTGAATTTCAGAATATTCCAATGCTGAGATTAATTCCTTTTTCCTCGATTTGTGCTGAGCATGTAACCCATACAATTTGCTGCGTACGCAGACAGACTGATGAGAGGACGGCTAATTTAAGATTTTGAATGCGGAGATCGCCCATCCGAACCAAGAAAAGGATTCGTCTTCATATCTGGATGAGGACTTAACCAACCAACCATCGTGGAGCTATTCGTCAAAGAAGAAGACCCTCACAAAAGCGATTAAAAATACTGCAGGTATGAACTGTCCAGCAATATAAATTTAACCAAAAGGTTCCGGGTACACGACTCAAGTGGCCATGACATCGTAGAGTGAATGGATCTACGCCAAGAGGTGCCAAGTGACCTCTTAATGATGGGATCAATCTTGCGGGACGAAGCCCAGGTCCACCCAGGAGAGTGGCGCAATGACTTTAGTAAAAAATATTCACACGCACAGAATCTCTGAAGGCAAAAGTCCTGAGCCCTTGTTGACTTTTTCTATAAGGAAAACATTCATGACTCAAACTCAAACTCAAATTAAAACTTTAAATTTTATGTTTTTGCTCCTTTAAATGCTCCTTTAAATACATTACAACGCCTTGGCCTATCTTTACTTAGCTCCTTAAACCACAGCACAAACTGCTTTGTTTACAATCAGCAACCCATCAAGTTCATGTTGTTTCAAATCTATCCAAAGCAAGCGATGTAAACATCTCACTTGGCCGAGCATCGGCGATGATCAATACCCAAGGCGGATACGTCTACACGTTCTCATTAAGAATGCAGCTGTGCAGCAAGACGTATGACTTCGATTTGATGCCTGACTGCAAGGGCTTTACCTTTCAAATAAAAATATACACATGTACGAGGAGAGAGTCTCCTCAAGGAGCACAGAACTATGCTGGCGTAGTTAATGCATCCATCCACCACACTCCACACTACTGGTGGAGTTCATAAATTCTGGAAATGAAAACGTTAAGCTATAAATGGAATCAAATTGACATACTCCTATAGCGGGCGGCAAAAAGTGTGTATGCTCATACTGGCATGCATATTATGAAAGCTAGGGTAAATGACACTCTCTGCGCTGCGACTGGTGTCAGACTTGTCTGCCGCGAAAGACGAAGGCAGGAAGGAACTATAGTGCTAGTTTTCAGCAGCTCCTCCTGCCACCTAAACAGGGACGCACCGAGCCAACACTATTCCGGAGTTGATAAAAGTTTATTGCACTGCACGCTGCCATACATGCGACGAGGAACCTACGCCCGACCGACGTACGAGTCTACTCCTTTCGCTAGTGTTGTATACAAATAGTTTATATGAATTGAAGGAGGGTAAATATTTGCTGCCACTTGATGGCTGCATTCTGATATGCGATAAAAATAGAAATACTCGTATCTAGCTAGATAGGTGCACAGGGAATTACCAGCGGAATGTGAACAGTGGTGGCGGACGCAGAGCGTAATCGTTGGCAACATGTTGCCGGGCAATAACCTTTGCGTGTTGGATTAAAGGGAAGATAATTTTTTTTTTTTAAAAAAACACTTTAAAATTGTAAACAGATTTGTTTTGAACTAAATATATGAGAAGAAGAAAAAGGAAAACGTTGATAAAAAGTTGCCAGACATGAGAAGATAAGAAAATGAAGAAGATTTTGGGGGAAATGGCAAAAGTTTCCAGTGAAAAGGACTCTTTTTCGTTGTTGACTTCTGTTAAATGATTTGTTGTTGATGTTTTTAGCGAACTTTTAGTTTAAATGATAAAAACGTCAAAGGTGACAAACATTGTCAAAAGTTGTGAAACTAAAAGTCTCAAGAAGTCAAACATCTCTTGTTGATGATGATCAAGTTAGCAACTTGTTTGTAACAATAAGCCTTAATGCGGTGCTCAAACTTGTTTTTGGTTTGGAGGAGATGCAATGAAAAGTATTAGCGTCTTTTGTATTGGAGAATCCGTGAGGTCGCGAAATTTGAGGTCATTGTAATAGTTGACACCGAAATCAAATTGTGAAGACAACAAGAGAACGAGAACGGGGTGGCCCGTGATTAGACTACGATTGAACATAAAGATCAAGATATTATTTTTTTTTGCACTACATTGAAAATTTGGTAAGATCATGTTTCACGGGGGAAGGCCGTCCACGGAATATGAGCATCAATATTAACGTTTCATAGGTTTCTTTTCGTGTCTTTCTGAATCGTTTTCCATCCTTCTTGGAAAATCCGCACGTATTTTTTGAGGACGGCATTATTTAAATTTTAAGACGAAAATGTAAGAACGGAGATTTTCAATAGAGAGCGAGGCATGTTAACCGATTTTGAGTGGCCAGAAATTGAAGATTTGTACTTGGGCGAGTTATGGTTTCAGCAAGATGTTGCTACGTGCCACACAAATCGCCCAACAATCGACTTATTGCATTCAAACAACAAGTTAATATTAAACGCAGTTTATTTCATTTTTAAAACTTTTCAGAAAAAAAGGGCACACTCCGTACATATTTCCTGTGAATGATTAAATAGGTAATTGAAGTAAAAAATAATTGGGTCGACATGGTTAACTTGTGCGACTTCTGAGGTGGCTGTAAAAATATTGTATTTGGTGGAACTTATGAGGAGAGTATTCTTCTTATTCCAAACCAAAAAAGGTTTAAGCTTTAGAAATCGGAAAAAATTAAAAATATGAAAAATCCAGAAAAATTCCTCGCGGACAAGAGAGTTCGAAAAATACGATCAGAGCCTGAAGTTACGTGGTGCATTTTTAAACACATTTTTTTGTGAAGCTTCCTGATATTCTCTCAAATTAATTATGATCTGACTCTAGAGCACTATAATTGCTATTTTCCAGGCGTTTTATTAATGACTTGATTCTTTGTAATGAAATAAAATTGATAAGTTGAAAATTCAGTATTTTTCTTGAGCTTGGCATCTGTATCTCAGGTATCCTTAATCTGTTCTCTTTTTTGTGTTTATTGTCCAACAAAAGAAACCAAATGTAAGCACCGATTTCAGATGATTGAAGTCGTTCACAGTGATTGATGTCATCTTATATAGCTCCGATCAATCTTGGGAATCACGTTTCCGTTAAAATAAACGTATGGAAAACGCTGCAGTGAATCATAGATCACACAACAGTTCATTTACTCCGTCAGTTACTTGGAATATTTTTCTGTTTATTTTAAATCATGAAATAGTTTTCGTGCCATCTTTTTGCAGTCTTTCAAAACTTATTCAGAAAAATGCCAACAAGATTAATTTTTTCCCAAAAAAATAAAACTCTTCACCAGCTTCAAAAATCCATATAAAAAAACCCAATCAAATGAAATCTCAAAATGTGTCCTGTTCACAAAAAAAAATTGCACCTGGTTCTTGGGTGCAATCAATGCTTCCTGCAGGTAGTAACCAGCATCCACTTGTGGCACCAGGTAGATGGCATGAACATCAACACAAAAACCCAAACAAATCTGATCACATCCCTCCAGCAGCATGCAACACTGTCGTCTTGAATTTTTCGGCACCACACATAATTTATTTTTGCTTTCTATAGGATCTGTCAGGATCACGATTGAAAAATGCACGAGGAGAAGGAACCATCTGCTGCTTTGTGTTACTGTATATGCAAGGATTCCTAAGCCTTTGCGCCTTGTGCATGGACTTGATTTTGAGACAGTGTTGGTTTCTTTTTTTGTTTGAGACTTGTTGAAGGAATACCCGATGCACATGTTGAATGCTATTTGATGTTAGGGGTTGGTAAGGAATCTTTTTTTTTTTTCCTTTTTTTTTTTACTCTGCGTCGGGGGTTTTGATTTTAAACATTTTTTTTTATTACAGATTTTAAAGGACGGCAGATGGTTGGAGCAAATTTTTTAAGTGGTCAAACGAATGGGCGGTTGGTAGAAAATCGAAACATATGTTTCTAAGAAAAGAAGCTGGAGTGTGACCTGTAGTGTCACTGAAGACGATTTGTTCTATAGCTCAAGTAGAGTGCAGGCGGCACTTATCTGTATTCTAGATAAGCGAACTCAAAACAAGTGGTAAAGTAAATTGCGTCAATTAAGTCTAGACACTAATATTGGTGTGGAGAGAAGTAAAGAAAGATCAGTGATATTTAAAGACTAAAAATACGCCACTCGGCTGAGTTCTTAGCTCTTTAAAAAACACGCAGCCTGTGTCCGTCCGTTTATTCAAAGTCAAAGTCAAAGTTGGCTACTAAGAAACATACTAGAAGTCTGTTTGAATGCTTTTTACTTTTGCAGAGACAGAAGAACAAAGTTGTTTATACTCATGCTACCAAATCCACCGTAGAACAAGCTGATGCCAAAAGAGAATTGGTATAACTCAAAAGGATGTAGGTATAACTATGAACCTTTAAATTTTATAATTGATTGATATAACCAAACCGATGTTTTCGCGGCAAAACAGTGCAACAGAAAGAATATCTAAAATTGTTTAAGGCAACATTTTATACCACTGTGTCCAAGAAATAAGGTGACATATGAATTTAAACTGCGCGCGTCGAAGGATTTGGAAATGTTTCCTTCTTTTTAGGTTGGTAGTACTGTCAGTGACATCTATGTGAAATTTCATGTCAAAATATATTCATAGTGTTTGAGATACGCGTCGTTTTGTGAGCTGCTTAAAGTGAGTTTTCCGTTTTTTTTTTTATTGAGCAAAGAATTTGCATTAAATTTTGTTTGCGGAATCAATTTTCTGCTGCGGATACGTTGAGGATGGTGCAGAAAGCCTTTGATGATGTGGCTATGTCTAAAAAAAATGTTTACAAGTGGTATAGTGATTTCCAAGCCGGCCGTGAACGTGTCGAAGACGAAGAGCGTTCAGGGCGACCATCAACCTCAACCGATGAAGCTCACGTCTAACAAATCAAAGATTTGGTGTTGAAAAACCATCGATTAACGATTAGAGACCTTGCTGATGAAGTTGGCTTATCGAAAGGCTCAGTCAATACCATTTTGAAGAATGCTTTGGGCCTCAAGCGCGTCAAATCTCGACTGGTACCGAAAACATTGAATTTTTTGCAAAAAAAAAGGCGTCGCGTTGAAGTGTGTGAAACAATGTTTTCCGACTACCAGGATGTCATGAAACGCATTATAACTGACGATAAGACTTGGATCTATGCTTACGACCCCCAAACAACCAATCAATCGAGCGAATATCGTGCCAAAGGAGACCCGAGACCAAAAAAACCGCGCCAAAGTCGCTCAAAAATCAAGGTCATGTTGACTGTTTCCTTCGATTATCGTGGTGTTGTGCTTTATGAATTCCTTCCAACCGGCAAAACAGTCAACAAGGAATATTATTTGAACGTTATGCGTCGTTTGCGTAACGCTATCCGACTCAAAAGGCCGGAATTGTGGAAAGACAATTCTTGGTTTTTACACCACGATAATGCACCATCCCATACCGCACTCGTAATTCGTGATCATTTCGCCAAAAACTCAACCCATATCGTTCCGCAACCACCGTATTCACCTGATCTGGCGCCGTGCGACTTCTGGCTGTTCAACAAGCTCAAAAGACCGCTCCGGGGACACCGTTTTGATACGATAGAGGAGATTCAAGCCGCAGCGAAGGCGGAACTGAAGGCCATCCCGGAAAGTGACTACAACCAGTGTTTCAAAGATTGAAAAATCTTTGGCATAAGTGCATTGCATCGGGAGGGGATTACTTTGAAGGGGATGAAATTGATTTGGAACAATAAATAAAGAATTTTCAAAATAAATACAATGTCACCTTATTTTTTGGACACAGTAGTATATAAGAAAGATCTCAGCCTCCTTTTTATTCTTATTTTTCGAACTTTTCGGATTTTAGTTTGGTCAAAAAAAAATCTTGGTTTGTGTAGAAATTCATTTATTGGGTTTGTGAACAAGCAGCCTTTTTTTGCAGTTCCACAATTCCAGAAAAGGCTTATGACACAAATGCTTCTCATGTTCCACATGTTGATGCCATCATCGGTCATTAATATAGTTTTTTCTTGTTTTGGTATTTATTTATTTAATTATTTACTTATTTATTTACTAATTTTTTAATCTATTTGTTTGTTTGTTTAGTTGTTTATTCACTCACTCATTTATTTGTTTGTGTATTAATTTATGTATATGCATGTGAATAATATATATTTATTTATTATTAAAAGTTGACATAGTTAGAATTATTAAAAATAATTTTTTTTATTAATTTTCCAAAAGAAGAATACTTCAAAAGTATTCTCTGAAAAATTTAGACAAATCGGAGTTTTGTTTCTAGAAATGAATAACTTTGAACTGCGCCGACTCTTATGCATGAAAGTAGACAGGTAGCGGCAGCTAGGCGCTTGGTTTTCTGAGTAAACCCTTTTATTGTACCTTGTATTATATTAGGTATATTATATATATATTACGATTGAATTGTACTATAGGTTATAAAGCGGAGGAAGGGACATTATATGGGCTTTTTATAGACGATGAAGTGTAAGTTCAAAAATATATTAACTATCTGCAAGCATGCCTTTTTCTCGTTCAGAGGTGAAGGGCATCTCGAAATGGACGAGCGAGTTGGCCGAATATACATGCGATTTGACACTACTCGATTTGTCGGGTCATGGTAAATGCTGACAAACTCTCAAACAAACTGCCTGAAATAAATCCACCCGAAAAGCTTTATAATCCTGACAAATTCCTGAATTCATCACCGAGATCGACAAAACAAAAGCGCGTTTAAAAATCATAATTCAATTCGTTCCAATCTCGAAAATCGTTTGTACGGGTATTCATCACCGCACAAAACGTGCATCACAAAAGGACGCATATCCAGGCAATCAATTTCTTTTCCATTTTGCCATCATAACTCATAATTTAATTTATGATTTATTATCAACGCTATCCTTGTGCAAAATACAATTGAAATTGCTTTCTCTTCATGCTGTCATAACCATTCATTATGCAAAAACGAAAAAAAAAACAGGAAAATTCACGAGACACAAAAAAAAATCCAATTTGCGGAGAAGAAGGAGCAAAAAAAATGTGTAAATAAGTTTGGCAAAGCATAACAAGGATAATGCAAATCCCTTTCGTAAAACCATCAAGTATCAGTGTAATGCAATACGAGTACACCAAAAGATACATGGTCATATAAAAAAAAACACATCTACTAGCACTAACGAAGAAATTGCATCAACACAATGTTGATGATTGGATTTTGTATCCTGCAGGATCATCCGTTCAACACCCTGTTTGCATTATTAAAGAAGAAAAAACTGCATCCGCCGCTGGCAGACATTTTTCTTTTCTTTTCGTTTCCTTTTACTGCTTTCCACTTTAACAAAGCGTAGCAAATCCTTCGATTTGCCTTCAAAATTCGTCCTTAACTCGACGATTCCAAAAAAGAAAAGGAAACGAAATTCGAAAGCAAAGGTAAATTGTAAACATGCATGAATGCAACAACCCAAATGTGCACGGCCGCAGAAGAGTCCTTCTTCTGCAGCAAAAAACATAATAAAAGGATATGAAAAATCACTTTGAATCGTGACGAAACTTTCTACATTTCTCATGAGTGCGAGTATAGGAGGAGATGGCAAATCTAGGATAATACTGCTTTTTACTATTTGTTGCATTGTGGTTGTTCCTTGGGGACTGAAGCCCAACAATGCAATGCTTGCGAGTTTGTTGGTGAAGACAAGAGTGCATAGTCCTAGAGAGCGTATTCCTTGAAGCCAGAAAGTACATTTGCTTTTAGTAGTAGGTTTCTATTTGTTTTTATCGGTTTGCCTTTGGGTTCAAATATTCCTAAAGGATGCTTGCGAATGCGAACAGAATTGAATATTGGAAAAATCTTTCTCAAGGATATTTTCTTGTACTCAGTAAACATCATTTGGTATTGATTTGTGTTCAGAAGCAGTTCCCCTTAGTGCTCGACAGCGCTTATGAATATTTTAGTGGTGCGCATTGTTTTGGGAAGCAATTTAAAATGTTAAGACAAAAATTTGTACAGCACGAAAATAAACGAAAACTACATTTTTGGGAGTTAAGATTGGAAATGGTTGTTTGCAACATTAAGAGTTTCAACTGAAATATCGAGAGAACTTTTCATATAAAACAAATTTTATGAAAAATTATTATTATTAATATTTTAGTGGAAAAATCCAATTTCACAGACTGTTTTGCAGTTTTCCCATTTTTTCGCAATATTGGACCACTGCAAAAGGAAGCAAAGAAGACAATTAAGCAAAAATGGTTAAAGCTTTTAAATCTTTAACAACTAACTTCCTTTTTAGGGTTGTTAATTTATTTAGTTGGTAAGCAGTCAAATAATAACATAAATATTATTTTTTTTATTTTAGGTGGGCAACTACAATTTTATTTTTTGGCAAATTCAAACGAAATGACAATGTTCACTTATCTATGACGAAAGACCGCTTGGAAGTTGGTTTTTTAAAACAAATACCTCACCCTCATCTCACGCCATTGAACACTTTAAACGAATTAAGAAATGCAAATAAAATTATTTTTTCAAAGTGGTCTTGAAGATTTCAGACCTCCATTCTTCTGTAGATAACGATCTCGCGAATGTCAATAAAAATCCTCTTCAGTTGTTCTGGTAAACGCTAAGATTAAAGCTGATCAATGCCATGTTATATTAGAATTTTCAAATCATCGCCTAGAAAGTTTTTATGCATCAGCTGGATAAGTTCCAATCACTTAGAAGGCAAAAAAGAGTAGGCCCGTGCATGTTTTACTCATATTTTCCCAGATTCGTCGTATCTACTCCTGTATAATTTTTGATAATTTCCGAAAACAAAAAGGATTAAATGGAATGGTTTTCATATCTTATAATACCTTATAATACCTAGGCTTTTAAGTGATGGACTTATCGACGGAAGATATGTACAGAAAATGATAATTATGTCTTGAAAGCTAAAAAAGAACGAGGATTATAGAACTACAATTTTAATTATTTGTGTTTTATTATTTAAGCAACTAAAGGTTCGGCACCTTTTTGGCGGCTTTCTTTTTAAACACTGTGTGCTGCTTTATTGATAAAAAGTAACTGAAGTGGTGCATTATTTGGACCGAAATTTATTTTCCAAATTCACACTGTCAGCTGTCGGAATATGATTTAATTAAAAGCCAACAGATTTAACTATTGAAAACATAAAAAGCAACGTTGGTCAACATATGAGAAGTGCATTCGAATTACACACCTATTTAAAGCAAGCTTAAGCACCATTTCGTTTATAGCCTTTCAGTCATTCCATTTATACAAACCAAGCTAATAAATGCTTGATTTCACTCATTCGAGACCATATTACGATGGTTCCGCATAAAAATGAAATTGCCAATCTTGACGTCCATCAAACCAAAAATCATTGTGCATTCGGCTCAGCAATAAAAATGAACTTGGTGGATATCATCACATTATGTATGTGCATATTGCTACCTTTTACGCATTACAGTTTATGACTCTATTAATGCATACAGAGTACCATCGTCCTTTGACAGCTGCTATAAATTGAAAAGTCAGCACTCAGACGCCTCAGCTCGAAAAGGCTATAAGTTATGAATATTAACGCCTCACGAGGACGACAATCGGCGGATAAAAGTGAATAATCGAACAAGGAATCCAAAAGGTAATAAAGTGTGGTGTTGAAATTCGATCCGATAACCCATTAAGTCACGCACGACATAATCATCCCCCAAACGCACGACCTGATGCATTGTTTCCAAATAAAACAAAGAAAGCAATCAATAAAGGAAAGGATGGCGGCAGGTGGATAAAAAACAAAAGACTTGCTTTACACAACATCACGTACAAAAAAAACTAAAAAACATAAGCCTTGTCCGGCCATTGATCAACTGGTCAAAATCACAAGCACACTTTTCTCTTCTTCTTTTATATTCTACTCCTTTGCTGGAAGGGTGGGCCTCCAAATGGAGCGAGACCATTGAGAAGAAAAAAGAAAAAAAAAAAAATGAACCTGACTGAGGATTGCATGGAGGAAGCCAAGTGATTATAATCGTCTTGAAACACTTTTTGTTCCTAAATATGATAGCTGCAACATCTGCTTGGGGTTTTTGTTTATTCTCCTTTTTTGGACCAACCCACACTAAGGGACAGGTGCAACTGTTGGACTTGGACAAAAAGAAAATGCAAATTCATTCGAATTATCCATCACCAGGTGATGCCCGACGAAGAACTTACCAAAAAAGGATTATCACGCGGTAAAATCGTGTGCAACATTTTGTTGCTGGCAGGCGTGTTACGCCTCTATATACATTGCTAATGACAGTGCTTTGCAGCACAAAGGGCCACAGTCCAAGCTTGCTTACATTCAGAACGGAAGCATATAAATGCAGTCAGCTTGTTATGGTGTGGCTATGTAACTGTGTAAGGTAACATTTTACTGGCGGCGGTGATTGTGACAATTGTCGGCAACGGCATTAATGTATACAACAAGTTGCATGTTGCGCATGCTTAATGAGGGAAATTTCGTCGAGCGATTGATTCCAAATAAAGGGCTTAATGGTTTCCTTTATAATGCTGGTGCATGGTAATGTGATATGTATTTTTAATTACTTGAGGAAGTTTGCTGACAGTTTAGTTTAGGGTACATGTTGCTGGCATCAATTTGGAGTTGGAAATTATTTTTTTTCGAGTTTAAGGTGCATCATGATAATGCGACTTTGACCGGCTGCCACCAAGATAGAAGTTCAATCACCTTTAAAATGTTGCAAAGGTTTCTTTTAAATCGCAATCGCAACCACATTTTAGTGACTTTAAGATAATTTAAAATAAGGCTTTCAACATGGTTAAGTAAGTTCATTAGCCACAAGAAACCTTGTATCTCCTTCTTTTCGGTAGTATAAATTCTTGCATAAGTCCGAACCGCAACTTCGTCGTGTTCAATAATAATAAGAACGGAAAGTCCTAATAAGATAATAATAAGATCCTAAAAGCGACCTTCGTATCAATAAAAAAAAATAAATAAATCTGCAGCGCATGTCTAACATTGTTTTCGGCATCTATAGACATTTTTATTATAGTGTTTAAAAATACACTGAAAACAGAAATAGTCAAGCCAATCCACAAAAGTTGCAAAGGTATGTATGACTATCTGCTGTCCAATCTTTAAAAATGCCATGGTAAAACTTATAGTAACATGGTCCACACTTCCTTGCCCAGAAACGCACGTTAGTTTTTTTCGCAAGGCATGTAACAGCAACAAATTTCAATATGCCTTAAGGCTATACAGTGAGACTGGAAATTGCACCCACGCAGAAAAAGGAAGTCTCCGGCTCGTGAAGATCTGATTCTTGTCAGAAAGTTTTTAAAAAATCGTCGAAAGACCTCTGCTGTACTAGCTGTTCCGCTTCAGAAACACCAACATGTTGCGCTTTCTACGAGAACGGTTAGAAGAAAGCTTTAGAGGTTGCAATGCCAGAAAAAACATTTTTTTTTTTGAGAAGAACAAAAAACGACGTCTTGCAGCCATTTCAGAGCCATAAAGGCGAGGCAATTTTTGAGGTAAGTAAATTGCATTCTTCTTAAAAGCGAATTTACGGAAATAAAGGATATTTTTTTAATAAACATTTTTCAGATAAAACGACATTTTATACATTTGCGTAGAGTACATTTTATTTATGGCCAACACTGTATAGATATGTCCAGCGGACGTCTTGACAAAATATGTTCCAAAGTTCAAGATTGCTTCACACTGCTATACCTAATAAAATTCGACCAATAAGGCACAACAATGGCCGCATAACGCTAATGGAAAAAAAAAAAAAAAAAAAAACGATTGCAATGAGGGTTCTTGAATATCAGCTGCCAGTTTGCTTAGTAAAAAATGTGAACACTGATGAAAACATCTAGATTGGACAGCAAAAAACGGATTGCAACTCTTTTTTAAACTTTGAGTCTAACTAAATTGTTCAAGAACTGGAAATGGTCGAACAAGATGGCCAACTTTATTTCTGGCCAAAGATCTCAGTTTGACCAATACTTTTGATTTAAGCAAGGTTTTCTGACTCTGAAAAGTTGAAGCATCTAAAACATATCCCCTAATAACGTGAAGAGGGTAGCATTTAATACTGCTCATATACACTAAGGCCTTTTATATCTTTTTAAAGACTGAAATTGAGTAAGTTTACAACATAGATAGACAAGCGTCAAACATTAGTTAACAGCTGATTTTGTTAGGTCAATACGCATAGCAAAAGAATCTGAAACGCATCTCAAGAGGCAGTGTTATTTTTTTAAGACTTTCTTTTGTTTGTTTTGTTTTTGTTTTGTTAGGGCTCGATTTACCATGGCGGTTCATGGGCTGTTCCAAGTTTGAAAAAAAGATATAAATCTTAGGGTCATTGCACTCACTTTAAAACAAAACATTCCAATGAGCGAACCAACTGAAATATTTCAAGTCGATCTGTTTGCTTAAGAAATCTGCGAAATGTTCTGCGAAAGGAGATATTTTCTGGTTGAATCTTCATTACAACAGACAGAGAGACAGACATACAGACAAGAGCTGCTTTTGGGAACCCTTTACCCAAACTGGGGTGGACAAAATCTTCGTCTGTACGAACAACGAATATTGCTCGATAGCAGACCACGAAGGATATCAATTAATCGAAGAGGCAGACTGCATGGCAAATAGGAGTGCTTGCCGGTCCCGAACCCTTTTTTTTTTTTCAACAAGCGATCTCAACACACTTCTCCCAAAATGAAAATGAATTGGCTTGCATGTTGAATTGTCTTCGCAAGAAGGTTTTAAAATAAATGGTTTTCACTCTGCTTAATAAAATTTAACAAGTCGTATTTAAAGCCCCACAAAATCGAAAAATCATCAACTTGAATAGGTCTCCAGAAACGATACGAAAACAACTTGTGTAACACTGATACATCTCCATCTCTTTGATAAGGTTAAGAGAAGAGTACATACTTCCGAAATGCCGAATAACTTATTCCGAAGTACACTACAGTGACGAGCGAACGCCTACGGCAGATATTCACCGCCCTCGTATGAAACAATCTTCATTTTCATTTGATGCGATACGGAATGTATTCCGATAAACCACGACATCTCTATTCCGCCCACAAAACACACCACAAGAGCAACATTTTAATCAATTCCGATTCTGTTCACTGACTTTCGCAACAGCAATAATAATTACAATAAACTTCATCACGAAAACGTTAAATACCTGCCCCCGGACACAATAAGTATCTACAAGGGATGCGGTTAGTATCTGGATGCGTAAAAGCAAGCAAATCATAAAAACAAAAAGCCACTTGTTCTATAAGTGCGTTCAGTTATGAGAAGTAATGTTTTTATGAGATGTTATCACGGCCTCAGAAAGCTTCAAGTCATAGGAAAGTCCTCTGAGCAGAGGAGAATGTTTTCCGAAAACCGCCTCGTTTTAAAGTAAAATGAAGGAGAATTCACCGGAGTCCTTATTGTTTATTAATCTACAAGATGTTCATACTCGTCCTTTCTAGTCCTTCAAATTCATTTAAGAGTATATAAGAAAACTGCTCGCCCAAAGATCTGAACGGCTTATACGATCAGAGGCGAGAAAAAGGACGCGCAAAAGGATGCTTCGTAACGATGATAGTATGGGTATTGTTAGCATTTTTTTATTTTTGTTTAATATTTTGTTTTCCTTTCAGTTTTATAAAATGATTTTCAACTGAGAGCCATTTGAAATCACCGAAGCACAAAAAACAAAGCAAAAAGGACTCTTATGCCTTTATTAGAGCGAACTCTGTTGTATTCGAAGCAGCACTGACTCACTGAGTAAGTATCAAAAGGCCATTGGAATGGAATCTTTTGTTCGGAACTTTCCAATCGATCCATTGTACAACTATGGGAGCGAAAATAATATGTTTGTCCTTCATTTGTATGAATGGAGTTGTTTGCCATGAAGAGGGGAATAATATCCTTTTGGGTGAATGCTGCGCACAGTAGTTTTAAAATTGATGTCAATATTCTTTCTTTTTGCGTTATATATATTAAAATAATTTAAAGTACAGAAGTTTATTGAAAAAAGTTAAGGGAAGATTTTTAGGAGTCATGATTCGGAAGATTGTAAGGATTGTAAGATGCTGTTCGCTTATTTTGTTTCACAGTTTGGAAAAATGTGAAGATGAAGATTTAACGAAGAGCTCTTTTGGCTGTAAAGCGATATGGATCTAGAATAACGAAGAACAATTTTAAGCTTGCCTCAGTGATGACGCCCAAGTTAACACTTGCAGATTACAACGCAAATAATAAGTCAGAGTATAGAGCGGAAAATTAACGCAATCCTGCAAAAACACTGTGAATTTGTCAGTCATGAGAGAAAGATATCAATGATGACTTTCTCCAGAGTCAACGGAGATCAAAACTGCCAGTGAGAACATGACTATGAAAGGAGAAAGGTTGACAGTTGCGTGGTTGTTTCATAGTGGTCTCAATACAAAGCGATGCTTGTATGATTGCCAACGACTTCTAGAGTTATACAGGCGAGGACAAATCAAAGAGATGAACTCACCCTTCTGGTGGAATGTTTCAGACTGAAGAAGCACAACGACAGATATTTGGCACGCACCACATAGGGCTGTTGGTAGAAAAATGTATGAAGCCTGCAGCAAAAACGTAGTGACAACTCGGAAAAAGCTTTGCAAAACAGAGAAGAACAGTTTCTCAGCCAGAAAATGCAGCGCAGATGCTAAAAATGGAAGCCGCTTTGGAATAGAGTTGCTCTATGGAAAAATCACCAAAAGGTGATACGGCAGGGGCACAAACAAGAGTAAAGCGTGAAGTTATCACCCTACCAAAAGGATCGAAGACGTTTTTGTGCGAGCAGATAAACGTTTCCGCACCGAGTTGCTTTGATGAACTTCGGAAGACAAAGTCTTATTAAAAACCTAAATTATATAATTAAAAATATAAATTATGTTTACAAAAATCATATTCATATATATATATTAGTACACTCTGGGTAGAGAAATAATCTGTTGAGTAAACAATCCAATGAATGAACACACTAAATTTTATATAGACTGCTCGTCAAAATGAACAATTAAACCTCTTAAGAGTGAACTCATATTTAGTAGTAGTAGTAGTTAAGTTAATTTATTTCTTTAATATTCATTACAATAGTTTCTTTAAAATAGAAAGAAAGATTTCATACATACATTTTTAAGAAAAACAAAAAGAAATATGAGACATTCTATATTTTGTATGATTAATAAAAAATAGTATTGAATGCCACTTCAATGGGCGCAATAAAAAAAAGTCAGTTTTTATATTTTGGGTGGGGTGACCCTTAAAAAACAAAATAAATTAAATATTTAACGTAGTTCAAGAATTTGAATAATCACAAATGTATTGATTGTAAAAACAAGATGGAGTGCATGAATAATGATAAGCTACAAAAGAATAAACTAATTTTAAAGGAAATTAAATTACCTTATAAGAGCGCAAGTACAATGCAAAGATATAAACAATTAAACCAGATTGTCAGACAGAATGGATTCGAGATTAGAAAAGTTAATATCCAAGAGCCACTGTTTTACAAGTTGTGTAGGCATTCCGGACACTGATATTGCTCTTATAGACTGTGGAAGCTTATTAAATAGACGATATGAAGACACTGAATAAAAATAACGATAAGCAGTGGTTCGATAATGTGGCAAAGATACTAAATTCAAAAGGTTTCCACGCAAATTATGATTCGAGATTACTCGAAAGTTTCGATTACCAGATTTCATAAGAATTTCCTTAACACTTAAACACTTTAAAGCAGTACAAATGATGAACTGGCAGGATCTTCAGGTCACAGAACAAAGGAAAACTGGGATGCCTAGCAGGTTTACGGTAAAGTTTTCGAAGGATATTCTTCTGCAAAATTAAAAGAGGTTGAATTTTATTCTGATAAACACCTCGCCAGCAAACAATACCACACTGCAATTTTGAATGGAAAATACCATAGTAAATAATCTTTAGAAGCATTGTGGAGCAGATATTTCGCAAATAATAGAAATGTCGTACAGTACTACAGAGATACTTCTTCAGAGTGTCGACATGATTTGAGAAACTGATTCTAGAATCTAAGGTGAGCCCCAGGTATTTAAATTTATCAACTTTCTCGACTAAGTTATCACTGCAGCTCAAGTTGTTATAAAATGTGGGAGAACATGGACTGGAAGCACAAATGCAATTAGAGAGTCTCTATTTTTGGCACTCTGGTGCATGATAAGAGACTTTCGCTTCTACATTTTGAAAGGACGACAGACTGAAGAACATTATCTTTGTTTTAGAGCTAATTGCTCTAACACAGTTAAATACGTAAACGTCTGTTGTAAAGAATGCACAATTTTTGGAGGTTATTTACCTTTTTTACGTTTATTAAATAAAGTCCTTTCAATGACACATTCGAATTAAAAAAAAGCAACAGCTTCGACATGTTTCAAGTACAGTTTTGGTAAAAAAAAAATGGAATAGCCAAATCGACTGTTTGTGCTATTAACAAAAAAGAAGACTGATATTATAGAAACTGTTACTAAAACTCAAAGGAGGACACTGAACTACCTTGGGTGAAAAATGGTTCCTAGAACATAAATAGAAGCCTGCTTTGGCACGGGTCCGCCTTCAAGCCAGTGAAGGTTGGGTGCAAAAATTTAAAAGCAGGTTTGGTGTTTGGTGTCTCAAATTATCTGGCAAAAAATTGTAGTCAATCAGAATCAACAACTTAAGGGGTTACATGGGTTTCTCCGAGGAAAAAACGAACTTTTTTCAAAAATGCTTTTTCATATAAAAAATAAAATAATTTATTAAAAATTTTTAGTGTCTTGAACATACACATTTGACAAAGAATTTCTGAAATATTGTTAAAAAAATATTCAAAACCCCGCCATTGTGGTCATTTCCGGCTACCTTTCAAAAGAAGCAGCAGAGCTCCTTCCAGAATCATCCGAAGTGAAAAAAAAATTAGTGTTATAGTATTGTATAGGGCGAAGGAAAAAAAGTGAAAATTAAAATTTTGGCAGACCTTTTCCCAAAAAAAAAAATTCAATTTTGTTAAAAATTTATTTACATTTTATTTTTTAAATAATTGTTAGGGGAAAAAAAAACTCCTGCGTCCAACTTCTTGTGAATTGTATCTCAAAAACCTGTCTAAAATTAAATCAAGATCGGTTTGAAAGCTTTCAAGAAATCCTGACAACCGACTTTGAAAACAAAGTTTCGAGAAAAACTTGTTTATATTTGTGCGCTAAGTCTTACTGACCTTGAGCGCGCAACTTCTCAATCAACTCAACTTGAAAATGTAGGAAAATATTCTAGAGATGTTATAGAATTTAATAAGGCAATGATTTTTTATAGCCGTGAAACCCATGTTACCCCTTAAGAGAAGATTTTTATAGCTGGATCTTAACCCAGATCAAATTTAAATTTGGAAGCTTCTAAAAGACAAAATATAATTGGCATCAGCTGAGACAACTGCTTTAAAAACAGAAAAGGACCACTTTTTTGGCGTGCCAGAGGTCGGCACAAATTAAGTCGCTAGTAATAGGCAAAGCGAAAAATACTCGTCCAGTCAGAAATGCATATCCTTACCCCCTCTTACACGCCTTTGAATTTGCCAGCCCTGTTATTTGAACAATTTCGCTCGTATGAACAAACCTGGTTTAATTACTTCACTCTACCGAGAGAGTACTGTGTAAATTTAAAATATGAAAAATAGATTTTATTTTTTTTTGTATACTTAAAAAAACACTCAGATAATCAAGAACAAATCCACTGATTGCTCTCCTACTTTAATGCATTCTTAATCCTCTACAAATTGAAAGAACCCACAGTACAAACATCTCACGTTGTGTTACATACATATGGGTATACTATCCAACTAGGAGATAAGTTGAGTGCATTTTTTCCTGTGTGTCACACAAACGGAAACAAGTGCCAATGGCAGTAAAATAAACACCAAAACAAGCACAATTCTTTTTCACTTTCTACTATTTTAATGGCATCGCAAGGACCGTCATCCGTCTTATCTTTATGTCTTACATAAGTCTCAAATGAAGGATGAAGGTGGCCCGTATTGAATTTCATAGTTCAGTCATCCAATACTGTGCATATGGCACACGAACAACAATTAGATGTCCTTCTTCTGTTGAAAAATTGTCAAAAGATACTCTCCTACACTCGAATTAATGCCCATGCCCAATCATTGAGCGATGTTGTTAAAAAAAAGAAAATTTTAAAGGTACACCATGAGTACTTGCCAACAAGAGGAAAATTGTTCAGAACAGATGTTTTCTCGCTGCACAGGTAGAGGCTATTCACTCTGGTCTGTTAAACTTCAGTCGAGAGTGAAAAAAAAACCGTCCAATTAAGAAAAATATCTGTGTTTGTGTTTTTTTTTTTAGATGCAAATTTATTCAGACATTTGAGCTTAGGAAGTTTTACTCTGCCAACATCACCTGAACAAACCAATTAAAGCCAAGAATGCCCGACAACATAGAAAATTTTATTCCAAAAACGAAGACCAAGGCTCTCCATGCAAAAGTGAATGAGAATAATTAAAACGGTAACCACATATTGAATACGAAATTTGGAATGCAAATTTGCAGGAGAGCCACCTCACAGAGTGATGAAAATGTGTGAAAATGGGATTTATATTAAATTTCCCTCTCAAGATATTCCAAATTGAATCGCAAATATCATGCTCCTGGTTTCTCTTCAGTGGATCGACCCAATTACGAGAATTCCTCCTTGACACGATAACACATCTCAGTAATACACCCAAGGAGCATATTCATTCTTATACTCGTTGTCCAACATCCTCAGGATGCATATTCAGATAAAGAGGAGACCCATCATGATACTTTCTCCGAGTATATACCAACAGAAAAAGATACAGAGGAAGCGTCGGGTCTTAAATTTATGTAAGTGTAGATTAAGTGCCTTGGGCGAATCAAATCAGGACTACAACAACCACTATCCCACTCACCGTCATCACTTAGTTAAACTTGCCGTGTCGCTGACTTCTAACAAGGGTTGCTCATGAAGCAGACGCCAACTCTGCTGACAATAATGATGACGATGATGATGATGATGATGGTGTAAGGAAGAAAGGATGTTGTATCATTACCATAGCAAGTGCGAGGATGGTTTTCTTCTCACCTTTTCTTTCGCTATTTGCATTCCGCCCCCCATGTCCGGGGAGTAAATTATTCAAGGGATTTACTTAACTTAGCTGTTGCGGGGGATGAGGTTGATTATATTTTATGCACAGAAGCCTGGAGCTGCTTTCTTCTTGTTTGCTTATATTTTAATTAAAAATAAAAAAAGGGAAAGAAAATCACTAGTAGCCGAACTAAATAAGGCGTTGTCATGTAATTAGCTGTTAATTAAATTTTTGTTTGTGTGTCAATAAATTCGTTGTTCTCCTTTTTTTGAAAATAAATTTTCCTTTTTTTTTTTTTTAGCGAGTTCACAAACCAGAATGAAAATGACTGAGCTTGGATGTATGTGATAGAATTCAAGTAAAATGTGGCGAAAATGCGTTGAGACAACTTTTTGTAGCATTCTTTTAGGAGCAGCGTGCACATTTTATAGAGTTGCCATGTGTCGCTTTCATTTCTTAATGATATGTTAGATTTTTTGAAGACAGCTCTTAAAAAAATATACAAATAAAGAATTATATCTTGGCTGTGGGAAATGGATTTGGGCTTAAACAACTTATTTAGAGTAAAAATATTCCTGGGTTCACCTATGTGCTCAGAATATTTTTCGAAAGTGTGGCTTTGAGAACCTCAGCAACTGAACATCACACTCGCGGATTATTTGTGTAGAAGGTCCAATTGACCATTCGCTCAAAAACAAAAATTTACTTTTTTTTTGGGCCCAGTAAAAAATCGATGCCCTGCAAAAAATTCAGATACGATTCATGCAGTCAAGAAAAATATTAATCAAGTTTTGCGTGAAAAAGGGGCCGAAGCCATTAGAAGTGTATTGAGAACTTAGACCGACAGCATGCCTACTGCCAAGCCAGTTGAGGCAGTCATTTGAAAGAAATAATATTATTTTATTAATCGGAGTCGTTGAAAAATATTTCCCGAATTTATTTTTTTAGACCTTTTAAAACAAAAGCATGGCGATCAAGCAAGTTTTTTTCTTAAAGTTTCTTAAATTCTTAAGAATATTTGCAACGAGAGGTCTCGTTTTAATTTTGGTATGCAGCCAAATAAAATTGTCGCAAAAGAAAAAGACGGACAACCTTACCCTTCAATCAACAGGGAATGATGGTTTGCTGCTTTGGTTTTTAGATTGGAGATGTCTTTTTTGCATCATAAGACTGTCTTCGTTTGTGTCTATTTAAAAGATAAAGTCTTCGCCAAAGCTCCACTAAAGATTCATGTACAAAAAGATGAACTGGAGACCAATGACCGGAAAATGCTGTCTTCATAGACATCGGGGAATCTAAAGACACAAGTTTCAGCAAAAGGTTAAGATTCCGACGAAATAGGGGAGAAACTTTTTAATACTCTTAATATGCTCAACACACCAGAAGATTGTACATTTCGAATTTCTCGAAAACATACTATACACTTTTTTCAAGATCTGGCGCCAGTGATTTCTATCTGAGTGAGGTGATGGTGTTTTGGAAGAGGCAAGATTATGATTTTAGCTTATCAGGATATAATGTTTAATAATAAGCAATTTTCGATAGATAGCAGCAGTGCTAGAAAGACCTTCAAATAAGCAAATTGACCGTCGCATTCAAACTGGAAATGGGCCAACTTTTGTCTTCAAGGATATTTTGAAAGAAGTATCGATCTTTTTTCTATCAATTTTCTGTTTTTTATTTCGGAATTAACGTCTCAAGAAGAGCGGTTTTAGTTTGAGTTTTTGTGGTAATTTAAATATACTGATTTCTAATTGCGGCTGATGACTATTACAGTATTTAAAATAAGTTTATTAAAATAATAAAACTAAGAGATTGATTTTATAAAAAAAAATTAGATTTGATGCATAACAATATATTTAATTTTAAACTCAATTACTGCTCAAAAACTTTACGGTTCAACAGGTGTGTTTTAAACACTGTGAACTAACCCTTGAAGAAAGGTATCAAAACTGCAAGCTTTTGGCAAAACTCTACTGTTGTTCTATCATAAATAAATGCTATGATAAAAAGTTGCTTTGTGTTGTTCGATATGTAAGGAAAATCTGAGACGAGTGTTACGTGCTCATATGATACTGATCATCAATTTAAAACTTATGTTGCTTGGCAGCAGGCGGCTTTTATGACCACGTTTATCGCCTCGTTTATTAACGACACTTAGAAAGTAAGACGAACCTTTTTCAAAGCAAACTTAAGTAAGTATGCGATTGGGATTCGCATATTGATTCGCTTGATTCCAACATTTAAAGAAGCCATATTTATTGTTCAAGGATACAATCACAAAATTTACTTTCGAGCAACCGTAAGCTTTCACTTTTATTCCCACTGAGATCCTCTCGTAATCATCATTGTAATCAGACATAAATAATTTCTGTTTGGCATGCACCTTGCACATGACAACGTGAACGGCAATCTGGCCCCGATTTAAACCATCGAGGACAATAAAATAAAGCACAAAAAACGTTAAATAAATTAAGTAATCATGTCAACTACCCAATATTGGATTAAAGCTTTTATAACCAAGTTAAGTCACAAGTTCACTAGTTTCAGTGACAACGGCGTCAGGTTAAGTCAAACCAGCTGCTCTTACCACACCAAATCCAAAATGACTCCAAGAAACATGTACAATAAAAAAAAAAAGTAAATTCACTAATTAATTGACGGTTTGTTGCAACAAGGAGCTGCTACAAAAAAACGAACTTCGTAGCACAGATGTGATGTGAGAATTCGCTTACCTGAAACGAGAAAGAGCAAAAAAAAATATCTTGATTTAGAAACATTCTAAATTATTCAGTAAATGGATATAGATAAATAGATACAAAAAATCCAACAAAAGCCAATGAATATTTTTTATAGATAGATACAACTTAAGACCATAATTGGACGGACTATGAATAATCAGTTCATCAAATGCCATGCGGACATTTTTAAGCTATGATATCAGTTTTATGACAAATAGGCTAGCTATAGTGAGAGACTAAATCTGCAAGAGAATTAGCATTACCGTGAAAATTGAAATGGTTACATTTGAAGCAGGTTTATTATGAAGTCGAAGAAACGTTCAGTCTTTCGTTAACAAATTAACATGTTTAAAGAAGTTTCTTTCGTGGTGTGCTAACCCGCAGATAATTGCAGATTGCCCTGGTTAAAAGTTCATTGAAACAATTTTAAATCCACAGAATTTACAAATTGTTTAGTGGTTGAAACTCTGATATATTTTCATTTCGATATCTCGATGGGTGAAGTCCGAATTGGGGAGGAGAATTTCATATCAACTCGTTTGCATTCGCTCAGTTCGCAGTACTTTAATTGCCATTGTTTGATATACTAGTCAGTTGATTTTTTTTGTTTTTGGGTTTCAATCGACCGATTTGAAAGGAGAAGGGTAACCAATTACGATACCCAACCACCTTAGTCAATCGAAGGGGTGAATTTTTTAAATGCATCTTGATTCGAAACCATTATTTTGTTTTATTATTAATGCAAAACTTAACTGACGATCGCTTCGTTGTTTAAGTAGCATTTTAAGAGCGGTAAAACCGCTTTGAAGTTCATAAATGGAAGCGATAAGTGCCGACGGAATTGTCTACGCCTGTGCATGAAAAAAAACGCATCTCGAAGGATCTGCGTCTTTGGTTGACCTTTGAATAGAAGTGATGCGACTGGGAAATGTCTATCAATATTTATTAAGACCAAACTAGTGCAACCCACAAACCGATCAGTAGGAAGATTTTGAAGATTAAATGTGTGAAATTCGGAAGAGGTAGGCCGTGACAAAATATCAGATTATCTTTTCTGGATTCGGGCCATCCCGCTCAGAAGTTCATACTAACCACTGAGCCATTGACATCCACAGCATAATGATATATTCGGCATTCAAAGAGCGGAATGGGCTATTTTTCAAGCAATGGAAGCTCTAAACAGTAATTTTGTAATATCAGAAGTAGAAGGCAACTTAATTAAGGCTGTGAATGATATCGGGGAAGGCCTTCAGGCTTCCGACATTTATGTCGCAGGACTTAGGCAAGAGCATAGGAAAAAATTGATGCATAAATCATAATATGTGGTTCAAAAATATTCTTCATACAAGTCGAAAAAATTGTCCGGCTTCTACGAAGATATGAACAGAAATCAATTAAATTAGAGCTTGAATCATCACAACACAAAGATGTTTCAATTAGAACCACTTCTAACAATTTATCTCACTTCTTATGTCACACGATCACTGATCTTCATATAAAATTTGAGCATTATAAGAATTTCTTAGACTTTCGATTCTTACGATCTTACGATCACTGTGCTATACGATAAAGTCTTTACTTAAAGCGCGAACCGATGATCGCTATATCAGAATTGATGGCTTTTTTCTTACATGGATGGAAAGATCGCGTAACAAGATCATTCGAAAACAACATATTATGGGTTAAATGGAGAAGAAGTCTCAAGTTAATTTATATTAAAGTGTTATTTAAGTCCAGTAACGATCGCTTAAAAATTAAAGTAATCATACTTGAAGATTGTTGAATAAAAAAAATAGTTTTTTTTTTTTTTTAAGTTCTGCTTGTTTGGCACGTGAGGCAGGAAATGTGATATATTCTTCAATGCTTTACACAAGCAAACCCATTTTCAAGCACGACACATGCATATTCATGTCTCACAATTCAATACAAAGGAATCGTTATTTCAGTCGCCTAAATGTCTGTATATATAATTGAAAATATAAATAACATGTCATCAATTTAAATAAGTATTTCAGGTAATTCCCCACACAGCATGCGATCATCGCAAGCTCATACACTCGTTTTTTGCTATTTTTTTTTTTTTTTTTATGGAAAGCTTACCTTACAGTCGTCACATGATGTGAAGTGTGGGTTCGTGTCTCCTTATGCCGCGTCGAATAGCTAACAACAGTCACATGACGTGTTGCCGTTCGTACAACGCGACGCACCCGACTGCGGCCATCGCCGACCACAACAACAATCGGCGGGGGTTTTCCGTTTCCATATTGTAGGAAGGACTCAACGTTGGGCTTGTCAATTAGTTCCGTTTCGGACATTATTTTTTTTTTTTTGATTTCGATGAGGATTCAGCCTAATTTCGATTTTTTAAGATAATTATTTACAATTTTTTTTTTTTTTCGTTTTAAATATTATTTTTATATTTTTCTTTGGTTTCGTGTTGCAGTGTTTTAAATTTTGTTTTTTTTTTCAGTTTTTGTTTTTGTATCACTGGTTCAAAGTTCGAGTTCACATTTTATCGTTGAATAATTTTTTTTTGTGTTGTTCATTGGAAATAATAAGTCCTGTCATGAGCTATGGAATAGCTTTCCTTGTAATCTGGCCAAAAAGGTTTCATTTTTGATCTGTAAGAGATGAGTTGTGGAACTTTGTTAGCTGGAATATTACTGATCGTGTGGAATATTCCAGGCAACCAAGTTCAGATCTCTTCCGTTCACAATCGACGAATGGTGTAGTTTATTTATTAATGACTCAGCGAAGCAAGTGCGCACGTACCCACGCGAATGAAGTCACATGAGTCAACCTCATCCGAGTGCAATTATTATGATCGTTAAAAAAATAAACACTTAAATACGTAATATATTAATGGGTATGGTTTTTTTTATATAATTTAGGAGTTTCGGAGGTAATTTGAATTTTCTTTTTCAGATAACAAATAAAGCGTTGCCTTAAATGAAAAATGCAATGAAAAATGAATGAATAATTTTGGGATTTGCAATTCAAATCAAAACAAAATTTACAAAACCTTCCAATGTTGTGTTGATATCATGACAATTGTTTTCAAATTAAATTTTTAATCGGAATTTGAGACGACAACAAGCACGTACATAATTGTCTTAATCTTTTTTTTGTATACGTGCGACAATTCAAATCTTCAAAGCTTGCTCTATGATGTCACAAAAGAAGGATATTTTGAGTGTCTGTAACCGGGCAAAGGAGACACATTAAAAATTAATAGAAATGCCGCTCCTTAAACCACAGTCACATTACCGCAATGCTCATGACAAATAAATTTGAAATGTTTTTTTTTATGAATTGAGGCTTATAATATGTTGACTCGTGACGCCACGTTTCATTTCTCAATTCGCAAACAATTTCAAGAGAAGTCTTGAGTGCAGATCTGTAAAATTATTACAAAAAAGGTTTAATTCAAAACAAGCTTGAAGCTTGAAGAAACTAAAACTTAGATAATTCGCACGACTGGTAACAGGATGCATTAACTTAAATCTATATGTAACATATTTCGATTGAACATGCGACTTTTGCAGGAGGAACCGAACTTGAGGTTTCCCGATCATTCGTTTGTAACGACTGATGAACTAAACAATCTTTCACTTTTCCACGACGAAGCAAATTTTAAAAATCAACACTCGACAGCCACATTTTCACCCATCAATTTTAAGTCTTTGAAAAAATAAGCTTAACCTTAAGAAAGCTATAGGCCAGATTTACTTGCAAGCTTTATGAACAGATAATTACGAGTCGTTGTGGGAAAATTGTCTTATGATTCATTATATATTACTAAGTCATTATATATTACTAAAAAAAACCTTATTAAAAATTGATCAGAATCGGTTTTAAGTTAGAAACGCACAAACCAACAGAATGAAAAAAATTTAACTAACCCGATCTAGATGGGATACTGGAGAGTTTTTTTTTAAGGAGCTACAATTTGAATTAAACAAATGAGTTCAAGTTTCTTCACTGAGGTTCAAACGATATCATATTGCAGAAGGAAAAAGCCGAAAAATTCATATTTCAAGAAAATCAGAATTATTTTAGATAACAAACGAACAATGTTCCGATTTCAGAAAATGTTTAAAGAATTAATGCAGAAATTGTTGTATCAAAACTCTTGTCGATAGTCGAGCGGAGCCACCACCATTTAACGAGGAAGGAATGCAGTTTTAAAACTCAAAAAATTGCGTTACGTAATACTTGAACGCTCCCTTTAAGAACTGATTGGCGAGTGATTTGGTTAAATCTATACATTCGAGCTATTTGGTTTGAGCTTCTGGGTTCGAACCATGGATATACCATAACTTTTGGCAAGTTTCCACGACCTCCGCCTCTTGTGTGTGATTGATATTCCTCATGGGCCCGTTCGGGGTCAATAATAAACTGAAAAATAAAGGTAACACGGACACACAATAGGTAAAGTGATGCACTGAATTCAAGCTTCAAGAATTAATATTTGTATTTTGATTGATATTGATTTTCGATGTTCACAGTCAGGTTGGTCCTAAAGGCTCTGTGCTAACGATTGATTAATAAAAATTGGGTAAGTGCGAGTCGAACTCGCTCAACGAAGGTTTCGTACAAACTTGAAGGCAGGTTGTAGACGATTTAAGAAAAAAAAGTAAGTACAAATTTACGGTTTTACGGATTTTTCCCTCTACATTGCTTCTTGCCAAATTTTCATGACCTTAGATCAACGGGAAGTACTCTATGGGTTTTAATTCTCCATATCTTTAGACAGGTCGATTAAGAAGCTTGATTTTCATGAGGTATTGATACTAACTTGATATGTCCATGCGTTACTGAGAAAAAAGGTCGTGACAGACAAACAGTGATTTGTTTGAGGTACGGAACCTTAAAAGAAGATTATTAATCAAATTAAGGATCAAATATTTTCGCCAATCCAAATTATAATAGCATCTTGGCGGTTAACATGTGATAACAAAAGATATAATAATGAAAAGGGAAAAGAGTTAGTCTGACAGGTGAGTGTCCTGTGCGTAACAGCTGCTTCCAAGGACTAGAGGTTCTTCACTATGCTGAATTTAAACAGTTTCTCATATTCATTTTTAATCGATTTTTTTTTGTAGGTTAAATGGGGATTCAAAATCCTATTTGTTCATCAATCCAAAAAAAAAATCCATCTATACTTTAACTGCTAACGCGAAAAGTGCGTGCAACTCAAGAGCAATTGCTTTTCAAAAGTAAAGTGAAGAAATGATGAGACCTTAGCACAATCTTACAAATAGCACTAACAATTAGGACCTCCAAGAAACGACATTGACCGCATGGCTAAAAAATTTCCCAAACCACCAAAATTCGTTATCAACCTTGAGCAGATAGACAGATTTGCAACTTGATGTGTTTCACATATAAAAAGCTAAGTGCCTTTCCCAACTGTCAAGGTTACCAGCAGCTACTTTAACTCTTTTTGTAAGACTATAATAGGGAATGATGGTTACCCGATCGGCAATTAAGACTTATTATGTCTTTCTCAGCAAACATTATTGTTAAGATACGTCCAATCTTGCCATCCACACTGTGTGTCATAACACCCAAAGCTAAATGGTTGCAGCCTTGAATTTACGCTGTGAAAATAAAAATAGCTTAACCAGACAAGGGAAGCCTCAATCTAAAACAATTGACCACAATCATAGAAAGCTTTTTTTTATTTTCTGCCTACACCGTACACCGTCATGTCCCGCCGCTTCCAAGTGTTTTGTGCTCGTAATTGAGTTTGTGACCGTCATTTGGGATTTGAATTCAAATTAATATTGAAACTATGGGAATCTTGAGATTAAACCGAGGGAGAGCGAGCCCATCTGGGAACGTTTTCATTTCAACTAGTGACGAGTATATCTGCTGAAGCTTCAGCAGTTGAGTTTAATTCATATCACGTGGGACATGCTAAACAGGTCTCGCCCCACTTTTAGTGCTATGGAACAACCGCATTTACAACCCAATTTGACACCCAAGAATGACAGTTGACTTGTGAGTGACTTGCAAATTATTGCATCGTAGCCGGTATGGCAACTTTGCTCTTTTGTATTTTCAGTTAAGTTTGAGTACGCATATCCGTCAACACTCGACTCGGAGTTAGCAAATGTCGCGTCGTCGTCCTAGATACATTTTGCGTGCAACAGATCATGGGCATGACTTGGATACGAAATTAAGGGAAACGTTTGATTACACGCACATGTGCATGCGAAATGTTGATCATCTCAGATTTGAGTAGATACATATTTAGTACGTGTATCTTGAGCGCAATTTTGTAAGTGAATTTAAGTCCCATCGTGCATCGTCATTTCACGAATATACGTATATGAATACTCCCAATGAGATGGTCGAATTGGATAACAAATTGATTACGCGATTGGGGAATTACAAACAGTGGAAAAAAAAATCACAAATGAAAACGAGTCAATATAATGATATACGATAAAGAGGGGGTGGTTAGGTGGCCGCTGTGGAGCTCGTATCTATTTTTATCTAATCAGTCTTATGATAGATGAATTTCCAATTCTTTATCAAGATGTTCACTGCATTTTGCGCAGCAAAAACGGACAGAGGCAGTAAACAATTTGCAGAGATTCATGCGGGAAAGTTGTATCTATTTGCTGTTGTGAATGATTGTGTGATTGTAATAGGGTGAATACGCTTGATTATTGGGACTGGAGGTGATAATATGTAAAGAAAGTTGTTTTAATGTATGAAGATTCCATCACTATGTAGACACCACCCATCGGGTTAGGCCGATACCAACTGATGAGAGTTTTGAACCACTGCACGCTGCAGTAACTCGTTCTGGTGGTGCTGTTTCAATACACGTTTATGGTTTGCAAATCAACCAATGTACATCCTGTCGAATATGTCCTTATTGATGCCTTTCTTGGAAGAGAAAAGACTTAACTTGGAGTTGTCTATAGGCCAAGAAACTTACGATACGATTTTAATTCCACTTAAGACGGCCTAGAAATCTGATTTAAATAGCTTAGTCGTTGAAGAATGCTTATTACTCCAGTAAGATAGGAAACCGATATTTTTGGTTTTAAAAAAAATCTTTTGAAAAGGCGACAAACAGCCAAGTAATTTATTATAAGGGTTTCTCACACCCTAACACCAGCTGTTGTAAATACTGCCAAAATTGGAAGAATACCGCGAGTAGTGATTGGTAAGCTTACAAAGAAAGCAAAGAAGTTAAAGTGGATGAATAATATTACTACTGTGTCCAAAAAATAAGGTGACATATGAATTTAAACTGCGCGCGTCGAAGGATTTGGAAATTGGTTTTTCTTTTTAGGTTGGTAGTACTGTCAGTGACATCTATGCGTCGTTTTGTGAGCTGCTAAAAGTGAGTTTTTCGTTTTTTGCGATGTCGAAATTTATTGAGCAAAGAATTTGCATTAAATTTTGTTTGCGGAATCAATTTTCTGCTGCGGATACGTTGAGGATGGTGCAGAAAGCCTTTGATGATGAGGCTTTGTCTAAAAAAAATGTTTACAAGTGGTATAGTGATTTCCAAGCCGGCCGTGAACGTGTCGAAGACGAAGAGCGTTCTGGGCGACCATCAACCTCAACCGATGAAGCTCACGTCCAACAAATCAAAGATTTGGTGTTGAAAAACCATCGATTAACGATTAGAGACCTTGCTGATGAAGTTGGCTTATCGAAAGGCTCAGACAATACCATTTTGAGGATGCTTTGGACCTCAAGCGCGTCAAATCTCGACTGGTACCGAAAACATTGAATTTTTTAGTAAAAAAGGCGTCGCGTTGAAGTGTGTGAAACAATGCTTTCCGACTACCAGGATGTCATGAAACGCATTATAACTGGCGATGAGACTTGGATCTATGCTTACGACCCCGAAACAACCGATCAATCGAGCGAATATCGTGCCAAAGGAGAGCCGACACCAAAAAAACCGCGCCAAAGTCGCTCAAAAATCAAGGTCATGTTGACTGTTTTCTTCGATTATCGTGGTGTTGTGCTTTATGAATTCCTTCCAACCGGCCAAACAGTCAACAAGGAATATTATTTGAACGTTATGCGTCGTTTGCGAAACGCTATCCGCCTAAAAAGGCCGGAATTGTGGAAAGACAATTCTTGGTTTTTACTCCACGATAATGCACCATCCCATACCGCACTCGTAATTCGTGATCATTTCGCCAAAAACTCAACCCATATCGTTCCGCAACCACCGTATTCACCTGATCTGGCGCCGTGCGACTTCTGAAATCTTGAAACTTTGATGTAGATTTGAAAAACTTGAGTTTTTCTAATCAACCAACTTGATTAAAGCTATAAAAATATGTATAAGTATAAGTCGAGCTGGCTGGAGAGGCTTGCTGGTTTAGGTTTAACTTAAAGGCATGTCACGAAGTGTCACTCACGGGCGAAGGAAATTTTTCTTGCAAAATTATAAAACTGGATGATGCGGAAAGTTTCGAAGAAGGAATTTTTTTTCACCTCGAACATTTTATTAGAAGCATTCGAGTCGTCCTGGCTCGTGGGAAAGAGGAATAATAATGAAAAATAGGCTATAAAAAATATCCATATGAATATTGAGTAAACCATTTAATTTTTAAGTGATATAAAATTTAAATTTAATATAATATACGATTTAAAAAGATATTCCAATGTTGAGTCCTCAAATGTAAATGCATAGATCTGATCTGATTGTTTAATATTTTTTTCTATGAGTATTAATTGTTGAAGAATAAAAAGAACGATATTTCTCAGAAATGATAAAATACCTACAAGCTCTGTTTTGAAAATACACACTAGAACAACAATGCACATATGAGTAACGCTACAAAACGGACATAGGAAGCTTAAATAAGACCCGAGGGCCATCAATAGTAAAAACGTGCACGCAATTCAAATGACTATAGTTAAACTCCTGACATTGTAAATATATACGCAATAGATTAATCAACTTCAGTGTCTAGATTGAATGTAACTACCGGTATTAAAATGACTTATGCCCTCGATACCGACAACAATTGTAAATTGTTATGTATCTTTACAAATACGAGTTTGTATCTATAACGCTTTTGATCTAATCGCAGTTCATCTGGTGTTGCATCATGAGCCTTTAAAGTGAAATTATTTGTACGTGTTTTTATGGTCGATTGCGAATTGTCGCAATTATTCAAATATAAAGCCACTTGTGCAGTGTTACTAAGCTTTAATGTCTATTTTTACTTTTTAGTTTTGTTGCAACTTAATGACAGTAATGGAAGTGAATTAATAAAAGCTTGAGTGCACAATGAGTGAGAATGTGTTTTTTTTTTTGGTTTTGTTAAATGTATTTTTAGTATTTCTAAATGTTATACAGAATACATATGTATGATTATTCCATTCCAGTTGCTTTACTTATGGAGAAAACATACGCTAATTAGGAAGTCGGAAAAGGGTCGACAAAGGAATTATTAACATTATAACAAATGAATGTATATGAAAAAAAAATGTTATAATAAATGAAAATTAAGATCTATGATCCGAAACTTTGACCCCCTGAAGCAATAACACACTCGGTAAAATGAGAATCAACAAGAGTGATTCGATTGGTTGGATAAAAATTATGTGGAATGCTCTTATTTTAAGTCGATACTTATATCCATCGAAGTGGTGCTTTAAACTTTTTAACAGAATGTCAAGGCTCCAGGAAAGTTGACAATGATGCTGCAAAACCGTGAATATGAAAATGGATTTTTGATTCAACGGTGCGATTTTTTAAAAATCATTGTTGAAATAAAAGCTCGAAACTCTGGTGCCAGCATCGAAGGTGGGAACTTTAAGAGGCGAAGCAAAAGTAGAACACGTAGGACCAAAGTTCTTACTGTTAAAAAGAAAAATTGCTCAAGGTATATTGGACGGACGTTCACAATAAACCGATTTAATTTACAAGTTGCCATATCTTGGATAACCTAATTGAAGTAGTACAAGCCCTTTATCTTATTTTATCACTCTCCAACGCCTTCCTCACATAAAAAAAAAGACTCCAAAGTGTGTCTTAAATTAGGACATACAACACTTCCGAAACCCATAAAGCCCATTGGTATAATTTACAACTAAAAATGATATTGGTGAAATTTGAAATGGCAAAGAGGGCTACTTCGATTAATAAACCGCGCATAAATAAAAGACCACTTAACACCTAACCTAACCAATGCAAAATATATGTATCACTTAACTCCAAAGTGTCCAATAAATTTAAGTCCAACACCTTTTCACTGAATATGTTGGTAGCGTTGTACTTGAGCTGTGCACCAATGGCCAATGACTATCGATACCTTTCGCAATAAATGTAATCCTCTTCGGTTACTTTGTATGAACGGCACGTTCGTATATGCATTCATCAGATACGGATATCCACTTTGGACTGCCAACTTCCTTCATTTCTTCACCGTCAAGGGATTTGCGACGGATGAAACCAAAACGGGCAACAGAGTACCAATTTATGACGTCTAAAGTGCTCTCTGAGTTATTTCTTTGTGATTGGATTTTCCTCGAGGAGATTTTCCCTTTTTTTTTGTAACTGTACATCTCTCTTTTGGCCAACATGGAAATTGTATTTATGGGCGAAAGGAGAAATAGAAAGTTGCAAATTGTGTTATAAAGTACCGGGACCCTACCGTAAAATACTTAACCGCATATCACACATAGGTTTGTCCGGTAACTCGAATCTCGAATCTTTGTTTTTGTTTTTCTTTGTTGTTAATCTTCTTACATAATAAATTCATTGGCGAGGCGTGGAAAACGTGGAGCGTCGTGAAAGTCGCGTCACATAATAAGAAAAATCAAGCCAAGTAAAACATAAATCCTCGTGTAAGTCCGTCTAGGCGTGATGTTATTTGGAATACCACCGTGCAGACAGAAGTGGTATTAAAATTCCAAATCATGTGTTGCTCTTCTATGTTGCCGAGCTAGTAGTGGACACGATCTAATCGATTCCACTTTCGTTTTCAATTTTAGGGCTGTAGTGGGGTCGGTCTAATCATCCTCATCATCGGCTTCATTTAAATTCACTTTCAGGTTTTTCTATCTTCTTGCGTATGTTGCTTCGTCTTTTTTGGTTGGACGACAAGAAGTGATGAAAAACTTGCATGGGAAGAACGTATGCGAGACATTTTCTCTGCTCGAAAGGGAATGCTGCCGTTGGATATGAATTTTTCATTTTTGGCGTGTTAAGATGGTGGCAAGTGTTTTGATAAAAAGATCAATATGATTTAGATTAGGTGAGGTCGAGCAGCTGGTCGTGGACCTGCTTAATTATTGTGGACATTTTTATCGATTGGCGATATCGTTTATGATGCTTTAAACGCATCGAGATTAAAATAAGTTTAAGTTTTTCGGCATCGGTTAAAGCCAATGTTTGTAGTGAAATGTGCGTGTCGGGATTTTTTATGTGTTTTTCGGTTCGAAATAGAATATGGATTCAGAACATCAAGGCTGTAAAACGTGTCATTCGTTTGCATTCAGACATTAAAGACACTTAGATGATGTCAACTTTTTGATACGATATGATCTGTCTCTTAATATATTATTTCAAATGTGGAATTGTCATTGGAAGTACATCTGTAAGTTGACATGAGAAAGCATGACATGTCTTCGCCGGGTCCTTAGGAATGTGAGAATCAACAAGAAGGAATTGTCGATTAGATGTTGAATATAAATATTGATGATTCCGGTATTACTGAGAAGGTATTGTACTTTATAAGTAAAACTTTGGTAAAAATATCAAGGTTTCAATACATACAGTACGTTAAAAAAAAATAAGAAAAATCGCAGACAATTAAATGAATATGGCACCCCCATTAAACGGATCCGTCATTAAGTTGGTTTTGTTCAGCTTTTCAAAATGATATTGAATTTCCTTTTATTTATGGATTTGCTTATGAGTTACCGCCCTTATTTAGAACGACACAAGAAAGCTTAGTTAATTTGTGAAAAAAAATTTTGATTTTAACAAAAATAATGGGTTAAATGAGAATGTTCAAAATTTAATAAAAAAGAGATCTTTTGTTCAACAAAAGATGAGGATAAATAAGAACTGCACACCACACATGCTGAACGACATTGTTAAGATGAGAAATATCGAAAAGTTATCGTTTTAAAAAGTCTGGAAAAGGTTGATTTGCTGAAAAACAATGGCAGAAGACAGCGTGAAACTAATGAATCGAAGAATCATTCGAGTTGTAAATTAAAATGAAGTTTTTGGTGAGGACCCGAATGCCTGCTTTAACACACTCTATACGGGAACGATTGAATGAAAGCCAACTTTCTGGAAGAGCGACAAGAAAAAGAACCATCCCTAAAAAATCGAAAACTAGGTTAGCTTTTGCGAAAAAAACATAAGGATTATACGATTTCTGAACAGAACAAAATATTATGGAGCAAGAAACATTAATTAATAGAGTGGGATCAGATGCTTAAAGATACTTCCGGCATCCAAAAAATAAGGAATTTAATCGGAAATAGACGACGGTTACTCTTAAGCATGGAGGAGGAATTGAACGAAGGAATAATGAAGTTTCATACAAGATAATGACCCAAAAACACACGACAAGGGAAAAAAACATTGGTTCGAAAAAAATTGGTTCCCTTAAAAAAAAACTGTGGAAGAACTTGAAACCGAAATCGGCAAGCATTAAATTGAAAATTTTAATGAATTATTCGAAGTTGCAGGGACGGTTTGCCACCATAACACGCAAAAAATGCCGTGATTTTATTGCAACTTCAACTTCACATAAACATTGCGAACAGCGCGTTTTAAAGGTCCTGTTATGCGTCGATAGAGAGCAGCTTTGGGCCAATAGCGCTCGCTGAGCTCTTTCTTAAACCGAAGAGAGCATCACAGATCTTCATTATCGCGCAAGTTCGAACATCCTTAATGATTTAACGTTGAAAGGAGCTGGCCATCGTAGAGGAGATTCACTAAAATCGAGATAGCTATGATCGTCGCCCGAAAGGTAGTTATCCATCCATCCAAAGCCGCAGATTATTACATCCTTGAATCTTTAAAGTAGGCTCCAGCTCTGGAGGAGCTGTATTCGAAAACATTCGTGTTAAATAGCTTCGACTGAATTGTCCACACTGCTCCCTTCAAAACGCGGTATGGAAGAAGTCCACAAAATCGGAACTCAAACCGTTGTCCTGAGCTCAAAGAATCAATTGTTTGGTTGATCGCGATGTTACGGAAAGTGTCATACAAAGTCTTCCTGGATTCTGTTTCAATGACAAGCAAACAAAGGGATGAATTGAAAATATGTTTCCATTTTTGATTCTTCACGCATGAATTTGAAAATAGAAAGCATCACCTTCAACTGTTAAGAACACTTTCAAATTTGTTTGGTCATTCTGTATTGTTTATTTTACTTTGAGTATAACAAAATTGCGACAATTGTTTTTAAATTTTTGCGGTCGATGGGTATTAAATTTTAAAAAAATATTTGTTTTTTTGTCATGTCATTTCCATCCACTCAAAAATTGACGCTCTTATCTTCTTTGTCTCAATCCGCAACATGGTCAAAATGGAGCTCTTTATCAGACTTTAAACGATGCTTATCTTGTCAAAAGACGCGTATATGTATTTTTAACACTTGAAATTTTCTGTTTATTCTTTTCGTTTGATTTCTCTCTCAATCGGCTTCCTTGAATATAAGCTCTTGCTCCAGTTTTTTTTTTTTGAAGCACAAGGGTCTTTCTGTCGGAGACGGTCAAAAGCACTTGAATAAATTGAACGATTAATTCAAACACTTTCCGCACACGCTGGCCGATCAAAAATCTGTGCCAAATGCAAATTTTTGACAGCCACAAGAGCTGGAGTTGTTCCTCAAGCAAGCACTTCAAGTGGCAATAAAACGGATTTACCGCCAAAACGAAGAGATACTACCAATTGCAGACATTTATTGTTGGACAAATCGAAAAAAAAAATAATAAAAATATATTCAAGACCTTCGAGCAAAGCTGTGAGATATATGAACTACCAACTACGCCGCTAGATGGCAGCAGGTCAGGCAATTTCATTATTATTATCTTCCAAACGGATTGGTCAATGACTTCGAGGCCAGTTGTTTTGCTTTTTCTTCTGTTTGAACAATTTCTTTACTTTTCCTCATTTTCACACCCAAGCATTGTTGGTTCGGTGGCTGGTTGCAGTTTGCGACCAGAAGTTGGCGTGGCGTACGAGCATTGTGAAAGTTACGAAACTGCGGGCTATGAATCGAACACAATTCGTGGTCGATTCGTTGGCTTTGCTTTCTGGTTGAATGGAAACCAACTTTTTTTCTTTCTTTTTGTTTTTTTATTATTTTGTGACGAATGAGGAAACTGAATAAAAAGATACAAACCACACTTGTGTCTGTGAAATACAATATTTTTGTAACGAATTTCTGATGGTCTGCTTGATGATTGGCATCAAGTGTGCTGTCGGCTTTGTTGCGTAATGCATGTCTTGCTTAGGCTCTTAACCAAGATATATATGCATGTATATATAATTCCCTTTGGCGTCACTGATCGCTGACAATCGCATAGTGGCGCACTCGCAGTCGATTCCCTGATGCATGGCAATTCGAATCGAGTTACTTTGGAACGGCATGCCGGCTATGTCGCTTACGCGCGTCTATCTTAAACCACCAAAAGAGTTTCAAGTTTCAATTCGCGTACAATTATCTAATAATTGCTAGATGTTGCCTTTGTAAGATATTTCATAATATAAAATCCATCGAACATGGACTCGCTTGAAATTATTAATCGTTTTTAATTGAGTCATTGAAGAATGGAGGACCGAGGGAAATGATGGATTGAACGGGGAGCTTAACGTTGATTGCACTTTGAGTCAAAAGTGTTGAACGGATGTCAATAGTTGGTAATCCAGTGAAATGGACAAAGTAGTGATGGCAGTCATTAGGTCTAATCCCAAGTGTCTTTAGAATAACATGTTTATCTTTTATTTCTTTTTGATAATAAATTCACGAGTTATTTGCAGTGAATGAGACATACGAAGCTGAGGATTCAGAGTGCAGGACATAAAATATGATTTCTTTCTTCTTTTTATGGATGTTAATCTGTTAGGGGTTTTTAAACGATCAGGTTTAAAGTTGTATTTTTTGTTCACCTGGAGAAGTATTAGATATTTATGAGGAAGGGATTTGGAAGGCGGTCAGAGGCAGTTGGATCCAGATGACTCAGGATTTACTCGTCCATATCCAAATGAGAGGTGGTATAATATATTTAATCAGGAAGAAAGGTATCCCCTTATTTTATTGTTAGCATGATAATTCATTAATGCTAAGTTATCCATATTTGGGCACGACAAATCTTTAAAAAAAAAAGGAATTACCACATGAAATGCCGGTTTACACAAGACTGAGAAGCATCAGCATGTTCTGCAGGCCCATTTAATGGCTAGAAAGATTTTCGCCAGCTCTAATAAAAAATGGAGGCAGTAACTGCACGCCCACTTAGATCACATTTCTTTTCAATTTAAATCAATTTCAACAAGCAATCTGACGAAATAATTGAAATCTCAAAATTCGCATCTTCATCTTAAACCCTAAAAGATCCACAAAGATTCATTGAACTCTCTCACCCACCTTAAACAGTTACAAAACAAGTTATTAAGTAAAAATCTTCATCTCAATCCATTACAACACCGCCACTAAAATGGCGAAAGCCCAAAATCCAAGAAAGTATCTTTTTAGCATAACCAAAGCAACGGTTCAACCCAACCTACTATTCGTAAACAAAAAAAAATAAATAAAAGTCATCAATAGCAAGCTAAATTGTTCGTTATACGCAATAACTCCATTTTTAGTTAAAACAACATTCAAGCCGAGTGTTTTTCTCGAGTGGGTCGATATGCTGTATTTCTCCCCGAAAACCAAACAGATTCTTGTTCTTTCGATCGATGGAACACAGCAACAGCAAAACTCGAGCGGCCCACAGCAATTAAAATCCAGTTTACAGTAAAAATAATATTATTACAATTTTTTTTCTATTTTCATTCCAAATATTTCGCCTTTTGCGCCACTCAATCTAACAAGTTCGATTTTCCTCAATAGCCATGGCATTTTCCACGACACCAAGACGACCGCGACGCCAACATTTATAACCCAGTGCCAGTACCAGTACCAAACTGGAGGTCGGCGTGTGAAAAAAAAAAAACGTTTCAATGTTTGAGTTTTCCACCAGAAAAGTTGGTCGTCGTCGTTTGAAAAGAGTCGACCACTTCGGGGTCTGTTTTTGACCATATGGCGGCAGCAGCACAGCCTCCAGATCACGTATCTTTTGTTCGGATCTATTGATTTTGCATTAATTATGTGCAGCTAGGGAGGAGGGATGGGTGGTTGGATGGTTTCAAAATTCTTACTCTTAATGATGCTCGTTTTAGATGCGATTACACTTGTCATTCTCTATGAACTTGTTGGCATAATTCCCAGGGATTCGCTTTAAAAGTTTTGCTTCCAATGAGCTCGCTCGGATGAGGTTAAATTAGTAACACCTTTTCGAGGAATTATCTCTCGTTTTGCTTAGGATGGATTATGCGGCAGTAATTAGACCAAAACGGGGTGAACCATGACTCACTGATTTTATGATTGTTTGTGACCAGGCGGCATTAGGGTCTCGGTGTGGGAAGCATGAATTTGTTTTGATAGGAACTACAAAAGAACACGCTAATTATGACTAATGCCGAGCATTGTACATATTTTTTTTTTCATTTTTAGTTCCGGTCTATGTGGGAGTTGTTGTTTAGTGGATATTATTTATGGATTGAGTTTTGTTGTAAGCCCTGTACAACAAAAGGCTTACAAATAAATCCGAGGTTAAGTTAGCACCTTCGAACTACATTTTGAGATCGATGTAAAAAGCGAGTATTTTGAGTTGGGAAGTGGGTTCGAATGAAGGCGTCAGAGTACATTGGTCTTGGATTTTAGTGACATTTCTTTGTTGAAAATTGGCTTAAAGATTAAGTCAATAACATGAAAGTGTAAGTGTAAGTGACGTGAGAACAATTCAATCAATTCATTGAACAACATTTTAAAATTTTGTAGTACCTCGGCTTCTGATAGAGTTTTGCAAGTTTATACAGATAGGAAAAGGGTGCGAAAGGTTCGATAGAAAAGTGTTGGAATAACATTTGCATATAACACTTTGCTGTTGCTATAACGTAGCAAATCTTAATCTGTACCACAGAAAAAATAAGCCAGACAACTCTTTTAGAGGACTACATGGACACGGGACAAGAGCTTCTTCCCCTAGGGAAAAGATAATGTGATTAAAATTAGAAAATTAAAAGGGATTGTTTTTTTTTTTAAGAGGAAAATAGGGAAAAGAAAACATTCTTCTCTGAAAATATGAATAGAAGTTTGCAATGCGAGAATACACAATCGTGGTGATTCCGTGTGTCGTTTTACACGACTGTCGTTTTTTTTGTCGTGTCGTTTTTTTTTTTTGTGTTATTCCGTAACCTTCACGACGCGACAAATTCGTAGTAGAATTGAACACGACTACAATGTAATAACTTTTTTGAAAAAATTGACAGCACTTATAACTATTATGCCAAAATGTGATTATTAAATTCCAAAACATAGATAAACGAGTTATCAAAGCGGGAGAGAATAGTTCAAAAAAGGTCTTAAAATTATAATGAATATTACAGAAATGTTTTTTAGCACATCTTCTTCGTCTGAAGAACTCAGCATTCAAATTTGTGAAATTAACCTCATATGCGTCAGAAGCTTCGTGAAATTTTAAATCCATCCATACCTAAATCAAACGAATTGTATTTAAAATTTCAAATTCAATCTATTTATATTAACCTTTTGCCAGCCATCACCATCTGTTGTTGGTGGACCCAAACTATTCATCTTCAAGCGTATCCCATTCCTTCCTAATATGCATTTACTTTATTGATACCCCTATCGGGCGAGGTGTGGATGGTTTTCATAAATGAAACCAAAAACTCAAACTAGCTTTGATTTGTGATTTTCATAAACTTCA
Organism: Orthonevra nobilis; assembly: GCA_963555765.1. NCBI lineage: Eukaryota > Metazoa > Arthropoda > Insecta > Diptera > Syrphidae > Orthonevra > Orthonevra nobilis. Next base: position 15,645,010 of record OY743227.1, on the reverse strand, counting down.
TTCATTAACTTTTTGTTTTAAATATATTTTTGGAAATTTGTAATCGGCTTTGAAAATTGCCCCGAATATATTTTAGCCCAATTGCCCAATTATAGTGCACTTGCATCTGACAATCCTCCTCAAAGGGTAGTGTGAATCTTATGATAAAGGAAGATGTTTAAAACGAGGCATACATGCCAGAAAACCATGTTTCAAACTCTACACAACCTGATGCTGTAAAGCCAAATATCAATCACAGTGGCACAAGTACTCCATATTCGTCTTGGAATGTATGCTTTAAAATTGCACTTCCTATCACAGCTCTAATAGATGTTGGTGTCATGTGCACATCAATCTTTAAAGAGACTTGGAAATCATTGATAGGTCAAATATGTGGACACAAGAAGCATTCACCCCTGTATTCGAAAAACTTTTTATGATCGTTTTTCGGCTGCTAGCTCCTACCATTTAAAAAAAATTGAACTATGGCTTCGTTTGATACAAATGGAAAATCCGAATTGAAGAACTTTGAAAATGTAATAGAATTCAGACGGAGCCATAACTGGTAAACGAGGTGGTTGATGGATGGTAAATTGGTCATGCTTGTGCTTTAAGCACTAACGAATTTCAGTCAAAGAAAGTCACAATTTTGGTCCATACGAAAGCGTATCTGTTCATCTGTCTCTTTGGAAGGAATTCGGTGAGCACCATTGACTTTTAATTGACTTTGGTGTATTATTATTTTTTTTAAATAGGTTCCCAGTAGCTAATCTTTTCTTATGACTGTTAAATTGTTTGCACGTCAGAGTCGCCATACTCGCATCAATTAATGAATCCACAAAGCGAGATGAAGTCTGGGGAGATACTTTATTTCGTTCTTTTATAACAAGCCGTGTGGTGATGTAAAGGTCCTGAGCTACCATGAAACAAATTTACCTTCCTCAGCGTTTGTTCTCTTTCTTGGCATATTAATTATGTAATAAAGAAGAATGCAAAAGTCCACAAGAAGTGCTGCAACCTCTCATCAGAAGAGGTTTTACTTTATGTATTACTTCCTCAAAAGAAAGTTGTTTATATTTGTGGGAACCTGGAAGTCCTGTTGGCAGATAATATCAACTTAAGACGGCTCTTTTCACTTGAAATTAAATGTTAGTATCCCATTCGTAACAAAATTGTAGATGATCCGACAGTAATAAATAATTAAGGCTGATAATAAAAGAAAAACGAATATTCCCCTCAGTGGCTAAATAAACTTACGGTCTTGATCATTTCAAATCGTCTAATCAAGACGCAAAACTCACCAGATGACTGCCAAACAAAATTTAGTAAAACTGAATAAAATATTCGAAAAACTTTTCAATTCATTGATAAATTTTAACTGCAAAACGCATGTTTAAGTTTAACGTTTGCCGATTTGCAAAACGAATATGATTAAAACATTGTTATTGGTTTGATAATGATTAAAAAGTTAGGGCATAAAGTCGGATGAGATTTGACTGTTTTGTACTGCGTTGGCATATAAAAGTTAAGTTTGACTGAAAAAAAAAACAATATACAATTCTTTTCAATTTTCATTGGTACTACAAAAGCAAATATTAGTCTTTTTATCAATCTTAAATCCATTTGACTGTGTCCTACATAAAAAGCTTTTTGCAACAAGGCAATACGAAATTCCTCCCACGTACAATGTTATGTATCTTGTATGACCTTTCTAGAATACTTATCCAATCAACAAATTTGCAAATCCACAAAAGAAAGTCTCACCTTAACCTCGAAAAGACTTTTGACATTACAAACTCTGACAAGTTGCCTTTAAAGTGATTCAGACAAACGAAAGAAAAATCGTAGGCGTTCCTTAAGGATCGCACCAAAATATTCTCCTTTCCTTTCGAAACAAACTTAAGTCTCTTAATCATCACTTTATCACGAACATTGGCTTCCAAAAAGGTCAAAATCCATCGCATAACGTTGATGTTACCAACTGCCAACAATAATACTAATTGACCCCAATAATGAGCTGTTCAATCTTGAAACCTTTTTTTTTTATTCCTTTTTGACCGATAAACGTGTAAAATTTATTTTTTCATTTCTCCTTTTTCGGATTGTACGATCGAGTGACGATGACTTTTCTAGTGGAACAAAAAACGAAAACAAAAAAAAAACAAACCCAGACTCTTCATCCATGACTTGGCTAATTCTGAAAATGAATACCTACGCCAAGACCAAAGATAGAGTTTCGGTTTGGACATTTTTAAAAAGGAAACGAGTTGATGTGAAATTAACAGTTAATTGGACCGAACCAGGGATGTTATAAAGAACTCTCTTAGGTTTTGGCTGATTGCCTGAGTTAAAGTGTTCACACAAAACTTATTTGAATATGATAGTCGCCCAGCTTCCCACCTAAACGAAAGTGATTAATGGGAAAAGTCTAGCGGTAAGGTTCACATAAAACAGGTCTACGGTAGGTACATGCATCCACAGATAATAATTGAACCTATTTGCCATTCGGGAGGCATGAAAGTACTCCGTACTCTTGCATCTGCTGCTTCTCCTCTTCGGAATAATTGAAATAATTATGGGGGATAATCCCCCTCCAAAGCTAGCAACGTGTTTCCTCTGCAAAGCATTTGTGCGGTTGACCTATGCGCGAACCTATTGTCATTCAAATATTCAGCGGAGTAAGGTTTTAACCAGCAACAAAACGGGTAGAAATTAATTTGAAAGTGAAATTACGTACGTATCTGTTAAACAATTAGGATCGCCAGATACAAGAAAACTACAAAATCACGAAGCAGCATATTGCAAACGGTGTACAAAACTACCGCAAGGTAATGACAACTTTCTTTTACCACCGCCGCCCGCCGCCACAATGACTTCCTCTGCAAGAGTGGCAATGATGGCGGAGACATTTTCTGAAATATTTGTTTTTTTTTTTTATTTTCTTTTTCATTTGTTTTTTGTTACGTCTTTTGGTTTATTGCCGGTTAGGCGGTTAACCTCAAATAACCTCTCGGGCTATGAATGGGGCGGGAAGGCTGGGTTAAAGGCGGAAGTTAGCTTCAAGATGCCGATGGGAAATTTTGTACCCATGAAGATTGGAGAACGTCTAGGGCCTTCCTTGGGCGGGAAAAGCACTGGTCATTACAAGGTTTGAGTTTCCGATAATGATAGAGGAAAATTATGGCGTTAGGAAATTATTTTTGGTCCATTTCAAACAATCATTCGAATGTACAAGCACATACCTAGACTTGGTTCAATGTTGTCTGTTTTATTACTGAATAATTTCGAAAATGGAATTGGCAGGAGATCCGCCTTAAGAATTTCATATCTTTTGTTGAAGCCTCTCCTACCCAATAAGTACTTCCATTCGACGAAGTGTTGGACCTAAAATTGTCTGTCCGAAATTGCGAAAGTATGGTGCCATTTCATTAGAGAAAAATTTCCTTGAACCTTTCAATATTCGAAACCAAGAGTCTAAATCAAGAAGTCGAAATTGAGCGTAAAATTCTCCACCGACTTGTGATAGGATTGACTTACAATCCACCAAGTATTTGATACTAGAATATGCAGGCGTGCGAAAGATCCTTTAGAAAAAATTAAGTTCCAGATCAGGTTTTTGAGTAGACTGACTTAACTCGAAATGCTCAGCAATAAACAAAGAGGTCTTGGATTTAAACAACTTAGCCAGACGGACAGAAAAATAGTTTCAGTATGTTTTATAGAATGAATTGTGCAAAAAGTGTTGGGATGATATTTAATACTATATACTCCCGATGTCATGATAGCTTTCAAAGCCTTAAAACAAAACTTGACGGAAAAACCTTTGCTTAAAGTTTGGGTAGAAGCAAGTACAAGATTCGATCTCGAAAAAATAAACAAGTCAACAAATTTCATCTTGATTCGAGAGTTGAGTGCGTCCTGATGAATCGTTTAAAAGATTGTGCGTCTGTCAAGCTTACTCTTGAAGTTTAAAAATGATTTCAAAAGTAAAAACTTAATTGTGGCCATACACCTACAAGTTAAGGGTTAGGTGCTGCAGTAAATACTGCAAACACTATTAAGCCTTTAAAGGGTAATAACGCATCAAATTCGAGGTATACTTCAATACAAGTAACGGCGATTAGGAATAGAATAGTAAATATTCTGTCAAACATAAGGGAGAAGAAGGAATCCAACAAATGTAGGTACTACCGATTGAAACTGGACTTACTAACTTTCACAAGTGCGGTCAAACATCAAGGATTTTCTTAAACCATGGAAACGTCCGCACTTTGTATCTCTGTGAGCAAAAATAGAAGCAAAAACACACGTGTCTAATCTGCACATGTCTAGAATTGGAGCTTTCTTTTTTATCATTTTAACAAAAACTCCAACGGAGCTAACTTTTTTGGTAGCCCTGGTGACCTGACACCTCAAATGTTTTATTTAACGCTGAAAATTTGTCAATATTGTGTGGAAAGCTGAACAAATCAAAATCCTTTTTCGATACCGCAAGGGAGCTTAGCTGATTTAACTAAGCTGGCTTATCATTGAAAGCCACGTAAAATGCCGTTGATCAAATACTGTAAAAGCCAATCTCTCAGAGTTTTCCTTTAAGCCACTCAAAGCAGGAAAGTTACTTCAACCTTCTCTTGTATGCTTGTCTCTTTCATTGCTTTCCGGGCAAGGCGCTGATGAATGGATTTAAAAACAGAAAAAAAAACTTTATAACAAACGTTGCTATGTAGGTTTGTGTATTATTCTTTTACTGAATTTTAGGGTTCCGTACCTAAAAAGTATCAACGGGACCGTATAACAAACGCACTGCTGTCCGTTCGTCTGTCACAGGGCTGTATCTTCTGAGCCATGATCGGAAGACACTTGAATTTTTCCACAGATTCTGTACTTAGAAGGCTGCTTTAATAACACCGAATAAAAATGAAATAAATCTTAAAATAAACTGTTTTTTTTTTACCTTATTTTACTATAGAATTTTGAAACACGTACTGTGCTACGGAACCCTAATTGTGTATGTCCGACTCGAATTTATGACCGAGAACCGCTTTAAATCGATTCCTCTGAGTCAAATTGCACCACATGAAGCTCAAAAAAGTTGTTACAGCAGTAACTGATGGACACCAGCTGAATGACCGGGCAACCTATCCACCACCACCACCATCCAAACGGAGTAAATTCCTCATTAGAGGCCAATGGATACATCAAACGAGAAACATAGTCGGCAGAAACGTTGCACACTTGAGTGCACAACAGAAATGCATTCCTGCAGATGGTCATTCATAGCTACCAATACTGTTCGTCATTTGGCTCATATAGAAGACTTGTTTTTAGCCTTAGGTACGAGTACCTCACCAGACTCTGATGCAAAGACGATAATCAAATTCAATTCATTCGTTCAAGAAGCAAAATAGAAGAAAGCCCATCGAGGGCATTGGCGTGTGCCCAAATGTAGGGTAGAGGCAACAAACCAATATACTCACGTTGCTCTTACATATCTAGACCATAGATAGCCATTCATTAGTTACGCCAGAAGAAGGTTACTTACGGCCAAGACGGCCAAGCGACTGAAGAAAACTTTTCACTTGAAGTATTTTTACAACCATCAATTTCATGAGTGCGCTCTACTGTCCAGTAATTGGAGTTTTGTTTTACTGCCGCATGCATATAGTATAGATACTCTTATGTAGATACGCCTCATAGGCACACGCACGCTACAATAATGATTGACTGGCGCTGGTCTTAGGCTCTGTCCCTTAAATAGGTGTTTCAACTCGAATGCATATCAATAACTTGAGAGGGTTTTCTAGAAAGTTCCATCGAGAGGTACAAATTCAAGTGTCGCGATTCGATTGAAAGAGCCGCTCGCCGACTAAGTATTTCACCTACTCTTCCGCGTGTCACGTGAAGAGTCCATTAGCAACTTTTTTTTTTTTTTGGGTTAAATGGTTCAAGATACGAACTGCGGCAGTCGTCTTCTTTACTCGTAGTTGGTTTAGAATTTCACTTCGCAATCGCATCGCATTCAAGAAACTGAAAACGATTCGAATTGATTGTATCTTGTTGTGTGCTAGACTGGAGGAGCTTCTGCTGTGCTAATGATGATGATGATGGTGATACTGTGACTCGTTGGCTATGGTGCTGATGGTCAGGAGAGTCGAGTCCAGTGATCTCTTTTAGTTGGTCGGCGGCCTGTATTCATTTCAACGGTCGAGTGCCCCTGGGATGTGAATGGAACATATTCAAGTGTGTATGTTAGTGCCATTTGAAAACCAGGTGGAACGTATAGTATAAAGTTTTGTGCTAAATTAAGAATCTGGAGAAAGGGGGGGCAGAACCACATGGTATAGAAATTGAATCCTCATGTATGCTTAAACTTTTGTGCAAATGCATCAAGAGTCGGTCGGTGAGCATTCGTTGATGAACATACACAACGATGACCCACGTAACGAGACGAGGAGTGGTTTGTTGTCGGCTCGGTGAGCACTGTTTTTTCTTTTTACTTTGTATCCGGAAATAAGTAAGACCGAGAGTCGTCGCTGTTAGAGGTTGGCAGTACACCATTGGTTAGTATGACGCTAAGTTTTATTTAAGCTATACGTCGATATTTAGTCGCCAGATTATGATCAATTAAAAATATGAAAAAATTGTCCCCTTATTGTCCTTTGCCTACAATTAACAAGACGTGTACAATTAACAATAAAAGTGTCGTCAAAATAAACACAATTTTCAATTTAAATTTGGACTTATTCGATTCTTGAAAATTTTAACCATTCCTAGTGCGTTAGAATCGATTTTCTTTCTCATCGTCCTCGATGGCTATGAATCCGAACCCTTCCATTCGTTCCATACCTGCAATGATAACCAAGACTTCAAGGAATCGAAATGATCCGAAGTTTGTGAAGGTTTCTAATCCAAGTATTTATCTTTTTTTATTTAAATAATAGCACGTTTTACTCGGGTTGAAGATATCAAGGAGGAAATAGAGGAAGGTACAATAACATAACTTTTATTGAACGCCCCGAATGTTAGTTTCTAATCCAATAAAAAAAGGGATATGAAACATTACCCCAGAAAGAAATAATTTAAGTAAAATGGTAAAACTGCAGGAAAAAGAAGATTTGCCTTTCGACTCGAAAACACACTCGAAGTGGAGGACAATTAAATCAGCTTTCGCAATAATTTTACCAGCCATAAAAAACATCGTTTCAAGAGTTGAGATAGAAGATGAAGCAGCATCCATGCTTGGAGTCTGAATGAGAAGGGATATCGATTTATGTATTTACATTCACGCAATTCGTGGTATTTATTTTGAGATAAGATTGGTTGATCACCCTGCTATCACAGCCAAGCGAACGTCTGATCATCTACACAAACCATTATTTTTGATAACAAAAACTAAGAATTCTAACAGCCGATACAATAAATACCACATGAAGAGCACCCACTTGGCCAGACTTCTATAACTGGTGGACCACTCCAATGATAGGCAATGACTTTTATCGCAACGGCAAATGGTGACTGGACTGGATTTAAAAACAAGATTAAAGTTTGAGATTTATTCCAGAATTCGAACTTGAAACGCAATGTGAAAAGATCCATTAAACCTCAACTACTCTGTTTGAAAGAACACTAGAAAATACCTTTTTGTTGAGATATCTCGGTGGAAGGGGCAATGATAATGCATAAGAAGATCGTGTACCGATAGATGGGTACACATTGTATATTACATCATGCCTGGTTTTCAACACGAAAGTTCCATTGCTTACGAGGTTGGAATGTGAATTCACACCCTTCTTGAGATGAGGTTATCAGTGAGGAAGGATTTACGAGAGTTATTCACAATATTTAAAGGACTTGAAGGATAAATTCATTTCAAAATATGTATTAATGTTCACCGTAGCAGCAAAACAATATTCAATCAATAGAGAAATAACAAAAATTAAGCTTCATCACAAAGACAAAACACAATTTACCAAATATTTTGTAGACATTTGAAAAGATTAAAAACGTCTGCCTCCAACAAAAACTATCCATATCTCTCCACATATTCTATGACGAAATACTTCCAAATGTACGAGTACATTTTTTCACAATACACGGCGTCGGTCGACCTTCAGAACACACTCTCAACTAATAGTTTGTTCAATTGTTGTTACGAAACCGAGAAAGATCATCAATTACACATCATTTTTAGTCCCACGATTAAATTATTTCTCACGGTCCCTTCCAACCACCTCAAACTATTCCCACTGACAGATGAGTAATTCCGCCCAAACGTGCTTCGTTTGTTAACACTATTCTCGGAAAACTTTTGCAATACAGCCTGGAAATGCTTGAAACCTAAACAGTTTGATTTTTTTATTTTGATTCCGCAGCTCGTTCATAAAGTTTCATTTCTTTGAATTATGCCATTGAAGTGTTTATCTGGCAGAATGTGTCTACACAGGAGTCTACTTTTGGCATAATCCAGCTTTAACCTACATCCTGGATAGCTCTTTCGATTGAAGTGTTATTAATTAGTATGGGCTCCCGTTTGCCTCTGCCCACTTATAGTAAGGAAGTTATTTTCGACTTTCCCCTTTTTGAATTTCAATTTCAATTAATTGATATCAATTTCACATCATCGATCTTGTTTACTTTCTGAACAAATAAAAAACAATTTTCTCCCACAATTTCGATGCCGGTATACATACACGTATGCTTTTATGTGTTGTTAATTAAGTTCAATTGAGGTCGACGGCAGATTCAAGATGAAAGGAAGCCAAACGCCACTTGGATTGGATTCAGCTCAGTCGAAACATATCCGTATATGCAATTGTTTGTTGCAAGGACTAGTGGCGTCAAGGTGCGGACACACATTAGCAAATATGCAAACAAATTATTCATATTTCCCGCCTTGAATCTTGAAGAGCCTGAGAGGTCAGCACCTCCATTAAAAACGAAAACATTTACAATTTCGGGGGACACTGCAGCAACGTACCGACAATAGACAGAGTCACTTGTATAGCTCAAGTTGAGCTTCAATTACGTAAAGGTCATGACAGCCATATTCGAGAACATAAAACGTGAAATTAGTGTTTCACAAAAAAAAAAAAAAAAGTTTCTCCTTTCAAGACTACAGGCCAATTGTGCAAAGATTCATGTGTCAAAAAATATTTAATAAATTATTTGTTTTTGGCAGCTTTATTGGACAGGTATCTTTTAAGGCTTAGATATGATTTCGAGACTAGATATTAATTTTATCGTGGAGAAAATGCATGGGGAAGGTGTTGGACTTTGACTCGACGAAGTTGAAAATGGTTTCACGTAACCCCAATAAACGAAACCATTTATTAAAGCCTTTTGTATTTGTATTTGTTAGCTTGTCTAGATAAAATTGTATCGGAGATAAGTGGGGACACGCTTTGTGGTCTCGATCACCACAAATATTGTCGTTTGTTATTATTCGACAGTTGTCAAATATCTTTAAATGTTTACAAGCTAATCAAAGTTATCTCATGAATTGTTAACATTCTTGCCAAATCTAATCGGAAGGTGAAGGTTTGAATGTAGCCATTTCGTAGCGACTGAATGATTGCGTGCCGTTTTGGAAGAGTTTTTACATGTTGTTCAAAATAGCAATTTATATTTCGTAAACATGCCTCATTACATCACAATACACTGTCATGTGTTTTTCTTTCCGGTGGCGCTAAAATATCTTGCACAATTTTAATTTTTGAATAGTTTTACGAATTGGCTTAGTTAAGGACTCTTTTTTATATCAGAATTAAGGAGAGGTGTTTGCTTGTCACTCTTTGGCATAAAAAACATGGATGCTCGTTTCGATGAGGTTAAACTCAGCGTGAAATAACAACCTGGTTCAGGACATGGTAAGATTAGCTTTGTCAAAAATTTGTGTTGAGATGATTTTCGATCTTCCTTTTCGTAGATTTAAGTTTCGGCTAATGACGAACGGGTTAACCAAAGATTTAGAACACCTGATCCAAGCTTTAATTGTTGTTTGCAATAAAGATTGGGAGAGTTTGGGAGAGACTTAATTATTACGTAGTGAAACAAACTCAAATATTTAACACTGATCAGTATTTTTTGATATTTTTTTATGTGTGTTAAAAGATTTTATTTCTACTCTCTGGTCCGTTTTAGTACGCTGAAACTATTGGTTCAACCAACGACTTTTCCGCGTTTCCATAACCTTGATATATGTTTTCGCAGAGTGGAGCAAGAAGTTTCAACATTTTTTGGGGACAGGAAAAAAGTTATTCTAAGTAAAAAAAAATCCGAGATCGATCAGAATAATACTAATTTATTATGGTAGAAGACTTGCGATTGCGCAAGTGTCCAACTGAATTCCTGCTATAGATATATCGTTGCGTTCGAAGATAGTTGGACCTGAACTTATAGTCTGCAAAAAAGCGCAGGTTGAGCGCGCTTGGAAAGTCTTTGGTGATGAGTGTTGGAATGAACGATAATGAAAAGATTATTTTTCTTTAACTTTTATTATTTACTAAGTAAGTACAAGTGTAATTAAAACTTGGGAAATAAGAATTGATCTGTTCGGCTCAAATTTTGGTTATATTTAAAGCTATCTAAACGCAAACTTTCATCTTAAACTGGGCCAGTTACATGTAACAATATCCGACCTACCCAATCAAATAACTCTTTTAAATAGATTGACAATTTTGTGGCTATAATTTAAATTTATCATTTTTTAACAATACAAAAAATTTCATCACAAGTTTATTATGCAAAGACCCTTGGGGCGAATTTTGGAATCTCCTTTTAAGGAATCACTTGACCTTGTCAATTGTATTTTTGACATTTAAGCCTCCGGACTTATATTTCTCATAACAGCTTAAGTCTTTCTCTCATTTGTCACAACACAATTCGTTGCAACTGAGGGCTGTAACTTTTCTGCCGAAATATTTCCATCACTTCGCAAGAACACGTTTCGCATAGTTAAAAATACATAAAAAATGTTTTATTTTAGAAGTCAAGAGCAAAACAAACATTCTTCAGATTTTTCGCGTAATAAAAAAATAAAATAAAAGAGAAGAAATATTCGAAAGCCTCATTAGCCTCATTAACATCGTTAAACAATTTTTCACCGTCCGAAATACATTCTTAATTATATTTCTCATCCGTCAGCCTCGGAGGCTAGAAAAGAGATATCCAACTTAATATTCGATTTTTCGTTCTTTTGTTTGTTTGCTCCGCTTTTATTGTTTTATCCGAAAATAAAAATCAAAAGCATTCGAATTTCACTTTCCATCTATTCGCCATTAAAGTCAACAAAGACCTGAATATTAACATTAACGCATTCCAATTAACAATAATAAATTTATAAATAATCGCAATAAAAATATAAAAAAATCGCACAAAATTGATGACCAGAAGCCGCACGTTGTTGAGATGAAATCGAGAGAGGAAACTCTTTAATTTTTAAAAAAGCAAAATGTCATGAATCATTGCATGTCTAGCGACAAAAAAATGTAAAAATTTATAATAATAATAGCAAAAAAATAATAATGTTAATATTATTCCATTGAAGTCGGTCGGTGTGTGGTGTTTTTTTCTTTGTTGCTTTTAATTTAAGACTTTTATGTTTTATTTTTTGGTTTGATTACGTAATTGCCTTGGACTTGGGTTTGAGCTGTCTGAGTTTGGGTTAGGGTTGAGATATTAATGTTAATTGTTCACTCGACCAGTGCAATCAAAGAAAACGACGGATACAATAAATTAGCAAGTTTCGAATGCTCGTCGGCGATGTCGTCGGCAATCGATGAAATTCTGATTTTGTTTGTGCAAAATTTTGATTTCACGACACACGAATTATGTGTTGCTAAATATTTAGCACTGAATTATTTTTTTTTTTGCAAAATTATCTGACGTCTTTTAGGTTTCACAATGCTTCTTTTCTTCGAGGGTTGATGTACGTCTCCAATACAACCATGACGAAGCTGGTATTTAATTGATTCTTTGAAAGTGCACTCAAAATATAGTTTATCTAAATTAATTGTACAAAGGAGGTAATAAAAGTAAATTGTCTAAACAGTTTCTATCTCATCTACTTTTTTGCGCTTTAGCGAGCAGTGATAAATCGTTTCTTTCATTATCTCACGTTGTAGATTTGTTTAAGTACAAACAATTAATTATGGCTTTGTTGTTGAAGTATTTCAATATTTCAAGGAAAGCCCGTAGATACCGTACAGCCAAGAGCAATCATAAATCAGAATATTGCATTCAGAAAGCGATTTCCTATCTAAAAAAAGTAAATTACTATAGGAAGCAGATTAAATTATAATTGGTTTCAATTTCAGTGATTTCTCATGTCGTTAACTTTCTTATAGTTTAAGCTTTCAAAAAGTACGTATTCGACTCAGTGTAGTTCTGAAATGTTCCAATTTTCTTTTTGCGCGATTATTGAACTGTCTTAAATTGGTCAATTATCGTTTCGATGACTTTTGATAAAATAAAACTTTGAAGTAATTAAATGTAGATCAATTCATTATTTTAAAAAGTTAATGTTTCGTTAGGTTCGACTGCCTTGGGTCATCACCAAGTGCTTTATCGCAGTCATTCTGAATTACGAATTTAACGTCTCGGACAGGTCAATCTGGCAGAGAAACTCGAGGAATAATTTTTCACAGGACTCTTAAATCCGATGCTGTTCAGTGATTTCAAAGTGAATTCACGTCCGTTCCGATATGAGGTCAAACAATGGCTCCATGGTGTGACACATTTTGTGGACACCTGATTTTCTTTTCCGAAAAAGAGTTTTTGAAGGACGCCGAGATCCTGTGATGAGACAACGTAAGATGTTTCTTTCAAGGCTATCATAAATGATTCAGGCACTAGAAGATAATTTTCGAGCTGTTTTTCACACTACAAACACTTCATCGTAAAGCTGGACAATAAGGCCTAAACAAGACAGTAGAAATGTGTGTCTGTAGTGTGTCCAGTTGTTCTATATCTGCAACTGAACAACAATGAATTTTTGCGGAGACATGTAGCGACCAAGCTCTGTGTGAGATCATTCTAAATCAATTTATTAAAGCCATGAATTCGAAGTAAAAGTATTCATTGGCGCATCGAAAACTGTTGGAAACGATTATTTGGAGGCTTTAAAAAATACCATCTCAACTACCTGAGACTTGACCTAGTCGAATCTGTCCTTCAAAGATGTAAACTCAAGAAACTAATTGGGATGCCATCAAAGGGTTGTTTTAAGTAATCTGTGTTTGTAATGCAGACCATTACCTTACAGATCCTGGCCTTGTTTTTATTTTTTAAAGAAAATTTATCACGGTTTTGCTTTTATGACATTTTACATTTAGATTTTGAAAATGTTTGTGAGGCCCTTTCTTTGATCAAGATTTTTCCAAGTTAAACAATTGGAGCCATAACAAATGAAATGTTAAACCACATCAGTTCCGATTTATTTGTTATGACCACTTGAAATGTTAATGTATGCATAACATAGGTAAAGGTCAGAAACGAAGCTCATATTGTAACTCTACTTATATAAAAATTATTTTATATTCATTTTTTCTAGCCTATTGAGCCTGTCAAGCATGGTTTGACTTTTGAAATCGATAAAACCTTAGCTATCTGTTTGTTTGAAATGGCTAAGAAACAATGTAAGTTCAACTTCTATTTGGAATTTTTCCTGTTAATATTTATTAAAATATGTCAAATGAATTTTGCAAATAAAAACCAGAGACAACAACCTATCCGATATTCATTGTCAATTTATAACCAAAGACACAAGCCAACGTGGTTTAAAAATTGTCATTCTGTGGCTGAGAGCGCGTTCATTTATGACTTGACTGATAATTCGTCACAGATTTAAGTTTTAAAAAATAAAAATAATACCGAGGATCTCATTTTGAACCTTTCTTTTCCTCAACTTTAAGATTTGTTAATTTTTATTTTTGTTTTGGAGCTTCGTTGATTTAGTCCCGTTGTTATTTGCAATCCAAAGAAGATTCATCAAAAATATATTTATGACCAAAAGAAGACCGGATGCGTACGAAGATTCAGATACACACCTTCGTTATGCATTTTCAAGTTGATCTATGTGCGAGAGTATCGCGTCATTGTATTGTAACGCGCGATGGCGTTAAGCCTCTATTTCCCAACGAAAAAACAAAATCCCACACGCTAACTCGGATGTCTTGTTTTCGTTTCACGTTTTTATATTTTTTTTTCGACTGAATCTCGTGCAAACAATGATTTAATACATCCTATTTCACCGTAGCGCTCAAGCTGGTTTACAGGTACCAGAAGGCAAACAAAAATAACGCAAAATTCACATTTTTCGTTCCAGAACCACAAAATAAAAAAAATGTATCTTATGCAAGATCTGGTTTGTGGTTTGGTTTACTTTACATTTTTGTTTTTCTTCTTGTTTATTGTACCTCTATTTCTTCCTCATAATTTGTTGATAATATTTTTTTTATATCACTTTAAAGCATACAAGATACTCACGCATACTGCCAGTGGTGTTTTTTTATTTTTTCTAAGGGAAATGTACGGTTTGTTTGTGAGTGCTCCACTATTCCACAAACATTATGGTTTGGATATGCATTTGCAATACGAAGTATACTAATTACCCACCTTGTCGCGTTTTTCTTCATTTTTTAAACCTTTTTTCTGCAGAGGAATTTTATCTATTGAAGTTACGCAGGGTGTGCTTTTCCGCACATGTATGTAGTCTCTATTCAATTGCAGTCATGCACCGCAGGCTTGAGGTGAAGTATTTGTTTTTTTTTTGTACATCTTTTTTCACTGGTTAAATGCGTGTTGAATGGTTTTGTTGACTATTGCAAGCGCACAAGATTATGTGTCTGAAGAGTGAATTTATTCAGTGAAGACACTGTACGCAACACTGTTAGAGATGTCAGTGTTAATTGGGAAAGCTCTTCATGAACAACGTGTAACAAAGGAAAAACAATTCAAACGGACTTCATGGTAAAGTCTTTTCGAGTAGGATGATTACGAAATTATTACAAGTCATACACGTGTACACATAAGTGCTAAGAGAAGGTCATATATTAATGAGGTATTATTTTTCAATATTTTTGTTTCTACACAACCAAAACAGTAAGTTAATTTTAAATTCAGGGCATGATTTTTTTTTTTTTTTTTTGTATTAATTTAAAATAAAATAATAGACTTAAACTAATTTTACATTTGAAAGAAATATGAAAAGCTGATTCACCGTTTAAACTTAACATTATTAATTGAAAGAATGAATAAATATCCATGGATAGATTTTTTTAAAATCCAGCTCGAAGACTATCGAATGCAGTTTTGCGCGAGGAGCAAATAACTTCATAAAAATACTGTCCCTTCAACGATGAACCGCTCACATAAGCGAGCTTGAGGTCACCGCACGAATGTTAGACGCATCAAGATTAGACACACCACCAGCTTTACGAGTATTGTAGCTAGACTTTTAAGCTTAAGTGTGGAAGGTCGAGGTGTATTTTTTTAAAATTGATGGTACACCTGGTCGATTAAATCAAACTATTTTCTTTATTAATCGACCTGGTTTATTTTTTGGACAATGCTCAGAAATTTGTGGAGCAAATCATAGTTTCATACCAATTGTAATTGAAAGTGTTCCTATAAATTATTTTATTGTGACTTGTACTCACTGTTGCGACAACCGGCCAAGCTGCAGCTTTATGAGGAACCAAAAAACTATGTTTATTTTCGCAAGGCAGATCCTAAGAGTCACAATACGCATTACTGATGTGCTTTTTGTACAGAAAGCATTACTGGGCTATTTTTCCTTGGAAAAACTGTACTAACTAACATGTACATGTACTTTTTCATGTCTCACAAGGAGTTTTCTGAACGAATCTAAAATAGAAATCGTGGATAACTTCGCTCCCGACATCACACGATTATGCACTCCACGAATCCTTTCGTTCGACCATGTGGAAGAGTAGCTTTATGTTGACTGACCCCAGCTAAAAGAAGAGCCACCATTATTCCCTTATTGGTGAAGTACCTAATATAAAAGGGAAATGTTTTCTTCCACCCGCTGAGCTTTTTCCAAAGATCATAGGTGGCTAGAATGCTTACTGGGAGTCCGTGCCAGACTCGATAGAAAAAAGTTCTCAATTCATTGTACAATCCAGAGTCTGAGGTACATTTATTTTTTGCTTAACTCAGAAAATCTCCGTTTGAACATTGACTACGAAAGCGATCCTGCCGGTGGATCCTAAAGGTTTTATATTATGTTCAAGAGTTTGAGCAGAATCTTGTTTATTACGAGCTGATAAGTTTTTGTGGTTTTCCAAAAAAAGATCGTTTCAAATTGTTTTTGTTCAGATTCGAAAGTTTCGCGTTGGGTATATCGAAATTTGACAAATATTGACAAACAACGGTACCGACATTGTGTCGAATAATATGAAAGCATAATTTCAAAAAGACAACTTATTCGCAAACGCAACCAAACTATTAAACGTCTTTAAAGCATATCTCTGATATGGAGCAACTTGACAGCTTCAATAGTTTTAAACAAAGATTGAAAAATGCACTTCGAGGGCCAATATTCCTTAAAATTCCAGTGAAACACATGTTTTTTTTTTTTTAAATCTTAAGTTAAACCAAGCGAGGTTAAGGATAGATGTAAATATATCACAGGCTATAAAAGCTATCCTTGCATGACGACATAAAACATTCATGTAAATCTACTTTCAAGAAAACTTGTATATTCTCTTTTCGACTTAAAAGATACTTTTGTCTTGTTCGCCTTTGCTTGTGCATTTTCTTAGGAAAATTCTGAGGCAATCAAAGAGACAGCGGGCAAAACATCCGCTCCTGAAAACCAAAAAAAAAAAAGGACTGAAAACATTTAAAAAGAACAATAAAGACCATTATCCAGTCTGGTGTAAAGACATTGATTTTTTGTGTTTTTGTGTTTTACGCAACGCTCGTCATATTGTTTGTGTCGTTCAAGACATGCGTTCTGGCGTGACTTCCTTCATTTATCTATACATCTGTAAGTTTTATAATTGTGATTTTTTCGTTCCGAAAGACAATAGGAAACATGATATACACGTTCCTATCTAGATCTCATGTATCTCATGCTGGATGAGGACGGTAATTTAATCCATTCGATTGTGAACAGAAGGGATGATGTGAAGCACTTGTTTTTTTTTTTTTTTAATTATTATTAAAGCACTTTTCTTTTAAAATTGCAACACTTGTGTAAAAGGATTTTTCAGTTTATTTATTTTTTTTTTTAAAAAGTGATGTCATAATTGCGTTTGGGTTGACTATCGACTGCCGACATCCACTGTGTTATCCAATCAACGCACATGACAACCACGTCATATCGTATACTATCTGATGTTTTCCGATTTCGTTCAAAAACATTTGTTTTGCAAACGTTTTTTTTGCGATTTTATTTGAATTTAATTCAATATTTTTTTTACTGAATTCTTGTCATTGTGAGTGAGTTTGAGTAACCTAAGCTTGAGTTCATATTTTCCAATCTTAATAGTCGCATTTGTTTAGACTTTTATTGATGTGGGAGATTTGCGAAGATTATAGCTAATTGTGAATTTCAATATTTGAGGATTATTTTGTTTTTTGGGAGCTGGGAGAATTTGCAAATTTGTTATGTAAAATGGCTAATAGCATCATGCTACACTCGTATCTATTCGAATAAAAATATGCATAAAGAAAGTTATGGAATCATTTTACTTAATAACCGGCAGCACAAAATTATGATTATTGATTAACTTAAATTATGCCGCAGTTTTAAGCTCGTCTTACATAATACAAATTATGAAATGCAACCTAAATGTGTCTTCTTGTGTGTTATGACCCTTAATTTATCAATGCTTGCAGACGTAAGATCTCCTATCAATGCCGTGGGCATCCTGAATAGACAAATAGTAATGAGCCTCTTTATAATATAATAATGAAAATAGTTATAATATTAATATTGTTATATTTAAAATAATAAAAATAAATAATTAATACAATTTTTACAAACTATTAAATACAGAAACAATCAATTGATTGCAGGGCAAGATTCGGGTTGGAAAAGAAACAAAATGGATGCAAAATGCAACCCATACTTGACAAGTAAATCGAAGTTTTGATTTCGTTCCACAAAGTTAACCCGAGTTCTTCAAATATATAAAATGCAACCAAAAATTGTTGTTTATTTACCACATTCATTGTCGTCATGGAATATGTAAATACGGATTTACACCTAATAAAAATATAACAATTAGAACCAGTAATGTTCCAAGGATATTATCTGGGCCCATTATGGCTGGTCCTTGCTTTAAACTTGCACCAACCTCAAGCTGAGTGGAAATTGTTTGAGCTTGGGCGCAACCATATTCAAAATACATCCAAAGGCGAAAAGGTATGAATGGTCATGACCAAACCTTAAGAATGTAGGACTTGAAATAAATAGTAAAATTCTCAAAAAATAAAGAAGACCTATATTATCATACAAAAGTTTTCAAGAGTTCTTGACACTGCGCTGAATTTGACGCACGAACGATAACCATTGTGCCAGGAATGCAAGTATCAAGAGGAAGAAACATTTTTGTTAATTCTTCACAAATAAGAACAGCAGGAGCAGAATATGAAGCGTGTCAGAGAGGTTGAAGTACCTGTTTAAGTAGCGTACAGTTTGCATAGTAGTTACATAAGCTACATTTATCGTTTGACGATCTGATACCGAAGTATTATGAAAATCAACAAGACAATCTTCATGCACAGCTTCATTTGCTTAAGACCGCCTGCTCATTTAAATACGCATGAAATTTTTTTTTAACTTTACATCAAACATGAAGAATTATAGCTTCATACTGAATAGTTGCTGAACAAAAAAGATTTGCAAACATTTAATCAAGACTGTAAAAGGTTTATGCTGTGAAACTTGGAGCACTTCTATTAGTCTGGAGTGACTGATTATTTTTTTAAAATAACTTTGCAATAGTCGAAGTGTTATTTGTCAGATAACAAGTAAAAATTTTAAGACTATAAAGCTTTAAACAACACCTCTTATCCATAAGCAAAAAACAAACAAAAGTCTTCTCGTTTAACGCCAAGAAGCAATTAAATTTTGACCGCCCCTAAGGCTTGTTTGCCGGACTTGACTTGCTATCTAATCATAAGGCACATTTAACCGAGGTCGTATTCAAATGGCACCTTTAAATTAGCTTTGTTTTGTGATTAAACTAAACGATTACTAGAAACGGTGGTTAAGTCCATTCTACGCCACTAAACACGAACAAATGCTTCCTGTTTAAGTTAAACAAAAATAACAACGAATAATTTTTAGATGTTTGCCGACTATTTAAGTCTTAAGTTATTAAGACGTTAAATGCTTCCGTGGTTACGTTGGAATGCGTGGTGAGGGTGTATTTTGATGGAAAAGGGCTAAACGTTTTGAAATTAATTTGAATACAGAAGTTTTCTGTGGAATCTTTATTTGGTCTTACGATTCCAAAAGTGAAGTCTGAAATCAAACTTGGATTATGTAAACTGCGTTGCGATGTCTGTGTAGTCATTCCATTTAACAAATATGGATTTGATAAGGCCAGTAAACTTAAGGGCCAAAACCGAATAATTTAATTGATGAATTATTATTTTCGAGTTGCAAAGTGATTAGGTTTTGTTCCGCGAATTGTATTAGTGAAGGACAAAAGCAAAAACTGACATGGCGGCCTATTTTATAAAACAATTCTGCTTAACTATCAGTTCATATCTGAGGAGTATGGAAATGTGTAAATTAATATGAGCTCACAGCTTAAATATTTTTATTCGTTTTTTGAGCTGATTTTTAAATATGTTCAATTTAAGAACATGTTTGGAGTATACAAATCGCAATCATTTGCATGAACGGAAAAGAGTCCAAGAGGTTGGCAAAAGACTCTAGTTATGAGACCTAACTTTGACATTTGATGTAATTTTATACTGTCAAAATGGTTGTTATTTATTCGATCTGCTTTGTCAAGTCACCATGGATGGAGTTAGCGTTCAACAACACGTGAAAAAAATTAAGTCAAGAGGGAGTCCTATTCGGGCATAGATCCGCGCGCTTCGCCTATTTAAAGGTCGCCATAATCGTCCTTCCGAGAGGACTATTCGCAGTGTGATGGGTAAATTTGAGTCCATTTTTTCAGTAAACGGTCACCCAACACACGTTCGTCGACGAACCCAAGATCTGCCGAAAACAAGTGCTTGGCCTTTCGCAGACCACAACTTGGCGAATTTGGCGTCGTGATTTGGGCCTGCACGCGTAAAAAATTCAACTGAACCCAAGAGCTGAAGGTAAACAAATATAGACAACGACGTGTGTTCGCTGAACGAGCTCTGGAGCAGTTGGAAACTGGCCCTTTTTCCATCGGAAGATCATTTTCAGCGATGAGGCCCATTTCTGGATGAATAGGCATGTCAAAAAACAAAATTGAAGAATTTGGGACGATACCAATCCAAATGAGATCCAAGAGCGTCCACTGCATGCCGAAAAAGTCACTGTTTGATGTACCATATTCCAAATTACGGCAACGACGTTACACAGGCCATCACCGTTAACGGCGAGCGCTATAGGTCAATGACAACCAACTTCTTTTTCAGCAGGATAGCGCTACGTGCCACACAGCTCATGCAACATTGGAAACTCTGCACGAGCGATTTGAGGGCATGGTCATCTTAAGTGGAGATGATGTGAACTTGCCACCGAGATCGTGCGATTTGCATATAACTCACAAACTAGAGCAGCCCTCAAATCCAATTCGACATCGGTTAAAGTCAGCCTTGCTATCGGTCAAATTCATCCTGATTTACGCGCCAGAGTCATGGAAAATTGGACATTTGGACAATGGCATCGGAAGGCCTTACAAACGAATGAAAAATCTCACACTTATTTTGTTTTATATAAATTTAAACAGGAAGGGCTTAATGAAAGAAGTTGTAAGTTGATTTGCTTGGATTAGATTTTTCAGTTTCTGGGAGAAGAGAACCCTTAATTAGTCTTGCACTTTTGGCAGGGCGTAGAACAATCTCACGATTCGAGTTGACTCGATATTCGACAGTCCTTTGAAAGCACTGGTTTGGATTGAGAAAATATAAAGTTCGGAACTCCAGGATAAGCTATGCCTTTATTAAAAGTTCAAGTTTCAAATAAACAACAACTGAAAATATTCCACAATATCAGTTTTCCTTTTTTATCACGAAACCAAAGTCTCCTCGTTTGGAATGAAAAAAAAATAAATCAACACTCTTTTATGTGCGGTCGAAGTACGTGCGCTTAGATCCAAACACCCTCACATGCTTCCACTTGGCAAAGTTTCATGAAAGTTACTAAATAATGTTGCGTCATCTGAAATAAAGAATTGGTGACTTCGAATTGGATTGCCAATTTGATGGAAAATAGTGTCGTAAGAAAATGTCTCACAGATCACGTTTCAAAAAAAACATTTCTGCGAAATCTATTTCCCAAAACAAACCATCTATCTACAATTGGCGCTCTCTATTATGTATAATCTTGAAATTGATATTCAATACAGTCCATTAGCAACAGACACATCCACTGTAAGCATGATTAATGTCCCCTAATCCATGTACAATGACGCAAATTAGTTTCTAATTACATTTCTCTACAAAATGTTTACAGTTTCGGTTTACGCCAAACCAAACAGCAAAAAAATAAAAAAACAAGATGAATAAAAATATTTCACACCAAACCCGGATTAAAAACACCGATGAAATACTCGCGTATCATCGCGTACACAAGAGCACTATACAATAATTTCACGCCGCATCAGGTCATGGTTTACTTTTTTCCCCATCGGGTTTGGCCTTAAAAACGAGGCTCACTCCAGTTTGTACTAGTGCGATTACCTCATTGATGGTGTATCTAAAAATGGAACCTAAACCGATGGACAGACAAACGCAACACACATTGACGACCAAAATTTCAAGAATACCTACTGAAGCAGTTGAGGTGGTCACATTTTGCAACAAAACAAAAATAACATGTCAGCCAGCACGCTTTAAGTTGAGCTTATTTGGATTTTGAATTTCTGATCCGCAACCCTATCGGATAGCACTTTCCCCGTAGGAAGCTCGTTTTCGTTTGTGTCGCACGCAGTAAATACCGCAGACAATTTATACATTCAAATTAATTTAATTACGAGAACTAAATTTATTCCATCGTGTGACTTAAAGGTACTGACGACTCTGGCTTCGACGCCAACCTGCTCATGTTCTAGATAACCTTGAGATGGCTGAGACCTGAGAATTCGAGAAGTTGTAAGTCGTGTTCGTTGGATCGATTCGATCGATCGATTGTTTTTGTTTAATAAAAAATTGCACAATGTTTTTATTTGTGATGGAAAAACAATTGAGATACAGATACAATGAATTTGTAGGCGGCAGACAGAGAATCTTATTGTCATGGGTTGATGACATTCGTCAAGTGCGGAGGTTTTCTTTTTGATTTTTTTGTTTGTTGTTTGAAAACAAACGACGACAAAATGAAGGGGGCTGTTGGCTAGGAAACGGGTCAAGGCAGAATGAAGCCGCGCATCTGTTTTCTTCAAAATTTCAAAGCACTAAAGGAAAAGTATTGATCCATAAAAACAAGTTGTTTTTCAAGGATCTATATATACAATAAGTGAATTCAATTAAACCGAAATTCCTTGGAAAACTAGAAAATACTGCAAAGATGTAAATAAACTGAAAACAACTGACGAGCAGTCAAGGATACAACCGGCCGTGTGCGTGACTTTGAGCAACCTTGATGGTGTTTTATGAGACTTGTTCTGCGTGAACACTACTTGAATTATAAAATAGATTATAAACCAATTTGGTGAGCGCGCCTTTTAGCTTTAAGCTTCAGAAACCATTTGATTTTGATCAATGGTCAACTGAGAATTGGGTTCTTTGGGAAACACAAAAAAAAAAGAGGTGACAAGCAGCACATTATATTAAATGTCCTCATGTTTGACTTGAATGAAATGAAATACAACATTGTTCCTGAATACCTAACATCGAATTTGCAGTACGTTCAAGATGCGCAACCATATTTACTTAGAAATAATAACAACTTTATATTAAAATATTATAGAAACAATCTGAATCTATGGTTCTGTTCAAAGGACTTAAACTAGTTAAGGAATTCACAAATGATATTAAAAATGAAATTAAAAGAAATTTAATAAAACATTTGAGAACCACAATAGCCAAGAGTAAATTAAATTTTAACATTTTATTATTTTTATAATAGTAGATTGTAAAAAGTGTCAAATACTAAATAAAGATGTCTATCTAACAAATAATATGAACATAGGATTTTCGTTTTAAGAGATTAAAGCCGGTTTAGATCTGTATGCGTGCAGTACCATGATTAAGTAACAATCAAGATCTAAAAGGGGAACGCTTGTCAAAAATGAATGGCTTATTATTTAATTATGCCTCACGAAGAGACAAGAAATACCATTCAATATCGTCTATATGCAGTATGTTGAAATTCTCTAGTCTTTATCCACAGGTGTTTATTGACCGACACTCACTCTGAAAAACATGGGTGCTGATGCAGCATTTGCGTTTGTTCAACGAAGATGAAATTCGTAACATTGAAAAAAGTTCTGACGAGAAATGAATATGAAGATAATTAAAAAAGAAAAACGTTTGAATTTAATTTTGTTTTAACTACACTCGGCTCGAAAACCTTTAAGCTTTGTTTATTTGAATATGAACGAATAGCGTTCAAAATGCATTATCATTTTTTGAAATGATTTTAATTCGCCTGCACGAACTGCTAACCAATGACTTAATAGCAAGAAGTAAGAATATTAATAATAATAAGTATACTAATAATAATATTAATAATAATAATAATAATAATAATTATAACAATAATAAAAAGTATTCTAATAATAATATCCTGATATGAGTACCTAGCGTTCATTCTGCATAAAGGGATACTGATAAAATTCTCCAATTAAGTAGTAACCATTTTTATGTTGATGATTATTAATAGTTTAATTGGATTGTTGACATCACAATAACGATAGTGGTCATGACATTGAAATGTTCTTTTGCTTTGGACAAAAATCATCTTCAGGAGCGAAGTTAACTCTCCCAACCAATAGTTTTCAGATTAAATCGAATGGAGGTTTATAGCGTATTTAAACATTTTTCAAAATTACAGGATCAAGCTAAAGCATATTCAAAAGGCCCTGAAATGGAACCGTTTGTCGAGTAAATAAGCTGGGGGGTCTAAAGTTAATAGCAAACATAATTTTAAAGATTTGCACGAATCACCAAATATTAAAAAAAATCCCCTGACTGTCTGTCTGAATGCGATAAACTCAAAAACTACCAAACGGATTTTCATACGATTTTCACCAATGGATAGAGTGATTTAATACAAGGTGTATAACCCAATAAAATTTTGTATAAATTGGCTGAAACATGACGATGGCTGTTACCTTTCGCGATACCATGTGTGTGTCTGAATAATTTTGCAGTGATTGAAACGTGTCTAAAAAATTTTCCATAAAAGATGAAAAGGAGATCTAGTATTAAAATAAAACTTTTCAAATCAGAAGAAGTAACACGTTACGTGGTCCGATTTTTCTGTCAATGACTGTAAGCTCTTCGCAAATTCGAACTTTGAAAAAACGTTTGCTGAACTCAAGCCAAAGTTCGGACAGGACAACGTTTATGGAGTCAGCTAGAATATATACAAGTTTGCGATTATCAAGATTAGCGGAACAAGTTGAAAGCCACTTAATCTAAACGCCGGCCTTAAATTCTTTTTCTTGTTGGCTATTCCAAGATCGAAAGGTAGGTAGAAGCTTATAAGTCAAATATTTTCTGCACTAAAACCATATTACTGGATTAATATAATTTAACGAAAATTCAACACTTTTTTAAGCTTAATTTAGGAAGTCAAAAACTGAACGTCATTCGACGTAGCCAATAGT
Organism: Orthonevra nobilis; assembly: GCA_963555765.1. Classification (NCBI taxonomy): domain Eukaryota; kingdom Metazoa; phylum Arthropoda; class Insecta; order Diptera; family Syrphidae; genus Orthonevra; species Orthonevra nobilis. The sequence continues at coordinate 15,620,054 of OY743227.1, read as the reverse complement.
ATCTACACAAGGAAAGCAAGAGGTATAACTTAAGACAAAACAAAAATACAGGCATGGTAACGTTGTTCAATTTAGGTATGTTAAGCTCCTAAGAAAGTATTGAGATTTGGTTCAGAAATCTTCTAGCACTAGACCTAGCTATCAAAAAATAGTATGGCGCTTCAAGTTCTGGAAAAACCCTAACCGACCGCAATAAATTTGCAGCTTACGAAGAAGTTTTTACAAAAAAAAATACAAGATTGTTTTGCATGTTCAATCTTTACCTAAGGTTAACTAACAAGGTCATGCAGAATCACAACCTCATCAATCAAAAGTATGCTGTCTTGAATAAAAGGCTGTTGTCTAACGATAATAAAAGATTAAACAAAAAAAACCTAAATCAGGGTACAAAGTTCATAAAACAATTACCGGTCAATGTCTTAAGTTTTCAAGGCAAGTAAATACTTTAACTAAAAAAATTATTTAAAATAAAGGACATTCATGTTCAGATGTTAAATACATAAGTTACAAAATAAGCCAACAGCTTGGAAATACAGTAACTTAATTTAGCACAATTGTGTGCTTTGAATTTTGAAATTATATCTCAACCCTAGCTACGACCCAACTAAACGAATAAAACCATCTGACATCTGTCTACGAATGGAAAGAGGATACTCTTGTTTCAATATCGGAAAACAACAGATGCATTGATGCAGGCGAAGTCGAAGTCACCCCACCCAAACAGCTATCCAAAGTTTCTTCGGTGAAATGTATATCCTTTTTCACAGGTGTTGCCGTTTTAAATGAAATTCCAAAATCTTATTCACTTTACCATCACTTTTCACAAAATATTATTCACAGACAATTTTTTTCTTCTTGAATTTTTTTTTTTTTATTATTTCACTTTCGTTGGATATTTATCCAATTTTCACTAATTATTCAGTTTTGCGTATTCAACGCGCGGATATTCGAAACGGAAGTAGATGGTGAGTACAATGCGTGCGGGGATACGGTATATTCAAATTGACTTCCGAAAACAGAATGCAAACGGAAAGCAATAAAAAAAAAAATCGAATTCAAAAACACCTCGCGTAGTCGAGGTCCGGACTGCACAGCAAATTAATCGTTAATAAATTTTTTTGTTTGTTTCGTTTGTTTCGTCGTATTCGATGTGTTCCAATCGGCTTCGGATAAGAGGGGCAATTAATTTATAGATACTTTTTTTTTATTCCTGTAAAATTTGTATGGTATACCAAAATTAAGCCAGAGAGAAGGATTTCGCAATATTTTCCACCGCAAGACGAAATGTAAACAGCAACAAAAAAAAAGTAAAGAAAATTTATGCGAAACGGGGTAAAATAACAAAGCACAAACACACGCACCAAGAGCAAAACAGTTCACAGCGAAGAAAGTTACGAAAGAAAGGCGAACGAAGACCATCCGTGTATAGGTTTGTTAGAGTTGCTTTCTGATACTATTGTACCACCGTGCGCACCGATACGAAAGGCGACGTAATACCGTACTCGCAAGACACGATCCAACTGACTAACTCGACTTGTTTGTTTGGATTTGTGGCCTACCCATATGGATATCACAGCGGTGAGACCGAATGTCGTGAGCTGAGAGAGATACTTTTACAAGCAGTTGGAAATTATTATATTAAACAACTGAACAGCTGGTTGCTATAAGCTGGCATGGCATTAACTCTAGCGCTAGTGAGTGAGCCGAGCTGCTAAAGTCTAAAGAGAAGAGCAGAAGCCAAGCAATAACAGATGACGTTTTTGGGGGAGAGATTCAGAGAGGCATATCCAACGATACGCTTTACTGACTCACTGTACCGCAAACAAATACAACACACCAAAAGTATATACGTATCTATACCGTATGTGAGCAAGTAATAAATTGACTGCAAAGTGTTAAGCATGAAAGTTTGCTTATATCTTTGTGCCGAGCGCCATGCTTTCGAAGTGGATAAACGAAACGAATTTTGAACCAAAACCGAAATAAAAGAAGAAAAACAGAATTAAGCGGGATACCATGTCGACAATGGCGGAAGGAACTTTTGCAAGAATAACTTCTTTGGAGCAGGTAGGCCGGGTATTATTTATATCTGAGGTTTTTTTTTAGAATGTTGGACCTCTGATGTAATGTGGTGGACAGTTCTGTGAAGTTTATTTTTTGCAGTTTTTGTTTACTAAGGCGGAACTTGCTTTCCTGGTCGGTGAATTTGTTGTGTTTTTTGTTGATTCTAGTTCAAGAAATAAAGGTGTTGGATAGCCGGCTTCTTTTGTTTTTTTTTTTGTAGCCATGGCACATGATGTGTGGGACGCGGCTTGTTTATAATTTGAAACCAAGTGTTGTGTGTTCTATTTAAGGGAAGTTGTTTTGTTAAAGGAATGCAATTTAGAATTATTGCTGTTGTAATTAAAAAACAGAAAAAATCTATTACTAGTGAATTCCTTAAATGATGTTGAAATGGAGAAATATTTTTTCGTTGAGATACAAGAGTTAAATTATTTTTTTGTTGTGTTTTAAGATTCTCGCACTCTTATCGAAAATTCTCTTTGAGTGGTTCCGAAGACTGTGGCTTGCTTTCGAAATCGCAAAAACAACACATAATGCAACCCGGAAACGCATTCTGCCAAAACGCCCACTTTTGCCAGAGATGTGTGCGGTACCAGCCATATTGTTTTAAGCACGATCCTCCAGCCCGAATTCAGTAATTTTCGGCAATAAAAACTCTTTGATGATGGATATGTATCGCTCACTGGTCAGAGTGATACCTAAGGTGTCATTAAAAAAAATGAGGCCAGATGACACATCTGACGTAAGTGACATAACTTGTAGCGATTTTGAGTGGATGAAGGGGCTCTTCATGATCGTTACGTACCATAGAAGTGCCAAATTTTATTTATTTAAGCATCTTTTTATACGGAAAAAAATCATCCACTTGAGGTTCAGGAGATCACCATGCGATACGTTGATACATTTTGGGCCATTTGCTAGAGAGGAGCCGACACGTAATATCCAAATTTTTAAGCAATTAGTTGAAATATGGAGAAAAAAAAAACGTGAAACGGCGCACACAAAGTGTGCTTACAAAAGCGGAAAGGCGACTTATATTATTATTTAATTAAATTTAATTTTGCAAAAATCACGGGAAAATGTGGTCTTAGGGCAAGTCTCACAACTAAGCGTCGTGTAATTTCGAAAGACAAGCAGAAAAAACGACTGAAAAGTAAGAAGAAGCCACTCCTTTCGAAGATAGCAACGCCTCAGTTTTTGTCGTGCACATGTGACTTGGACTTTGGGGTGGCATCGCGTCTCCGACGAAAAAAAAATGTTATTTGAAAGGAACCACACAATGATAGCGTTGTCTTACAAGGGTGTTTTTAAAGAGGCCTTTCCATACCTTCATACCCTTTTACGATGTCTGCCGTGGAATTATCAACATGATAATGCGCCAATCCATACAGTCCGGATAGTTAAAAAGTATAGAAAGTGCGAAATATGCAGCTGGTAGCATGACGTCCCACTCACCGGATTTGAATATCATCCAAAATGTTTGATGGTCGACACGTCGAGTTGACAGGACAATAATATTTGAGTATACCCGAACTAACCGAAGCTTGAAGCTCGCTTGAAGGGGTATACTATTCAAATGGTTAGAATTGTATCTCTGCTCTTAAGATTCTATGAGTTCTGTGAACATTTGAAGCCGGCAAATAGACAAAAGACCAATTTGAGAAAAAAGTAACGTAATGTGCAGTTTGGTTCATGATTTTTTTTAATTTTTTTATACCGAAAACCGGCAAGGACATTCACTGTATGCAATGTCTTCAACTAAAACATTGGAGTAGTAAGAGAGTTCCTCTATCCACAGACAAGTGTCTTGTTTACTTAAAAAGAACAAAAATAAAAAAAAAAATTACGAACTGTACAAAGTGGGTTTAATACGGAAAGAAGAAAGCCATCTATTACAGTAAAGAGTGTCTTCAAGACCCAGCTACTAGGTTAACGAAAAATGAGAAGATCCTTATTTCGTTTGAGAATCCACCAATCACAGATGCCAAGAAACTTGGTCTCACCACCTGGAAGGAGTTGCATATTTCAACATACCAGCGCAGCGCAGCACGAGCAACACACCATGGGTGAATTGTATTATTTGATACAACACAAAACTATAACGTGTGTGCGACACAGTCACCAGAAAAGACTTGGATTGAACATGTTTAATAAGAAGCACGAGGATGGCTTTATTCTGCTTCTCAAAGAGGACTTGACAGGTTGTGGTGCAATTGTCTCGAGGTAAACAATCGGTGATCTTCAATATGACCGTTTTTGAGTCGTTCAAGCCTCTACCATTCACGTAATAGTAGGGACATTAAAGGTCATCAGATACGGTAGGTTTCGATGCCTCCATAAAATCAATTAAGCAGTTTCCATAATTTCACAATATCGATTACAATCGGTTTAAGCTCAAGTTACCGTCGTTGGAATGAAACAAAATCGCACTGGAACCAACGGTACAGAATTCAAAGTAACGACTCAATGTGAGCTAAAAGAAGTCTCGAGTCATCAGAAATGGCTTCCTTAGTAGGAACATAAACAAAGCTTCACACTTCTGGCCCAAGGAAGTGTACAACATTGCAGTGAAATGGTCAAATACAAACTTTACTCTCACTCGCTGGTTAACAGCGAAAACGTCAAATGACATACGGATCTAATTTCAGAAGAAAGTCTCCTGGTCATTTTCAAACATCAGATCTGGAGGCCCTTGATAACATTGAAGCATTTAAAAATTAATGACTATACAAATTTTTACTGCCACGAATCTCGCAAAATATTGCGAAAGTACCACTGTCATTAGAAAGTCGGCAGCAAGTACCGATTCGCGAACAACTATGTCGTTAAAAATGGTATTAGTTCCCAAATGACTTGTCGTGCCAAAGTTCAAACAACTGCCGAAAGTGACAGATTTAAATTGACCAAAGCTTATTGCACAATTCGCTTTCATAAAGAAAAGACTCTCCTGGGAATAAAGAAAGAATAAGTAGTTATTCGATTCGGTCAAAATTTGTCAGAAAAAAAAAAACGGTCGACAGACTGTTTAGGTGTCCTATGAGATATAAGTGGAGACTGTCAGAAAGGCTATATTTACCTCCAATAAGACTTGAATTTCATTTTTGTCAATCAGTTATTAAGTGAAAATGTTTTTTGTTTCGTTCGATTATACCTTTTTAGACAAATGTCTAAACTACTTAAACCGTGGTCGTTGCATGGAATAACAATTTCTATTTGCTCTCTATATTACCCTGGCATGATGTCTTGCCAAGCTTGAACTCTAATTACATTCCTTCCATCTCGTAAAGGTAATGAAAAACAATCTTCCATAAAACATGCAGAAAAAAAAAAATCATAAAAAATTCAAATCAAGCCCATGTCTATATGCCTACAGATGGCCGCTCGCTTTGCTGTCATGCTTGACCAGCATGATTAAATTGCATTACTCGAGTGTACTTACGAGTACATCACTAATTCATATAGCATCGTCAATTCAATCTAATTGTTGGTTGTAAAAACAAAAAGCGAAAAAACTGAACAAATCCAAAATCCAAAAACACTTTCTTTCACCTGAAGTTGTGTGAAATTGTGCATTATGAACGCGCAACTTAGTTCTCCATGTCGGTACATCACATTCCAACCAGACACGTCGTACTCTCATCTATCTACATATCTAACAAGGTACTCTCGAGCTGTTTTCATAGTAAACATAATTACTTGTACTTTTTATCCAAAATAAGAAAGAGAGAAAAACAGCTTAACCAGACATAGATACTTACAAGTGAAACCTTTGGCACGTATCTTTTTATCATATGATGAACGAACAAACGAGCAAATAAATCTCTGAGATATTTCCCAATACAAAAGGAAAAGAAAGTGAAACAAAACTGTCCACCAGTTCCTCCAGATTCAGATTTATGATGATGATGATGCCGCCAAATGGAGCAGTAATGTACGAGTACTCGTACGATGGCCTGGCATAGTGAACGCAACCAAACGCGCGACAATTGTTTTGTTATGCCATCGATGGGACCACACCAACAAACTATATGTATCTCACTTTTTCATGTCAGATCATCACCTTAGCAGCTTCTTCTTTGTATTTTGATATTGAAGATCATAAAGAAGGTAGCTCATATAAAAACACTGCGACATAATGAATTAATAAACATTTTCTAATTTCAGTAGGGCAACCCAGACACTCAGTCATGGTTCAGTTTCGACGACTGACATTTTCGACGATGACTTTCACTTAAACAACAAACAAAAAAAGGGGGACTAGCTTTTGTGACTTTTCTTTTGATGTGTGTTCGATGTTCTACGAACAATAGAAACTTTCGATTACTTTCGGTTAAGAATTGTTTGTTTTTTTTTTCTGTTGTGAATTAATTCAAAATTCATTAACATACCGAAACGGGAATAATCAACAATTTGCACATGGAATATGGATGACCTACAAATTGACATACATTTTTATTCGACATGTGTTTCGTGTGTTAAAGCGATGAATATTAATTTGTTTTAAGAGATTCCCGCATGAGAACAAAATTCAATTGTTTAGATACATGGATGTGAAGTCTTATCAACTGGAAAACCAACTTGCTGGACATCGGATCCAAAGAAAATAGAAACATACTTGCAAATTATATTCAAATACAAAAGTTCCATTATCTAACCTCTAACCACACCCCAATATTTCAAATTAATCATTAAAAAATAATCGTACCGACTTGGAGAGATTTAGAAAAACCTGGGAAGATAGAATCGAACTCAACTTCGCTCTAAAAAACAGAAAACAGCTAAAGAGAAGTGGCAAAATTTGCAACACTCAGCCTGAAAAACACCAGAAATCAAATTACAATAAAAGGAAACAAATATCCAAGAGAAGAACTACCAGTTGAGCGAAGACGAGCCAGAAGAAAATGACAGCAAACATGATTATTCTCAAGACAAAAAGGAAATGAATGCCTTGAAAGATGAGTTAATTAAAAACTACCTTAGAAGTTTGCCTTACGATAATGCAACTGATTATTCTTTATGGGAGGCAACAAAAAATCAAAAGTCCAAGTACGCAGATCGAGCTAAGATCCATAAAAACCACTTATGAAAACTGGGCACGAAATAACGACCAAAAAACCAAAATTTTTGTAGAGCAAATAGGAAACATTTTTTCAGTCACATTTAGAGCAAGATTGACTAACACCGAAGTCGAAGCAGAAGAAATATGAAGAAATAAAACCAACGAAACCAAATGAAATAAAAAAGGACCCGAAATAATATGAATGCAAAGAAAGCCGCGGCTATGAACTCATAACTGGCGAAATACTAAAACAATTACCAAAAAAAAGCTATCGTTAAGCTTACGAACTTTGTGAATGCATCGTTCAGGATAAAATTCGTTGGCAGCCAATGGAAAGAAGCAGATGTTATCATGATAGCAAAACCTGTGAAATCACTTAATGAATGAGAGCACGCCCTACAGGCATATTTCATTACTGTCGGTAATACTATATCTAATCCTTTCGAAAAACTACTCGCCAAACGTCGCAATACTATCATAGATAGAAAAAATCTTCTTCCGAATTTTTATATCGGATTCCGAAAAAATTACTCAACTATTGTTCAAGTTCACGTATAGTAAGAACAATCGAATTAGCATTAGAAGAAAAAAAAATGGTTTTGCAATGTTTCTAGATGTGGCACAAGCTTTTGATCAAGTATGGCATGAAGAACTTTACCAAAGACTCAGAATACGTTTTCCAAAACAATATCAGGAATCTTCAGAATACTGTAAGAATATGATATGAGTGTCATTATTTTTTGCATTTGACTGTCAACATGCGCTGTGAAACATTCAAGAGTAAAAAAGAATGGTGAATGGAACGATAAAAAAAACAACATTCATGAGTGATCGTGGATGCCCAGATTAAGGATTCTGCGTCCTTTTGTTCTTTGCAGAAAAGTCGTATGAAGCTCGAATGCATTTTTTCAAAAGCACTAAACCATTTCAGTTGTATGATTGGATTCTTAGACTAAATAAAAAAATTTAATACACTCAACAATTGTTCATTATTCAAATGAAAAATGTTTGTTTTTCATTTAAAACCAATACAACTCATGTGACAACTTCGGATGGATTTTTGTTTATATTTAAACGCTATTCAAAAGAGTCTGCGTGTGTGAGTAATTGTGGACGCCACAAGTAAAAATAGGATGCAGTAAAAATAATGAACCTCCTTTGACAAATGTTGCTCCTGAATATTTTAACTTTTTATTCAGCTTAGATTCGAGTTATCATCTCAAGACAACATTTAAGTAAGACTTACATCTCAGAAACTCAAAAATTTAAAACGCCAAAAATCAAATCTACTTTTTAACAAGGGTTCATTTCGAGTTTTGACTCTGTTGTTTTTTTTTAAATATATTTTTATAAACAGCACAATATGGATTGTTATTCGTAACAAAAAATGTAATTGACGGTATTACATTCGGCGGTTTTTCAGCACACACCAAATCCTTTTCATAGCCACAAAAAAGCAATCGATGAACAAAGTTGCTGCACCATTTCGCATCCAATGTTTTAACGAAAAACCTGCTGCTCACATTTTTGAAGAAGGAATTGACCTTTCGTGAAATATTTTCCATATCGGCCCCAACTCTCTAAGTGTTGTGTTACATTTTTTCGACAAACTTTCGATCAAAGCAGTTGTTGGCCTTGCGTACGTGCACGATAAGCCAACTTAGCTTCAGAAAAGTTAGGCAGAATTGAAAGCCCTTCTTTTCTATGGAATCTTTTACATTCACAAAGAATTGAACCAATTCACACCTAATTCCAACTTTACAGGGAAAAGAAAACACAGATGACCTAGCTCAGTATTTCACTTTTTCTAACGACGATAAGATGTACTTAACAACCCATTCAATTCGAACGCAATAAATCAGAGAAAGTGGTACATTTCTCAAAATAAGCTCTTTTCCATCATTCTTCCACCCGTCTTCATGCCAGCATCATTTCAGTAAATAGACTATAATTGATATCACCAGCCTCTAACAGGGAACACCATCGCCATTTCTCAAAGATTAATCTCAGCTAATTTGTCATAATCAGCGGACTTCCGGAAGAGAAATCAATATCACTTGTATACAATATGTATCTGTGGTAGGAAAAAAGTATCTAGTTGATATTGAATTTTAATTGTTTGACAAATTGATGCCATAAGAAAACGATACGATCGAAGCATGTTCCTTAGAATGCGGTTAAGTTGCATGCCGCATGATCATCATGTGTCAGTGTTTTAAATTGCTTCCATTTGCAATGGAATCTGGAATGATTCTCTGCAGAACTTTCCCGAATGAAAATTCTTGAAATACTAAAAAAAAATGTACTCTTCTTATCCAATCAGATAATTTGTAAAACAAACAAGAAAATGCATCTTGGTCGACTTTTACGCACCTAAGAGATACTCACAGACATCGGAATGATGGGAGATTCCTATCAAATTTCGGTCTGAGTATTGAGCCGCAAAAGTGCTATGGTTCACGTTTGGATGCTATAATTGCTCAATTCTTATTACGTTGAAGATTTGTTCGAAATGCGACAGAGAGGATGCCGTATGCCGCCGATCAGTGATCGTAGTCACGAACTTGGAAAACCAATTTCTGTTGCATGAACGGTGGGATGCGTTTGCTTTTGGCGTGTAAATGATTTTTTTCAACCCACATTATTTGGAATTCTTATTTTGGAGGATTGTAATGTAATCTGGTGGTTTGAAGAGGTTGGAAACTGCTTTGAACTTGTGTTGGGATTATGAGAAGAACTTTGTTTTATATACGTTCCCACGGCGCAGAGGTTTCATCCTAGAAATGGTTTTGAAGTATCACATTTTTTTAAGGGGTTTCCGTGGCAGGGGATGTGCCACATCAATTGGAACACGACATACTTGTTGGCAGAGCATAAAAAATGGTGTGCCACAAGGTTGATATCTTTGCATTATTTATTTGAAGAAAATAAAAATTGCAGCTATTGAAAATGTTTTAAGCAGAGGTGCCTAATTGAAATACATTCTTTTCGTAATTGAGTTTAAAAACGATGCAACAAAGCAAAAATATGGTACCAACTGAGACTCCGTAGTTTAGAGATACAGCTCGTTTTAAGAAACTCTTGTAAAATTACTGATATTATTTTGTTATGATTTTTCTAACCTGCTCCCCCAAGTGGTAGTAAATCAACGTATGCTGCATAGAATTGTTGCGCCATTGAAGTTTATTAAGATGAAGCTACATTAGCGAGCACAGAAAGTGCAACACCCATTATTCGTAAAAAAATCTCAAATAATTTCTAGGAAGGTAAGTGTGCTTAAGTAAATCAGTAAGAATCATTTAACTAATACGTGCTGGTGGAAAAATTTATAATTTCGAAAATATGCCAAATTATAACACTTGACCGAAGACCAAAAAGGTCGAATAATTGCACTATTTAAAGTGGGAAAATTGACTGTTACTGAAATAAGTAAAGAGGTTGGAGTCGACAAAACAAAAAAAAACAAAATATCGGGCACAGTTGAACCTAAAAAAGGGACAGGAAGGCCTCGCAAATTATCTGAGGCGGATGATCGAGTTTTACACCGACTGTCAATGAGGATCCGATTTATAACACCGGTACAAATTGCAGCAGAGTTTGTGGAGTCAAATGCAAATGAAATTGGTGTACATACAGTGCATCGCATGCTTCGGGAATTCCCGCAAAAAATCCCATGTTGACATCGAAGATGATGAAATCTTTGCTAGCTTGGGCAAAAACATACTAAAATAGTACAGAAATTTATTGCAGAAAAGACATACTTCTTATGAGAGAAAATTCAGCTTTGCGGATCAGATGGAATTCAGTATGTCTGGCGAAGAACTGGACAGCGCTTCACTAAATATTGATATGGGAGTGTTTTTCATACTACGAAGTAGGAGATTTATGATTCGTAAAAGGAACTGTTAAATCAGAAGTATGCAAAAATATTTTGTAAGGTCATTTGAAATACATTTCCCAGAGAACGGCAATTTGATTTTAAAAGACGACTCCGCTCCATATCATCGTTCAAAAATCCTATGCCACTTTCTTTGAGCACCTTCTACTTAAGTCCCTTATTAATTATACTCAACAAAATAAAAAAATTCAATTCAATTCCAAGAAGTTTAGTACAATCAAATACCCTCGAAACATGTTCACAGTTTAGTGGATTCAACGAATAAGCGAATTCATGAAGTCATAATAAATAAAGGAGGCGCTACAAAGCATTAATTTGTAAACCAATTTAATGAATACAAATGTATGTATGTATGCGTATGAAATCCAAAGTTTTCATGTTTTATGACCTTGAAAATAAACAAAAAAAACTGAATAAATTCTGCAAAGGGTTGCTTTTTATTGCAAAGGAGCATTTCCTTGTACAGTTCTTTTTTTCACAATCAATTGAAAATGCCAATTTGCTGGCTTTCTGTGCCTGCTGCAAATAGTTCTGTATGCAGTTTTGTTAAGTTCACTTCGATGAACAATTATTGAAAAAAACTAATTCCTTCACTGTTCTTTTTTTTTTCATTGACGAAGTACGAAGAATTGAAAAGAGGGTGTTGTTCGTGTTGCAATTTCTGTGCTCGCTACTGTACCTCAAGAATGATTTAACTCAATATTTGCCAAAAAGAGGATCTTTCTAAACAGCTCAGTACTTATGCACAACCATCATATTGGACACTTAGTCCAATCACTATGAAATTTTGTAAATAACCCATTAAATAGTGTATTCCAAAATTTGACCCTCACTTCCTCTTATTTCTATTTCGCATTTCCGAATTCCATTAAACCCCCTAACCAACTATTACTCTTGTTTTCGTGTCCGAATAAACAAACATTCCACTGCTACTTCCACTACACCTTCAAGTCAAGTCCATACCGACTGACCCCAAAAGTACAAGAGTTCAAAGTCACAAAATAATTACGATACAAAAAAAAAAACAAAGTTTCATACTTCAGCCTGGCCAATTGATTAATACAAATGGCCATTCAAATTGAGTAATCTATTGTGTGTGTGTGTGGATGACATTAGCAAACATTGGCCAGTACGTCTAAAACAACAACAGAGGTCAGTACGGGAGTAGGATGGCCAAACATCATCAGCAAAATCAAACACTTTTTTTTTAAAGCATGCATCTTTCATTTAGTGATTTTAGCATTTTGCACAAAAAAAAACTTTGGCGGCACTTTTAAATAAATAAATTAATTACCATCGTGGAATGTGGAATCGGTTAGAGCGTAGAGAAATGTCCACATGCGTTAGTAATTATTAAAAATAAAAAAAACCTAGCAATCATACGCTAATCGAGCGTCAACGTCGTGAATCGAAAGAGATCGCAGCAACAATTTCTAATTAAACTTTCCGGTTTCCTATTTAGAACAGTCCACGGAATGGGCGAACGAAGAAAATAATAATAAGTAATACTTTATCTGTTGGATATCGATAATTGCATTTCCCGTTTTTGCAAGAACTGAAATTGCTGCAATTTTAGAGGACTTTGTATTCCGCTGTTTGTTTTATATACATACATACATATGTGAATCAATTGGCTTTTGTTGAACTTACTCAGTGTGATGATGTATCTCAAAGATTTTTAATGGAGTACCATTATTGACGGACTTACCTGAAAGGAAAATAAGAAAAACAAATAAAGATATTATTGGGTTTAGAATTAAAAATGATTATGTTTCGAAAAAAAGGCATACAAGTTGAATGGTAATAATAAAAGATACAAAGATACTTTTAAGTGGCTCACGAGAGATAAGTTGAACAAAATGAGTGTGGTAAGAGTTAATGAAAGAGGACTTAGATCTTAAAGAAAATAAAGGCAAGGAGGTGCTCTTTGGACTTTACCACGACAAAACAAAGTCGGTTGATAATATGTCGCTGAATTTTAGAAAAAAATATATTATATCGCGCAGCAATCGTCAATCGTTGTTTTTAACAAATTCTTTCTACAAAGGTTTAAGGGAACCAAAATTTGGTCGATGGTGAAACAGAAAAAACTAAATATTTTGGAGCACCACTTCAGACAGTACATTCAACTGGCCCCGCATGAGACCTGTTGAGGTTGAGCGCTGAATTGCATTTGCGTAAGTTTTTTCTGGTGTACTTTACAGTTTGACAGCCTTTAAATTTTTGAAGGAGGAAACGGACTCCTGGCTCGTAGGAAGTCTCAGCCTGAGACACAACAGTCTGCATCCACTTGTCTAGATAAAAAAAACTCTGGCGGAGCGGAGGTTAGGTCTTTCTCGTCGCCTGAAACTTTGGAAGTGAGTTGATTCTGATAAAAGCCATCAGAACAAACAAAAAAAACTGCTAGGGTGCATACTCACATGATGAATCTTGCTGAACTTGTTGTTATGGTAGAATAAGAATCAACTTCGCTTTTAGAAAACATCTTCTATCACTCGAGTCACACTTCAAGGTGTTGTTGTATAAGGATATCGGTCTTTATGCACATCTTCGTCATCGCTTAACCAGTTTTTCATAGATGGTTGCCACGACGGTCCTTTAGGAACCCCAGCCTTGTTTCACAACTTTTGTTCTGAGCATTATACTTTTCCTACGATTGATGGCGGTTTCATTAATTTTCGAGTCCGAACGACACTAGAAGTTTTTTTTATGACGGGAATAGTATCGACAAATTGCCAGTGGCTTGTAAGATCTATGCCAATTTCAAAGATATCTCACAATTTTGAACTTGGAACCCAACCCTTGGCACATCTAACGCCCCCCCCAGATGAGTGTATACTGAGGAGGCAGTCTGAGGCAATTCGATCACAATGAGAAAATTTTCACAGGGTCGTAATTTTTTTTTTAGAAAACTCTTGCGGGTTCGTATCTTCCTTAATTTTTTCATATCGCTAGGTCCACAGATAAAGCATAAAAAGGTACGAGATCAACATGCCCGAAAGAAAAATGGGAAACAATCGTTCAACAAGGAAATGTTACCGGAAAGATAAGCTGACAAACTATTTTTGAAAACGAAATATCTTTGGAGAACCTGTAGCCGGAAAATTTAAATTCACAACACACAAATTTCAGAATTGCAAGGGCATTGCCGTTTAAAGATGTAAATACACCGATTTTTTTTAAAGAAGGATATGTTAATTAGTCTGTTTCCTTACGTTGTTACCGATTGGCATTATGTAACGAAATTTTTATTAATTATTCTTTTGGAATAGAACGCTAATCATCTGTAGTTTTTCTTCTACTTCTTCTACTCCTCCATTTTCGCAAGATATTTTCGGACTAGTTATAACACTCCAACCTGATCAACTATCGGAATAAAAGGCCTTCAAAAAAATATGCAACAATATTAATCAGTTATGATAATTACAATTCCAGCAACGCCGCAGGAATTGTGTCAGCAATTCGTTTTCATTTTCCATTCTACGAACTGCCAATGGTTTCATTTTTTATTCCAGACTTTTTCACCACCGCCGCTCTGGCCGGCCACCAGGCAATACCACCAGTATCGACTTGCACTACAGATTAACTTCAATTTAAGTCTCTTATCTTGGCGTACCCGTTCCAAAGACCTCCTTAGGAATATGTTCATAATACGAGTTGGAAAATGCCCGCAAATAGGGGGAAACAAAATAATAACAAGAAAAAGAACGAAAACAAGCGAAAGGCAAAGCACGAAGAACACACTTTAGTGGGGCTCTAGGTCTCTAGGCCTATCTCTGCCAGAACATGACTATGTGCTTAGGCGGTCTTAAAACGACCACGATGACGCCTTCTCCGGCGGCGGCGCCAGTAACACAAGAATTCTTTACTTGCTGCATTTGCGAACGTGAAGATATATCGAGTGTTGCACACCAAACGGAACCAGTTCTCGACTTGAATTCGGATTTTCTGACCATTTCCATTCGGGTTCGGAACGAAAATCCCACATACAGACGCACAGATACCAGCAAACAGCCGTTCAATGGCCCCTTTAAGTTTACAACCCGGTTTGTGGTTCTCGAGGTTCATTTAAAGGTTTTCCATCTTTTTTTTTTTTTTGAATTGCGAATTCTTTTCCCCCCGCACATGCAAAATGTAAGATGAGATCGTATTTACGTATCCAACGGATACACAAGATGAAGTAAGATTTTGCAAGGCGGTTAGGTGGTTACTGGTTTTTCGTAATCGTATATAAATTCCTTTGGATTGCAGGAGTCTATCGGTTGATATTTACCTTTATTGTGGTTAATGGACAGAGCGATGAGGAACACGATGAGCGCCGCAAGACTCTGAAGCCAAAGTGATTGTGTTAAGTAATTTTAAATGAGCGTGGAGGCTTCGAATCGGACATGCGGTATTCGGTCAATGCAGAGGTGTTTAACACTTTAGCTAGCAATTTTTTTTTATGCATAAATCAGTCAACATTCAGAAGCAGTCAATCATTTTGCCTTGACGTGACCTTATAAGGTGCACACTAAGCACGAACAAGGTGGGTGAGTATGAGAGTAAATGAGTTGTTTGCTTTGCAAGCGATTGAACGCTGATAAAGCACATGAGGGTTTGTTCAATACGCGAATTCGCGATCAATTGAGGCAAAAGTGAGACGATGAAGTTCATCTTATGTGAAGATCAAATATTTGCTGTTATTCAAGGTCTAATGTGATTCCAATCCAATACTGGGCTAACATCTTGAACACTTTTATTAAGACAGGATTTGGGCAAGATGCAAACTTATTGGAGTTATCGGCAAAGAAAGACAGCTGAGTTGCTTATCAAGAGCAGCAGAAAATCGCTGCTGCGGCTGAAGATGTCGCGAATGTTTTTTCAACTTCAACCACATGACACGCCACGTTATTCGCCACTGTCTCTACAGCGCGTTGAAGTAAAACAGTTGAAAATGTGTCCTTTTGCTGCTGCCCACGGACGGCGTTTGACTGCGCGAAGTGGATGATTTTCGTTCAAAATTCATCATGAGTTTCCAGGGTGGAAGCTCCACACCCACAACTCTGCACATTTTGAAGGAAGCTCTCAACGAGAACAAGCGACCAGAGTACGAGAAATCGCCAAATCCGTCGATAAAATTTTTGAAAATGAGGGTCAAAGTGACAAAAGCTCTTGACCGATATCATCTTCGAAAGGAAATGGAAGAAAGCCTTGAAGGTCTAAAAAAAAATTAAATTATGTGGGTTCATTTTGATAATTATCCCAATGTGTTTTTTTTTTTACAAAAAAAGAGATAGTTTTACTTGTTCTATAAAAAATCGAGTTGATTTTCTGTTAAAAAAAAATACACATTAAAAAAATCGACAATTAAGACGCGTTAGCGCGATTGTTGAACTGTCAACATTCATTGTCATTGAAGAAGTCAAAAATTATAGATTATTACACATTCGCAATTGCCAAAATTACCACATGAATGCTTTAAATATCGCGAAAGCGGTTTGTAAAGTTCAGACAGCTAAGAAGTCTCTAACGCGTGTTCGCACATTTAAGCTGACAAGATGAGTAAAAATACAGCTGTTGCCATTCCGGATATACCACGAATTGTGCCTATCCAGAATTAACTTACTTACTAAGTATTATGCATAAAGAACTTGGCTAACATACTGATGAGGTTGACACAATTTTTGAAGCCGATAGACCTTGAAGATTGCATTGATTTATTACCACGCCAAACAGAATAAATCGAGATCTATAAGCAACTTTCCTCAGGGTAAAGCGAATGTAATTGAGTGCTGGAAATTGATAGGAAAATGTTCGGTTATCAATCAGTAAACCTATCCCGCGAACTTTCTTCATAAACTTGCGTACAGTTGGTGCATTATTTAGACTGAAATTTCTTTTTATATGCGCACTGTTTCGACAACTCGGCATCAACTTTGGAAAGCTCTTATATTTCAAACATAAATCGTTCTAGTTTGCATCGCGAAAATATATACAACGTTGAAAAATCTCCGTACAGTAGCTGTAAAGGTAAAAGTGGCAACACAAACATGAGTCTTCTTCCCTCGTGCTTTTATCAAATTCCAAAAACAAGTAAGCGCTATGGATACCGTCATGAAAACGATTATTAGCTCGATCAGAAATAAAAATGGAGAGTAACAAAGAAGCAAATGCCACTGGCAACCAGGCAGAGTATAATTGGCTTAATGCAAGAAAGAGTCTCAAGTAAAACAATTTGAAAAAACGAAAACAATAACGAATAAACTGAGATCTGGCTGTCCAAAAATGATTGACTATCGTGCGGAAAAGCGATCGGTAAGAAGTTTCGCTGTCGATATTAAGCACAGTGCATTGAAAGCAACAGACGGAATTGTTGAGGACACAACTCAGACAATAAGAAATCTGATGAAATGAAAGCCTTGCATTTGAACAGCCAGTAAGAAAACGTAGACTGGAGTACGCAACTGAAAACTTAGGGGAGTAGATTTCGTTCTGAAATCGGGTTATATTGACTGACGAAAGAAAATTTTACATCTTTGCCACTGATGGTCGTCGTATGGTATATAAAAAGTCAAATACTGCTTGGAATACTAAAAACTTAGTACATCATGTAAAACATGGAATCTGTGTGGGGATATATAGCTTTTATCGAGTGTTGGCAATATTGTTTTCATCGATTGTATTTTGGATGAATTTGGGTCCGACAGTACACTCAAGGAAAATCTTCTATTAAGTGATCAAAAGCTGTGTGTCAGACACGAGTTAATTAATATTGTAAAATAATGGTGGTTGATTTACAATGTCGAAGTGCTCTGTTTAACGCCCAAATCTATAGCATCTCTTGGACATTTGGACAACAAAATTCGTCAGCTATGACCTTAAACCGATCTTGCTTCAACTAACTTGAGGAACGGTCCTCCCTGAGACGACTTGTATATTCGATGAAAAACCTTCTGCGGGAGGTCTTAAGAACAAAGGATGTCCAACTATTTGAAACATTCTTTATTTTTTTTTTGTTCCAACTGTACGGAGACTTATTTGTTACGGAGTTTTGACTTGTTTGTGATTTTTAGTTTCATGCAACGAAAAGTTATTATTAATTTTTTGTCGATTTTAAAATTTTCCTCGTTACAGTCAATAATTTTAAATGAAATAAACCAAAAAGAAGTGCTGCACGAAGACTTATTGGACTCAGTGCATGTTTAATACATAAGATAACATCTCGACCCTTGGCCAAATGTATTCTCATTTTGTCTTTGCTGTGAAATCTTTTCTGGGAAGTAATTAGTCATTATGTCAGGTTGCAAACTATTTAAATTTTTTAAGAAAGGTCAGCAATGCACTTTTATAAAGCAATGGGGGATTTATGCACTTTTTCCGGTGGAGAATCAGTATGCGATTATTGCTCAAAATCGACAGACGCGTGACCAAGTTGCTTTACTGCTCATAATAGTGAAATTTGTTATTTTTTTCTTTTTTTTTTATTCCAAAAACAAGTGAACTTAGTCAGGCCAAACGTATTGAAATACAGTTCTTATTTGAAACAGGCTGAAATTGCGAAAGAAGTGGAACGTTCACTTTGTTCCAGAGAGTACAGGGAGACTGGTTCGCACAAAAATCACGAAAAAATCAGGAGAAAAATGGTTACCACGACTCGAGAGGATCCGTCATCTGCTTCTGCGTTATCGAAGGATTGAGGAACAGTTAGAAGAAGATTAAGGGAATTAAGACAAGGAAGAAGCCGTGGCATAAAAGAAAAAAAATAAAACACGGTTAGAGTCGGTGAAAAAACATGTGCATTTTACTGAAGAAGATTAGTCAAATATACCGTGGGCAGTCGAATATAACTCCGAGGTATGATTTATGAATGAATATCAATAACTTTTAAATTGAACATCAGAAATTTTAAATAATTTTGATGTTCTCATTTCACTTAATCAAGTTTATATTTTTTTTTAATATTCAGATATTTGGCACCCCTGGCGTCACTTCAGACAGACAAAAAAAAAAAGTCCAAAATCCGTGACACTTACTATTAAGCACGGTGAAGGCAGTATAATGATCTGGGTATGTCTGATGGTCTCTCGCAAGTACCTTAATGGGTTGGAAAATTTACTTCAACTTTCTTTTTCCAACATTTTTAGAGACACCAAAATACAAATGCCAAATTTCACTAAGACAACGCACCCTGCCACAAATCAATCCTAACGATGAGGTGGCTTGAGGCGAATAGTATAAAATTGGAATGTGTTAAAGCAAGAGTGGAGTGAAATTTCTTCTGAGGAGTGTCGCAAGCTAGTGAGGTAAAAGCGGAAAAACAAAATATTAATTATCTTTATTAAAACTATTTATTTATCATATCTGTTTCCTTTTATTTCATTCAACTTTTGGTTTTTTTAAAGATAGAACGAATTTTAGAGCTTGCCTTTTACCTTTGGTCAATCCGAAGAGAATTTTATGATTTTTTTTTTTTAATTTGAATTTATAAGAAACTTCTTCACAGAGTTATTGTTATAAAAAAAAAAACGGACAAAACACCATCTTCTTATGTAATTTTCATTCAATTCCAAATTGTGTTTTTCTTTCAAAACTTGACATTGTTAAAGTCACACCCACTCACCTACCCATGCCATAACACTGCAAGTAGCACTACCATCGTGAGAATACATCAGTAGCTCCATTTTGGAGTATCTACAAATGTGCTACAACACTGCTGACATTACGAAATTGGAAGGAAAGCCCGCAGTTTGTCGCACACATACTATATGTATTTGCAAACATTCGGTTGCGTTTGCACGATCTGTCACTTAATTTATGCGGGTGAGTTTAACAGCGACGTGTGTGCAACAACTTGGCTCTGCAAATGTTAACTTTCTTTAAAGTAATTGTTGTTGTTTATTTTTTATATATTTCCTTCCATCCACATCAGTTTGCCAAATACGCCAACTGTTGGAAAATACAATTCACAATTAATCGAACCGAAAGCGAATTTAATTAATATCTGACTTGCGGCCGAAAACGACTGCCATTGCGGGCCAACTTTGTCGTCAAAATATTTGAGCTTTGAAAGCACTTCAATCTTTTTTTGAGTTCGTTTTCGATTGTCCGACGTGAAGTTGCGCAAAATTAGAAATTTTCAACGCAAACGGAAAGCGTAATTAGGAACTTTTAATTGTTTCTTCATTTTGCATTTTTCATTTACATGACGTTGGACATTGTTTTATCTGGAATCAATTATCTGTCTTCAATGTTAAGTTTTGGTAACATGACATGTGATGTCATATGATGATATGCGTGCAAGAGCTTATGTAAGACTTGCTCTACGACGGTGCCCAACATTGATCTCCAAAAACGACATCGACCACACCTAGCACTTGACTTTCGAGATACGAACGAACCAACATCGCAGTCACAAGAGCTGTCGTATTTACATTGATTCCGTATCTGAGGTGGTGCATTAGTTGTTGGTTGGTCCAACTGTTATGTAAGCATTTTGCATGAAAAGATTCAACAAACAAAAAAAAAAAAAAGGTATATTTTATCTTTTATGGTTTTGTTTTGTTTTTCCGCCTTTGCACATTTTTTTTTTTTATGGGGAAAATGCAACAGCACCTCGCACTCCACACTTCACACCTGAAGGTTGATGCAGACCGCTGCAACAAGACAACATGGTTTGTCTTCCGGAACTATGATCTTTGTTCCAAAGCAAAGCTAAATGGGAGCAAGACAATGCACTGCTTTTGTCGTGGCAAAGCACGAGCGGGACGTGTGCTGCTCCAATTTGTTTTAATTAAAATTTTCATAGATAACAGCGTGCAGCACACTTAAGATTTGCTGAAAGCGGAAATTAAATTCATTCATTTCTTTTGATCTTGGTTATCTTTTTATTTTGTCTTTTTGGTGCATCGGTGCCGAAAGACACGTCGCCGTAACGAGCTTCGTTTTATGATTGGTGACAATTGGGAGCTGTATAATTTGAATGATGTTGTCTCCATACGCCGTGACACAAATCTGAATCACGTACAAGTTGTGTGGATTTGTAGTTCTTGACTGGCTTCAAGAAGCTTCCGGATAGTCATAACGATGCTTTATCAGACACAAATGAATTAAGATATCAATTTTATTTATCAAAATATTTCTTGCCACCAGCAAATTTTGTTGGCGCGCGTTATGTGCATGCAACACTTGACGGACGCAATCCGCAGATTTAAGCCCTTTAGAGAATTTGTGGGAGTATCTCGAAAACAGACCCACAGAGGGACATAAAGTCAGTTAAGTCAATTTTAATCGAAGAAATTGAAGAGTTGTAAAGAAAAAATTCCTGCCGAGTTGACAAGGAAGCTAGTGGAGACAATGCTTAAACGAATAGATGCCGTCTTAAAGGCGGAAGTGAAACTAGAACTTGGTTTGAGTTTTTTTGCTTTTATTTAAAAAGGTACAATTTTTTAGACACCATGAAAATGAAGTGTTTTTTGTAATTGTATTTGAAGTATAATGTTGTATGCTAAAAAAATGTATGCCAATTCATTGTAAATCAACCGCCCTAAAAAAATTATATAAGCATTTTACTAGAAAACTTAATCAACCTGTTTGAAAAAGGTTTCAAGCAAGGTTTTATGCAGTTTATAGTTGTGCACTTTTTTTCATGTTCACAGTAAAATTCGACATTCCGGCGAATATTCTCATAAGTCAGGTTTGGTTCCAAAGTTTTGTTTTCTTTTAGGTCAATCGCCGTCATGCGTTTGGGACAAATCTTTGTCGAGGTCTTTTCAAACGTATGTTATGTGTTCGCAGTCCGTCGCCTCATCCTAAATCCATTAACCCGTTTCCGAGTCCCGAACTAGAAGTCAATTGTTAAATGGTTTACTACGTTCAGACAAAACAAAAGTACTACTGTGTCCAAAAACTAAGGTGACATATGAATTTAAACTGCACGCGTCGAAGGATTTGGAAATTTTTCTTTCTTTTTAGGTTGGTAGTACTGTCAGTGACATCTATGTGAAATTTCATGTCAAAATATATTCATAGTGTTTGAGATACGCGTCGTTTTGTGAGCTGCTAAAAGTGAGTTTTTCGTTTTTTGCTATGTCGAAATTTATTGAGCAAAGAATTTGCATTAAATTTTGTTTGCGGAATCAATTTTCTGCTGCGGATACGTTGAGGATGGTGCAGAAAGCCTTTGATGATGAGGCTATGTCTAAACAAAATGTTTACAAGTGGTATAGTGATTTCCAAGCCGGCCGTGAACGTGTCGAAGACGAAGAGCGTTCTGGGCGACCATCAACCTCAACCGATGAAGCTCACGTCCAACAAATCAAAGATTTAGTGTAGAAAAACCATCGATTAACGATAAGAGACCTTGCTGATGAAGTTGGCTTATCGAAAGGCTCAGTCAATACCATTTTGAAGGATGCTTTGGGCCTCAAGCGCGTCAAATCTCGACTGGTACCGAAAACATTGAATTTTTTGGAAAAAAGGCGTCGCGTTGAAGTGTGTGAAACAATGCTTTCCGACTACCAGGATGTCATGAAACGCATTATAACTGGCGATGAGACTTTGATCTATGCTTACGACCCCGAAACAACCGATCAATCGAGCGAATATCGTGCCAAAGGAGAGCCGAGACCAAAAAAACCGCGCCAGTCGCTCAAAAATCAAGATCATGTTGACTGTAGTATGAAACCTGAAAACCTCTTACAATCTAACAATTCCCGCAGAGTTCGGAACTCAAAAAAAGTGATTGTGCAGGAACTCTCCGATCGCATACTTAATTCTTTGAGAAATTTTAAGCGTTTTTCAAGAGCCTGACCGACGCAAGATTTGTCTTCAGATATTTTGAATGTTCCGATGCTACTCTGCGAGCAACGAAGAAGAGATAAACGTTGGTTTTTTTTTAAGGACAAAGAAAGGACTCAACTTCTAAACAAATCAATTTTCTAAAAGGAGAAACGAACGTATGGTATCAATGCTATAAAATTAAATGCCTTAAGGAAGATTGTTAAACGGTGTGTGAATGAACCATACAACTTTATTGATGATCTACAAAGATGCCCCACGCTCGACAATGAAGCGAAGAAAATAATAGCCAAGCTCAGGTAATAATGGACTGACACGTTCATGGAAGTTTTCAAAATATCGACGAATGAAACCTCTGCATCGATTAAGAGGTGTTAACGTGGTATAAACTTTTAATCCTTTTAAGTGCCTTGATTTGCAAGTATTATGTGAACTATAGATCGAGAAATTTCCCAATTGTTCGAATTCGAACCAGCTTATCCTTCAAGGTAAAACAAACCCTCTCTTCTACGAGTATGCTTAACAGTGCATCTATTAGATCCATTAACGGAGCCAAGTTCAAGGTTTAACGCGTCATTTCCAGTACACAGCATGAGCTGCTTGAAACACGACAGCTGACCTCACCTTTTAAGGCCCATTTTGATCCTACATGGTACATTCTCCTAATGGAACCAAACACCACCTGCATCCGTACGTACAATTGACCTTTTTATCGTTGGTCTACGCGAGTGTTCTACTCATTTCTACACTTGTCTGCGCCGTGGAAATTCCGGTTAATGCGCTTAATTTGCATATCCAAGTCGAGTCGACGATTGGTGCCACTGTTACGAGTATGAGGTTCCCTCCGAAGCGGACAACTGAGCAACAAAACAATTAGAGGCGAACATGATGCATGGTGACTTTCAACTTTTTTTTTGCGTTCAAAATTGATGTCTTTTTTTCCCGTTCCGTCAAGCTGGTCGCTTAGACGACAAGTACCTACACTTCAACTCAATTTTTCCATTAACTTCGGAACACTCCTCTAGCGGGGCAAAAATGACGCTTGGAAAAAAAATTATCATCATCATCGTTAGCGCATCATGTATGCCACCAGTTGACACATTTGTGCAGCTCTTACGCAATATTTTCGAAGTCGGTCTGCCAGCAGAGAGGGATTCAGTTTGGATTTGGGGACGCGGTTGTTTATTCTGATCAGTTGTATGCAAAATCGGGATCTTGAGATTCTAAAGCCCCCCACTTGCCAATTGGGTCAGTTAACGTTGACGAATTATCGTGATGTGAATGTTGGACGCACCAGTTTTGGTGTCGGTGTCGATAGTGTTGAGCGGACGACTTTTGCGCCGCAACCAATCAAGGAGAGTGTGCGATTATTAAATTGGTGCTAGGCTGTGGTGGTCAATAGCCGGGGTACCCAGTGGCACATTAATTGAAGGCCGTTCCGATGCATAAACGAGCTAGGAGTGTTGTGCATACACAACCGGACGGAATTCTAGGGATTATGTTGAGCGAACTAGAGGGGCTAATGAATATTGAGTACTCGTCGTCTGGAGGTTCGCAAATGAACTAACAGTAGCAAATGTTTAAACATTTAAACTTGTTAATCATGTGAATTGGCACGGCTGGCCGACGGTCGTGAATAGAGTTCCACGAGCAGTGAATATAAGAAAAGAAAAATGCATGGAACGTTTATCATTAATATATTTTTTAAGGCTTTTAAAGACTGTTTTGGGGGCACTAGATTGACTAATAGAAAGTTGTTTATATTATCCGAGCATCGATCCTTGCGGATACCAATCTGAAGCTGATTTTCATCCTTAAAGGATATGTTTTTTTCAATTGGTTAGACCAAGCTTCCTGGCATCTGCGCTAACTCGATCATTTAATCGGATGTTCGGTCTGCGATTCGCAGACGCTCTTAGCTGAAGCGTTCTTGATTTTTGTCTCGCGGAAAAGGTTCCTTTCTAGTTGCCCTCGCAGATGGAACAATTTATCCGATGACCAATTTTTCTTTTGAATGTCCATAAAGCTTATTCTTCTGTCTTTCATATTATCTAAAATAAGGTTTCAGATAGAAGAACTGACAAGATTGGTATTTTCTGAGCATAATTTTGGTCATACGACTTAAAAGTTTCGACAGTAGTTTGCCAACTTGTCGTTTTTTCAATCGCTGTGAAAGCTCGTTTAGTCTGTCTTCGTATCCAAGCTGCTGCAATGACTTGGAAACGATATAGTCATCCACTTTGAAACCTGAAATCCGCAATATATCGTCAAGAATTAAGGAATCACTTCACTTGTCGGAAGCCGATGCAAGTCTGTAATCATTCGGTGGTCCTTGGTCTGAACAGCACAGAGTAAAGTGCGTCTTTTCGAGCGTTTTACAATACAATCGGATAAGTTTTCCCGGGACACCGAATTCGAAAATCGATTTGTATAGTTTAATGCAATGTATGGTCTCAAATGCCGTTTAGAAGCCAAAGAAAAGGTGGTAAGTATGTATATGATTTAAAAAAAATTGTTTTTTTACAGAACTTACTTACAGAACTGCTATTGGTCGATTTGTGTATTGTATAAAGACAGCGTATAGTAAGCTCACATAATGTAGGGATTTCCCTCGATAGTCGTTGCAAAGCATAGGATCACCTTCTATGTTCATTATTTAAATGCTTTCAACTTTTGCAATGGCGTCAATTGTCAGTTTTGTTTTGTTATTTGTGAAGTTAACAGATGTTAAATACATGTTGACAAGCCATGGAACCATCCCTATTCCTCAAGACTAAGCTTTTAGCCGCTCGGCTCGAAGTGACTGAAGGAACAAGACAGAAGCGGTGCTGGGTGGCTTCGCCGTCGTCGCTGATTTTATTTTATTTTTTTTCTTCAAAAGGCAGACTTACTGGATTGACTCAAGAAGGTTTTCTTTGGATCATTTGATGGACTTCAAACAGTCAAAGAAGAACAAAGAAAATTTGCTTGCTGCTCTGCCCGAAAATATATAAAATGGTTTAAAGAAGAAACTTTAAGGAGAAATTATCCGCAATACTTTCGTGTTGTAATTTTATTATTAGTATTAAAGTGTTTTAATCATAATATTTACATTATAAAGAGGTTAAATTTTTAAGTTTGTATGTAAGAGGTAAACTTTTAAGCTACTCATCTGATTTCAGAAATTCTTTCATTAGTATTTAGAGCGAACTTTGAGCTTTAAAGTTTGTAAAAGAGCCTTGCAAAGCGACCAATTTTGTAACTTATGGAAAAACGTTAGACCGAATGCGTTTTGTGAGAATCAATTGTTAGAGATATTTTATGACTTTCTATAGAAATGTCCTAGAAAAAAATTTATAAAAAAAGTTCGAAATCTACCACATAAGACCATTTGTTTGTAAAATTTTTAATACAAGTCAATCCATGTTGTTTAGTTGGATGTGACATTTAAAGCTTCAGGAAACGTCTGCATATAAAACCGTAATGATTTTTTTTTTTTTCCAGTAAAAAGGATTATTTTTTAAATTGTTAACAAAATTTGTTTTGATCGAATTTAATTTTTGATGGTGGATAAAAAAAGTGCATTAAAGGCATATTTGTCTTTATTTTGTGCGACAGAGGCGCACCGGGAGATTTGTAACGTGTATGGAGATTCTGCAATAAGCACTGACACTTGTCAACGCTAGATTATACGTTTTCCTTCCGGCAATACAGACCTTGCTGATGCTGCTCGCTCTGGACGTCCACCCGCCACAGACGATGACCAAATCGTAACTGCAGTTAGCGTTTACAGACATTTGACGACACGAGAGATCTGTCAGCGACTTAGCATTGTGCATATGCACTGCTTCAAAGGGACTGAAAAGGCTTGAAATGTCGAAAAAGGTGGATGTTTGGGTTTCTAACGAACTCAGTGAAAGAAACACTATGGGTCGTAAAATGATCTGAGTGTTTATTAAGGTGAAACCTTTTTGGAAAAGAGTGGTTACGGGAGACGAGAAATCGTTGTTTTTTTTACTAACAATATTTGGCGTATGAGAACATGTCGCGTTTCTGGTGAAACACCGCAATCGGTTGGTTAGCAATTTTTGTATCCCAAAAGGGACATGGTGGGATTTGCGAGGTGTCCCATGCTTGGAGTTGCTTTTTCGCAATGAGACAATAAATGTCATCAAATATTGCCCTCAGCTCGACAATTTGAAGTAGGCAGTGGTAGACAAACGGCCAGAGTAAGAGAACAGGAAAGTTATGTAATCCCGAGGACATAAAACCCACATGGATAACTTTTTTGACCAAAAGCAAAAAAAAAAAGCAGAACTTGCCGAATATCGCATAGCTGAATTATGTTTTTTTTAATTCTTGCATTGTGATTGCAGGCAATATTAATCGAAGGAACGGCCTCAGAAATCTCGGGACCTTTAGCCGTATTAATTGCAATAATAAAACGGCGGTACATTTCGATGGCAAAATAAAAAAAAAAAGACGAGTGAGTGGGATAAAGCTCACAAAAATTGCAATATAAAGGATTGGACAAAGGACTTGAATCTAAGTCTCACCTAGTTTGACACAAAGACAAGATTTTTAACTCTTCACTTCATAGCAAATACTCCACCCCGAATAATGACCACCAAAGAAGCACAGAGATGGCTCTATTTTGGTTGGAAGTCTTTTCTTCAACGAAACCGACAGCCTCGTTCCGATCGAGAGAGAGGCTAGCAAATTGTTTTCTTCCTAATCAGGAAAAAAAAATGGCGGCAAGTTGCCCAAACTTGTTTAAGGTGCGATGCAATTTGAGTTTAAAAATGTTCTTTTAAAAATATATTATTTTGCCTCTTTGCGTTTCCCTCCATGACTTACTATTTAAAATTTATCTACAAGATGTAATCTAATAATTTCGTTGATGTTCCCTAACTTATGAACAGTAGGGCAACTCTCGGTTCGCATTAGCACGACTTGCTCTACTGATCAGCGACCCACTCTTGTCCACTATCGCCTTACAACTGAATACCCGGAAAATCGTCTCAACTGAAAATCGCAAGTGCGTAGCAGCGCCAAGACCGGTTTGCACAAATAAGCTGCGCCTGATGTGCCCCCACATTTTTTTAGATTATTTCAATTTCTCCTAAAAGCTCTGCAAATTTCTCTAAATTAAAATTCTCATCGACAAAACAATAGTGCATACTTTTAGATGTAAATATTTTCTTTACCAACACTCATTTCATGATAAATTTAATTGCATACTTTCAGGCATACCGACAAAATATTGCTACTCACTGTGCTACTGGAACACAAATTCAACAGCGCCCATTTACATACCTGAAAATAAACAAGAGGAAAAAAAAAACACTCATTACTCATCTGCCGCTTCATTTAAAGTGTTAATTATACAACTTTTATGATTTTCATAAACAAAATAATCCGCGCCATTGCGTCGGCATTCCCATTAAGGGAAGTACACTCGGACAAGAGGATTAAACTTTCAGCCAAGAGGTAACTGATTGCCAACGCAGTACGTAACACAACCAACGCAAAATGGCACACATTCACCGGGCTCATTATCGGAGCCAACTCATGTGTAGAAAACCGGATTACACCGGATTACCAGAGTGTGCTGTTGTGCTTGGCTTTTGGCCTGAATTTGCATATGTGTACCTACGCCAGGAAAACCTACTCCCTCTCCATCATCGTCGTTCTCTTGAGGTTACTCCATTCATGCACTTGTCATAAAAATAAAATCACTGCAACAACAAAAACAAAAAAAAAATTATGCGAACAAGTGTGCACAGATCTGTGCTTAATTACTCTCCATACCCTCCGAATTGGGTTCGTTCTTCTGCCACACTCCTTGAGTTCGGGATAGAAGAGTTGAAGAGTGGAATTGATACAGGCACTTTCGTCGATTAAAATTCAAGGAATACCAAGGCACCCATTGACAACGATAACAACAACACAGGAGCGACGGAGAGTCGATTTAATGGCCCACATTGGGTATCCCGGCTGTCGAGTGTGTACGCTAAGTATGGCTTTCCCTAGAGAACTACTCTTCAAACTTGAACCGGAACATGGAAGAGAATGCAACGAGCAATCAGCAGCCAGCAGCCAACGTTAGGCAATTGTTCAAGCTGTTCCATGCAGTAGCCTCTGGCATTTGTGTTATGCAGGAACTAGGAAGAGGAACATGTCCGCATTGTCACTGCGAAACAATTGTTGTTAATGGTACCTTCAATTTTATTGCAATTTGTTTATGTTTTTTTGTGCTTTAGGTCGTAATTTAGTCGCCTCTAGGCGTGCGTATGCGGAATGCTGTAGAACAATAAAAATTTGTCAAGTGGTTGCTGGTGTTAAAAAGGCTTTGTTGACTGGTTCGAGTTCAAGTGAGTTTTTGGTTCAACTGAGGTGGTTTTGGTAACGCAGGAAGTAAACATTGCACCACCGCAATGCCCAAAAGGCAAAACATCTAGGAAGGAAGGTGGTAGAAGGTGACAAGGATCGTTATTTTGAAACAAAGGCATGCAGACTTGAATTGTATAATGGTAGTTTTACAATGTGTAAACAACAACAAAACGGTGAGTCCTGGTGACGATACTAAGTTTATGTAAAGCTTGTAAAGAGTTATAAAATAAAGTTCCTAAACCACAACAATGACTTCTTAGCACTTTATTTCCCTGCAGAATTTCAGAAAGATTCATTGATCTTTTCGCGTCACCTCTTTTAGGTGCTTCGAGCAATGTTCCCTCATTCGCATAGAATACTAGTATGTGCAATAGTTAGGATGACTCTTTAGTCACTGCAGTATCTGCACAAAGCTGTGTCCGATAGTTTCAGTATTTTTACATGTTTCCTTCGAAGGTTTTTTGCCTCTCAATTTGTGTCGACAGAAAAATGTTCAGTCCGGAATCTTTAAAACCACTTCCAAATAATAACAAGGGTTTGCGTATTATTTTCATATGAATATTGGCCTTCCTGCAACATTTTTGAGGACATCTTCCTGAATTGAAAAACCTACGAATATCATATAAAGAGAGAAGCAGCTTATACAGAAAATTTAAGAACAGGAAAGTTCCGAAACAGTATCAAAAAACGTGTCGAAGACGAAGAGCGTTCTGGGCGACCATCAACCTCAACCGATGAAGCTCACGTCCAACAAATCAAAGATTTGGTGTTGAAAAACCATCGATTAACGATTAGAGACCTTGCTGATGAAGTTGGCTTATCGAAAGGCTCAGTCAATACCATTTTGAAGGATGCTTTGGGCCTCAAGCGCGTCAAATCTCGACTGGTACCAAAAACATTGAATTTTTTGGAAAAAAGGCGTCGCGTTGAAGTGTGTGAAACAATGCTTTCCGACTACCAGGATGTCATGAAACGCATTATAACTGGCGATAAGACTTGGATCTATGCTTACGACCCCGAAACAACCGATCAATCGAGCGAATATCGTGCCAAAGGAGAGCCGAGACCAAAAAAACCGCGCCAAAGTCGCTCAAAAATCAAGGTCTCTTGACTGTTTTCTTCGATTATCGTGGTGTTGTGCTTTATGAATTCCTTCCAACCGGCCAAACAGTCAACAAGGAATATTATTTGAACGTTATGCGTCGTTTGCGTAACGCTATCCGCCTAAAAAGGCCGGAATTGTGGAAAGACAATTCTTGGTTTTTACACCACGATAATGCACCATCCCATACCGCACTCGTAATTCGTGATCATTTCGCCAAAAACTCAACCTATATCGTTCCGCAACCACCGAATTCACCTGATCTGGCGCCGTGCGACTTCTGGCTGTTCAACAAGCTCAAAAGACCGCTCCGGGGACACCGTTTTGATACGATAGAGGAGATTTAAGCCGCACCGAAGACGGAACTGAAGGCCATCCCGGAAAGTGACTACAACCAGTGTTTCAAAGATTGGAAAATCCGTTGGCATAAGCGCATTGCATCGGGAGGGGATTACTTTGAAGGGGATGAAATTGATTTGGAAGAATAAACAAAGAATTTTCAAAATAAATACAACGTCACCTTATTTTTTGGACACAGTAGTATGCAACTGATAACCAACAAATTGTAAGAGAACGCACTTACATAACCTTCCATCGAGCAAGAATAGGCAGCTTAGTTGCAGGAACAGAATTTATGATATTAAGATCTCTGAAGACCAAGACTCTGGAAAAGTTAGCAACTTCATCGGGCTCTTACTGCGCACGATTGCGGGAGGCTATTAAGGAAAAGAGACGCAGCAAACTGTGCGCCGAAGTCCTGTTTCATCAAGACAACGCACAGGTTCAGTTCAGAAGAAGACTGCTACAAAGAAACATGGTTCGAACTACATGAACACCCGCCACATTCACCGGATCTAGCTCGCAGTGACTCATACATCTTTTCTAGGCTCAAGGAACACCTTCGGGACAAGTGATGGCCGCTGAGCAGTTGTTTTGGGAGTGTCAAAACAAAGAATATTTTTCCAAAATAAATAAAAATAAATTGTTTTTTAAGTTTAATATCCTTGCTTTATCTAAGACATTGAAACATGTTACAAAACAATAAGAAATGTATCAATCTGCAAATATCATGATATTCTCAAACTCAATTAGAAAAACAATATTGAAACGATTGTGAAGAAACCGCGGCAGTCAGAAAAATGCCTTCGATCATTTGAACACCAGCTGTCGATCGTCAGTCCTAAGGCAATGCTACTTTGCTTTCGTAGAGTCTCTTCTGAGAAATGGTATCTTAGCTTGGGAC
This sequence comes from Orthonevra nobilis, assembly GCA_963555765.1. Classification (NCBI taxonomy): domain Eukaryota; kingdom Metazoa; phylum Arthropoda; class Insecta; order Diptera; family Syrphidae; genus Orthonevra; species Orthonevra nobilis. Next base: position 15,588,538 of record OY743227.1, on the reverse strand, counting down.
AAGACGTCACAAATATCTCAACAAGAATCAATGCAAAAACGATACACAAGATGATATATAGTGCACAATTTGGTAACCAATTTCAGTAGCTAGAAATACCCAATGACATGGAAATGTTCTCCATATCAAGTTTTTCCAAAATTCAAGTAATTAATCACTTTTTCTTCTTTCCTAATGTTCAAGGGATATTGAAATCCATCACATCTTTAAACACCTGCACTTCCTTAATTTCAAATATTTGAATATTCAGTGCCCTTCGACGTGATTTTGAATGAAGCATGCATTTTTTTTTTTTTTTCGAAAATCAATTCAACGTGCAAATTTAATCTGAACTTGAAAACTTGTCTAAATTCTGAAAGGTAAAATACTGCTCAATGGAATGTGGCATGGAATTTAATCAAAAAAAAATCGTCCAAAACAAAGGCAGACCAAAAAAGATGACTCCGGTTGCAGATCGGTTTTAGGTGCTTCAACAAAGTCTGTGTCGGTTCAAGACTTAAGTCGATATCAAAAATGATATTTTTTCAAGCTACAGAAAAAATAATTTCGGCGAACTCAGAGAGAACAAGGCTGGTATAAGCTGGATTTTTTCTTACATAAGAAAAAAAAACAATAACTTTGGGTTCAGAATCATCTTAATTGGACACGAGAGACGTGTAACAATGTTCAAGTTTATGCAGAATTTTGAAGATGTGGAATTACTGAGCGTAAACAAAAAAAAGAAGAGGCTGACCTCTGAATGCATCTTACGGATGCCTGCCCCCAAAACTGAAGGTTTGATAATTTACTTCCCTGGAGAAGTAAAAATCTGTCTTGGTTTGTCTTGGAGCCATGAGCACTTCAGCTCTTTGGTGACGCTTACAGGTTCATTTTTCAACAAATTAATGCTTCTTGCATTATTATTATAATTATTGGCTTAAAGCTACATTAACATATTAAATTTTTTTTTTTAGGTTAAAACATGCTTCGAAGAAAAGATTGTCGACGTGCTAAGCTGTTTGATCAATCATGAAACTTTAGATTGCAAAGAAGCGTCCAGAGTCCTTAAAAACGAACCTAGACCACTATGCGTGCGTCCACATGGAAAATTGTATGTGATGTTATAAGAATTCTGTCAAAATCTGTCATTGTGGTTTCAAAACTAAAAAATAAATAAATATTTCACGCATAAATGTCTCCAATGTTTGGACATCACTCAGAAGGTTGTACATCCATCTACCAACTTATAAAGATCCCCGACCCAAATCACGTGACATATGAAATGTGTGCTTTGTATTGAAAGGCAACCCTGAAAGAACCAATTAGCCAGGCTCTTCAGTCTTTTCGCGGATTTATCATCTCGTCAATTGCTTCCAAACATCTTGTCGTCGTTTCTCATTCGAGTGTTTACCTTTCAATTAATTGACCATTCACACATTTGCCGCCATGTTTGGATTACAACTTAAAATCTCATTAGCAAGGTCACACCTTAGTTGTACAAGTTGATTTCCTCGTTATTACTCGCGATTGTGTGTAGAGGAACGCTTTTATATTTGGTCAAATATGTACGTGGATCCAAGTAAAGTAGGCGGCACGGCTCCGACACATTGTGTACGTCAATTAGTCTAACCATGCTGTCAACATGAATATATATTGAGTTCTATTTCAGCCCCATTTTGCCTTCCCCATTTGGATAAGTGATTAAATAGATTTTTTTTTTCTCCGAAGATTGATTTCTCAATTGAGGTAGATACATAGTTGCACTAAGTAAGACGAGCCGTCAGTCTTTAGTTACGCACACGTGGGATGCACAAGGTGAAACTGATTCATTTTTCCATGCCATTTCTGCATGAATTTTCAATGGAAATCGTGTTTGGTATTTTTCAAGTCCACTTCACTGACCCGATGTATGGGAAACACATAAAAGTATCTGTAGATAGAGATGAGAAATAAAAAAAAAAATGCCCTGAACCCCCGCATGAGCGCATGCCATAACTTTGAAAGAGATATTCATTTATAAACAAAAGTATCTACGCGATGGTAATGATACGGAACCATTGATGATCCAATCTAAACAGAATCGCACTCACTCTAAATGTATCTGCCGCAGCGACTATAGTGTGAGAGTTAAAAATAAAACCATTGCTCCAGAGTGGAAGACGAGGCAACTGTCTGCTTATAAGTTGTGAATGCGAGTACACCTAAAGACCGACCACAGGCGTACACAGTGAGACGAAAACCAATTGCCACTTGGCCTTTAAGTATCTAATTCCGATTTGCAGTGCTGAAAAGCAAGCAAAGCAAAGCAGATGTTATAAATTCAGAAAGAGTACTGGCCGTCATGAAGGTCATCGCACATCTGGGCCTCTTAGATACTCGCACAAAAACATGCAGATACATATTTGCTTTTTACTGCACAGGGAAGTTGATATCTTTAATCTGAAATCGCGCATAGAGTTTACGAAGCAATTGGAGCGAAGGTATGTCTGATTGACAAGTTTATTTGCGGTTGAATAGGGTCGTGTGGTTGCGGTTTGCATTAACAGAGAATACCTCGGGGAACTAGCTCTGCTGGTAGACGTCTCAGCTATAGTTTTGCTATGGAAGGGGATTGTGTTGTTTTGTATTATCAAAAGAGGACAAAAACGGGCACCAATGTCATTAGTGTAGATCAGGCCATTGAAAAGATACGATGTTTAAGTTCAACATCGGCAGGAGAAGGTTTCTTTGTGACAATCTAAGAAAAAAAAGGATCGCAAATACAGAGAAAAAGACACTGTTCCAAGACGATTTTTTATTTCTTCATTACCCTTTTTATTTCACTCGAAGGACCAATGTTTAGAGACTACATTCTATTGTCAACACGAATTCTTATTATCCAGCTCGAAAAACGAATCGCTGATTATACAGTGTTGTGCAAATTAATTGGGACACTTTTTTTAAATTTAATTTTAAGTAGACTATGATTTTAATGTTTTTTTTTTTAGAATTGTGATAAGTGATAATTAAATTGTAATTTATTTTTATAGAATTGGTAAAAAGGTATATTTTCAAGACGAGATTCACTTTGAGGTCTAAGGATACAGATTTAGGGTCGTGAAGAGATGTGACGATTAAAAATTCGCACCTAGTCATATTGTCCAAGCCATTTAGCACCCACACAAAGTTATGTTGTGGTGGTTTTTCACCCCTGAGGGTCCTGGATGTATGAAGGCCATCGAACGCATGATGAATAGCGTCAAATATGTAGACGTCTTGACCCATATGCTCCTGCATACCATTCAAAAGGGACTTCCGACTGAAAATTCAATTTTCAAAAAAGATATTGCTACTGCTACAGTGCTAGGTTTACACGGAGATTCATATCAGTGTTCTGGAATGGCCTCCTAACCTCAATCCGATAGTGAATCTGTGGGTCATTATATAAACTCAGAAAATAGGATTGCCCGACCAAAAACAAGCCGATTTCAGCAATTATTGAGCTTTGGTTCCATTAAGAAAAAATCAGAAATATTTGCGGAAAATTAATAATATATATATATATATTAATATTATAAGAAAAAGCGGGACATATTAATAACTAAGAGTTAATTTTAAAAATAAACAAATACAAAATCAAAATATCGCTTAAAATCTGCTGTCCCAATTAATTTACACAACACTGTAGCTCTTTTTTAAGGTTTCGTTCCTCAAAAGGATAAACTGAACCTTTATAGGATCACTTTGTTGCTCGTCGGTCTGTTTCTATCGGGAACGATTGAAGGAAGCAAGTAGAAACTAATACCAAATACATATTACTGCATTTTCTTTAGGCTGCGAAAAAATCAAGCTTTGAAATTGACACAGTCATAAGATGCGGCTATTTGCCGTACTTCCCGTTGACGTAGATTCTTGAAATTTGGCAAGAAGCAATGTCCTATAACACAAGCAAAGGAAAATATCCGAAAACCGTAAATTTGTTCTTACACACATCACAATTTTTGATACTTTGAAAGGTTATCAAAACCTAAAGGATATTTCACACAAAAGAAATTTTAAATCTCTTCCAGACTCGATTTCCGTGATGATTGAAATTTTTGCGTAGTATCTACGGGTTTGCACGGAACCTTCGTTGCGCGAGCCCGACTAGCACGTGGCCGGTTTTTTTTTTCTTCAACAAAGGATCACCTAGGAAAGACTAGCAGGTTAAGGGAATGGTTGATGACTTGTCTAAGACCTTTATTTGAATAACTTGTGACAAGTATTGCGGCATAGATTATGAAGAGTAGGAGTTTTTTAGCAAACAAAAAACTTACTTTTTGCCCCCATTTGTGTTTGTTGATCGGAGTTTCACTTTATCGTCGACTCCGATAAATGCTGCAGAAGTCGTAATCTCTTCAGAGATCAGACTTTTAAGCCTCACGCTCAGCATTTCTTGAGTCACGAATACACACAAGACACTTGTACATTTCAAGTAAAGTACATATTCCGATTCTTTTTAGAAAAAACTGGAAGAATCCTTTTACTTACTGATTGCTTACTCATCACATCTTGACATTTAATGCGACTGATTCAGAGTTGGAGCCACATTCTATTGTTCACGACCTTGGCGCAACAACTGTGCGCAAATGAAACAACCAGATGATGATACAAAGAAGAGTTATACGAGCGATGAGGTTGGTTAATTTTTAAGGCTGATCAATAAATCTCGTCAGTTAGGCTTCCTAGGAGCCTTCTGTGCTGCTTGTTATAGGGATTTATTCGATTTTTGCTGGACAGATTCACCATTAAGCGATTTTTTTTTTTCTGTTTTTGGTAAAGTTTCGAAAACGCTTTGTAATTTTGGTCTTTCTATTATAATATATATACACTTTGCACATGAAAGGTTGTCAAACTGCTGGTTCATCCTATAGCTCTTATAACTGTGGGCAAAGGAAACCTACCTACCTATCGTTTCCCGCTCAGTGATGCTGAATTTAGGTTCAGTGATGCTGAATTTAGGTTTTAGATTGCTCTTGCGTCTCCATGGGAATTGCTAGATTGACGACTTCATGTTCTCCCAGTAATACCGCGACGAAGCCCTCCAAGTGGAAACCGACTTTAATCATCAGGCTTTTGAGGTAAATCATTTCCTGTCGTTTCCCAACTCGGCCAAGATTCTATTGCTAAGGAAATTGTTTTAAAGTCGTTTTCAAATTTGTATGTGCCGTTTTCGAGGTCTAACTAACATTGAGACATTCTGCGGTCGATATTGAATTTCATGCCTGTGATAAGGCCGCACAATTCAACTGGTACATCTAGAACTTGTAACCAAGTTGCATGAAAGCCTTGACGTTAAAACTTTAATGCAGCTCGGGCCTTTTTGTTTCCTTAAAAAATTTTTTGAATAACCCGCAAATTTGTCCATTGCAAGCTTCTCAACCATTTGTCAGATTGAAATGCGGCAACCATTTTAATCCTATCAAATTCCTCTTAGTTTATTTATTTATGCCCCTTAGCATTCTCTAGCCCCATTTTCTTACATCTTACTCAAACATGGTTCATTCTTACAATAATCAAATTACATTCTCGGGCGTCCATCACAAACGCACATAGAAACCCTGAGTGTGTATATAATTGGTGAGCCACGTCTAATGAGGCCTCATTAGGTGCATCAATGGGCATTAATCAGAATGCTTCTGTTTATCCCTATTCTCCCACAGTCAGTCAGTATGTGGGTCGCCTTTATCCATTAAACCTTTTTCACTTCTGGTTTTATTGACTTCTCTCCTTAAGCAATAAACAATCGACTGTCTTCAACTACTGCCATAGGAATTTTCGTTCTTTTTTTGTAATTTATTTTCCTTTTGAAAAGAAAAATATTTTGAATGCACTCCTTCGTTCTTCTATTTATAATCTGCACCGTGAAAGTCATTTTCATTGTATGGGGTATGAATGCATGCGTGAATGTTTTTAATAATTTTTTTCAGTGGATCTGCGTTTGGTTGCATTTTGAGGAGAGGGAGACAAATGGGAAAAAAAGTTGGATCCACGATTCTGAGAAGTAAAATTGCATTTCACACGAAGTTTTTATAAAATTAGCGCAAGCGAAAAGAAAAGTGAACGAGACCGTAGAGAAATGTTCACAGGGCTCCTATCAGAAACCTTTATGAAAAGTTATATTATCGAAACTTATTTTAAATCGGTTCGAAATTCGTCAGGCAATTGATACTTCCACAGTTGCGTTCTGACCAGCATTGACTTTTCTCTACTTCATGGTTATCATCACGGAAAGATCCAAACCAGATAGAATAATTTTGAAGTAGTTTACATACAGATCCCTGCAAGCCTTTCAAACCTCAAAAAACTTATGTGTTTCCTTGGAATTAAAATAAAATTAATTTTACTCCATAAAGTTCTTGATATCCTGCACTGACAAACAATCGACAGTAGCTGATTTCATTACCTTCCAAAAACAAACTTTCTATGCAGTACAAGCAGAAACTTTGCTCCATTTGGCTCCAAACCAGGTGAAGGTTATTTTTTCTACCAAAAAAACAGTTCAAGGATGTCCGTAAAATTAAATATCTTTCGGCGTTTAGGTGAAAATATATCGTCCTCATATGGTTGGCATTACATTCCACACAACTCGATAGATTTTCGAACTTAAGGAAAGGAAAAACTTTCAAATGATTAATTTTTTTCCAACCGCATTTTACGTCCCTGTTTGAATTGGAATAAATTTAGTCCTTCCTTCCAATAGAGTTTTTGAATGTCAATAAGACCTCCAGTGGTTAAACTTTGTCCTTGCAAGCAAGTCTTGTGTGCCCGAAACCACATCAAAGCAAACATTCGATGTATGCTACTCCTACTTTAAATGACAACAAGAGCTGATGTCTCTATTCATTTAAGGATATTACCCATCTTGTTGTAAAAAAAAGCTCTTCAACAAATATGGCCCTGCTTTTTTTTATTTTCATATTTGTTTTTGTTACTTTCTCAGTATGACAACAGAGAACCACTGCGCAGTTTCCTGTCTCTTTTATCGGCTAGAATTCTCTTTCAAGGATGTATGATGCCGCCGGCGCTTTCCCTAAAAATTGAACATTATTTGCGGTGCCTTGGTATTTGAATGCCGGTCCCATTAACATTCCATGTCAGCCAAGCTTCAGCTGACATCACTCGAAACTCAATCAAAAGCAAAAAACCCTCAAAGAGCCATTTAAAACTCTTTCCATCGAAAGCCTAATGAAATTCCTGATTGTATCCACCGTTCGTCAAAAAGGATTACATAAGTATTCGTCAGCGACACGCAATCAACCCACGCCAGTCAGAAGTTTGAAGGTCATAATGTTTAAAACACCCCCATTAAAGCGAAACGAAAGGAAGCTCGGGCTACTGAAGGAAATGAAGCTCCCCTGTTAAGGGATGTTATGCTTTTAGATGCACATACATTAATGATTTTTATTTCATAGCTCTGGTTGCATCCTTTTGCTGCGCAGTCATTCTTTTTCCGAGTTCCGATTTGGAGACAGTGAAGGCAATGACTTTAAACGGAATTCCGTCCCTTTTGAAATATAACCCAGCGTTCAGCGTGGTCCCCGACGGCAGATATTTCATCCCTTGTTCAGTTGAATGCACTGTGAATTAAACCTATAAGAATGAATGAATGACATTTTTTCGGGTTGGATTTGAATGAGGTACGCGCAAAAGGATATCCAGGGACTACGACAAAGCAACTTGAACAATGGCCTGCATCATCTTCAAAATAGCCGGTAGGAGCAGCATATTAGGGAGAGTTCATTAACAATGCTTGAGGTCAGCTTTTTTGGCGATGAAGACAGAATTTTTCGCAAGTAAAAAGCTTTTAAACAAGAGTTACCTCCGCCTTTTTAATCCGGTCCTTACTACGAAGAAGAACCCGACTGCTATAGTTCGAATGTTTTATTCGAAGTATCAACTAAACAATCCACAGCTAAGATAAAAGTGAGGTGCCCGGAGTGCGTCAAAAAGTTAGCTATCAATGTTGGTGTACATCAGACCTCTTAAGACCTCTACTATTCTTTTTTGCCTTTACTATTCGCATGAAGAAAAGGTGATCAGAGCTTAAGTTCATCCGTTGTTCTCTGTTGGCGATGTAACTATCACAGGCGAGGTTCATGCTTCCTCTGAACGAGCACTCGGTGTATGGGTGGAAGTTTTTGCGGTGAGCAAATATTGCATTTGACATATTTCAGAAATAAATGAAATTCGTTTTAAAGATGTTTACAGTGCAGAGACTCACGATAATAGAGACAACCCTACAAGTCGAGGGGCTCGACTTGCCAAGAATACTCATCAGTGTGCCCTTAAAGTCAAATACGGACGCGAAGTCAAGTAGTGGGATATTTTTTAACCGACCAAACCGAATGTAGAACGCTCGGGTTGACTCATAAAAATTCACTCATTACAACCTGAAAATGCTGAGCTTATTTACTTGTCTTATTGTCCTTTCTGATCTTTCTTACTAACTTTTATATTATAAGGGTAAACATAACCCTGTGAACGCCGATGTGCTGTTCAAAAAAGAACTGGTTCTCACTTTGATGATTTATTTTGCGGACGATTCCAGATCACTTGCGTAAGGTGGGGTCGTAAGGAATTTTGGATTTTATTGTTTTAGAGATTAGACCGAGGCACCTAACGCTAAGAAGTCTTAGGCACTTACTACTGTGCAACCGTCACTCATGGATCTTTAGTGTAAGTCCTTAACTTTTCACATCAGTGTAGCTTCAGTTTCAAAGATTAGTGCATATGATGGAGAATAAAATGACCTCTTATCGCCAACAAAATAAAGATATTATTGGAGGTGACTTGTTTGATAAAATATTTGACTTGGACAGAATGCTGTCTTTAAAGCAATGCACAGTCCTGGCGCTCAACAAGTGTGTGCAACCTGACGGATCATACGCTAGTTTGATGAAGAAAAAGCTTCTAGATAAAGGATCATCCTTCCATAAACCGAGGCAATCAAATTCCTGTTTTTCAAGTACCTCCCCCCAATCATCAGGTTAACCGTCTCCTTTATTTTTGAAACAGATTTCACAGAAAACTATGACAAATCACTCGAAAATCATCAAAGCATAACTTAAATTAAGAGCGTAGAATGGTAGAAATGGAGTAGTCCAAGATTCATTTTGTATGCCTATGTAAGGCTCACTACTTGCGTAGTCTCCCCTCTTACCTGACCTTACAAATTTATTGTTTGATAGTGGATCGAATCGAATCGAATGCAAAACAAATAAACTGCCTGAAAACCTCAAATTACCGAAAGTTACAATAAAAGCAAACAAATCTATTATTTAAGGCGTGAAAAGTGATATGGTAATCTGTCTGTAAATTATATAAACGACTAGCACTAGACATCCGGCATTGACAACACGATGTTTACGTTCTGCGTTAATCTCGACGCACGAATTTAGATTTTAATACAATCCACACAGCGATAGTTTAAACTAAAATAAAAGAAAACCGAACAATAAAGTTAAATTTATTGTTCTTGGGCAAATTAAATATTGGGTCAATGACAAAAGCCTTCATTAGCACCTATTAATTAATGACTTAAACGATTCATGGATTCGGATAGTGAGTTCAAATGGTAATAGGAAATGTCATTGGCAACTTGAAGCTTTCATTTGTGTCCAATTAGAATGTGTTATGTGGAAGTACACTGTTGGCCAAACAATCCGCCAATTAACAATTTGAAGCCTCTCAAGGGATTAGGAATACCCTTATACAAAATTTTAACTATTTTAACTATCTTATATAATTTGACTGCACCTTTAAGTAGCCCTCGATGGGCACATTTTGTCTACACATGATTTCCATTAAAGCTCGTTAACTGGAAGCGATCTCTTCTCTTTTCAAACGTCCTTGATATTCCAGGCATGCAAACCTCAAAGACACAGAAAAAGTCTTGTTACGGCTTATTTTGCAGTCGTGGATCCCCTTTTTTGACTCTTGAAATACCGGTACTACTTGAGAGGCAGAAACTCTTAGGCAAGGAATCAAGGGAGACAGCACTGCCTACCACTACGACTCTTCATTCGACTCCTGTTAAGGTTCTCTCATGTATCGACATTAAAATCGAACAAGAAGTTGTGCTTATGTAGGGAAGACGAAATGCAATCTCAACAGATTAGGGCGCAAAAAAGCTGCTTTACAATAGTTTTTTTTATTTTCAGATTATTGAAGCCTTAAGACTTAAATTTTTATGCCATGAAATCAAAGCGCATTTCTTAGAACTCACTTTACACCTTAAATGCCCTCTTCTTGGTCTATTTTGAATCAAGACTGACCAGCTTCAAAACCAGACCTAAGCGAATGATACATTAACAAAAAAAAATATGTGACAGATCAAAACTTTCGCCTTGCAGTGTTAAAAAAAAATATACATAAAAGCGTGACTATCGAAATTGTAAAGTGATCGTTTTTGATTTGAGAAGTGATGATTTAACGTGCTAATCTAGAACAACCCCAAGGAAAGTTTTTGTCTTGGAGTTCAATATTTCGTACACGAAAAGGCCTGCGGTTCGCTTTCATTCAAGCTCGATTTAAGGAAGGACACGAGTATAGATATGTATTTCGGAAAGAGAATGTTTAGATAAGGCGATCTGACTGACTGACAGCTTGTGAACCTTAGTCACATAGTTCTAGGCGCCGAATAAAGCGCCATTGACTAAGAGATCTACAAAGCTTAAGATACAGATTGGATCAAACTATCCGGTCACGGGCTGCTGCACCCAGCTCTGTGGTTAAATGCGGAATGCCCTTCAGGACAGATCTATTCATAAAAATGTTAAGTGCCTCAGGGATCTGTACTGTCACCAATTTTCTTCGCTTATTTATATCAACGATTTTGTCGAGGGGAAGAACAGAAATATTATAAAATTTGCTGACAACTACACTCTTATATCACTTCATTTAAATTCTGTGTCCATTTAGACAAATATCTTGCGACCAGATTTGCCATCACAGGCACTTATTGCACAAAGGTTTGTCTCACATTTTGCTACTAGGAGCCATAAAACCAACGAGACCTTGCACCTATTTTGAGATACAATAACACTAACAAGGGCATATATAAGCAAAAAACTTTTGCACATTTTTACACGACAACATACAAAAACGAGCGGTCCACTTATGAAAGGTTTCCATAGGAACATTTTCCAATTCAACTCCAACCACAGCAACGTTCTCGGCGGAGAATCAGAGGGTAGATTTTGTTTTGTTTATTTTTTTTTTTTTAATCTGACGGGCGGTCAGGACAAAGCTGTACCTCGATCAGCTTGCCATACTGAATTTTCACATAAGCATCTCAAACAGAGTGAAATTCTGGTTAAAAAGGCGATTTCCTTTGCACTGTTGTGAAACTATAACACTGACAGCAGAGTGATAACCCAATCTTTTGTGCCAAAAAATATATTACATAATGCGAATAAAATACTGTGAATTGTAACTTTATGAAAATAGGACCATAAAAAAATCTCTTTATACTTATCGATACCAAAACCACCTAAGTTTCAAACCACTACTGAATATTAAAATTCATCTGATAATCCTTCTGCTCGATCTGTGAATAATGCATTTAAGAAGGTAATCAGAATCCCTTAGGAGCGAGAGGCGATGAAAAAAATTCAAGCACGGAGATGTGTTTTTATTTTTTTTAATCACTTCAAAAAAATATTCCTCCTGATTTTTCTGCTATTAAACAACGCTTTGCTCGCACGTGTTCACAATTGTTTAGATTAAAAGGAATGATTGAATTTTTAAACTTTATTTTGTATAAGAAAAATATGAGAATTATTAAATATTAAATATTAAATTTGAAAAATTTGTACGCGACATTCCCTTCAGGATATTCTACAATAAGATTCAATCTGAATTCATACCATTTTTACATACATAAAAACGAGGAATATAATATTATCGAGTCATTTCCTACAATAAGTGCCTCAGGAGGCGAACTTATCACAGATAACATTTCCCACTTAAAGAGATAACCTAAAAACCAAAGTACTATAGTATTCATCTCGTCAGTATCTAATAGAAAGTTGGGCGGCAGACAAAAGTCCTTCAGTCTATTTTTAGTACTAAAATTCTCAATTTTGGGAACAAAGCGGAGATAAAAAAAAGGGAAACGCTTTAGCCACCCAACCGAACGCTTTTAACCCAAACACCACTTGAAACTGAACAGAAAAAATAAAATGAAACTGGGACAAAGGCATAGTCGTTAAAGTCACTGAATTATAATCGCATTTCCTTCCTCAAATCGTTTGGTTTTATCGTACACAAACTCCTCAATTTTTCAACTTGTTTGAGCGCGCCTTGAGACGAGACATTGCGCCCGCCCGGAAGATCTGTCTATGCCCGCTTCTTTAGGGCTCCACTTAAATTCTTATTATTAGTGTGGTACTCGTAAATTGAAAATTGTGTTTCTGTTTCCACCACCCTCATCGTATGGCTCTTCTAAATAAGTGTTCATCCCAATGATGAAGTCATCCATATGGGCTTTTTTTCCCTAACAAAAAAAACACTCACAGCGAGTTTTTTATGAGGTTTCTAGCGAAGGAAATCCCTGGTTTGCCTGTCTCTCTGTCGGACTAAACTGGCTGTCATCCTTTTTAATTTTTTTGTTTTTTTTTACGTTTGGGGAGACACATATCACGCTCCAAAGGGAGAAATAAAACTTTCATGTCAAATGTTCATTATCGTCGTCATCGTCATCATCATCGCCACCCTAGCGTAACGTCGGCGTGGCTGGCGCGTTTTCGTTGACGACAATGATGACAATGGTTTTGGGTACGAATGTGTGGTGGTGCAAAAGAGCTCCGTGACTCATTCGAATGAGAAATGTGTCAACCGCAAGCAATGAACTCAGACCTCGTACAGAGGTCATCCTCCATTACTTTAAAATTTTCCAAAGTTTAAACAATTTTCTTCAACAGCCGACAGAAAAAAAAAAAAAAACAAATTTAATAACTTTAAACGAATCTGTGGATTGAAATAAATTGCCTTTGTGCTGGCATGCCGCAGCAAGCGGTCTTAGTTCCGTTCGAATGGAAGGTATACTCGTACCCTTGAAAATGTGCATTTTCGTCATTGTTGCCCACATATGTGCATGTGGAATGGCAGTAAAGTGTATTTCTGTATCCATGTTTGTATCTCCAACGACCATCTGGGGTGAAGGTTATACTTTTATTGCTGCCTTCACATTGGGGTTGGGTGGGTTGCAGAGTAGTTTTTTTATTGCCTTTTCTGTTGGCACTCTCCGACGACCATGGTGTGGATGCATTGACGTCATTTTGTAACATTGAAAGTGCCTAAACCCCCCCAATTGCAGCTCGTTGAGTTATTGCTGCAGGAATCCAATCTATCGTGTACAATGCAAGAATCCTCTTCCTCTTTTTCGCCCCTCAAGAACTTTGATATGTTTTTTTTTTTGAAAATTTTTATTATTTCTCTTCAATCGAAAGTGGGGGGGGGGGGGGAATCTATTTGTAATGAATGGATGTCTTTCATACACCCTTGAAGGGTATGGGTGGAAATTCTTTGTAGACTTAGAGCAAGTGATTGCGAAAGAGGCCCACACTTAGGCTTCTCTTCCAGTCAAAACAGAAAATTTGAATCCACATCGAGCTTCTTGCTGTAAATTGAATTTCAAATCACGGAGAAGACACATTTGAAAGGGACGTCGTTTAGATGGTTGGATATTGACAGACTGGTGTCTTCTGTCACGTCGACGTCATAAAACTACATGAATACGTATTTTGTCTAGTAAAATGCCAACGGCTTTATTATTATTATTATTCCAGCGGTCCTGTAGCAAACGTCTGCCTTAAAATGGGGCTTGTTTTACGGCCTATGCAAAGTAGAGGGTTTTTTTTTTCGTTGTCATAAAACAAGCCCAAAGACATTGTTGACATTATGAGTTTTTCATTGTTTATAGATTAGAGGTCCTTCATTCCAACTCCTAAGGATTTCGTTCAAATATGAGAATGAAGGAAGAGAATAACATGCAAATTAATACAAATTTATTTTGCTATAGTTGAAAATTGTTGAAGGCGGCAATTCAACCATTAACATTAACAACCGAAACTTTTGGTTACGTAAAGGATTGGTAAGCGACGAAGATGTTATACTTTAAAGGCGATACGGTAGGGCTCTAAAACAAGTGAATGAAATTAGCGCAGAAATTTTTTATTTTATAGAAATTTGGGGGTTGTATTATTACTTTGCGAAAGAGATACTCTGCGAATAACATAAAAAAAAAAAATATAAAAAACACAAGCCATTTTTTTTTTAACGAAAAAGAAAAAAAAAACTTGTTACCTAGCGAATAATTAAATCTAGATCAACGGTGCTGAACTGATTCATTTACACATGAAACAATGAACATATTTCAAAAATATTATAAAAATTAATATCGGTAAAAGAATGCTATACCCTTTCGTAAATAGAAAGGCGAAAATGTCAAATGAAAATTGAATCATCATCCACAAAGTAATATTCCAAGCGATTCATCTTTATGGTCGCTCAATCTACCTAAGCATTATTTTACGTCTGAATTTCATCAAAAAGGGAATGTTGAATTGATCTTCGAAAGAATACTGAAACTTTGAAATACATTTTTGCAGATAGTAGATGGTTAACCAACCATTGCGTAGATTTGATGATGTTCTTGTTAGTTGTTCTCTATAGCTTATATTATAAACATATACTGACTTCTTTTTTTACACTATTATTAATTTTTTTCTCATAGTTATTTTTTTAATTATATATTTATTTATTTCTTGATTAACTATGTCCTCATTTATGCATTAACTATTTATTAATTAATTAATGAAATTTTGTAATCATTGAACTATTAATTTATTTTTTTCGTCACGTCCTTATTTAATCGTTTATTATTTTCGTTTAATTGTGTAAAACAAATCTACTGCAGAAAGTTTTTTTTTTCTTCAGATTCAACATATTGTATCCTAAACTAGTGTTGGTTTTAAATAAAAATTAAACTTGTTTCAGTAGAAAGATATTCATTTCCAAATATTAAGTAAATTGTGAAGTTTGTAAAATTTCGATAACAAATAAAATATTCCAAAAATATATTCTAAAATATATAATCTATGCCAGTTGTACGAGTACGGTGTGGATTTTTTTGTGGCTCTATTGCATAGCTTCAGCAATGCTGGGTTGATTATGGCTGCATACCAGAGCAAAAGATACGCAAATTTATACTGATGGTTCAAAAATTGCAACAGGGACAAAGGCAAAAACATATATTTGCAACAGGGACAAAGGCAAAAACATATATTCTTTCATATTCTGTCACAAAAAATGAATTGTATAGACTTTCCAAATGAATGTTGTGTCATAAACATTGAAACATTGAAATTTTCGCGAACGGAAGAACTGACCGAAAAAAAAAAAATATCGACACCTGGTTTAAAACTTATTTGTAGATTATCGTTCAAAAATCGACTGGCTTTGAATCAAAATGAAAAACGCATCTGGATCGGTTAAAAAATCGGTTTAAAAAAAAATGGTTCTGTGAAGCAAGTGTCGCGCTGCATGTTTCAAAAACATTTTTTTAAAGACAAAATTTACAAGTGAGCTAACTTCCTTGGCCTGTAAAACATCCTCAGGGGCTTTCCGGATCCGTATTTATTTTTCCTTAGAAGTTAATTTTTTCATGCCTTCGTGAAAATCATCTTTTCTTAATTTTAAAAATAGTCAGCGGATCTTTCTTTTGCTCATAAGTGATTGGGTTACCTCAATGACTTAACAACATTTAAGTTTAACCAGCTATTGATGAGAAGATGAGGAATGTGAAGAACCGCCACAGGAAAGCCTCATTGCTTATATTTGACCTCGCTTTGATTCAAATTGATGTTAAGGGTAGACAAGATTGGTCGACATACTTCTGCATGACGAACAGACCATCGACTCGTAATATATTAACTGGGCTGTTAGAAAAAATTTAACTCTTGATTATGTCAAACAACTAATTAAACGAACAAGGTTAAATTCATGCTCCTTACAACATCGATAGAACATATTCTAAAGGGTCTTATGGCAAAAGAATAAATGTCGACGCCAAGGATTTTGAACACTTGCGTTAGAAAGGAGGAAATTGTGTTCTCTACAATAAAAAGCTTCCCGACATAAAATTTCATACTATGTCCTTCAAGTACTTCAAGTCAGAAAAGTCGTGGATAACTATTATCCCCTTGGAAGAGAATATGAGATATCGAAATTGAATTGTTTAGGATTGACATGTGAAGTTATTGATAAAAATTACTGACGCTCTCGATAGAACGTTAGCGCTAGTTGTCAAAGTTGTCAAAAGTAAAGTATTGAAAGGGTGAACCATGAGGACTGAATGCTTATCTATGCTCCCTTATAAACAAGCTTTATTATACGCAGACTACAGCCTTATGGGCTTCGAATTTTGACGTAGATTCTGTTGCTTCCAGCTGCTGTCAATCTTTCGGCATTCGCTTCCTCAAAAGGTTTCAAAAGGTGCTGCTATTCTGCAAGACATTGAGCTGTTATTCATAAGAGTAAATTGGTCAGCACAAAGTTCCAACTCAGAATGAATGTGTGTTGCTTTTTGTGAAACGTAGAGCTTATGAGCTTCTTTATAAAAATAAACCAAAGATATCGTCATGAACCCATTTGGATCTTGGAGATTACACTTGAATTAATGCTTATGTAAAATACTTCTGTCCTTTAAGATGAATTTATTAATGTTATGTCACATATTTACCAAATAATTTATGTCGGACATTTATCAACGTGACACTATCTTCAGTCGCAAGAAAGTCAGAAAAGTACTGCTGTTCTGCACCCTTCTAGTCGTAAAAAGTACTTACGTGAGAACGATGTTCAACCCTCATTTTTTTGTGGTGATAAATGGAGAAACCTTATTATTACACTCCAATAAATGTGACACCACACATCTTAATAAAATTCTCTTATCTTTACGCATGTCGCAGTCATAAGTTTCGATATGACTAACCACTTAGGCTGAAGAGCATTTGGTCCTCATTATTAATAATACGACAGCTTTTTGGGTAATAAGATTGCGACGACAAGTTTGCTTCTTCGCACACGTCCAAAAAGACTAAGGCAATTATGTCACACCAATGTCTCTAATAACTTATCCGCTGATCCTTTATAAATTGCAAAAAAAAGAACTACCTCTCTGAACCTTCTTATTGAGACGGACCCTAATCAGACCAATCTCTCGTCAGGAAAAAATCAAATAAAACTTCCCTTGAAATCTATGTAAAAGTCAAGAAGAGGCATATCTTGAATGAATGCCATCCAAAGCAGCCCTGGCATCATCATCATTATTATTACCTCCCACTCCTCCGCCAGATTTAATCATTGTATTCCGGACAAGCATCCCGCCATACACACCCCCAAGGATACAAAGAAGAAAAAAACCTTATCCCTGGCCTTCATGTGCGGTATTCGCCTTCGAGAAAGCGGGGAGACACAAACAAACAAAAACGAAGGAAATAATCAGAGACAGTCGAAAAGAGCACTGGAGACACGGACACGGAAGATCACAAGTAGGCGAATCGAATGAACATGAAAAATCAACAAGGACACGTACGGATATTACGTTCCAAGGGCAAATGAAATCCGATCCAAGAACAAGACATTCAATTGATATTGAACCTCTTAGGCTCTTGAAGGAGTTCCCTCACAGTTGAACATTTATCACCAAAAGGATCAACCAAAGAACAGCCCCGAAAAGGAAAAGGCAAAAACAAAAAAAAAACCCAAAAGGATATCGATTTTACTTGGCAGATATGTGCTTTTGCGAATGTGTATGTGTACGTGGTCCGTGTGATATAATGAAATACACAATTCAGCCAGACAAACTGTCGTCTGTGTTTTAATCTTTTTTTTTTGTTGCTTTTATTTTTCACATTTTCCTTTAAGTCATTCGCTCGAAGGGGATGCTTTTCCTTGCGGCGATATGATGGCAGCCCTTTTCAGCTGTGTATGCATATCCTTGAAAGGGAATTTAATGCCTTCGGCTAAGGAAATAACTTTAGATACACTCGTCATCGTTACTCACCAAAAAACATCATTCGATGTCAACATGTTCGTTGAAGTGAACTTCAAGACGAGGAAAAGGATGTAGAAGAGGAAGGAAACAGCAGCAGCGGCAGGGTTGATGACTTCTTCTTCTTCTTCTTCACGGATGTGAACTCGAGGCGCTTTTTCACTTTCACCGCCGCCGAAGGTAATCCAACAGTCAAGCACACTGGGGTGGGTTGGGGGATGTTAAATCATAGACAAACAACAACAACAAAACACATTTGGACCGTAACACTCACAAATACAATACAAACGCAACACAGTGGCGATATATACGCACACACTACACACAGGGCGGATTGAAATAAAATGGACGGTGTTTTTTTTTTTTTTTAATTTTTCCTTTTTTTCAATTTTCAAAATTTCTACATTTATTTGGACGAGTTTTGTATTGTTTTTCCTTTTTTTGGGCAAAACAACAAATCAGCTCAAAAACTTTCACTTTCACGCACAAAATGGCTTCCGCGACGACGACTACGACGACGACGATACACACGCAAGGGGTGAGACGGAAAAATATGAACACCTAGCCAGACAGGGGCTTACATAAACACCGGGTGGTTGCTTTAAAGCACTACAGACCGATGAGCAATTTCGGAAGATTCTTGAAGATTAAAAAAAGACTTGATTGAAATTTAAAAAAGTGGTGAAGATTTTTTAACAAAAATTAAGGACAAACTTGATATTGTATCCTTTCACTTCCGAATAACTGTTGGCGAATCCTGAACTGTCTCTTCCGTCATTTTCACGAGAAAATCATTTGAGAACTAAAGTTTCTGGCAACAGCTACTGAACGAAGGGTAAGTTTTCCAGCAACAGCAACAACGAAGGGAGTATGTTGGTTTTCATCCCCTAAACGAATAGAATTCATTCTCTTCGGTTAGAAAACATTGTAGTGGCAGAGAGGAAACGACGTCATCGTCAGATGTATACGAGTAGGATACTTATTTCGATACGCGCAGCGCAGATCTGTTGTGTTTGTACAGTGAGGGTGATAGAGGGTGAGAATACGCACGCACAAATACATAGATGCTGTGCTCAGATGGTGGTGGGTGGCAATGGCGACCCTTCCGTTTCAGCTTTGTTATCCTACGGAACGTATGCAAAGGTGTTTTTTTTCTTTTTGTTGTTGTTTTCGAAAATATAGAGAAACACTTTGCGGTGCATGAGGGGTTGGCCGAATGTGCTACCGATAAAAATTATTCCCTGTCTGATGGTTTATGACTGTGATGGCTAGTAGATGATGTTGCCAGTTGCAAGTGACTTCAATACAAATTTGATGAGTCAAGTTTGTGAGGGATGGATGAATACCACTCAGTTTATTGTAAAGTGTTTGGTTGGTTTTGACAGACCGATCTGTTATTCATTAAACTGTTTACGCATTGGAAACTCTCGTACACTCCGTTACACTTCCCAATTGGAAGTTTTTCCTAATCTGTCTGATTTCTAATTGTGACAATTTTTCATGCTTCGAGGTCCTCAGAGTTGGATTGTGCGTACGAACATTCGTGCAGATTTTTTTGGTTTGGCATATCAGAAAAACAACTAGTATTTATCGAATTCAAATAAGTGCTAACTGCCGCGTAAATATATATTATATATGAATTAGTTAAAAAAGAAATGAAAGACAATTTCTCTCGCTCTGTAAAAATCTAAAATAAATTCTGATCTCCTTAACCTACTATTTTTGTGTGTTTTTCAACCATAATAAAAAACGTTTTCAGAGCTTATACTAAGTTTTCCTAATTGCAGGTTAATTTATTTCAACGATAACCAATCTTAATTTACCCACCCGACATGATCTTTCGTACTTAGACCGAACTACTTCTTTTTTCAGAAACAAAAAGTTCCCGAGCTGCACTCTACTCTCGTTCGGAAGTACGTCTTTGAGAATTTCATCATTTTAGAGTTAAACAAAATGAATTCATTACTTTTACAGAACTTCCGGGAATATAAACGTTCCTGCCTGCGAGGAGGGCGATTGGAGGAGAAGGTACAACCGCAAATTCAACGAGCTGTTCTAAGATGAGGATCTAGTCCAAAATGTGAAATTCCGTCGGACTGTCTTTATGCTAGATGATGATCAAAGGATACTTGAATCAGGATAAACAAAAAGGGGCCTTGAAAGATATGAACCCGCCTTGCCAATCACCCGACTTCAATCCAATAGAGTAAATTTTGGGAAAAAAACTTGAGAGCGAGTAAACACTGTCTGATATCGAAAGATACATTTTGTGCCATCCGTCGACAAATCTTGAAATAGCTTTAAGGCACACTTTACTCAAGATAGACAAACTTTAAAACCATATTTCTCTGGTTTGGATATTTCAGTTTTAGAAGGAATTGAAAGAAGTCATAGTTAATTCTTCTTTCTGAAGTTTTCTTCGGAATTCCGCTTAACTAAAGAAGACATAGGAATCTTTACATCTATATTAAGAGCCTAAGGCAAAACCCTTAAGCTGCAAATGCCACATGTGGCGTAAGGAGGAGATCGTTTCGCACGATAGGACCTCACTTAAAACAGTGGTAAGGTGTATTAAAAGCCTCAACTTAACTAAGAATAATTTTAACACACTCACAATAGACCTATGTTTTCTGTGGACTCTTTAAACATTTCATATATTAATTTAGCTTCTCTACGTATAACGTGGAACGTATGCAAACATAATTGAAAAATTACTTGCACAATTTTAACCCCAATCGAGCATGTAGATAATTTTAAAAACCCGGGGTTTGCTTTAACCACTACCTTAGCTGGAATATTCATGTGATAAGACTGGCATCAAAAATCTATGGAGCTTTGTGAGGGCTCAGTCAAACTTCCAAATACCCTTCCAACCAATCTTAAAAAATTGCGTTACGTAATACTTGAACGCTCCCTTATAAGACTTTTATTCTTGTTATAATTTTAAAACTTTTGGTTTATATATAAGCTTGTTCGTTTTTAAAAGATTTATATTCTGCAAGTATCGAAACAATACATGAGCATTGAATTCAAATGAAGAAATTTAATAAAATTTTGTTCAGTGTACTATAGTCCTGGCAGAACACCCTGTGATTATCATAAACACAAAGAAAACACAAAACAAAAGCAAACCCTCTCTCGTGAGAGAACCCCTGCAACAGCTACCGAAAACGCAAACAAAGAGACTTAGCCAAAACATAAATACTGCTACTCCCTCCGTCCGTACAATATTCTAAGGGTTGTGCGTATTGTACTCGTAAGTAATGCCAACCAAGGGTTAATGATATTTTCCACTTATTCCAATCCCGACGCAGATGGTGATAGGTGGATATGCACGTGTCTCAAATATCCACATTTTATGCGTACCACACACACACACTCAGAGCCAACTACCCCCCGAAAAAATTGCATTCATTTTCTCAGAGTATTCAACTGAACAAGGGATGAAATAGCTGCCGTAGGGGACAAACTGAATGCTGGGTTGTTTTTCAAAAGGCACGGAATTCCGTTTAATGTCATTGCCGTCACGGTCTCCGAATCGGAACTCGGAAATAGAATGACTGCGCAGCAAAAGAATGCAACCAAAGTAATAAAAAACAACATTACAGATGTATCACAAAAAGCGTAGTATCATCCCTTAACGAAAGAGCTTCAGTGGATTGAGCTTCCTTTGACATCGCTTTAATGGGGGGGGGGAAGTTTAAAACATTTTGTGTCTATGTTTTGGCTGCTGTTCACATCTATTGTGACCTTCAAATTTATGACTGGCGTGGGTTGATTGCGTGTCGCTGACGAATACTTATGTAATTCTTTTTGGCAACCGTGGAAGCGAAAAGGAATTCAAAAAGGCTTTAGATGAGCTTTTGAGGAGTTTTGTTATCAGTTTCGAGTGATGTCAGCTGAAGTTAGGCTGTCATAAAATGTTAATGGGACCGGCATTCAAATATCAAAGGACCACATATTACGTCGCAATTTTTGGGGAAAGCACCTGCGGCTTAGCATCAAATATTTTTGAAAGAGAATTCTGGCCGATAAGAGAGACAGAATGGCTAGGGAACTGCGCAGTTGTTCTCTTTTGTCGTACTGAGTAAATAACAAAAACAAATATGAAAATACAAAAAGCAGGACTATGTTTGTAGAAGATGTCCCGTATATGGGAGATGTCCTGCGAGGAATGGGTAATCTTTTCAATTGAATAGAGACATTAGCTTTGCATTCATTCGAAGCTGGAGTATGTAAAAGGAACATACTCGTTTGAAATGAAGCAAAAATGTTTGCTTTGAAGTGGTTTCGGGCACTCTAGACTTTTTGAAACACTTGCAAGGACAAAGTTTAACCACTGCAAGTCTAGCGAACGTTTAAAAACTCTATTGGATTGTTCACCAAGTAATATTGAAACCAGAGCTGAAGGACGAAATTTATTCCACCCAGCTGGGGTGTGGACATACTATAGTTGGATACAAATTATTCATTTTAAAATTTGGCGAGTTTAAATGTTTAAAGGAGTGTGGAATTTTGAATAAATTATCCATAGCGGGGACATATGAGTTAATTGAAACACGAAAAGAGGTTAAAAATTTAAGGACATCCTTGAACTGGCTATTGAAGAGAAGAAATAACCTTCGCCTGGTTTGTTTGGCATGAAAAATGGAGCCAAGTTTCTTGCTTGCACTGCATCAGAGAGAGTTTGTTTATAGTAGGTAAGGTACTGATTTAAGTTATTGATCTTTTTTTTGTGGCGGAGGGCATCAAGAACGTGAAGAAATAAAGTTGTTATGAAACCAGATGAAATTCTTAAATTTTTTTTAATATGTTTCTGAAAGCAACTTCAAAGCCCATTCGTCTGGTTCGGATTTTGACACGGTTCCTTTTTGAAGCACTTTCTACGGAAACTTCGGATATTCGACAGTTTTTCGAAAAGAAATTTTTTTTAGAAAAGTTTTGTGAAGAATATTTATATTTATTTAGTTTTCCATTCGCAATTGAATTTTTCTCCTCTAGTTATTTGGAGCTCTGCATTTTCGTTTTAGCGTCGTATTCATACAACCAATTTTCATCTCCAATTATAATTTTGACCATGTAGTCCTGATATGCATAAAGACACCTTTTCAACTCCATGCAAATTGATACACGAATTGCTTCTGCTTTGCACAGAACATTACGAGATGTTAAGTTCATCGGCAAAGCAATTAAATTGTCAATTGCCTGTTTGATCGAACCATTCAAACCACTTTTTGCACGTTTTCGGTTATTTTAGAGGTCGAATTCTCAATTCAATTGACTCATTGTCGCTTTAAATCTCATACAATTTGTAAACAGTCTTTGGTATTTTGAAATTTCATGAGCTTCTTTGGCATTTTTTTGCACTCTAAAATAATATTTTATATTTCAACCTTGCATGTGTATTAACATTTAAGGAACAGTCGTATTTTCAAAGTTTTCTGGACGTCCAGAAAATCTTAAAAAAAATCTGCGTCACTTTATCAAGTGTCTACATGGCCCAGTAATCAAAAATCTCAAAAGTTCAAAACCATTGTTACGAAAATTTTAAGAGTGGGAAAAGTGAAATTTTTGAACCAATTTCATAACTCAAAAATGAACGAATAAATAAAAAACGGTTTGAGGCTTTTAAAGCATAAACTATGAGCATTCAAAAGAAGAAGTGGGCTTTTTGGCGTCGGCTTCAAAAAGTTGAATTATTCAAGCACCTGAAATTGTGAATTGTATATACCTCTGATGTATTTTTTCACACATCTTCAAAAACTGTTAGAACGGCAATGATATCAGTGAAAAACTTCGACTTATAAAAAAAAATATGGAAAAGACAAGAAAGTGGAGAAAACAATAAAAAATGGATCAAAACTTTATTTTCTATAAAACAAAACATAGAAAATTAAAAAAATTGAACTTCGTAAAAAAGTTAAAATGACATCAAATACCATGCAACAGTTATTGTAGCCATGAAAAAAATGCGAGAAAAATTAAAATAACAAGTAGCCGAAGAACCTTGCTCTTTTCATGACAGAAAAATTTAATTCCTAAATTTCGACTATTCCTTTAAAGACCCAGTATACACACACCGGGTTAAGTTGGGTAAATATGACCTCACTCTTTTGCCTCTCGAATTTGATTGCCCCGTGACATCGTTTTCAGTTTGGTACAGACTTTCTCAATAAATCAAACTAGTTAAAGTATTATTTCAAACAGATGTAGCGACAGCAGTTTCTGGTATAACAATTCACTAATGAGGCACTCGACGATCTAATCGGATTCCTTTCATAAGACATTCACCCATTCATAAAGACTCCATCAAAATGGGTCTTCTTTTCAATACTCCAAAAACAAAAACCACAGCTGTGCTTTACTTTAATTTCGCCTTTTCTTATTTTAATAATTTCTTAAGTATTTTAAGTATTTTAAGGCTTGCTTTATGACCTGACTCGTTTTTTTTTTATTTAGCATACTCCCAAGACGAATAAGCGTAAAGTATCAACTATCCAGGACTACAAGTCAGGTGATGTTGAAAGTCCGTTAAGTCAAAATATTTCTTTTGCAGATTATCTGTCATTGGATCTGTTGAAGGCAGATTGATGAATCAGTCTTCAAAAAGACAATTTTAAAATATCAACAATTATCGAATAAAATACTGTAAATTAAAGCCCAAACCTTTGTTTAAAACCATTATAAATATTTCCCCAATCCTTCCAATGGCTCTTTAAGGGGTTTAAGTTATACTGCCTTGAGAAAAAGCTGATAAGCTGTGTTTGCTCACAATTAAGAAGCGAAATTTCAAACTTTTGTGACTACTTTTTAACACTATTTAATTTTCGATTAAATAAATTCAGGAAAAAAAATCCAAATTGAAGTTAACGAAACTACTCCAACATCAGGCTGTTTTGTGCTGCTGCTTTGGTTTTTCCTAATTTCCTAACAAGCTTCCCATACACGACAAATCTGTTGGCATCAATCGGATCCTTTTTTTGGGTTGTGTTTATTTTTCAGTGCCGCCAAACTGAATACAAAACCATGAAAACACAAACTAATTACATGCCTTGGGTGCACTTCAGCATTGCAAAACCCTGTGCACACCATCAATGTCGACGTCGACGTCTTTCGTCTTTTTGTCGCTTCGTACTCGACCCTTATTTTGCATCCTCTGGCACAGTGCACAGTGTGTTGCACGTCATGCACAAGGAGTTTGCTTGTTAAAAAAAAAAAAACAAGGCTACTCTTGGCCCTATTTCTATCTCGTTTGTTTTGGGGCCATAATTTGCCTCGAATTTTTTGTTCAGTCCAATTAGTGAGGCGCACTTGGACGTGTTCCTACAGAAAGAAGACAGAAGACCTCTTCCCTTCCCCCCAAACGCTTCAATAACGAAATCGAAAAATGTTTTCAATGGAAATTCATGCACCAAGTCACTTGGGGAGCTCGCCCATCACCATGTCTTTCTATGATTTATGGCCATGGAAGGGTTTTGACATTTCTAGGGCAAAAGCATTTTTTGATCTTTCGTAAATGTTTCATCTTTTTTTTGTGTTAATTTTTTTTTCTGTTTTCAGATGTCTGAATGAATTGGAGTGTGATCGTCCACAAATGGTGGTACTCTGAAGTGCCACTGGCCTCTCCTCTGGTGACTAAGCTATTCGGTGGGACAGTACAAGATGCGGCGTATATTTGTGAACTAACATCCGCTCTATTAATTATGGGGGGAAACTAAGCTGAATATTCATCAGTATTATCAGATACATAGATAGAAAAACAACTTTGGTTTTTGCCTATCTTAAGGGCATCTGAAGTTCATGTGAGCTTAGAGACTAGCGCGTGGTTACTCGGAAAGGTAACCATATCAGCTCATATATTATTGGTTGGTTTCTATGGGTACATAAAAGTCAAACAAGTTCATTAATTCAGCGCTAAGTAGGTTGAGGCAATTCGTATCGACAAATCTTTGGTATGTAAGTTTAGCAAAATAAACTAAGACTTTCTGAATCTCTTTCGGTTTTCAAGGATTTGTCAACTCTGTTTTCGAGTTTAGGAAATGAATACAAAAGAAGTGATGGACTGTTTTTCAAAAAACTGTGACAAAGTACAAAATATTTGACTTCTAGTGATTAATTGAGATGAAGTGTCACTCACTTTCTGGGATAATTGTA
The DNA here is from genome assembly GCA_963555765.1 of Orthonevra nobilis. Taxonomy (NCBI): domain Eukaryota; kingdom Metazoa; phylum Arthropoda; class Insecta; order Diptera; family Syrphidae; genus Orthonevra; species Orthonevra nobilis. The sequence continues at coordinate 15,562,326 of OY743227.1, read as the reverse complement.
TTGCAAAAAAAAAATATATATTTATTTACACAATTTATTGAATTGTAAAATGTAATATATAAAGTTCAGGACTTATGCACACTACTAATGAGACAAGTCAACATTTGTTCAAAAAAGACGTAAAGGCCCTGATATATGTAATCAGTTCTCAGCTTTAGTTTTCCAGGATACGAAGGAAAAATTTTTAAAAATAAAAACTCGAACAAATCGTGTTTCTCGCTGGGCAAAGTAAATCTGCTCTTGGACATCTTTGCTTCAAGATCATGACTTATTCCCAACTGCATTTTCAAATACTCAATTCATCCTACTCGTGTCGTCTCTTCCCGTTTTAATGGAAAAAGTGAATTAGTCGAACTCATTCCTAAAAGAAGCAAATCCTTTCCTCTTACGAATCGTCGTTATTTCTATTGTCATGGAAATAAAAAAAAAATCGCCAAATATTACTGCACTAGTAAAAAAGGCTCTCGTATGGAAGGAAGAATGTCGTACATTTATTATGGTAAATACCTTAAAGCTTATTATCTTTAAAACTAATGCATTAACGACGGAAGCGCCCAAAAGTGTCCCTCCCGAGTGTTGCCCCTCATATTGTTTTATAGCTTTTTTTTTTAATTTCACGCAGTAAATATTTCTTTTGACAGAAGTTTTTTGTTAATATTTTGTCCGAACCTGAAATTACTATTCCTTGGGGTGGACCTTCTGTAATTTGAATTTTAAATTGTAGACGTAGTTTCCTATTTCTAATTCGTGCATCTGATATTTTTTAAATGTTTTGCCTTTGTGTTTTATTGATTTTCATAACAACCGCGCGTCTTATTTATTAATAATATTTATACCACAACTTTGATCTTCGTTAGGAAAATGAAGTGGTTAAACATTTGTGTCAAGAACATTTATCCTTTAAATTTATCTATGATTTGGATTATTTGGACAGCGATTTCATCAGCTCTCGGTACGTCCTTAATCGGAATTTCTTTCTTGTAAAATTGTATGTCTGATATTCGGTGCTCTTATTCCATCTTCCGAACTCTCCTGTTCAATTTCATGGAGCATTCTAAATGCGCTTGCAAATGGACTTTTGTTTGTCATAAAAAGGCTTAATTCTCACATCAATCAACAATTGCAATTACTATTTTCATTCAAACTCATTCCTTTTTCAGAAGCTGCATCAGGATCGTGAATAATCAACTGTGTAAAATTTCTTCGGTCCCCAGAACGATGAAAAATGTTTTCGTGAATTCTGAAAGGACGCAGGTGGTAGCGCAATATTTGCACCCAACGAAGCGAAAGCCAATGAGCTGTTAAGATACCTTACATTGTTTATAAATGTTCTTTTTGCCACATTTATTAACATCAAGTACATCAGCTTATCCTAAACATAAAAAGTTCACTTGTGGTTAGCGAACTTTCCAGACAATTGAAAGCGAAAATGCTTCCATAATGACACCATCGACAACGGACGGCGATGTCAACATTCAAAAGTGGCTCTCGCGATCTCGAGATCAAAGAATCATCTCCAAGGATTTTGCCTGTCGGGAAGTTCTGAGAAACCAACACTGACCAGGTTCACAACTAAGTTGCAGCCTGGATTCAAATGATTATTTCCCGGACCCCGAGATACTCGAAAACCGTCACGAAAAGAATCAACGTCGCTGGATTGTAATCGCAAGAGGTCACAAGGTACTTGGCCGGACGCCTTTCCCAATACAAAGCAAAGAAGACCCTCGGCAACACTGCCAAAGAGCAATCATAGGTGACAACTCTGATGTGCAGCAAGGTTTCATTCGGCCAACGCAAGGAAGCCTATGGTTTGACAAAGAATGTAGTTCGCGAGCTCTACGAGCACAGAAGACGGATTGTGCATCGGTGCCTCACAAAGAAACAAACTCGGTTTTTAAAAAAGAAATGGCGTTAAATTTTTACAAGAGGTAAAACAAACATGCCAAGATTTTGGACCTAAAAGAAAAGGGAAATCACCGGACTTTGATAGTGTAAGAGAGTAAGAGACGTCAAAAAGGCTGGTGGTGCTGACGGACTTCCTGTCTAACTATTCAAAGCAGTTCGCAACGAAGCAGTCAGTTTCAAACACCAAATCATTACCAGAGTATGGTTGGTTGAAAGTATGCGCGACAATTGGAACTTCAGCAACACTTGTCTTAAGAAAAGAGACTAAAGCTTTAAAGAACGACGATGAGGAATGCTCCTCGCGCACAATCACAATCACAATTCATTCTAGAAAGAATCATTCGAAACTAACGAACCAACACCGGAGATACGATCTTTTAGAAAATGTGTCTGTTCATTTCATTCTTGTCTATCAAACTAAAAAGTTTGAACATAACTCTTAGATTGTCGTCCGCCATAGATTGCCCTTCCAGAGTGACATAAGAGTAGAAACTTCCAATCCAACTGAACACTTGTGTTCTCAAACAGTTGTCAACGAGTTACAAACATTTCACCTACGTGGAGGAGCAAGGTTCATAACATTCACAAGTGGATTCGGGAGCGGATTTGTCTGAAAACTTTCACCAGACTTTAACTACAGCTACATTTGTCCTACAACTTCAGATAAAAAGTTTGTTGTTAAGCAGTTCGTAGTTCGAAGTGCACTTTACTGACACGACACAACAACAGCTGTCAATTGCATTAGCCACGAAAAAAAAAACACTCACCTCTATTGGCGCCCCAATGCCCAAAATCCAAACAAATCAACATGCCATAAACAGTCAATGGCTTATGCAAGCAATAGTTAACAAGTGCCGTTTATAAGCTCATTAAAGTGCCATAGTACCGCCAGAGCAACACTCCACTCCACTGAGGTGCACCACGAATGCAATTACAGCCGATGGCGTTCTGAGGCCCAAAGCGCCCCTCCACTGCGGCACTGCGTTGATTTACTTGATTTCTATGACGACTGACCAAGAGGGAGACTTAATCAACGGCTCCATGGCGCAAATGAAATAATTTTATCAATTAATTGAATTGCGTTTTGTTCGTACAGCGAGCAGACATAATAAAATGCTGCCTGATGCAGTAGCTATCTGGGTGGGCGATCACTCATGCGGCTGGAGCTGGCTGTTGCTGACACTGGTTGTGTAGGGAGTGGGATCCTTTGTCAGGGATGATGCGCTTTTGCCAGGCCACTTACTCCAACTGAATTATGTTAATAATGTTTTGCTTTAAAGCCTGTCAAAGGAATTGACTTGAAATTGAATTAATTTTGAGGGATTCCTTTTATTTAATGAATGGCAGACAGCCAGAGTGCTGTAAATGCTGCACGAGTATTCGGATGGTCCTCGCTAAATGTCAGTTTAAGGTGGCGTTGCATGTAATTGGCTAATGATTGCCATATGTACTCGTACAGTGTATGCTGTGTTTGCTCCAACACTTCATATACAAGTATCTGCACATCAATATTTCACTTTGAGGATGCTGTACTACGATGTGCAACTTTTGTTTATGCAGCAGATACACATCAAAGAACATCGTCATCGTCGTCGTGGCTCTTTCTGAGTTCTTATGTGAGGGCAGGCATTAAATTGAAATAGTCAAGTGTGCAAACATCTTTCAATAATTTATGTTTGCTGATTAGCACTTGAGTTTTGCATGCGATGGAGGAGATGAAAGAGGCTGCATAATAGATGAAAACAGGCGGTGTTTCCCAGTTTGAATGAATTAAATTTTAATCGCATTTCAATGGAAGTTATTTGCACGATATGTGTGCGGTCGTCTTTGCAAACGACTCGTAAAATTTAATTTGTATGTTAAGCTGTTTGGTTAGAGTGAAAATACATGCATTCCTAGAAAGGTACAAGGTACAAGTAAAATTTAAATACAATTGAAATTTAAATCCTTTGGAGAGGAAACAATGACCGAATTTCAAAGATTAAGTTCAGAAAGAAACATTTAATCCTAGTAAAAGTGTAGCAGAATTGGGTAAACCAATAACTAACAGATAAGGGGATACCATTTCCATTTCGTCATATGTGACATTTTAAGAAGTATTCCACTAGTAGATAACATGAGGTCAACGCGATTGAACCTTTTAAAAATAAGTACAATTCCCGGGTTTGATCCTGATCCAAACAAATTTGCTGAGTGCTCGCCTTAGAAAGATGACAACCGTTGAAAAATTCGTTTAAGAAGTCGGACTATAGATCGTATTTTTTAAGACGTATTTACGGATGAATCATACGTCAGCTAACTTAAAATATTCTGTTGAAAAAGGATAGGCAGAAGTAAGGACTTAACCAGAATGAACTGTTTAGCAAGCAAGCGAAGATCACTAAAACTACTAAAAACAAACTTCTCGTAGCCAAATGACTGGTCAAAGTAATGGTCTCATTAAAGATAATCCCTAAATTACGTGTAGTGCGAAAGTAATTAAATGGGGAAGAAGACGTGTCCAGTTTTTTTTTTTTTAAAAAACATTGTGTTCGATTTACCTTGGTTTAGGGCCGGATTGTTATTTGTTGCCCATTGCTGAATTCAAGCCAAGTATGGAGAGCTTATAATAAGTTGAAGGTCATTAGCATACATGTGAATGAAACAATACTTGATTAATCTAGGGAGCTCATTTATGTGCAAACAGAAAAGCAGAGGACCCAAAATAGAGTCCTGGGGTACACCATTAGGTCAATGGGAATATGGAGGATTGATTACCTACGATAGAATACAGAAGGTTTGTTGCTGTCGTTGAGAAATTTAAGTTTTTAAATAATCAAACGCCAGAGCAGGTTATCAACAACAAGTTAAAGCGCTGTTTTACAGCTTCGATTCGCACGAAAACCGGACTGAGCTGAACTAAGTAAACTGTTTTGAGTAAAGTATGCTTGCAACTGCTTCAGTATTGATTTTAGATAAAAAAGGGAGAAAGGCAACAAACCCATAATCTTGACTTCGCAATATTATTTTTTGGCTCTTTTCCACAACCTAGGGTACTCACAGGTGGTCAGCATTGAATTGAAAATCTAAAATTCACGGCCTGAGCAATTTCAAGGCTCAGTTACTCAAGTTAACCCAAAGCGTTCATAATTTTCAATTCCTGCACATTGTCTGTGTAGCCTACTTGCCTTGAATGAATCGCACTTTACATCAGCAGGGGCCTTGCCACACATAAAACCAAGACCTAGCTTTTGCAAAAAAGTTTTTTTTTTAGACTTAGCTCAAATTGTATATCGGGATTAAAAACACGTTCATAGTACTCTTTTTTGCAGTTTTTAAGTTCTGGACTACTAACTTCAGGAGCGAATGGTACTCATCATAGAAAATTTGCGGTGTTGTGTTCTTCTATAAGTTTTAGTATGTCTTGTTTAAGCCAGGGTGGGAGATACAGCGAATCATCTTGGGTTTCAAAGGAACGCGCTGTTCGAACAGATTATTAACGTTTTGCTCCAGGAATCCAACCTATTGGTCAACAGATGGCATAAAATAAATTTCATCCCACTCAGTGTTCCAAACATCTGATTGCAGATTGTGGTAGTTTGAAGTCACTTTAGTTTGAGTAAGATTTCCCTTTAACCGTTTGAATGGCATACGTTAGAAATATAAGGTCATTGTCAATTTATAGTTTAAGCTCGGAGAAGCGACCATCGGAACCATGCCTTTTTGAGATCATCGAAATTGTGTACCGAAACCCCTTTTCAAAATCACAAAACTAAGCTCACCAACTCAATTAATATAAGTCTAGAGTTCAAGAATCAAGTTAGAAATTATTAAGGCCTTAAATGGAGCTTCGTTATTACCTTTGATTTTGGCCTCTCCACCCTTTCTACACAAAGTAAATGGAAGCCATCGGGGTCCAAAAAGAAGCATATTGCTTTATAAAAAATCTGATGTCAACGCATTCAACCAAGATCCCAACACCAGACCCATGATCGGATTCGGAAGAATTATGCTTTTGAAGAAACACAACCTTGAGTGTGGAATCTGTAAGTAAATTATGAATTGCAGAGTCTTATGTACTGTAAAAAGATCCCATTCATCCAAGACACACTGCGCTTTAAAGTTTGTCATGTTATCAATGTGAAGTTTACTTCACCATGAGAGGTCTTACCTTATCGCCTCGCAGTGCCTGTGTTGGTTGGTTAATAAGAGTATCCTATGGATCGCCTCAATTTTTTTAAGGATAATGTCCGAGCTCCGAGTCAATCTTAATGTTTTGGCCGATATGATGTTCGCCGGATCTACTTCCAGTTGAAAGTATATATTTTGTCCTCATTGATTCTAAGACCAACCCGATGTGCCTGTTCTTCAATTACCGTGAATGCTTTCGCTCATAGCTCCAATCCCATCGAAATAAATGAGGAACTAGGAAGGCAAGAAGTTCATCAACCAACAGTAATTCAGGGAACCATTTCATAAGAACAATCACTTATTATAATGCAGCCTTCCCCGACATCTTCGAATAAAAGCAGTTTTAAATGACCGTTTACAAAAAGCTATCAAATGTTCTTTTCAGAAATAGAAAAATAAGCCCCATCCCTTTTAACAAAAACATCATTCTCTGAATTCCTTTTCCTAAATGCAAATCTATTCCAATCTCAAGAGGACACAAGAAAAAGGATTTCTTCTTATCATATACTGCCAGCTTCGTACACAATAAACGAAACGAAACTTTTGACTTGTATCTGATTGTCATCCATTTACTGTCCATCCATTCAAATTCCATGACACATCTTCCATAGAGCCTCAAAAGTTGAAATCATATCCACCAGGATGTTCTATCATCTATTCATGCAAAAGCGGATGCAAACCAGCGATACGAAAGGATATTCATTCTTTTCTATTTCTCTGTATGTAAGGACTAAAGGACATTGATTTGGATGAGTTCCAGAAAACTTTTTCTTTTTTGAAAAATGAATGTAAACACACAGAATTAGAGAGAGAGAGAGAAAAAGAAGAGTTTGATGAACTTTTGAAACTTCTGAAATCGCTGCACCTAGCATGTCATCCGAGGACATTCATCTGTTGACCCGTTTTTGTAGTGTTATGTTCTTTTGTAAAAGATTTTGAATTCAAAAACAAAACTGCTGTCACTAAAGTTGTAGTACACATTTTTTTTGTTTTTTTTTCACTTGTAAGCCTTCATCATCCAAATTGGGGCGTTAGCGTTACACTGGCGTTGTCGCTTCTCTTTTTCCACACCAGTGGCATGAATGGTGTAGACATCTCGAGTGGGTTGCTTGTTGCCTTTGGGTCACAACAGGCGTGTGGGTTGGGCACGTTTATATTTATATTTGTTTTTTTAAAAAAATTATAAGTATCTTTGGTCATTTTGGAGAGTTGTGTTTTTTTTTATTGGATTTTGATTGTGTGTCATTTATACTTTCATTATCACAGGGGGTATTAATTGAGTCGAGGGGATAAAGATGGATTGATGAACGTTCTTAGATTGAGTTTCCGGAGGAGATTAACTAATTAGGCAAAAGCAAAAAGATTGAGCGAAGCTCTCAGAAACTAAATTCAGTCATTTCGGAGTGAAAATTCGAAAATAGCATGAATAAATCAGACATTAAGTTTGGAAATATTGGTCCATGGCTCGAGTTCGCGGTGGCCATGTGGCATCATGTTTGGTTGGGATAAAAGATGTGTCGGCTAATTGGAAGAGTTGTTTCATTGATCAAAGCTGAATTTGCATATTAAATGTATAATGGCAGATGGAAGATAACTTAATTTGGCTGTTGTACTATTCGAGATTATTCTGTTTTTGGCTGGTCTCTTGATGACAGCCAGAACGTGTTCTATGTCAGGTTCAGTTGTATATGGAAATTTTAGAAGATTTCATGGGAATTGAAGCAGAATCGATAATTTCACATCACAGCATGTTTTGCGTATAAATGACGTTGATAGTCGTAAGATTTGGTCCTTGAACTTGAACTCAAGTTTTGTACTATCCTTGGGAACAGTGGAACGTATGTTGCTCTTAAAGAAGTCCTACTTTGACGAATAAATGACTCTGATCTTCGTCGGTGGTAGAAAAGTGAGCGGTTGCGTTTGAATTTGAATTCTTTATATGAATGATGAGGACGAAACCGAGATTTAAATTCCGAAAACTCAATCCTCTCAGCGCGGTTACTCATTCACAATTCAAGCCAAACAAATTTTCTTTGGTTAAATTGGTTAAATACTCTTCAGCATGTGATGAGTGAAATTTTCATTATTGAGGAGAACACTGATTGAAATGATTTTTGATTGATTTAGAGTTGGTTCATTCATCACAGAATATACTATGACATCGGAAACAGAGGGCCATAATAGCCCACACAGACGAGAAGCATCATAAAGGAGACCGCCAGCTACAATTTATTTTGCAAGACAAAAGTAAAACGAACTTGGGAGACGAGAGTATAATAGACCAATATTTAGTGTTTTAGCCGAGAATGGATGCGGATGCATACACTGCGAGATTAACTACATTGTAAAAGCCGATAATGACAGGTCAATTAAAACTTGACGCCTGCATAAGAAGGCAAAATCTTCAAGAAAAAAGAAATGTGACGCTTTTTAAAAAAAAACACCGCCGGATCCGTAGCGAAGGACTGACGTCAATGAGGCGACCGGAGTGAGAAACTTAAAAAAATTGCGAAGGACTGACGCAAAGTGAAGAAACGTGGAACTTTTGAAATTCATCATTCAAAAATGATTGAGGTTGACAAAAAGAGTTTTAGAAAAAGTGGGAAATCCTTAAATCATAAAAACAAGAAGTGGCGAATACCTACCTAAGGAAACAACTCTTTTGATCAAGTACTTCACTATGTAAATGAATAGACCTCAACGAGAAGTCGGTTACCCACTAGAAAGATCGTGCTTTAAGCACACATTGGTTAAAAAGCATGTTCGTTTAATATTCCGTAAAATATGATTACACGATTATTAATTCGAAGAGTATTTCCTTCGCTCAAATTCAAAGAGGAAATATCGCTGAAAAATTCTGAGCACTCAATTTTAACAAATTATGATCACCAACGTTCGAGTAACTGTCGAACATTGAGAAGGTCAACTTGCCAAACAGTAACCGCAGTCCCGTATGCAACATTTAGGATTCTGTAGAGCAATCTACGAATGCCCTCATCAAATGTAAGATGAAGATTTGCTGTCATTAAGCGAACTTTAAAGCATCTTAGCTAACTTAAAAAATTTAAAAGCTCCGGGTTTCTATGGAATAAAAAATGCTTGCTCAAAAAACTCCTTATTGAAGGTATTAATTTTTTACTGTAGCTTTTCAACAATTGTTTGAAGTTAGTTCACTTTTCTACTGCATGGTAAGATGCAAAAATTAATCCAATTTTAAAATCTGGCAAGTATTAGCTTCTTTACCTACAAGCTTTAGACCAATCAGCCTATTAGAAGTGATAATCAAATGCTCGGAAGATTTATTTGATGACAACGAAGTTCTCTCTAACGAACAATGTGGTTTAATGAACAATCTTGTATAAGGTCAAAGCACCGCACTGGTACTACTTGATGTAGAAAAAGCATATGACGCTTGATAAAATTATCAGCTTTAGTTTCCCACTCTTCTTAGTAAAAATTGTACCGTCTTTTCAAAGTTCTCGTGGTGTTGAGGTTGCCCTAAATAATTCTTTTTCTGACAACCAACATGTCAATGAAGGAGCCCGACAGGGAGCAGAAATTAGTCCCATCCTATACAATATTTACAACTTTGAGTTCCCTCAACTGGAAAATTGTAACTTTACATAGTTTGCGGACGATACATGTTTTCATATATTTGCTTGGTTCCGTTATCGAAACTTTAATACCGTCCAAGAGTATTTCAAAAACTGGAAAATGAGCATAAATAGTTTCATGACTCAAGCCATCTTTTTCACGCATAAAAGACGAGCTTCTTTTCTTCCCAGCAACAACTTATCGCTCAATAACGTCAGATTGAAGGGAAGTCCAGAGCTAAGTATCTTGGGGTGCACTTGCGAAGGCTTGAAGCTTATTCAAAATAAAACCCTGTTAATGATTATGGAACTCCATACCGAAATTAAAATGGTTTCTGTACGCATTGCTAAGCTTTGCTCTAAATATAAAAATTCGTGTTAACTACCCGATACCTATTTGGTTTCAGAATTAGTATTACTTATCTTTATATTAACTATACAAAATTATTTATAGAAAATACTACGAACATTATTTATTTATTCGATGATATTTACAATGTTATTTATTTTTTTAGCAAGTAATTAAAATTAAAAGTATGTATTTAAAAAAAATGGACCCAGCTGCAGAGACTATTGAGCCAATAGTGTTCATTCTTTGAAAGACCCTATCTCTGTTAACATATAATTATAATCTTAAATATTTTACACTTTATGCCACAATAAAAAAAATCGTTTGAGTAGCCAAAAGGTGAGAATGTAAAAGCTCATTTTAATATATATTCCTTCAGTTTGGAACAAAATGGTTTTTTGTTGATAAGAGAATTATCTAAGATTAATCAAACGACAAATAGTAATAAGTCTTTACGTACTTTTTATTGTGATCTAATGTTTTTCATAACATACAAACGAAATATAATCGAAAACAGTTGCTTGAGTGCCACGTTTCAAACACTGACTACCCTCACCCTACTTGTCATATATGAACAAATTTAGCGACATAATTTGTGAATTGAGTTCTTTCAATTTGCCCTTAAAACACACCCCACTTGTCATCAAATTAGGCAATCTGTCATCAAACAGAGTTTGACTTTTCCAACAAAAAAAAACAAAACACACTCCAGGATAATTCCATCCACCCTTCTGGCACGATTTTCCAATTCAATCCTTTCAAATATCCCTTCAATTCCAATGAAATAATAAGCCACCGTCATTTTAGAACAATCCTAAAAAAAAAAAAAAAACTTATAAGAAATTAAAAAAAAAAAATCGCACTTGGCACGAGCGTTCGAGCGTTTAAATGCCGCCGTGTCGCCAGTACGTTAAGTGCACCTCTTCGTACGCATGCGCACGTTGTATATAATTACCGCTGTGAACAAGACAATTAAACACCACAGTGCATTCAGGTACACAAAAAAGGAACCTCCTTGGAGTTGCGTCGCTTCACTAATTGTCTTATGCTTTTTTTTTGTCTCAAATGAAAAGTGTGTTCATACTCGTATAGTAAGTGCTTAAGGTACTGTACCGGAAAATATGCCCATTGCTTATGGCTTTTCTTCTGCTATTTCTCACTCTCTCTGTTCCGCATATGATGAACAAAGAGTCGCAAGGAAAAACATAACTTGAAAACGAAGAAGAATCCAAGACGACAGCAAACAAACGAGCAACTTGACATTAATATCCGCCGAAGCATTGTCTTGGAACAAAGTGGACGGGTATACCACAAGACCATATGAGTTGTAGCTCTGAAAATGGAAACCTACTGTTGTAGTTAGTGCGTTTTAACCAGAACCATGGATGTGCTTTGAGAAAACGATCATCAAAGTTTGAGTGTCAAAAAAAAAGAATGCAAACCTACAAACCTTTAAACGAAAGAGATTGAAGATGGTGGACTCTTCTTTGTCGTTTCAAATGTTTTAATGACCGTCATGAGATGTAACACAGCGCTTCAAGACACATATCGAGGAATGCAGTCTTACAATTGAATTATAATTTCGCACAGAAAGCTTCGAGAGTCGAACTATGACCCTTAAGTCTCTGTCGGATTGCTTTGTCTAGATTAAGGTAATGCTTAAACGATTGTTAATGTCGGTAAGGATCTTTTTGCACTGAAGTCGCTAGAGCAGAGGATTTTTAAAGCCGCTCATTTGAAAGTTGAAGCTGTAAAATTGAATGACCGACCTCGACACGTCTTCCTGATTGCTAGTTTCTCTGTTTGAAATATGCTTGCATGGACACCAACAGTATAGATAGGAATTTTGTAATGATGTGTATAGGTGGCAGCTTTCTTTCTAGAATGGAAGTGGGCATTTTTATTATATAGTAAGTTGGGTTTTATTCACAGAGACTCCCCGATAGCATTAGCCTTGACTTCATCATTTGTGTAGACCGGGGAGTTGAATATACACTTTTTTGTAAACTTTGATTAGATGCAGAAGACAGCTCATTACAGTAACAACTCAAATTAGAGGTGGATGTTCTTAATACTTAGCCACGAGCCCGCAAACAAATTTAAAAAATTAATCGTCATGTAAAAGCATCAAGAAATGCATCCAGAAACTTGCAAAATATTGCAGATTTGAAACAGTATGATGTTCTTAAAGCCATTGTTTTACCTGATTCATTAAAGTGACTAAGAGTCCTTAGCAAAGAAGCTTATTAAATAAATTGCGTGATCTAACATTATAGGCTGCAGTTTGAAAGGTAATGGAATGTGCTGTAGATGAGAGGAATTTGAAATTGTATGTTATGATTTCTTATATTCAAATTACCACCAGATAAATGACTGTTAATTTTTTTCAACGAATATTTTTGTAATTTTTTGACGATGTGCTTTGTATGGCTAAATATAACGACATGTTGAAGTTCGGAAAAAAATATTCAGTGATAAATGCTTAAAAGAAGAAGCCACACTTAATAATATTTGCCGCCCGCAAATATTGTTTTTTATTTGATTATTTAATTTTATAAAGGATCACCAGGTTATGCTAATTGACACATGTTTTTAACAGTTCTTAATTCGAATTATATCAGTAAGTAAAAATAAGTTTAACGCAACCGTCGTTGAAACTACATCGTCGAAAAAGTATAGGACTCAACACTAACTCTAGAAGCACACCATAGTTAAAATGTTCAGAAATAATATAAACCAAGTAAGTAAAACCTCGAACATCATTCATTATGTGTAGTCCACAGTAAAGCGGTTAATTTCATTAAAAAGAGGACGGGCGCTTATTATAAATGTCATTTACTTACCTCCGTTCTTTTCTTAGATACGAAGATGCATCATTATTTAAAGCTTCTTTGTCCAAAAATTCTGGGCTGCCTTTTATACTTCAGCCGGTGTCATTCAAAAATTTAGTCTTTCCCATATTTTTCTAGGGAATTTCCTTAACATTCAGTTTTTGACAATTATGTCAAAATAATTTTGAAAGATTTCATACTGGCTTAACTCAAAGAATAAATATTTATGGGTAATCTCAAAAAACAATTTTGGAGTTAGGACTAGGTCCTTATGATAATTAATTGAAAGAATTTGAGTTAAGAAAAATCATTTTTAAAATTCTATCGTTAACTTTGGCTCATAAACTTGGATCAGTATTCCATTGAGACGGTGATATGCTTAAATATGTATAAATTGTTCTCAAACATGAAGGAGAGCTTAGTTGGCTTATTAACAATAGAAACCCATGAAATGTCACTACTGTGTCCTAACAAATATAATTTTACCTATTTTTGAGCCTGCTCTACACCCATTAACTATTATAAAGTCTTACATAGGGGAAGAATCCCTCACATGACAAATGACCCACTTTGCGGGCGTGTTGATATCTTTAGCCGAACTATAGCTGACTTAACGGCCCATTCTCTTATCTAACCAGTAGATTCCAAAACTATTTCAAGCTACTATTCTAACCGCATCATTACACCGCAAACTACATCGTGCTGAGGGCAATAAAAGACCCTCACACAAAAGACAAAAAACCCAAATAAAATCTGTTGACATCTTTATATCTCGAATCCGATTCAATTTGTGTGTTAATTTCTTATATAAAAGAAAACAATCATAAAAATACGTCTCACATATTTTCCATTAGCATGGCATTCTGGAATTTTCTTTGAGGTTTAACGATGTTTTCGAGAAGCTAATAGTCCGATTGTAAAGTAAACTATACTCAGCTTTTCGAAAGAAATAAGGCGACAGACTTAATTCATTTTATTTGGATCTATTGACTATCCGTCCAGTCACATGTGGACACTAATTTCAATTTACGGGTTATATCGGGGGGAGTTATAAGTTTTGAGATTTCTTCGTTTATCTTAATTCACGGGACAAACAAATTTACCGATTAGATTTTAGTCCCCCATCTATGACGAGTGTCACATGAGAGGGACATTAAGTATGAATGAGCATGTTACCTGGTGTGATAAGTGCTTTTGGTTTTATAGTTAAAGACGTGTGAAGTACATACCTGGAAAGAGAGAGAAAAAAAAAGAGAAAAAAATTAGATCAAGTGTGAAATAATAAATGATAAAATAGAGAAACAAACAAAAATATTTATTTAAATGGTCCTTTGAGAAAATCTTCTATAATGAGAAAGTAGAGACGTGATGATCCAGAAATTTAACTTGATAATCAGACTGCATTGAAAACAATTTGCCAATTTGGAGTCGAAAAATCCTTCCCATCTACAAAAAGAATATCCTACGACTTGCACCAGCTATCGAGGAATATCACTGCCTAACTCGCTTACTTGATCCTATTCCGTGTATTGAGCATTAACTGAGGGATAATATTCAAATGTTCACACTTTCATTTCAAGTCGATACTCGCCACCTTTTCCTCGATTTCAAAGCTACATACGACAACACTCATTCATGACTGAATTCGGGATCTTTGGAACACTGATCGGATGGTGTCGTACAACGATTCAAACGCTCCGAATAATTCCAGCCTTGCATCTGATTCCGGCACGAAAATGTTCTGTCATGTGATTTATTCAATCTTATTTTTTAACAAATATTGCGACGGTCAGGCGTCAACGTGAAAGGCAACATCTCCTTTAAGCCTGTCCATCTGACATCATCATTCCTAACCAACGTACCATAGCCTTGGTCTTCATATGAATCGGGGTAAGACAAAATGCGGGGATGAGAAATAAATCCGTCCAACACCAGTTGGGACAAAACATCACAATCTACAGCTATAACGTTGAGGTCTATCTTGTGAAGATCCGAAGAAGTTTGATCCTCGGCAATCGATGCCACTTCGGCAAGGCAAAAAGTCCGTCAAATGGATATTAATTATGCAACTAAAACTTTCTTCGGAAAGACTAACTATCTAGAACTAGAAGCGCATGCTGCTTCCGTGAAGAAGAGGACTGTGAAGATGCAAAATAGCTTTAACCTAGGCGCAGATTCAGCAAGTTTCTGAAAGGAAGGTCATGGAATTCATTTGTCTGTTAATCGAATATTGTCGGAACTTTAATATCAAGCGTCCTCCTTTCGGACTCGTTCTAGTTTCATGGATATGTTAATCGGCCTTGATCCCTGCGTCTGGTGTCAGTTTCAGCAGATCCTTTTTGGTTCAGTAATTGCAAATAAGAAATAAAGCACATGCTGCTTTTCGCAACTTTTTCGTAAGCCACGTTGTAAGATTATTCGACTTAAGTTGGACTACTAACACGTCCCAGGTAAGTATAGGCAGACATTCTACCTTTTACAAACAATTTTTATAACTTGTCTGTGAACATTTTGTGGCGTATAAGCTTAGCTCTTTATCTATGATTGTCAAGACAACAAGATTGAAGAGCTTTTCACATCATGTTTTGTTTTCAAAACCATTTTTAATGTTCGAATAGGGGCACGCAAACTTTCTACTGTTTACTTTAAGACATCATTGCCATCCTTGTGAGATCTCCTTGGTACACAATGGACCTCAGCCGCAAGCTAAAGATTTTGCAAGCTCATAAGTATGGTCAGAGTTTCTCCGGTACGCAACGTCCTGCAATTTGACAAGTATTCCACATGCGCTTATGGATCTGACTGCCATCAAGTTATTATGGTTCGAGCCCAATTTATTTTCTGCATTTAAATATAAATATTGAAGTTTTCAGATGAAAATTAACACCTTCTAGAGACTTCAAAAACAGTCAACTTTTGTAACGAAGAAAGTAAGACTTTCTATATAATTCAAAAAACTATATAAAGTGTATTATCTAAGCATAAATAATAATTTGGAAATATAATAAATAATATAATATAATATATAGTAATACATAGTAAAAAATAATAACTGGGAATAAAATGGCTTATAAGGATCAGCTGAGAAAAAAGTTGTCGGAAGAAAAAAAAAAAACATTTAAAGAATGAGTTTGGGAGGCTATTTGGAAAGGAAAGAATTTCAAAACTGTATGATAATGGCTTATCAGGTGGCCGAGTAGAGATTGCAAGGTAAAATTTAGCAAAGGTTCACCGAAATTGGACGAAAATTGATTGGAAGGAGTTCATTTTTGATGATTCAAAGAATATCTGAACAGAAAGTGCGATGTGAGTACAACTAAATTTCCTGGTAGTTTAATGCTCGGGGCTGCATAAGCATTACCGGCGCAACATCATGCGACTCGGAAGCTTAATTTTAACAATCTAATAACTTTGTACATTTTATCGATCAAATTTAAACGTTTGGCATTGATCCCTACACTATTTTAAATCAAAGATGAACCGAAATCGATTTAAAAACATTTGATTGGCACAAAAAATCACACACCGAAAACCGAGAATATGACAGAGTAAAATAGTGGAATCAACCCAGATTATTGCCGAAAGTTGGTTCTATCCATACCCAATAGAATTGAGGCGGTAATCAAGCAAAAAAGAGAACAAACGTAGTTCTAATTGCATTTTAAATTGATATTGCCTATATTTTTTTTTTAATAAGAAACGCACTTCACAAACTTTACGCAAGTTTCCTAAATCAATCGAAAAAATGAACCGAAAGTATATTCTCAACTATCTGAAAAAAGTAGCATTTTTAACTATCTCAGTGGTGATAATTTTAATCTGGCCAATACGAATATCGCTATTAGCTTTCTGAACTCTCTATTTTCATATTCTAATTTATTTATCAGTCGAGGAAAATACCACGATTTTTGGTCCTATAGGGTCTAATCAATGCCCCTAGTTCGTTCACCCTTCCAAATTTCGTGAAGATTTTGTTTCAATTGCACGTCGAACTTTGCACCCGATTAAGCATCAAAGTCATCGTTGATCTTAAATTTTCTTATGTAACTTTGTTTGTCACACGCTCCTTTAAGTCTTGTCCAGATAAAGTTAAAGTGCTTCAAACTTCAGTCCATTTTTTTTGACAGCATAATCTTTGTTAAATACGTTCACCTCGTGCAAACGCATCATTGCATTCCAAAGTAACTGAACAGATTTAAAAAAAAAGGCATTACCTAAGACTCATTTCATAAATCCAACCATATTCACATCCTTTTATTTCTCCCTGATACTAAATATTTCTCATCAAAATCCTTTCACAGTAAAAAGAAATTGGGAACAAAAAAATATAGTTCCTCTTCTCTCTAATCAACCGAAAAGCATTGCAACAGAAAAGAATTCACCATTATCCTTGCTCCATTTCTTTCTATTATTTTTCAACAACCTGCATGTACAAAAGCTCCAAGGCTTTACCCAGTTCGAAAATGCTTCCTGACTTCCATCATCCTTTTGCGCTACTACTTCCAGACTTCCATCACGATTTTCTTTCCATCTCTGCTCTCGCATTTTATTGTCAAATATGTAGAAGACTTTTTTTTTGCTTCGTATGTTCATATTTATCAAAGGACAATCCGCTTTTCAATGAACTAGATTCAATTGTACTCAGCTGAAACAACTTCATTTGGTGTTGTGCTACGTAAAACATAAAGACTCAAAAAGAAAGAACGTGAAATACTTCAGAACTTCACAGATTTTTTGGTCGTTTGTTTTCTCCGTCAGAAGTTCAAGAGGTCTGCGAACAGAGCAGCTCAAATGAGATGTATATATGCACAAACATACACATACTTATATGAAGGTTACCCTTTCGCCCAGGAATATTAAATTTCCCATTTGGAACCGCTCCCATTTCTGGCGCGAAACGCGATGAAAATTGCAATTTACTCAGGGACATGACCCATTTAGATAGTGTATCTATCTGAATTTTATATCAAAGCACAAAGTATGTATGTGTTTGTGTGTATCTATGCGCACTTCCCACTTAGCTACTTCAAATGCAATTTATCCCATCGACATTCAATTTGGCTAAAAATTAATGAAAATTCAATTAATTCGACGTGATGCGACACCAGGATGCTAATTCGGTTGCCAGCACGATTTTTTTACACACAAACACACACGGGCAAAGGACGAATTTAATTTATGAGTCAGCCAGCTGAAACAAGGACCGTAAAGAAGGCAGGCAGGTGCTAAACTTTTTTTTGTGCGGATTTTCATCAGAGCTCCATCGGGGCATCTGCGCGACGTTGCTAGCGGTCGGTGGCACTTTGCTAAATGATGGAGCAAGCTGCATCAGCTCCAGTGTTAAATTCACGAAGATAACCCGTATGCACGAGGTGAATTATATCTCATCAAGTTTGTTTTGCTTTGAAGTACATAAAGTAGATGTGTATCTGTGGGGTTAGACCTTGTGAAGGGATCCTTCGCGAAAGCCAAATATTAATTTTAAATTTCATTTCGGAACACAAGAACAGCGATTATGTGTGCTGATGGCGCAGGCAACGATGAGAGTCAAGGTAATGTGGATTTAGTTAAGGCGCAGACAGCTGGAAAATGAGCATGTGCCATCGTAGTTTGTCCCTTCTTCCTACAAGGTTATGGAGATCATATTTTGTAAAGTGCTTTAGCAGAGTATGGTTAGAATGAAGAGGTAGATATTTTAACAAAGCAATTTGTTAAAGATTGATTTATATTCCAAGCAAAAGCCAATACAGAACAAGCACCCACGTAGGTTTTGAATCAATAAAAATGCCATCAAATCATGAAATTTACAACACTAGATTAAACTTTAAGCTAGGCTTTGGATTAAAGGAGAGATACAACCGCACCCCAAAAATTTGACTACGATTAACCTTCGATTCATGTTGCCCACTCGGTTCTGTGTTCATTGACCAATCAAACAGATGAAGGGCTAAAAAATGAAAAGACGCAATTTTACACGATATAAACTTCTTCAAAAAAAAAAATGGGTAAAAATATGTGTCAGCGAATATTTTGTTCATAATTTCAACAAACAATAAAATTATTTTTCTGTCTGTAGGTAAGGGAGACTGGTTGACTTAAAACCAAGCCTGAACTTGACTTCGAGTTCAACTACAATAAAATTGTTTCAATATTTTTTTTTAATTATATATTATTTGTAGGCCTGTTTTGTCTTAGTGACCCGATTTTTTGGTCTTCTTTTTTTTTGAAGCACACAATATATCCCAGAATAAAGCTTGAGTAGTGCAATGTTCCGCTGCGGTTTTTGGGGACAAGAAAACCGTGGACATCAAGAAAACCGTGTGCAGCAGTCTGAACTGTGGTCTAATCCATTTACCTCGTGCAATTTTCATCCTCGAATTGAGTTTTTGAATGGCCAGACCCAGTTGAAGAATTACTCTCACTTAAATTGCACTCTGTGGGTCTTGATGAAATCATTACAAAATTCTTTAAGGATGCGTTGCTACACACTTCGCCTCATTTCACTATTTAATTCTAAATTACAACTGTCGTATTCATCCTGAATGCAAAAAAAAAATACAATGCACAAGCTGAAGAATACCTGTCGATAAATATCCTTTGCTGAAACAGTTGTTCCAAATTAAAAAAAAAAAACGAGGCCGCTGGTACCAATTTTGGAGGATGCTGCATTTGAATACAAAATTTGCGACGACGCTTTGTATCATTTGCCTATCGGCACTGGTCACTTGAAAGTAGCAAGGGAATTTTTTCTACCTTGCACTTAACATACTCTTTTGCTCAACAAAACACGAAGATCTGAAAGAGACTCATTATGAAGTTAGCCGTGACTTTTAACGTTTGTCGAAACAACCGGAGAATTTATGTCCTGACTGCAGGATCAAAATAAAGTTATGTGATTGCTTGATTTTCTCGGGGTATCTTGCGATGGAACCAATACCATTGTACCCGTACGTTATGTAGGTACGGTACGATTTATCTTTACTTTTGGTCAGAATAAAAATATGAACACACAGTCTCATCTTTCCACAGGATGGTTGCTTCATAATCGATTATAAAAACGCCTCCATTTCAGTCGTCAGTCACTTTCATTAAAAGTCGTAAACGTCCTTTTTGCTGAGGATACAAAAACTAAACGTTCGTTCGAATTGATTTGGAGCTCTGACTATTATCACTGTTATCACTGTTAAATTAATTTCCAAATGGTTTTTTTCATGTGGGAACTCCACGAACAAAAGTGTAATGAAAATCGATTTTTCTTACTTTGATAATGTTTATATATGTCGTCACTTTAAAACAAAAGGTCCGATTATTTAAAAAATTTAAAGAGAAATTTACCTGTGCAAGGCAAAACATTTATTATAAACCTTTTAGTTGGATAAGGATTGATATCATGACACGAATGTCATCATTCTACACGCATTTATTATTGATTTATTTGAATAAAAATGGTAATTGTGAACTTAACTATTTATTATTGTTTCTCATATAGCCTCACTTACTTCTTTTTTATGATGTGTTCTTAAAAGATGAAGTCCTTTATTTTATGAACATATCTTTAATACTTTTCGCAGTGGCTGCCAAATAATGACTTCAAAAGGCATATTTTTGATACCTTGGGTTACGATCATCGTCATATTTCGGCCAATTTATACAAAACTTTAATGAGTAACCTTAACTAAATTAAATCGCTCTGTCCATTGGTGGAAACCGCATCAAAATCCGTTTGTAAGTTTTTGAGTTTATCGCGTTCAGACAGACACTGTTTTTAATATTAAGTGATGGTATTATCTGTAAGCTTTCAAACTTCGTGAAAGAACAACGAATTTAAATAAAATAAACGAGGACCAATAATGGATTTGCAACAGAATGGTGCAGATATTCATACAGAAGGATGATAAGTACCATCCGGAGACAGATAAATTCTTATTAAAGTCATTAAAGACGCTTGTAAGGAGATTCGGCACTGGATTATTACTGGAGCTTTAATTATAATCAAATCACGTACTGCAGACATTTTAAAGAGAAACTTCGCCGATCTTTCTAACTATTTTCGGGAGCCTTCTCGTAGGTTCCCATCACCATGCGTAGAGGTCCAAAAATTGAGGCATTTCTAGCATTTCGCAGAGTGACTTCGATGAAAGCTATGGATTTACTTCCAAGAACGTGAAACCATTTTTCTTACGACTCCATTATCTAGGTCCCCTAAGGATACCAGAAAGACATATTTGGGCAGACGGTTTTACGGGCAGACCCAAAGCAACCTATGCCGTGACAAAGACTGTCTGTGTCTGCTACACAGCACTCAACCGGCCTATGTTTGTACATGGATGTCACGTGTGCTAAGCTAAGCTAAATGGAAAAGATTTGAGCTTGTCTTCACCTATGTATGTAAAACTGCATAGTTCTAAAGAGGCTCTGTATAATGAGGCTCGACGATTACTACCGTAATAACATGTATCAGACACCCATCGCCTTATCGGCCATATCTCACCAAGACGTCCCTCCAGTTCGACTTTAAAGGATTGGCAATTTCGTCTATTTTTCGCGTTTTTCGGAGAACCATGGATAGGCAACTGAACTCCAATCCATAGCTCTGTAAGGTGGTATAAGTTCACGGCAAGGATGATGTGTTACGACAGCACTCAAACGGCTGGTTTGCGCAATTAGTAGAGCGCCTGCCTTTCAATTTCTTCAATTTCTAGATCACAGATTTGATTCTAAGAGTGATCTAGGTTTTCGAATCTGATCGTCCATTCGGCATAGGGATTCAGTTAATGGCACTATCACCCATTCTAACTGATGGGTGGCGTTCTTATAGTGGTTGTTGTATCGACTGATTTCTGTTTGTGTAGATGGCTCTGCCGTGAAGGTGTTACACTGATAGCAGGGTGTTGAGGTAAATTGTCCAAACTTTCAAAGTATGTATATAAAGTAATGTCGAATAAAATCCTGCGAATTAAGCGAAAGCGAACTCCACTCACGGAATTGAATCTTTTGAGAGGTGGCAACTTTGTTGGTTAACAGAACGAGAAGGCACTTCGCCTTATAGTCCTCTCCAGCTCCCTAAAGGGAAGCCTTAAGCAACAACTGGTACTGTTAAGGTACCGAGTCCGCAAGTTTTTTAAGCTTTTTTTTGTGGCTAGCTTGGGTCTCTATGAATTAAAACTCATTCAAAATTGAAAACGATATCCGCGGTTCATAAATTAACTCACGATTTTCAATTTGAAGTATCGGCTTAAATTTGTCAATTTTGCCAAATATCCAATTCACACTTTCAAACTGAATTCAAACAAACTTAATTGCCAAACACGAAAGCAACAGTCACAAGCAAAGCAATCAGCCAGGCGCCTTATGATAACATCTAATAACATCAGTTCGCATTAGATCATTCCGCACTAAGCGCATATTCATTGCCTACCCACGCGTCTTGCTCGAGACACGAGAGGAGATTAATTGGCATAAAAGAGGCAGGCCGCCAGAACGTTGGCTAAGCGCGCAACTTCCCCCATACCGCTCGCTCCATATCTCAACTGTTCGAGTTGTGATCGTAATTTTGATTTTTTATTCGAAGAGCATTATAAAACTTTCATTTGGCGTCTAAGTTCCTGGGTAAGGAGCTTAGAGCTGGGAGCAAAGTATGTCTGTGTCTGTGATGTGTCTTATGGCGCCAATGTCAGACGTTTCGCGCGCGCGCTTCTATAGAAATGCTAAACAATTTAAATGGAATTAATCAAAGCGGCGATGGAATTTGTTTTTATTATGTTCATTTTTTTCTGCGGCTTTGTCAGGCCTCCTGTGGATTGGTTTTCCATTCCATCTATTTTATTGACTACAATTGAAATGCGATTAATGCCGGAAAGATGATTGCATTCAATTGAAAGTGCATGAGCTTGGTCATCAATTGACATCTTATCGATAGGCTCCAACGACGTTTACGAGACAAAAATTAAAATTAGTTTCCTCATGGATATGGCCAGTGAACAGTATGCATCTGAAAGCGAACGTGCTGCATGTGCAACGTACGTACCATTGACTGGAGCACTCGATGAAAGTGAGATTGACGACGACGCTTCAGGCTGTGTATGCATGCACGAGTGAGTGGATCGTCGACCGCGTTTGACATTCGATCAGCGAGACAGTTTGCCAGTGCGCCAATTTGACGCCGACATTTGTTGGCGGCAACATGTGGCACTTTACATCATGGCTAAGAATATATCTTTGGCTTACGTAACCGTTGTTTTGGCTTTGGTTTGAGGTTTAATTCTGCAAGGTGTATTACACAAGGGAAACCAGTTCAACTGTCGATTGTGGATTGTGACAATCGAAACAAAACGAAAAAAAAATCAAAGTAGGATTTTGGTTTTTGGAGCTCGAGCGAAAATGTGGGGGCGACGATCGATTTTGTGGTTTTCTTTTGAGGGAGATAGAAATCGTGTTGCAATAAGATTTCAAGGCTTAAAGGACAAGTGTGTGCCGGACACCAAACAAACTTAAGCTTTATATTTTTAATAAAAAGGAGGTCATCGCTGGACCAAGCTTCAGTCACCTTCAGTCCTGATTCAGGCTGATCCTCACCACATTGGAAATTAAGGTGAACAGGAATAACTTCATTGAGTAGAAATTGTATGGAAAATGTTGAACGAAATTACAAATTTACAAATCCAAACGATCTTTCACTGTGAACAAAAAACAACAAAACTTAGGAATCCAGAGTATGTACCAATGCTTGCTAGAGCAAGGTGATTTTAAAAAATGCTTTTGTTTAACGTCAGGAGGGTGA
This sequence comes from Orthonevra nobilis, assembly GCA_963555765.1. Lineage (NCBI taxonomy): Eukaryota > Metazoa > Arthropoda > Insecta > Diptera > Syrphidae > Orthonevra > Orthonevra nobilis. The sequence goes on along the minus strand of OY743227.1, from coordinate 15,538,698 downwards.
AGGTTTTCATAATACAGAAAAAAAGTGGAAGAAGCATTTCGCAAACAGCTTGCAAAAATAAAAGATTCACCAAAACACGTATTTGATAACACTTATGACGGAGGGACATCCGTCTTTCAAAGTTTCAAGACCGCGTACAGCCTTATCAGATTAACTTGGCTCATCCAAGTGAGGTTCCTAAAAGAGCTTGACCATCATTTGTTACAATATCTTAATTGGTCCTTAAGTTTTGATTGAATTGCATTTTTTTTTTTTAATTAACCCAACGTTCGAACATGACAACGTCCATCGGATCTAGTTTCTATACAGAATTCCTAGTATTTTACACAATTAAGTCAGAAAAACCTTCCTCAATGGCTACATCAAGTAATTTTCAAAGCAGTCACATTCTATTGAATAACACGATTCCATCGTTGTTTTTACATCCTGAACCAGTCCTTGAAATCAAATTTCACATTGGTATGCCTTCAAACCGATGTCCTTTGAGTGACATTTTTAGGGTTCCGTATCCAAAGAGTAACAACGGAACCCTATATGTAAGCCTTCGCTGTCCGTCCATTTGTTACACGACTGAATCTTCTGAACCATGGAAGGTAGACGCTTGTAATTTTCACAGCAGGCTTATATAACAACAAAAATATCAAAATTACATAAAGTTCAAATTAAGGAAGGATCTCAATCCAAGAAACGTTATTTTCAAATTCAGAGCTCAATTTTACACCAAAAAATAGGCATTGAAATTGAGCATGAAAAATAAAAAATGTTAAAATCGAAGGTACGGAACCCTTCGTATGTGTGTTTTTTTTTGTCCGATTTAAATATTTCCGCACAAGACTTTTTGAGATTGCAGCAAAACTTTATGCAAATATGTTGTTCAGACTTCTTCGTCATTTTAAGCAGAACAAACGCGACAAACGCAAGGAATACATGGCTTGACGCGCTCGCTCCAAACTTGTGGCGCAAGATATAAAGGCAGTGCGGATGCTTCTCGGACAAACCTCGTTTTCGTTCGATTGCCTTGGATATTGTTTAAAAGTGGTCAAATTCATGCTCATGAACAAGATTTTTTTCTTCCATGACCAGTTGTGAATGCTTCAATATAAGTTTATCAAAACACTTCCGACGTAATCAAAAGCAAAAAGGAAGTTACTGGATTGGGCTTTATTGCAACTTCATTCCGGCATTAATTTTATTCCTGAATTGCATCTTTCTTTGGAAACTCCTTGAGGAGCATTGAAGTACAATATTAATAAAGATTAGGACATTGCTAACGTGGTAGATGAACAAATAAAACGCTGTGCTCGTCAGCTTAGAAACCGTCTTCAACTTGTGCGCAGATCTAAAAGAACAACCTGGAACTCGGGACGTTACTTGTAAAACGCTGTTGAACGTAAAAGCTCGTTTTTGAAAAAGATCTTCAAATTTCGACCCGTCCTCCCAGAAGTTTTTTCATCAGTAGATTAAAATACAATTGACTTGTTGGTGCATTACAGTCAGGAAATCAACGTCGAAATATACTTTGCTCCAAAGTTACTGATGAATTATTTTGTAAAAAAAATGATCTCGAATATTCTACGATCTGTGGCTTGACGACGTGTCTAATTCATCTCCTCATTGCACAAGCATCACAACAAAATTGAGAATTGTCGCCATTTAAATCAGTGATAGTGGCATTTTCGAAGAAGGTGACCCATTTACGGTCACCTTTTTGTTAAAACAACATTTTTGTTGTGAGCCGCCCAAACAAAATAGGCTGTGAACGAATTATTCACAAGGAGATTATTTTCAGCATTACAAACAACTTCTATATTTATTTCTATTCTTCTGAAAATTCCACTGATTCAACCTTTCTCTACAACTTGAGCCACAAGGCTCTAGGTTTTTATGGCAGGACTATTTGGAAGCTAAATTTTAATAAAAAAAAAAAATCATAGAAAACTCATTTGATTCCTCTTGCTTTTGAACATTGCTGGTGTTAACCTGCCTGCCGAAGGAATGTTCGTTGACTTTCTCCAAACATATTCTTCAGTTTCAACTTGAACCTTCTTAAATCCCATTTTGTATTTTTTCTTCAAATCCATCTGCGTCCTAGTTCCAATCAAAACAAAATCCTCTGTCTTCTTTTATTTCACAACCATCAACAACATCTGCCACGCCACTGCCGCCCACATCCACGTCCCGCTTAAGCTTGTTTGCCAATTAACAAAGCGAATTCCAATTGGAGAAAAATCGACAACGGGCAGCAACTCAAAAAGGGAAATGGAAAAAGAAAAGAAAAGTACTCAAGCAAATAAAATTTATTATTTATGCTCGTAAAGTATCTGCTGGATACAGCAACTTCCAATAGTGAACCGAGTGTCTCTTCCAGAGACGGAGATGAGATTGACTTGGGTTTATCCCTGCAGTGTTAGTGATTCCATAACTTTTTGTTCACCTCTTTATTGCGAAGTGCAACGAACGCATAAGATTCCTTGTTTTCATTGTGTTCTGCACGTCCATAGATACAAACGAAAATACCTACTGGAATGAAACCGAGCTAAATTGCATTGGTGCCCCAGCGTGCTTGATTCAACTTGGAGGAGGCTATCCGGTGCGGCGGTTAGTCACACTGTCAATATCGGATATCGTCGAAACGACCCAATAAATTGCTTTCTTATCGTCGCTAAAGTAAACACGAAAATCGTGAAAAAGGAAATTGGAAAATGCTTTATCTAGATCGGGCCCAGTTTGGCTTGTACACGGAGTCACAATAAGGCGGTTTATCTGCAAGAGTGATAATTGATATGTTTTGGTATCAATTCTTGCTTTCTTTGAACTTGCCCTAGAGGCGATAGCTCCTCTGATCGTTCGATTTTATTACGGTTTAGTGGTCGATTTGAAAGTAGACAAGTTTATCTAATCGCATACAGTAGAGGGGGAGCCTAGGCGTGTTGTTCGGTATTACTGATTAGGAGTGATTGATTGTAGGTATTTGGCGTACACTTCAACTACAATATTTAAATCTCGATTAGGAATTTTAAACTTTTTCTTTTCTTTGTTGATTCTGTAGCATTTTGGCATTTCATGGTACGATGAGGTGCTCCTTTGAGAAATCTGGCGCCTCAGTAGCTTGTTTTTCTTTTCAGAAAATCAATTCCAGACATTGAACCCGTTTGAGTATGCGAACGTTTTTTTATGACCCGGGTGATGTATTACTGCCGATTCTTGGTGCAACAGGTTAAGTTATAGATTGCCTTCCAGAATAAAATTGAATTGAATTAAATAGATTATAAAACAAGAGGCGGAGTCAAGGCATAAATCGATCTAGAGGTCAATCAAATTTTCCCAAACCATTTTTTTTTTGTGGGAACAACTTGTTCATTTTAAGGTTCCGTACCCCAGTAGGAAAAACGGAAATTTATGGCATCATTTCGTTGTCTGTTAAAATTTTGTTTCTTTATCGACGCAGTTTAATGAATCGACTATTTTGGCCGCATATTTTGATACTCGCATAGAAATCAAAACGGGTTACCTCCCGTTGACCTTTGATCATGAAATTGTAGCAAAAAACTATGTTTTATAGAAAAAGTAAAGCGATATATCAGAAAACCGTAAATGAAATGTTTCAACACAAATATTCTTTATTCAAAAACCGTAACGCAATTTCACGCCAAGTAAGTTATGAGAAATTTAAAATAAGAAAAATATGTTGAACATTGTACGGCGGTACGGAACCCTTCGTGTGCATATCCAACTTTCACTTGGCCACTTATTTCAACAGTAAGAAAAGTAGAATTCGGATTTTTGAAACGTGCCAATAAGTCGTGAAGCGTCAATATCTAAGAAAAAAGTCTGGTTTAGGGTTAATGCATAACCTCAATTGCTATTCCAGACAAGCTTTAAAGAAAAATATACCACATCTCGCTTAAAAGAATCATCGACTCTTTTGACCCAGAAGCGAAGCGGAAAGTCGGAATCAACATCGAAATACGAGGAAAAATTTGCGAATTTTGTGAGTAAGAGATAGATGGCTTATGGGAACAGAAATCCGTGTAGAGTTCAACCGTTTGCACCCAATGTACATATCGGTTAGAATGGTTAAAGGCGATAAACTCCGTAGACATTCACGGTTGAGTTTTACTTCAAAAACTTTTCTTACTCATAAAAAGAAAGGCCACAAAAAACTTTTAAGTGATTTGCTGGATAAGATAATAGTGGAGCCTTCACCTAGGATCCCAAATAATTGAAACAAATGTTTTCATTGAAAAACACGAATTCCGATCTGGCTTTTTTTTTAACTGAGTGTCTATTGATTCAAATCAGAGAAACAGCATCTGGCATTTTTTTAACGCAAAAAACGTTTGGTCCGATTTCAGGTATTAATGCGAAAAAAGCTCAGCACAGTTTAAACGTCGGCTCTTGCTATTTCTCTCTTCGTAACAACAAATTTGCTGACGGACCAGATAGTACAGTTGAATTTATAACTCATGAGTTTGTAAATAAGCCTGCTGATCTAGACTGTGGCGAAACTATGACTTGATTCGAAGACAACATTACAATATATCAAGAAAAGGACCAAAGAATTGGCGATTTAACACCACCCAATATCTTCTTACAATCTACGAAATATGTAGGATTTGAAAGCCTCAAATTTTCAGAAGATTGGACTAACATTTGACGACCGACAGCCGAAAAAGTTATATGCCTGGAGTCGTCTTTAAAATAAACTGTCATTTCCTTTTTTTCTTTTCTTTGATCTCTCAAGGGATAATGACTACCCTTATAAGACATCAAGGAAGAAGAAAAATTATTAGATAGTGTTTTTGAAACTCACACGTATTTTGGTTTCGATAGCTGAAATACGAAAACTAACGGAGGGTTTGATATCGACGATTTTTTATTCGTGTAATTCGCAGTGTTATTTTCGCCACAAGTTTTTTTTTTCGTTGTTGAATACTGACTCACTTAAAAACGAACCATGTCTTCCGACTACGTTTCTTTAATAGCTTAATTTTCAGTAGGCTATCGCGTTTGGTAGGTAGCTTTACAGTGAAGGCACCAAATTGTACCGTCATTACATGCGATTTTTGACCCTAGGTCGAACGGTGCCGCTCTTTGTAGTCGCCGCACAAGGTGAGTCTCGTCCAAAGTTCGTACTACTGTAATCGTGTCGCTATATCTTATTTTTCTCATGGTTTTGTTTTGAAATTTGTGTATTATCGATCTATTCCTTGGTTTGGTACAACTGCATTGTTGTATACCGTACGTCCAATAAGGTTTTAGCTTCAGATCAGAGCCTGAGAGAGAGCTGCCCTGCAGTTCAGTTTGTTATGTAAGCCTAGTTTCGAATATCTTCCGAGGACTCAATGCATTTCTCTTAGACTGATTTCGAGCTCGTTACGTTTTTTTTTCTTAACTAATGACTTCTACTTTAATCTCGCCTCTTACGTCATTCCTTAATATTTCGTGTCGTTTGCATGCGGGATTTGAACCAATTTGTCGAAGTTCTGACAGTGATACGATTTTCATATTAAATTTGTGCAGTCTCGTATTGGCGTTGGGACCTTCGCCCAATGGTTGTTCGTCGAAGAGTTTCAATGTGTTTTCAAATGTTTTTCAAAGAGAAAAACAGCTCATTCGCCGTTTATGAGTTTTTTAATGGACTTTACGGCTTTCCATAGCGAGTAGTTTGAGCTCTTATCTGCAGTCAAGTAAGCGGAAGTCTCGCGACTCTTCATTAAATCTTGCACAATGTGCCTCAACTTGTTAGAAAGGTAGTTCAATAACTGCCAGAAAATGAGTCAAAATTTCAACAGCAACTTTATGATTCGAACTAAGAAGAAGGCTAAAACTGCGCAACGCAGCCGTTCATAATGAACAAACCGTTTTTCATTAAGATTTCCGCCCTGTACACTCAATTTAAGATAAAATTCGAAGCTTAATTTTATTCATTTATGTTAAAAATAAAACAGTTGAGAAGTAAATAGGAACACCTGCGGCCCATTTGCAAATTAAAACCCGATTTTACCGAATCTTATCGTATTGACTTTATTTTTCTCTAATAAAACGTTCGGATTAATACATACCGAAGTGTCGACTTGATTGATACGTTAAACCCTAATAAACCCCGATCATTGATAATAAAGATATAAACTCAGCCATAAAAATTAATGGAACAAGGTGTTTTTTTTTGCAACTTTTTATAGCTCCGAAGAACACTGTATACGGGCAGATACAAAATTTAAAATGTTCACTCTTCCATGGTAGGCGTAAGTCTACAAGTTTAACCTTAATACACACATACTCCAACCATCGACCATCTGTGTCATGTAATTCATTGACGTGGTACGCTTCGGACTGCCAAAAATGTTAAGTGTCATTTAAGACAGACTCTTTTCCTACAGATACCAATTAAGGGCCTCAAAACAAACCTCGTTCATTCCAATTTGATGTTTTATCGCCCAAATTAGCATTACAACCGCGTCTTGAATGTTGCCACACAAAAGTCTTTGATACATCCAGAAAAAGTCGTTTCAAAGAAAATGATGCGTCCCCTAATTTTCCTTCTTTCGGCCGAATGAGTACCCATTCCCATGCGAGGGAGACGAACGTTCATTCATGGCTCCATAAATTTGCTCTTAGGGCCACAAATAGTGGATAAACCCTTTTCAAAGATTAATTCCGTCCTAAAGTATCATTCCTTATTTCTTTTTTCGTTTTTTTGTCTCGTCTTTGTTGTTGTCTGCTCGACCGTGCGTGTAATTTGTGTAATGAAAGACATGAGCGTTTTGTTCAGCTGCCGCCTTGCTTTTGTGAAGTACTCGTAGTTGAGGAAGAAAAGCTCCTTTCCGGAATCCTTAATCCTTTCAGAGAGTTGAGCACCATTGAGTGCAGAGGTGCGAATACTTAACGAATGTAACTAAAATAAGTCGTAAAATTGCGAAGCCTTAGAAAGGACTTGGGCCGGGAGGGGATATCCTAACAACACAATCGGATAGGCAGATTTTTTTTTGGGGTAATGTCTGGGAACAAATGTGAGGGTTAAATTACTCGTGCTTTGGATGAACAGGAAAATTTCTCATTTTTTATACCGTTGAAGGTTGCTTCTTTTTATTCGAGTCGAAATTTAATGGAGTAGATTATGAGGAATTAATTTAAACGGCTCGGGATTGATTCATAAATCATTTTGGCCACTTGGTAGCTCATATAGAATGGTTTCCACTTTCGAAGGGGAAAGAATTATGATTCGTTTAACGTTTTCTCTTGTGTGATCACATTCGTTTTTTTTTTGTTATGTCTCGTTAACCATATTTGGCTTGATGTGATTTTTGGCAGCTTTACCTTAGTTCCTAGAAATCAGTCTCTGTTGGATGTTTTAGGTTGCAAAGTTTAACAGAACATGCTGTGCTTTTGTTGTTTAAATTTCAAGAACAATTGGACATTGGTTCGATTAACAAAGTAGGGAATTTTTTATTGGCTCAACCATGCACGATGCTTGCAATGAATTATAACTCGCATAGGCTACAAATTTCAAAAAATTCTTCTTCTTTGGCAATCCAATTTGGGGCATTTTGGAATCGTGTAAGACTTTAAATGACAGTGGAGACAGATTTAAAGCTGAAATATATTGATGCCCTTAATGTTTATCATCTTTTATTTAAGCTTCCTTAATTGCCAAAATTTGTATAGCAGTTTTGAAAACGGAATTTTGGACTGATTATTAAAATTAATTTTTTTTTCTGGATTAAACAATACAAAAATGCCACCATTCGGACACCGGAGAAAAAAAGTTGGAAATTGAGTTGCACCCGCAAAGTACGAAGCATAATTTTGCAATAATTGTTTCTAAATAAAATCAAGTTTCGTCATACGTTTGCCCTGTCTTCTCGCAAGCCACTTATCAGAATTCAATCAAATTTAAATAACCCAAGACCGACCTCAAAGAATAGTTAAAAAAAAAAAAATCGAATTTTGAACAGCTGGTATAAAGAAAGTACGGCGATTTTTTTAAAACGTTTCGATCATAAAGTTCTATTAACATAGCTTTACAAATTTAGAGATATTTAGGGATTCTTGGCTCTTTTTCAAGCTACGTTCCTCAAAAGGAAAAACGGAACTATCTTACGATCACTTTGTTGTCCGCCTGTCAGTCACCACACTTCTCCTCAGAAATGCGTTGGGGTATCAAGTTGAAATTATTACCAAATACGTATGACTACGTTCCCTTAAATCTGTAACAAAGTCAAGCTTCTAAATCGACGATAGTCGATTGATACTCGCAAGGGAAATCAAGGCATGAACCCTTATATACAAACAAAAGCGGGAAATATCTTCAAGACTCCATTTCCGAATTATTAACCTTCTTACTAGTTTGTACGGAACCTTCGCTGCGCTGGTCCGACTAGCACTTGGCTGTTTTTTTTTTTTTTTTTATTCAAACAAAAATAAAAAAAACATGTCAGACAAAAGATGAAATGAGAAGAATTAAGGCTGGTGTCAGTGGCCAAGTGGCAAATGCTTTGGATTGCCGACCGTGAGTTACCGGATTTAATTTTTTTCCAACGCCCAGCCCAGCGAGTAAGAGGGAACCCTCCGAGAGTAGAGTTGCATCGAAGAATAAAATAATTGTCGAACTACTGCCATTTGAGCAGAAAATACACCGCGAATTAAACTAGGTTAAAACATAAATTTAAAGAAAGAGAGACAAAGAAAAAGCAGAGGAGGTTTTATGTTCCCCTCCTGAAGGGTAAAACGAATATAATGGATATAACATTGTGTTGGTGAGAGACACTTATCGAAGAATCATATCAATATTTTGGATATATCCGACTACCCGAATTCAAATTGCGAAACAGAGTATGATATACTTACACTTAAGGGGACGTCCAAAAAAGTTCTTAATTTATGATTTTTTGGCCGTTCCTTTAAATAATTATTAATAAATGTTTTTCCACATGAAATATATGTAATTGAAGAAAATATTTCAAATATCTCAAGACCATACAATGAGAAGGACGTGGGATATAGTAAATTTGAGGTGTCCAAAAAGGGGTGTTGCGTGACCATAAAAAGGAATCATTTACTTATGCCATAATGTTCCGGATGGACAAAGGGGACTTGAAAAATGTTGATTTTTATAAAAATATGGCAGATGTTCACATTCACACATTCACATTATCAACCTTCGTCTATCCGGAGGACAATTATATATAAGTAGAATAAATGGGAAAGAATTCACACTAATCGATAAAGTCGTTCCCAAGTTACAGTGATCACGGACTACGAAAACTTGGTTTCGAGAAATTCACATGCATGCAGATCGAAAAATTATTTTGGACCTTACACTGCATCGTCTAATTAAGCACCATATGATGTCCCTTCCTGTCCTTTATTAAAAGACGAAGGAATATCCCATGGGACCAATATTGACTAGTCGTTGTTGACAAAATAAGTTAGATCGTCATTAGCTGCAGAGCCCGGAACTTGCGTCTCTCGATTCATCTTTTATGAATTTATTTTCTCGTACTGATTTTTTCTTCAGATAAATTGGATAAGTTGCGAGTTCAATTTTTGGAAATGGTAAGTTTACATCAAGACATATTGCAGAAACCCGAGCCTCTAACGAGCTACAGAATCTACAGACATCAAAGGTAAATTTCGCAGAGTAGATATTCGAATTCGGCAGTACTAATCCTATAAAACCAATTAATGGTGTTGAAAAGCTACGGTCTTGACCACATTGCAGCATAAGACAGTGGACTTTAATATATATAGTCAGAAAGATGTGATTTGAGAAGTTTAAGTATGGCAAGTTCATATTCAAAATTAAGTTCCACAAATAGTCAGTTAAACAAATTGTTAACCAGTGCCTGCTGATATTGAGTCGTAACTGCCAAAAACTCCTTCCTTTGAGGAAAATACAACTTTAATCCAAGTGCTAGATGATTATATATATGTAGGTGCCACCAACCATTTAAAGCTAAAAGCTTTTTTCCTCGCTTACAGGTAATTTCACCCTTCCTTTGCACAAAGAGGGAAACACTTCTGGGCTTTTTCTGCATGACTTTCCCCCGTTCAAATGTTTACCTCCTTATGAATATGTACATCCGTCACTTAACACAAACTTGCTGTCAGAATAAGTGCCTTTGTTAAGTCGTTCCCCCGTTTTTGCCTTTGCCAATGGGCACAGACTACACTCGGTTATCGCAGGCCGGAAAGAAATCATCTTGCCGCGTCATTTTGCGACATGTAAAACTATCATAAAATTATGAACGAGGCCTACTTGGTGCTGATCACTGATGTGCACAAAACTCGCACAGCAGCAGCACCTCCTCCATCATCATCATCATCATCATCATCATCGTTCTATGTTAGAGATCCGTATCTATCTTTGACTGTTACATCTATTCCCGCTCCAAGGGTACATCAAGAGCAGAGCCTAACTAAAGACAACCAAACAAATAGTCATGCATTTTATGACAATTGCGCCTTGTTGTGAAAACTTTGGTCTTGAGTGTTGGACAAACTTGCAGATAGACTCAACAGGGAACAAAATTCACATCTCTGTCGCACTCGCTTCGTCTCCACTAGGTGGCAAGGCGATGTCATTGAACCCCCCCGTGGTGAACAAACTACAGAATCGTCATCATCCATCCCAGGCCATAATAACTGACACATCACAACACACAACACTGCGCTTCTGAGTTTAGGATGGTCTTTGCTGTCGTTCCTCGTATGCACATGTCGTTCGTGTGCGTTTTTCGGTCTTGGTTTCGTTCTTATTCTAGTGCCGGAGACCAAAATGAAATAATTTCCAGATTCATCTGTCATTCTGTAGGAGTATCTGTTTTTTTTTCTGCTTCTTTCATTTCATTCTTGTACTGCGATCCGTCTGTTTGCCGGTCGTTGGACTATTCCAGAACAAAAAAAAGTCACAAAAATATGAGGAAAAATAAAGAACCTTTGCATGGAAAAATGCATACACACTCGAGGAAACTGCATTCACACACAGCTGCAGCAACTCTGGGCTTCCAACATCTGATGGAGCTCAAATTTGGAGTTCTGTTTTGGCTCCATTCGTACCTGGTGGTGGAGGTGTCGTGCCACAATGGTGGTGTTGCGCCGATGACATATGCCATGGAGATTCGGTATTTTTTCTTTTTTTCATTTTTGGTGTTTTCAACTATTTGTAATGAATGTAAAATCCGTACGATGAATAGGCCCGCTGGAATTGTAAGTGTGGTTCATTGTATTGCAACTTTTGATGGACTGGGATGTTGAAGTTGTTCCTTTGTCAATGTGGAGCGTACCAGAACGTGGATTTTGTGTTGTTAAGTGAATCGATAACACTCGCGATGCTATTGTTATGGAGAATGGTTTTTTTTTTTTTTTTTTGTGAAAGGCCCTAATGGGGAAAAAATTATTGAAATAAGACAAAAAAAAGGGGGCAGAAAGGCGTGAAATAAATTAGGGTGATCGACCCAAGCGAAGGTGTGTCTTTTTTTTTAAAGCGGGTAGATGACTGAAGTCAAATACCACTTTCGAATAGTTCTGGGTGTAATAATGTGTCTTAACTGACAGCTAAGACATCATCATTGACAACACAGTGTGACCCACTAACGCACAAGCGATCTAGGTCAAGCATCAAATCAGTGGACGAAACAAGCGAGAACATCATTTGTCAAAATAAATGGTTTTTGAAAGTTTCTTTTTCTTGCAGTCAAGATGTCGAATGTAATGAAATTGATAAAATATTGCATTTTAAAATCTAGCTAAGGCTGTTTAAAAAATGCAATCATGTTCAATGGATTCAATTTAATGATTGCATTTATTACTATGTTTCTATCTTCAAGAAAATGATGTCAATCACCATTTATGTAGCTTAAAAATGAAGCAGAATCGAACGCAATCAATTGAGGGCAGTTATTTAATTGCATGAAATAATTCCCAAAAGTTAAAGTTGTTCATACTCGTGCAAGCCTTCTGGTCCAATAAAACTGAAGATCACACTTGCTACAATTATCTATTAACTGCGACTTAAGTCTTTCCATAAGGCGGGTCACAGATTCCGACAATTTAAGGTCCTGAAATTTGCGGAACAAAGAGAGATTTTTCATTTTTTTAACGTATGGAAACCAACACCAGTCGTATAGTTAAAATAAAAAAAGAATACAATAATACAATAATTAGTTCACGAAAGCTGAAAAATAAGGAGCTACGTTTCACTAAACAAGGTTAGGCGTAATTAAAGATAGTAAACTAGCTGGAAACCAAACATACAAGACCGTATAAGGAAACCGGCGGTAGCTATTTATTCATGCAAGAGGGTTCTCTAGACCCTAAAAGGGGATTGAAACAGAGAATGACATAATGGATGTGAACAGTAGTCATCAAACTAACAAACGAAATCCTCATATGGTTGAGAATCAAAGAAAATCTTAAAAAGATGGACAGAATCCAAAGCTTCACGGAGACACTTCGTTCCACACCTTCAGACGCCATGGAAACAATGCTGCAGCTGCTCCCCATGGACATTTACGGGAAGCTGATAGCCAAGGCAGCGAGGTTGAGAGAGTATTACAGATGGAACAGAGCACATGGCCACATCCATATGCAAATAATAAAGAATGTGAGAATGCCGAAGCATACAGCACCCTTTTTAGACGCTAAATTTGGGTAGAAAATACTAATCCCGGACTCAGAGTATCCGGGATCTCGTCGGAGATCTCCTTCTCTCCGTCGCTGCCCAACCACTTTAGTGTATTCCAGGCAGAAGTTTAATAGAGGAGGCTGCCCGCTTACTGTTAATGAATCCGAGAGATCCAATATACATAGACAGTCATGCGGCCATCAGGACTCCGGACACACCATCAATAAAATCACGCATGGTAAGCCTTTGCCGCCTGTCTCTCTCAGAAAGTGGTAAGATGCAACCTAACCCTATGCTGGATTCCTAAGCTTAGTAGTATTAGAGGCATAGGTGGAATAAAGACACTTGCAGACAAGAGACAAATATGGCCTTAAATTAATTCTCAACAGGAATAGCGTACGCTTTATTATTCGAGGGATGAAAGATACTCTACACGTACGCAGTTGGATTAGTCCAGATCATATATGACCAAATCAGAGTGAAAGTGGGAGTCTCTGAATGGAGCAAGCGACGGGTATTTCCAGGTAGAGGCATAATTTTGTAAGCTTAATTGACTGAATAATGCATTTCAGATATCAGCAAGTAATCATCGGAAGGAGGTAAAGCCGAATATGCAAATACGAGGGCTCGACTATACTTCGTTATGAAGAATAGAAATGCTGTTTTTAAAATACTTAAAGTTCGGAATTTGAATGACTTAAGTCATGCGAATAAGTGCAACGTTCTTCGGATCTGCACTAGGATCGAACTAATAACAGATTTGGCTCTTAGATTTCACTACACGTCTTTAGATAAAAAACCAGCAACCAAATTAATAACCAATCGTTTGACACAATAAATAATCTCGAAATAGACTAGGGCCTTCCTAGATGCATATCCCTTAACTTCTTGAATTTCACCAGCATTGAGTTAAAAGGTCATTCGTAAATGGTGCAGGAAGCAATCGAAGTTGATTGATCTACAAGGTTCCATTCGGTTAACACAACGAGCGTAGGTAACAGGACGAGTGCCGAGAAAGTGAAAAACTTCGATTTTTCAGAAGGAAAAATATTTAACAATCGATCAAATCTTCACACTAAAACTGATCTTCAGATGGTGTTAATAGAAAATCACCGCCAGCTTATCGATTTTAAGGACTATTCTGACAGCATTCAACGAGTTGTCAAATTTCCAATAGGAAATGCTTGCTGTTCTGTCAAGGCCGAAAATAAATAATCACCGAGAGGTTTTTTTATCAAAAGAGCTCTAAGAATAAAAGATCGTGCGAAACTGGAAAAGAGGTACAAGAGCTGTCAGAAATCTGTACAGTTCCTAAAATATGCAGACGAAATTGACATAAAGCGAGGATAGAAGGTCAAAACGGCTGACCAGAATTCGACTTCGTCAACTTCAATTACGAAAGCAGTGCTGTGTTTTCGGCTCTATCTCGAAAGACCAGGTTTTTATGCTTTCTGGCGTAGGAGCATGCACAAAATGTTTCATCTTTCGGTCCCCTGTGTTTTGTAGTGGTAAGGATTGAACGAAAAGATGTATGCGATATTTAGCGATTTCGAAGGCTCCCTATGTAATGCAAAAATAAAATCTCGATCTCAATAAGGGTTGCCTATAACTAGCAACAAATAATTATACGAAAGAAACAAATCTAGTTACAGAGCGCTAAGCGAAATATGGAACTGCCGGCACAGATACGTTTGCATATGAATATCCAACAAATACATATATTTTTTCTTTATTCATTGATTCTTTTGTGGGCGACTCCAATTGAGTTTCAACTGACTATATCTCTCACAATCCAGTTCAATTGGAAGCGTCCTAATTGAAGAGAATATAAATTGAATATCACAGATCCAGAAATAATAATTTGAGTGAATTTCACTCAACACCAATCCTCTGGCACCAATTGATACGTCGTTTCGAATTCAAAGAGTGTGACTGACGATAAATGTATCTTGTGACGCCAAACAATATAAGCAATTAAAATACGTGTCATTGCATCTATTTACGATGTCACCCTAAATAATAAAAAAAAAAACACCGAAAAAAAAAACAAGTAATAAACTCTTGTGAAATCGCTCTGCACGCAGACAAGATAATTTTTTTTTTATGTCTCTGGGTAGGAGGCTTTGAGAATATTTTTCTTGTTTTTTTTTTTGTACATTCAAGCGATGTCGTTGTTCGCATTTGAATGCATCTAACATTTTAATTGCTGCACTCCATCTATGGTTTGTTGCTTCGTTGAGATGTCGAAATGAATAGTAAAGTGGATGCACACCAAAACACAAAAATATGTACGTATGTAGAAAGAAACTGTGTATGCAGTGAGAGATGAAAAAAAGGATTCACATTTTTTAAGATGAGGACAATCTGCTGTTGAAAAGATAAGTCTTTTGAAAAAAACTAGGGTTTTAAGTTATTTAAGTTTCGTATTTGACGTCTGCTTTATAAATCGCAAATCAGGTCGAGCGTTTTTTCATGCCACATGGTGACGACGAATAAGTCAGCTATTAAATTTAAAATTGTCAAAAAAAACACTCATCGTTTTTTTATATTTATTATCATATCGATGGCTTAGTACTTCCCTCATAAGATGCATTTTTCGCAGAAGGATTAGGAGACGAATTGAAATATTGTGCAGTGGTTTGAAACTTGTTTATATATTGTCTTCGATAGTTCCATGGACACATTCCGAGAAAGGCTCTGACTTATTTTCATTCGCTGAATTCGTAGTATTTTATTCGCCATGCTATCCAGTGCAGCAGTCGAAGCCAGCAATCTACGCTGGGTGGGCTACTATTTCTTATTCCAGTGCATTATTTTATTTGTCGAAGTTGTTTTGAACTGTATCTTACTGGCAGATGTTTGTAAGGTATGCTCTAGTTCTCAAATTATCTTTGCGTCCACCTGTTTAAGATCCAGCTAATTAAGGAACTTAAGTCAAAAAGACTTGGCTCGTCCCGATTGCATAGCTCAAAATCTAAACATATTTCTTTTCTGGAATGGCAACAAAATACTAAAATCAATTGTCATTATGAATAAGGACTTTCTGTTTCAAACTGAGTTTTTGGCATTATTGCTCAAAATGCAATTAAACAGTTCAAAAGAAATCACACTTTAAAAGAATTCTTCCAACTATGTATGGTTCGGGAGGCTTATTTCAATGAGACGAGCATCCGTTCCATGGTTCTTTCCATAGTTCTATTGACAATGGTTTTGATGAAAACCAATGGCTGGACACACATTGAGCGCTTCGACAACATTGCTCCACCTAAGAGTGTTTTCGAACCTGAGCCTGAGAAAACCAGACCTTCCATTCAAACATCAAGCAATAGCGGATACTAGGAAGCATGGTCTAACCAACTAAAAGTAGTGTGCCCGGGACCGTGAAGGATGGAAAGCAACAGGACCAGACTATCTAGTATTTGATGGCATAATAAAAAGTTAGTAAAGCCCACAGAGAAAAAAAAACTTCAGATAAGCTTCCAATATCGAAGTCGAAAACAGGGTGACCAAACCTTCTAGTCTTATGACATTTGTTTAGACAAATATAGAGTTGATGATGGTCCTGGAGATTAAAAACTCCTGGGCCGAACTATTGGCAAATCTGCAACGCATGAGAAATCCAGTTAAATTTGTTTCATTTCTAGTTTGAGAAAGTAGTTTTAACTGTCAGCTGATAATTCCAAACAGTAAGGGATTCGAAGAAAGACCAAAGATCTGCCTTTTCTTTCTGTCTGAAGTTTGAAAGTAACTTTTCTCAGGGATGAGAAAATAAGATAAGTCGTAACATAGTAGATGTACTGGAAAGTGTATCTAGAATCAATTTAAAGCTTATAAAGTAAAGTATTTCATTTACATTGAAAAGATTTTTGTGCAAATCAATATAAATTGATTAATAATTATTTATTAATTTTGGCAATTTGACAGAAGAAAGATTTTTAATTGCCCCTTTTGGGCACACTTAAAGCACAAATTTATGTGGGTCTTAATACATTTACAGAATCTTTTCTCAGAGCATAATTTAACCTTAATTGGAACGAGTGTGTTGCTTCCCCAGTTCTTACACTCTGCAACCCTTGTGAATCATGGACACTATTCCCCACTTGAATTACAAAACCAAGAGGACCATTTTGCCGCCGTAAATATAACCAAATCGCCCACAGATAAAAGCCAGATTTAAACAGCTGATAATATCTGCAAGTTATGTATATCCCTAGACATTGTCTGTTAACGTGTTTAATCTTAAAACCAAAAAAAGAAAAGAAATTGCCTCTAAAACCCATTAGACTTCATGTCGTCCTCCTATATTCACTCTCCTTTCAAACTATCCAAATTTTCGGTCGCACATTACTTGTATCGCTCTCTTGGGATTACGTAAGCATTTTTGCTCTAGTTCGTTCCATATGTGTATCTAACCTTAACACAATTTTTTTGTTCGTCCTCCGGATGGTACTGGAAAATCCTGTTTTCTCCATATCCTTCGCGGGCCAACCCTTGCGATTTTTTTTTCTTTTCGTTGTATCTTTTTTTTTTTTACATGACAAAAACTAGTTCGAGTATGAGTTCGTACTCGTACCCGGTTCTGAAACGATAGTCAGGTCACGCAAGTTTTGCTTGCCTCCTTGACACACCTTCCTGCTTCGAGTGCGAGCAATAGAAGGTTATAGCACATCCTGTCATGTAGTCCTTTTGTGTTGAATTTTTTTTTTGTCTGTATAAACTTGATGTTGGCACATCGTCTTATTATGCATCATCACATTTGCAGAGTCTTTTTGGAACACAAGAAAAAAAAAAGGAGTAAGAACCTGAATGAACAAATCACAAGCGACGAAGCGTATCCTGAACGTGTTTAAAAAAAAAATCGCAAAAAAATGAATATGAAATCAGAGATTCGCAAAAAAAAATTGCTGTTACACTCCTTGGATGGAAAATTAATAATGCAAATGTTAACTGAAGCCGAAGCAAAAGTAAAGAAAACGATAAAAAAGAAGACATATAGGAACTGTGAAGTCATCTAAGCGAATTTCCTTCCTTCCTGTTGTAAAAGATACAAATACAACTTTGCCCCCTTTTTACCAAGACTGCGCTTCTGCGATAAATAGTGTGCGCCTTCCTTCGTAATTATTCAATTAAGCGTCTCAAAAGCGGTGCCAAGAAGCAAAGCCCTAAGATTGCATTAAAATGTGCTCCATGGTGTGTGCCCCTCGAGGGCTATGAATGCTGGCTTCTGGGAAAACTCCCAACTTTAGTGGAAATCCTATGTTTTCCCATTCTCGTGCTCCTGTGTGTAAGTTGAGAGTGAACATATTTATTTTCTGTGTTCAGATGATTTATGCTGCTGGCTGAGGTTTGGGGGACCGTTTTGATATCCATCACGATCAAAATTTATGGGGAAGCGGAACTCTTTCCAGGAGCTTTTTTTTTCACTGTATTTTAAAGAAAATTCATCTGGACGTCGCCGTCGTCGTGTTAAGGCCAGTGACATGGAATGCGGAGAAAATTTTATTTGAATTCGATTTGGGCGATGGGTGTTAATTGGAGTGTGAGTTGAATGCTTCCAGAAACTTTATTGGGGAGGGAAATTTCGAAATTGAAAAATTTTGTATCAGAAATACACATGTGAGTTGTAGGAAATAGTTTTTCTCCTTCCCCATATAACTAGATCGTTTTCATGGGCAGTGTTATGTGAAATAAAACAGATTGATGGGATCTTATTGAAAAATTGAAAAATTTGTGTTGGGAGAAAATATTTGAGTTTTGAACAAGACCCAACTGCGATTGAATGATGAGGAAGAATTAACGATTCGTTGTTCGTTTGAATTGGGAAAAGCTTTAGTAAACTAGCCAAAGATGAATATATTCAAACAAAAATTTAGAAATTAGGGTAGCCATAAATTATTGTCAAATATTTCCCTTAAATAGTTCAAGAAACTTTAAAGATGGTTTCTTTTGCTCAATTAGGGGGATAATTTTTGTACAGGTGCCATGGAGTTTCGCCATCACTACTGAAATTAAACAAGAGCCCAAAAATATGAAATATTCATGGCTAATGGAGAAATTGTTAAAACATTAATAAAAATATATATAAAATTAATCCGCGAGGAGTCCCAATGAACAATTTTTTTGTGAATTTGAAGTTTAATTGACCAATAGCTTAACCAATGTCGTTCTTAAGTGACTGTTTTATTCGCAAAGCATAAAAATTTAATTAACAAAATCCAATGGCGCCAAATCGGTTATTGAGTTAATTATTGAATGGCTTATGTGGCACGTAACTCCATATTGCTGGAACCATAGCTGGACCAAGTCCAAGTCCTCAATTTCTAGTCAAGCTAGCTTTCCATCGACATAATTTTTTCCATTGTCGTCTTGAAAGAAAGATGGGCCATTAATGCACCTCTCGAAAAAAAAGAAATCAACCAAATAAGCACAGGTTCAGTATGCATTGGCATTCGTTTGGAAAGAATTTCTTTTCATAATTCGACCTGGTTCGGCAACATCTCTTCCACTTTGGAAGTAACTTTGCAATATTTCCAAGAAACATTGATCCATTTGGCACGGCGAAAATAATATTGGGTATTTTGTTAAGTTTTTAGTCGAAGAAAAACCGTCCGTATTAATTCAAAAAAAGTCAACAGACCACCCCTTATATCTATTTTTTTGGTTTTAAATTAAATGTGTTTTGCACTTTCGGATGATGTTGTATTGGTGAAAAGGTTCAATGCAACGTTGTACGCTGTACAGAAATACGCATTTAGCCTGATTGACTTAAGTAGCTCCGAATCTGTTCAAGAGGAAACTTCATCCATATTTGAATTAATGAAGTGTGAAGAAAACTTAACTGGAGAGAGAGGAGTGAATTGAAAATTAAATAAACGAAGGATGGATAACATTCTCTGGAAGGGACGTAATTGATGTAAATGGTGCGGTGAAAAAGTTGAATGAAAAAAATATTGTTTCATAGAAACAGTTTTCAGCCTCTGATGCTGGACGCTCCGAAGCTTAGCAACAGAACAAAAAAATAATATTGCAACAGTCAGAAAGAAAAAGGGCGCTTACAATCAATAATTTCTAATAAAGAAACCTTAAAACAAAAGAGAAATAAAAATATAAAAATAAATAAAAAAAATCGGAAAAAAGAGTTATAAATTTAATTCTGCTGTTTCTCTATTCTACTATTTTTTTAAGTTATCCTTGAGGATGCCTTGAATAGTTTATTGTATACAAAGAAAAAATCAATTAAAAGTTGAAGGTTACCTGATTAAATGAAGAATAATTGGTACATACCTGAAAATAAGGAAAAGAAAAATTGTTTAGAAAATTAAATATATTTTGATGATTGCTAGTTATAATAACTTTTGAAAGAAAACAAGGCAGAATTTTATACTTGAGCTGGTTAGGTTCAAATCTTTCTTTTTTATTAAAACTTTTTATGTTCCAGCATGAAGTTTATATTTTACCAGGAATTACGTATAATTTCGGTGTTTGTTTTGATTTGGTTTGAATTCGGATTTGTTTATGCCTTCTTTCAGACTTCCTAAGCCGAACACTGAATTAAACCCCGGAGTCCGCCAAATAAGTGTTTGGTTTAGGGACTGACTTTAAACACGGGAGAATTTTTCATGCAACGGCTTGCCTGAGCTCTATGACGAGAAGGAGATCTGCTGGCTTAAAATACCCCCTTGATCTTAAGAGATAACTCAACTTCCTTGACGATGATTTAACAATATTTAGAAGAGAGTCATGCCATTTGAATATAAGTGGAGGCAAGAAGTTGCTTTAAACTTAAATAAAGAGAGATGCCGTTGTCCTACTTGAGGTATCTTCTACGCACAGGCACTGTAAACGTCGATTAAGTTAACTTCATGATCCTGAAATACTGTCCAATGATCATGTGCCTGTTATAGGTGTTAAAATTCCAAACAGGCTTTTTAAAATCATAATCAATCCAATGGATTGAAGAAGATTCTGTCAATACGAAGAGCACATTATAATTATTGCTATATTTTTTTTAAATAACATTAGTCGTCGTTTTCAGTTTATATCATTCGAAATTGATCCGGAAACTATGAGTATTGCTTAGCAACTAAAACACATATGATAAGAAAACGAATGAAAGATTTCAACCCATCCAAGATACAGACACGAGCTCTATAGACAAACTGCCCATTGTATGCACCAATAACCGTAAAAGGACACGCATAAATATCCTTAAACGTATCTGAGGAAAAGGCTCTTTCTGTCTCTAATACAACTGAAATACTATACCATTGTTCAATAACTTTCTAGCAAGCTCAAATTTACAATAAAGAGACTCCATTTGAGTGTTTGCAAAGCTCGACATTTCCTTTGTTTGCCATTCAGATGGTAATTTAGAATCCACTATGTCATTAGGAATCCAATGAATGACAAAACGAGCACCACATTCAGCTCCAGGCCAACTACACTATCGTACCAACCCAACTCGTATCTTATCGACATATTCAAAGCAGTCACCCCCAAGCATTTCGCTTTTGTTACAAATTGCACGCTCGTCATCATCGTCATCATTACGTTAACATTCATCTGTTTAAGTAACAAAACAGTAGTGTTATAGGATTTTCCCATGTGCCTCTTCGTCGTCTACAATTCGAAATTACCATAATGATGGGATGTTTTCCATTTTCCACGACAACTACTCGCATTTGCTTGGATAATTAGAAAACTGTCTCTCACTGTGATCCATGCAATTCACATTCTCCATTCCTAATGAATTTCCACATTTTGAGCACCCATTAAGATGCCTCAGCCCCCAAGCCCCAAAGCTACGTCTACGTACAAGGAAGAGCTCAGAGCCGCTGAGAAATAACCAAAGGGGGAGAAGATTAAGTTAAAGTACAAACACAGATACATTAAATGTTATTTTATCTTTTTCAGTGCAGTGATTCTATAATCTATCCGTATTCCATGGACTTGCCTATTATAACCCTCGACGGTACCATGTTACACTTATCCAACTCTCCTAGACGGAGTCACTCAAATCGCATTAGCCGCACACACAAATGTCATAGATACACTTACACACAGTTCTTTTCTGCCACAATTTTCTTTTAACTCCCCCACCATACCGCATCGCATCGCATATTTCCATTTCCATTGGCAGCAGCAGATTAGGGTCAATCTTGGGTTTTCCTTGGATGAGGGGCGAATTGAAAGCGGAACAACACGATGTGCAGGCAGTAACACACTTAAAATAGCATCACGCATTAGGAGGAGGCTGCTAAAGTGCTATGCTGAGTGCTGAAGCTGGGATGCCTCCTTCGCATGCAGAGGATTATATACGAGGAGTTTTCCATTTACCTTGGTGCCCTATTTCTCATCGCAGATACGCAGTATCGGTATCTTTGGAAATCTCGTTGGATGCTGGAGGGAAATTGATTTTTATTTTCCGCGCCAAGTGATTCTGCACGTATGTGCGATATCGTTTCGATTGAATCAAATCAATTGTAAGTAGTTTTACGAGGGTGGGTGGGGGTGGTGGTGTCGCCTGTATCGATAAAAGTAATTATCATAATCGACAGATGCCATTAAGAGCAGTCAGTCAGTCAGTGAGGGGCGAAAAGAATAGGCGGGCATGTTCGAAAGTGTATTCATGTTCTCATTTGTGGTGAATTTCGTGGTCGTGTAGTGTTTTCTATTAATGGATCTCCTTGGTAAATTTATTGGCGAGGGGGGTTATTTTGTTGGGTGCGATCAGATGGAAAATGTTTACTTTCATGGCAGCACATGTGACAGATATACACTCACATAAGCGCTTAGCGAATATGCCCTTAAGGAGCTATCAATTTCGAATTCGATAGACTATAGTCCAATTAACAGGGAAGGAAGAGGCTTTTGTGTTTGCTGGATATTTGCAGCATTTTGAAAACAACGAATTGTTTTCGAATTATTATCGTTATGCCAAAAGCTTAAAGAATGACGTAAATAGTAGAAGCAATCAACAATTTGTGCAACTACATATGTCCTTCTTGAAGAAGATAAATCGTCAGGACTTGAACAAAAAAACATGCTTTGAGGATTTGGAAATTTTTTTTTTCGTAATTCGCAAGCTTTCAAGGGGTTTCGACTACCCTTATTATAGATCTGAAAATAGTGAGTATGAGGTTAAGGAGAGCTTGTTTATATAGGGGTTTCAAACTCAGAAGTGTTTAGTCTGATTTTGTCCCTTAGATGGCGGTCGAATAGAAACTAAGGATTAAGCTCTCAATTTTTTCGCATTCAATCAGTTCGCAGAATTTTATTCGCCTTTCATGATTAAAGTGACTTATTTAATTTTGTTATTTGTGGAAGTTTAACGTGTTCATTCTACTAATGTTATGACTTTACAACAGCATTGACCCTGCCTGAGATGGAACATGAGAACATGGAACTCCAAAACGACGAACCTGGAGTGTTAACATTATGACGCGGTGCCCACTTAGTCAAAACACTGGCCTATTGATGGTGCCGTTTAATTAAGTAGTGCTTGAACCTGGATTCGAAAACAAGAATAAAGTTAGAGGCTTCCGCTGGGAGTCAAAAAATCTCTCAGTATATTGATAAAGTGGGAAGTTGATTAACAACTTCTTTTCATAAGACTTAAGATTTTTTTAAGGAACGTGGTGAATGTGTTTTATATTAGGAAAGGCTATATTTAAAGAATCAATGGTATTCTTCAAATATAGCCTTTCCGTAAGCAGGAATAAAAGAAGAAACGTTTTTCTTGCAAATTAAATAACAAAATGAGAATATGGATTGGAAAAGCCAAGTACCCTTTGGTCCATGTGAAATTCATTCAAAAAATAAAATTATGACAATAAAATATGAAATTATAGTAAATTGAAGAATGACAAGTTTTTAAATTTAAAAAAAAAAAAAAAAAAAAAAAAAAAAAAAAAAAAAAAAAAAAAAAAAAAACAGAGCTTTTAAAATTTTATAGAGAAAAGATGCCAAAAAAACAGATACTGCAATTTTTGGGCTTGATGAATCCAAAATTAGATATCATTATTATCATTATTTCAAAAATTAAATTAAAACAAATTTACGGCGGCATTGATGGAGCCAGCTGACAATTTGTGAGTTAGTTAAGGATTCTGTAACTTCCATAAGGCACACTTAGGTCAGAGGTTTGTAATACGACCAGAGAATTGCCCAAGTTGTTATGAGTTGCCATTGAGACAGTTGGATGAAGAAATTGAAATTCACTGAATACCATTTTAAATAAATATGAAGGAATTAAGTAAGTCGGTTGTAGAAATCAAGATTCATTAACAAATCTTGAATACTCTTGTTGTTTAATTTTTTTTTTTTTTTTTGCTGCATTAACTTTGAAAAACTTGAGCAATTTATGGTGGATAGATTCACCGCCGAACAAAAAACCAAAGTGGTTCAATTTTATTTTGAAAATCGACATTCAATTATTCGGATACCAAGATTATATAGAAATTTCTTTCATGTTCGAAATGCGCGCAGTGCTCTAACAATTTACCGATTGATCTTGAACCAGCGCTTTCAGCAACACGGGGCTGTCTGTGATTTTCCAAGTGCTTGACGACCTCGTACAAGTATTGAGGAGAACCCCGAAACTTTCACTTCTAGGCGGTCTTTGCAAATAATGTTGAGGCATTTACACCATTTTCCATAAACGATTCAATTGGTTCATGAGTTGAAAATAAATGATCCAAATATACGCATTCAGTATGCTCGGCGTTTTCAAGGCTTTCAAAACTTTTGAAAAGTTAATAAATTTTAATAAATATAATAAATAAATGTTTAAACGTGAATGAAAGGATCATAATTATGAATTGAGAAAAAGTTTACTGAGTTTTTTGAGGTGTATAATAATTCAGAGGTAATTGATTCGAACTACATAGCCCATGCCGTCTTTTCGAACCGGAAACAATTCGTATTGGCCGAATTGTCTGCTGCAAAAATGCAGCAGGGATATGTCTTCATAGTTGTGGTAAGGCGTATGAAAGTCGCCTAACAACAAGTTGTTGTTAGTAGATGGAACGGATAGACCAGATATACCAGCCGTCGGACATGCTTTTGTTCTCCCAAAACCTGAACTGGTGCTTGCTAAGTCAAAATTGCAAGAAAAAAACTGTGTGTCTTCCCCCTTTAAGAAAGGAAACTTCTTATGAAACCTAGTTAATGGTGCATTAAGCTCATGCAACCCAGAAAGTCACTGATTTATAACTTTGGAGGCAATTCATGAACCTGTTCGACTTGAGTTTGCTTTCGATTTTCGTTGTTCAAGTAAGGTATTTGGATTAAGTCAGTTGAACTTAGTTAATGGGAGAAAAATTAAAGAACAAATTGCCCGGTAAGTTTTTCAAAATTCTTCTATGCTATACTTAACAGTGTTTTGAGAAGCTTTTCAGTTTAAAAAATTGAGTCTTTAAAAAAAAAAACAACTTAATTGCGAGAATTTAAAGTACAGGGTTCATTCAGTTAATGATCGAAACTTATTTCTTAAAGTATGCTAAAAGCATCGCAAAAAATATATCTCTGCAGAAAAATTTGGATTCTTCTGATTGAAATAAAACGCGTTCTGAATTTTTGTTGCTTGACTACGTTACTTTGTCACTATTATGGTTATCTTTATTACTATTTACTTAACTTGCTAGCCATAACTTTCTCTTGATTAATTTAGTTAAACACAAGTTAAAACCACTCTACCTCCACCCCATGCATAGCATGATGTAGACCATGTCAGAACTAGACACTTCCCCCACACAACGCGCTAAACAACTCTCGTAAATCTCTTTTCTCTTCGTGTTTAAATACACAAATAAAACGAAAAAAGGAAAAAATATACGTAGAACTATAAAACAACAACCAAAGTTTCCGTTCTGGATTTCCTCGTGAAATGCAACAGCCACAGCTCCGCCTTGTTTCCACAACGCTGCGCAACATCATATTGCGTAGTAGTACCAGCTCATCCGAGCCAAAATAAACCTAAATATATTAGCACTAATTAAAACTAAAGAATAACGGAACCGCACACATAAATACTGCTGCGGTACACGCCGTCATACGCAATAATTACGTACGTATGCTCGTTTATACCACCCGTGCGCCCCACATGGCATGATACAACGAGTTTCACTTTTTTTTCGAATCTTAAAGATAAATTAACTCAACTTTAAGCTGTTCAACACACACACTGGGCTCGATGGGTCTTTTAAGTACAAAGGGCTTGATAAATGTCGAACTTTAAAAATGTCAAAATGTCACTAAAATTCTGGGGAAATCCGTTTCACTGAAAAACATAATTTGAATAAATTCGTATGACCTCTGGTGACTATCAAAGTCAACAAATTGAATTCGACTTTGTCAAAAAGAAACAATTTTTTTCGAAGCGAATCGCAGTACGTGGAACATGCAAAAACCACTCGACTGTGGAGCCAGTGCCACGATCTACCATGCCTTGAGATTTTGTAGCACGACAATTCAATTTAAGGGCACTGCACTCAATGGCCCTCTGCTAGTAGGGTATGCATATTTTTTTTTTTTTTTGGTTCGATCTCGTCCATCGACAATTTGGCACGAGCGAGTCGTATGTCCGGTCGAACCCACTAAAAAAAAAGGACACACGTAGATTTCGGGTCAGGCTAATAAATTACCACTGCAGGGTGCATGCTCGCGTGTGCAGTTTGTGCAGGGATGCATTAAATGAGTGTGTCTCGTTTAGGGTTTGTAGGTTTTCGATTTAATTTTTTTTGGAAAACGGTGGTGAAGTCATATCTAGTTGCGGTTTAATATCCGCAGGAGCCTGGTGGGCTATGGTCAACATCTGCTACGCAACTAATTGCTATTATTATGGTGGACAGATGTGAATGTGAGTGGCCTGGTGATGTGTGTTTTGTAGTTCTGCGGTTTCAAGTGCATAATTTGTAGTTTTTTGGTCCAATTGAATTATAATGGCGAATTACCAAAATTATCGAATAAATTGATAAATTTAAATCCTGGATATATAAGGGTCCATTAAATGTGACCAAATTTTGTTTATTTGACTTAAATAAAATCTTGTTTGTGAACGGATTATCAAAATAAGAGATCTAGATTTTCCCGAATCAAACAACATTACGCGTCTCAATGTTTAGACTAAGAAAAATAAAAGCAAGAACGCAAAATAGGAAGACACTTATAATCATCCTGCGAGAAGGAGGAATTCTCGGGTCAGAAGTCGAAAACTTTTGTCCGCAAGTTGGCAACCAGGTTTTTTTGAGAACGCTTGAAACTTTTGAGACTTGCAAAGTTCTATTTAAGAACAGAACAGAGCTATAATTCAATCCGTATTGCCCTTTTCCAAAAGATTTTTTACAATGAATTGACGGCAACCTTTCGACGTCTCTCACGATACTGAACCAAGGTTAGAGTACAACACTCCCAGCGCATATGTTGCAGAGGGAAAAACATACGTTTGGGCTGACTCTTTAAATGTTCAACCAGATCATCCCAAAGAAATGGCAGTTTTTTTTACAAAGAACTTTCTGAAATAGAAACAAAGACCATAAAGCTCGTCATAGAGGACGAAGATGCCCTCAATTCAAAATATTTATGTATGACTTTACCCTGCCTAAAAAGGTCTTCTGTGATTCCCATAATACATGGATTCATTCAGCTAAGTTTACAAGTTTGGAATATTTAAAAAAAAAAAAAACAACAAATCCTTAAGTGGAGCTTTTGCAAGTCCCCTGAATTCTCCACGCGTTCTATACCCCGTGAAACATAGACGCTGCAACTGCAGAATCACGGAAGGATTTTGAGAGTTCTCAGGCTCCTCTTCTAGGCGATACCTAGTCTTATAGTCTTTGGGACAGTGTAGCAATGTTTCTTTAGGACACCCATCAAAATGCATAACTCATTTCAACCTTAAATCAGAATTGTTACGTTGATTACTGGACACATCAGCGAGAAATAAGACAGTTTTCCACGCTCTATTTGTGGGTTGTCGTATTATTTAGCTTTTGCTCTTTTGTTCTGCGGACTTTTATGTCCTGCGCGCTGATCAGGATCCAACTTAATCCAAGACCATATCAACAGATATGATTTCATTTGATAATTTTTTCGGACCAAGTTAAGGTTTGTAAAGTATTCGAGTACCAGTCACCAAACATTGTGTTTCCAACCATAATACAGTTTTTCATACTTCACCTAAACCTTCTACTCGCTGTGGGCCAATGCATTATAAGGGTTGTCATAATTCCTTAAGAGCGAATAACAGAACACGAGCCTCGTGAAAAACGGTCATCTACGTCCTCACATCTGAAGAAGTTTGAAAAAATTCGAAGGTCCTGTGTAAGCTGGTCCTACATTTAGCTGATGCTTAAATCAGAGCACAAGAACAAGGTTTCAGCGAGTTGTGTACGCACAATGTCAACCATGGCACAAAAGAAGGAGTTGACATTTCAAGAAAAAATATTGAGAGCTACCAAGCTGTCGTTGGTAATTAGATCACTTTGATAGTCCAGACACAAACTCAATTGAAAGTCAAGCGGCTAGACTAGGCGAAAGAGCATTGACATTTTTGGACATGAAACGAGAGTTAACTGTCCATGGTCTAAAGAAAGTACACAACCTTGCCAATGCTGTTCCAATAGTCATGCCAGGCGTTGATCATGAGGACATTTTTCTTCCCGTTTTTGAAACAGGATCCATAAAGCTAAAATTATGAATGATGAGAAATACAGACCAATATTTAATAAATACGACTTTCCATCGAACTCGTTATTAATAGGCTCTTGATACACAACAAGGAACACTGTAAATACAAATTGTGACGAACTTGAACATTTTTTTTTTAAAAAACAATTTAATATCGAACCACGAACTTTAGAAGAATTGTCAAGTTCCAATAATATTCGAAACTGTCCAAAAGTGGATCAATTGAAGGCCAAGGTAATGCAAGCACGATATGGATAAACGAAAGAGAGGGTTCCAGCCTTCAATTTACCCAAATCTATTTATTTAGAAAATGCACTTAATGTGGGTATTTAGCTAGATAGAAAAAGATTGGTGAATCAGTCTTTTAAAATTTATTTCTTCTGTAGGTATGTGTATTCCAATGACTTCCTCCTACTAAATATCTGGACCGATTTTGCTGCAATTTTTTATGTGTGCATTGTTTAATAAATAATTTTCCAAAAAAATTTCCGAGTGTAAATGTGTAAATCGGCTCATCCAAATAATTATGTTAAATAATATTGTATTATAGTTTATCGAAATCGTTGTCAAGCAAGTCAACGTTCCGACATTTTACTTTTCCTCACCGAATGAACTTTCCGATAACTTATGAACCGCAGTGTTAGCAGAAACACTTGTGTCCCGACTAAGCCCTGTAATTGCAGACTACTTGAAAATAAATTGATTTTAAAAAAATCAAACTTGCATTTTTACCAAAAAAAATTCAATCAAAAATATCTCATCACAATTCTGGAACGTTCAACATAATTCTCGGTCAGAGAACTTTTCGTTGTGTCCTGCTGACTTGAATCGACAATTCTGTTGTCCTTTTTTCATTTTCCTTATAATTTCTTTTGCTGCATTTTCTTTATACGATGCGAAAACGACGACTGGCATATGGTTATGATTTCAAATTGTATTTTTTGTATTTCGCAAAAGATTGTCAAACGAACTCAAGACGACTTCATTGTAATATACTCAGCAGAAGGGTGTGGTTCCACAAAAAGAACAACACTCAAACTGATAAGTTAAAAGAATTAGAATTGTGTTTGCACAAATCAAAATCTAGAGTACATAAAACATAAGCAAATACCTTTGACAAATTTACGGACTGTTCTGACTTAAAGCGAATCAAATTCGCTGCCTTATCGGCTGGGGAGATATGGTGACTGGGTATGAGTCAGCCTTTTGTAAATAAAACCTTGGTTGGGTGTTGTTAGACAAAACAATGTGTCATAGTCTTATGGCCCTGCACACATGTACTCTTGTAGGTTCGGCAACACTGTTTGCAGATGAAGGGGGAGGCTTAATTTAGTGTTGGTCATGCAGAGTATGTTTTTTTCTTTTAGTTGTCAGTTAACAGTTTGCAAAAAGGAAAAGGGTGCGAATCATAGAGGATATTAACAAGGGTGGTGTTGACTCGAAAATAGCTACGATAAATTATTGTGTCCTTTGCGAGGTGTCAGCCTGATGGATGCATGTGGGTTAGTCATTCAACTTAATGTGTCTGGGTGGAATTGGGTTGAACGTGACATTAAATGCAACAGTTTTAAGTGAGGGATGTGCCGAATGAATGGGAATCTTTATTATTAGAGGAAAGCGTTTAGTTAATAGTGCAAAATTTAAGCGTTTTTTTTGCATTGTCACTTAATAGCCGGAGAACATTTATTTTCTCGTATGTGAAACTTAATATCGTCATTTATTGCAGCAATTTTTGTCTGTTTCCTTTAGTTTTTAACGACAAACACTTTTTTACAACCAATATTGCACAAATCGGGCTCTTAATTATGTGAAATCTAGAGAGAAAAGCGTTGGTTCAATGGCAGCAGTTTCACGGGGGATATAACCCTTCGGGATCTAAGGATTGATGATAAAAACGTTTGTCTTAAGTTCCCCCATCAAAGAAAATCGAAGGGTTAAGATCCGATATCCGAGGTGTCCGTTCTTACTTATTTTTTCTTTTCAATTTTTTCACTCTCAAGGGATTGTAGAGAGATGAGAAGACTTTAAAGATTGTATGCTGGTTTGAAAATCATTCTCAGATGTTAATGACTCAATTTTTATTTATAAAGTTGACATAGGAATGAGGATAGAAATTTGCCAACAACTTGCTTGCATCCATTTTTAATTCGCAGTATTTTATTTGCCATTGTTGCATAAACCAGCAAGTGTTGTTTTTCGTTTTTTTTTTAATTGGCTCTAGCTGTGTGTCGAGTAGCCCCTTCTGGCTGAGATTGTATTCTGTTGTGGGATCCTAGAAACAACGGCAGTTTCGGTAACAAAAATTCGTGAATCATTCAGTAATACAAATGAGAAGCGAAATCTCTGGTGGAAATTGCATACAACATTTTTGCGTTATACGAAAACATTTCAACTTCAAATGAAAAACAGCACACCTGAATGACAAGTGGGACCAAGTCGGACTATAAGGCTAAAAGTACAGCGCGGCAAACTCCTTAGGCAAAAAAATAACGATTTTCAATTAGGTGCACTGAGGGCATTATCCTGTTGCACGACACGGAAAATATGTCCATTGGTATATCAGTTCCACGATAACGCGTTCAAATTCCGGTCATCTTCTTATATTTCCTCCTTGGAAAAAACTGACATTCTTATCACGCGCCAACTCTTAACTTGGATCGATCTCTTTTCACACAAACAATGCCCCGATTTTATGTCTGGTCTTTCAACGTACAAACTTCGGTTCCCATAAATCAAAGCCATAGCCTCAAAGTCACCCATTTCAACCAATATTTTTTGATCTTAACAAGGAGCATTCAAATTTCAACGACGTCATCAAGAAGAGATTAACACCAGCGACAATATGATCTTCTCTTGATGTTAGAACCTGCTAGAAGATTAAAAATCGCAATGCGTAAGCTAAAATTAGAATTCAACTTAACTTAACTTAACTTGTTTGTGTTTTTATTAATCCGCCCAAACTTCAAAGTGTTTCCACTTGAAGAGTAAATGCGGACTCAATTTCGCAATTACTTTAAGGCATTTTTTTTATATGACACTCTGATTTTGCCCACGATCAGCTTAGATCGCCATCAAAGGCATTGTAAAGAACGATCTTCCATTATCACGCAATTGGACTTTAACGTTTCGAACCATTCTGTACACAAATGGAAAAAAAATAAATCGTTTAAGACTGTACAGATCGCGGTTGAGGTGAAGATCAGTTGTCAACTTCGATTACGTTCTCTTTCACTTTGTCGCAAACTTCTGACCATGAACTCAACTTGCAAAGATAAATGGAATGGAATTTCTCACACGACACAACTGTGTCGATGCCAGTAGTTTTGTTTATGAAATAAGCCTGACACTTAGACTGACAAGGAGTGAAGTGACACTGCGCTAAGCAAATAGATACAGTCAATCGCTAGTCTTCAAGAGAGTGGTAGAAAAATCACAACCAACGACCCTCAACTTGCTCTCTGCACAGCATTCTGATGAGCTAAATGTAAATTTCTTTGTTGTTGTTTTCATTTTGTATCTCTTCTCTTGTTTTCGACGGTCCACGATACTTGCAACCCGCCAACGTGACAACATGGTCGATTTATTATGCTGACCCAAATCGCATTTGTAATTATGAACTGCAACAGTCACAGCGCCAAGTCATTACATTCTGTATCTTTTCGGTGATTGCTTTTTTGGTGAATCGTTGTCCCCAAGTGGTTCACATCTGGCTTGTGTGGGCCAAGAAGAAAATTGCAATATTTCTTCATGCTGTAACATTAACGGGTAACATTTGTATATCTTTTATACGAAGGCGTTGGGTGATGAACTTGGTCGATGGGCCGGCTTGCTATTTCTGTTTACAAAGCTATTGACCTTTATCCGTAATCTACCCAGCGACGTAAGAGGATAAAAATATGACGAATATGGTTATCGATGGTTAGATGGAGACGATGAGCATGTGTGCTCTTGTAAGTGATATAAAATCGATGAGCTGTAACCTTTTTAGAGATTGTTTTTTGTGTGCAGATACTTGTATCTACTCGTGACCCATTTGCAATTTATGCGAGCAGAAAATTGCATGTATTCTGAGATGCTCTTTCGAAAGCGCAGCTTAGTTATGTGCATAAAAATGAAGAGCAGAAAAGGGTTTTAATGGCAATAGTGCGGATAAAGAAAGATTACTGAAGAAAATTATAGTTCACATTTTGTTGATGACATTGACAAATATCGCCGCATTTTTTTCTTTTTGGAATGAGCTTAGTAAACGAGTTATTTAAACGTAATCTACGACGACTGTTCAATAAAACGTTTCAAAGGCTTCTAAAAT
This sequence comes from Orthonevra nobilis, assembly GCA_963555765.1. NCBI lineage: Eukaryota > Metazoa > Arthropoda > Insecta > Diptera > Syrphidae > Orthonevra > Orthonevra nobilis. Next base: position 15,506,074 of record OY743227.1, on the reverse strand, counting down.
TGACTAGCTACAAACAATTCTGGGGTCCGTACGATGTACTACACATTTTTCAAATTTGAAAAAAAAAAATTTGTGAACTAACTAACCACAAATTTATGGATTTGGGATATTTCGCTTAACTTGTCAAAAAAGTCATTGCTTCGGGCCAAATTGGGAAGTTATCGAAACTATATGGAACTAGAGTATCAAAATATATGGCACAAACAGCCGTAGCTTTAAACTTGCGTCGGCTTAGGAGCTTTAAAGGACCGCAGTCACAAGTAATTGATGTTTATTTCTTGTTACCTTCATGCTTTCCTGAGTAAAAGAATCTTGGCGGACATGTAGATAAACATACAAACAGACAGATAGACAACGAAGTGATCATATAAAGTTCTTAGAATTAAAACTTAAGGAAAATCTATCGAATAAATGAAGCAATTTGACTTTGGAAGCAGAATATCTTTTTATAAATATTCCAAAATAAGTTGATTTCAACAGTTAATTGAAAAAAGAATTACTGCCCCAGTTTCGTGATAAAAAAGTTGTTGTTGCCTCCAAATTATACATACTGACGTTTAAATTTTCAATTTGACACCGGAAGATACTTCAAGTTTTGGTGATTACATAAATTTTAAATGTCCAGCTCTGGAAGGTAGCAAGGGTTATTATTCATAATAGATTCGTTTAATGGATGTGTTTTTTTTTAATTTTCAGAATTCGTCATATAAAATGTACATCGATATATTTATGGAGATTTGGTGGTTTCTGAGTTTGAGTTTTTACCTCGGCTAGGTCTCCTAGGATAGTTTGTCTGACCACAATCTACTTTCTCTTTAACTTAGCTCATGGTCAAATGTTATGTTTAATTATCTCCACTAAGTAGATCTTAAAAATGCTTCTGTTATTTCTCTGAACTATTCAACTGTTGCATACGGACTATTTGCAATTTAATTAGCAACGCCAAGCAGCAATGATGTCAAGGAGTTAAATAAAAATAAATTTCTCTTATACGAGATTTTCGCTGAGGAAGTCTAATGGAAGCTTAGGCTTTAAAATGAATCGAAATCTTCTTTTTTAATGAAGAATAAATAATAGACTGATAAGAGATTTCTGATTAAACTTATTCGGCCAACCTTACATAGAATAATTTAAGTATGGATGTATTGACTCGCTACCGCAGCACAAAATTCAACTAGCCCAAACTTAAGAGTGATTCCTTAACCATTTTCTGCTTACGCTTAAATGTCAATCTTACAAATATAATTATTTTTGCTAATCAATTTCAGGACAACTACCCTACCACCAGAAATAACAGGGACCTCAAATTCGTATGACATCTACATAAAATCAAAATTTATTAACATCCTCGAAGGCTTCGTAACATTCAACCGCACCATTCTTTGTGCAAGGCTTATAAAAGAGCTGTAGTGGGTGAATGGCATTCCTGTTTTCTACCAGTAAACCAGGGTGCTCCACTTGTTCGGTGATGAAGCCCAATCAAACTAAGCTTGCACCGAAATTGGTGTAAGGAAGTCGCAAAAACATTGGTAAACCAAAAAAAAAATTTAAGGCTTTCTTGATTTACAGGAAAATTTCAAAACAATTCCTTTTTTCACCGAACAAGTCCAGAAATTACTTCCGGCAAAGAACTCAGCCCTGATATTCAATCGGTCTTTATCTATCCATCTAAAGGCACTATTGGAAAGGCTTATATTGGTTTATTTGCGTTCGTAGCCTCGCAAAATTCCATCACTTCAACAAACTTTCATTTGCAGAACCTCTTCTGCTCTTGACTGTTTTAAGATCCATTGTTGTCCAGATAACAATTCTCGCATAAAACAACATAGCCCGACCTGTAGTCAATAAAAAAATAAAACAATCTTACTCAAAACGAATGAGCATTTGCACATTCGACAATCTGAATAAACGTAGAACTATTTATGCGCGAACGTCAGTTTTTTTGTTTTCTGATAAAAAAAAATCAAAACGATACCAAAGAGGACCTTGCATCTGACAGCACACATTAATTATTGTTGTTTTAGGTCTTTGCGTTTAAACGATCTTCAGCCTTGAATTAACTTTAAATAAGTAAAAGATTTCCCATTACCTCAGTTTTTAAGCACTTTCAAAGCCAAACATATCAATAGTCATTCATATGGCACACATAAGATGTGCGTTCGTGCCGCTTGCTTGCGAGCTCGCTCTAGAAAACCAGTCTTATTACAGCGCTTCAGCATACGAACTTTCAATTAGCACGTGAATCATTTTCTTGATTATCTTCTAGCATGCAATGGCGTTCGCCAAAAATAGTACCCAAACCTGACCATTAGGTTCGTCTTCTATCGCCCCCCGCGAGCTCTGCCACGCAATGAGCGAAATGGCTCATAAAATGATTTTATTATCTCCTCCGAAATAAACTCGTACATCGTGTGGATTGCTCACGTAATAACTTATTTTTGGAAGGGGATTTCTTTTGGCCATCCTCTAACAATCTAACAACCTGCCAACCTGTTGGCTCTTATCAATTTGTTAATTGATTTCGTAGTACGTTTGCTTCTTCTGTTGTCTGTAGATTGGTTAAGTAGGCGTTGAGGTAATTGGGCGCGCACTCTTGTCTAAGGAAATTTTAACTACCAGCATCAAAGCGACAGAGAGAGAGTGAAAGTTTGGGATATGATGCCTCTGGGGGACGAGGTATTAGTGGAGGTAGGCATAGCATAGGCATTAACAACATCAATTTAGCAGAATGGGGGTCATCCACCAAATGACCATCATCATCTCGAGTTATAATACTCTTTTGGGGTTAGATGTTCGGTGCTGGTGTGTTCTGTTTTTGGGTGGGTTACATGGGGATACAGCCTTACTAGTTATCTGTTGTTTTAGTGCCAAGATGGATGACAACGATAAGGCTAATTTGTTTCATATCACGGAAAAGTAATAAATCTATTTAAGTTTTTCGGAATGCCGTAATCAGTGGGCGGTCAACTGTTCTCGTAATAGAGACTAATGGCATAATGGAAGTTGGTTGGTTTTGATTAGATTACAGTTTGTCATTTGTTGTAAGGTTTCCAGATGGAACAAGAGATTTTATCTATATAAGGATGTCGCTGTGGTGATTAAAGTTTGTTTCAACATGAGTTGAAAAAAGTTGGCGTGTGGTCGATATGTCAGTTGAACAAAGACTTAAAAGCCTTAACATGACAAGCACTTTTCTAATGTTTTTACGCCTATGAGTTTCAATTGAAGTGCCACAGGGCGGTATAATGCTACCAGTTCTTTTTCTTTCTTTTCTACGAGTCGACTTGAGACTTAATTCAAAACATTGTGGTGAAATCGGATGTTTTTGAGGATGTACTTCATTTAGAAAGTGTTGCGAGTATCGCGATGAACAAATTGAGATCCTGCCCCACAATTTTCCCAAACCCTCCTTAAATTAACCAGAAATAAGTCGCTAATGGCAGTCGCTAAGTTTTCTTGCCTAGAAGATTGAATAATAGGAATTGAAGTCTGTCTGAAAAATCATCCTGATTTATTTGAAGCATAAACAAGATATTCGTTAACAAATACTCTGCATGTTATTCAAGAATCAACAAACTCACACAAAAAAAATACTTGCTTATCGTGGCTTAAGTTCAGAATGTAGTTAAGTAAGAAATAAAGCTCCATCTTGAACTGAAGTTGCGCAATGGTGGAATGACCCTTATCAAAACAGATGTGCAATGCGTTCGGTCGCTTTGAAAACAAAAAACCTTTTCCTGTGAAAATTGTTGACCTATTGTATAAATGAAGTATGCAGTGAAAGGCTTGAGGGAGAGCTCTACGGACTGTACAAGGATACGGAACCAGTCACAAGACTCCGAAGAAAATAATTATCAAGTCGCTGCGAAAGTAAAATCCGATAGACATTTACGCTGCGTTTCGAAGGGTTTTCGAGCCTCCAGGAACCATACAGAAAAAGAATGGTCTCACCTTTGCTGGCGCACATAAATGGAAAGAGTACGCTAACGTTGAAATCCACATTTAGAGACTTTGGTGGTTATTGAAGAACACGTTAAACAATTTGGTTTCGAGCTCAATTAAGCTTAAGAAGCTTCCTCCTACTGCAGGACGAAACGTAGGCTTAGGAGAAGCTGTTCATACCTCGGAATGACCACTATGTTGAGATTCAAAGAAGACTTTTTTACCATAGGAAGCTGCTACTTCTTCGGTTTGGAGAAATATATCGGTTCATATCTGCTAACCGGCGAAAAATGACTGTCCTGGAGGCGAACGAAAGACCGAATGCCTGTTTTATATAGCAAGAGATCGCGAATGCTTGAGCGTTTGGTCTAGACAACTTTAGGCAGCGCTTCTGGAGTCAAAGAAAATAGACGTTGCCATGCTTCAGGCAGAAACTCCAGAGACAAGATAACATTTTTTTGTTTTTTTTTTTAATATAAGAATAAAAAGAAACTCATCCCCTAGGGGAACACTGACAATATTTGCAATTCTCTTCCAGTTCACTATCTTGGTTGAAGAAATAAAATAATAATAAAAATAATCACAACTTATTGTGACACATCTGCCACCCGTGAGATTAAACAAAAAAAAAAACATTTCCATTAATTCAAAACATCGTTAGCATGTTTAGGCCCCATTTAAACCACACAACTGGGACTAATTTTGTTTCCGATTAGTATTTAAAAAAAAATCAGTTCGCCGGTTTCATCTACTCGTACATCATTGTCACACTTGACCCCCAAAGTCAGCCGGAAAATCGTCTGTAATAAAATTACAAAATCGCGTTATCTCCTCCCAAATAAATTTGGAATGTTAACAAGAACCTTTAAAAAAAAATCATAATCCAAAACGCTATAATGTAGGGTTTGGGTGATTAATGCGCTCATACTCGTCTATGTAAATTGAGATCCCAATGCATAGCTAAGCTGAATTCTTGCCCAACTCCAGACCAAGCCCGATGAATAAGCCCCTAGCATGCGAATAAAAATCACATTTCATATGGAAATTTATTAATAATTTCCTCGGGTGTGGAAGCGATCGTATTTCATCTCCAAACCTAATGAACAAAATCGCTTTGAAGATTCTCGAATAACCTTCGGGGAATTTGAGGGAATAGTTTTCGGTGAACTCAAATGAAACCATCATCATTGATTTTCAATTAATTTATTTATAGAAACGCACATATGAACATATGCGTTGCTGTTTTTTTGAAAAATCTCGTTTAAAAGTGCGTAAAATTAAACTGTGCAAATTTGACAGTCAAATTTCGTCAATCGATTACAATGTTTCATTCACCCTAAGCGTGACTCCACTCCGAGTGTCTTTGAATAGATTTATAAATATTTGTTGTGTGTTTTGTGTTAATTTTTATTAGACCTATTAGCAAGATGTAAAAAAGAAAACCTGCTTGAGTGGACTTATTATTTTTTATGTCACACCAGTCAAGTGCTACCTTCTTCTTCTGATAAAGAGAGACGGATTTAGATAAGTTATCGGGATTTGCATGACATATCGTATGACCAAATACCTTAATGCGATTAAGTCTGATATATTAGCTTAATGGGAACAGTTCAGAGTTGAAAACGTTGGTTTGACTCACAGTCATGGCCGCCAAAGAGACAGCCGGATTAAGTCAAAAATTATAGATAATGTCTTAAAAAAATAAAGAGGACTTGGGGATTAGCTTCATTTGTTTATTTGTGGTTTAAAGTTTTGTGGTAAAATTCTTATAACTATTTTTCTAGTTGCTCCAATTCTTTTGTTATCAGGTGATCATCTGAAAAATTCAACCAAAGGTCTCAGCCACCTTTACAAAAAAAAAATTAATCAAATCAAACAGCACTTAAAGAAATGAGTGTGCAAAACGTTCAAGGGATTATGAATACTCTTATCATGCTTATGGATAACTAAGGATGAAAATGACAGAAGACGAATCAGGCATAAGACATTCAAATTCTGCGTCAGTGAAACAATATCACAAGCTTTGATCGGTTAGGAAAAAAGAAACTTGCACTATCAAAACAAAGCTCAAGAATAAACTGGCACTTCTTACGAGGGGCGCATGATGTAGGAAACCAAGTAGGGAACACATGCTGCTTTTGAGTGAAGCAACTTATGTTAGTTTGAAAAAATGGATAAAAAAGAATTTCGTGTGTTAACAAAACATTGCTTTTTCGGGATTATTCAGACTCTGCACCAGGAAAATCAACCGTTGAAAAGTGGTTTCCTAAGTTTAAACGAGGCGGAATGAGCACCGAGGACGATGCACGCAGTGGACGCCCGAAAGGGGCTGTTTTAGACGAAAGCATCTAAAAAGTCTACAAAATAATTTTGAATAACCGTAATGTGAAGTTAATCGAGATAGGTGAGACCCAAAAGGACGTGTTGGAAATAAAGTGAATGAATATTTGGGTTTGCGAAAGCTCTGTTCAAAGTGGGTGCCGCGCGAGCTGACAATGAACCATCCATCATTTCACACCGGAGTCCAATCGACAATCAACCGAGTTTTGATGGACAGACTTCAAAGCGTGAAAAGGCGCAACGGTCGGTTGGCATGGTTATGGCATCAGTTTTTTGGGATACGCTTGGTAAAATTCTCATCGACTATTAAAAAAGGAAAAACCGCGAGCGACTATTACGTAGCGTTATTGGAGCGATTGAAGCGCGAAATCGTGGAAAAACGACTTCGAATTGCTTCCGCCATAGTGACTTTATCCTGTTCTCAGAACAATGCTTGCTTAAAAGATATTTAGCGCCGATGAAGAGGTAATCTGTGGAACTGAAGCCTTTTTTGAGGCCACAGACAAATCGTACTATAAAAATGGTATCGAAAACATGTATGACCGCTAAAATTGTTTTTTCGCGAAGCCAACAATATTGAATAAAAAAATCAAATTTTATTGAAAAAAAACGTTTCCTATATTAGACTACGAACTTTTCAGTTATGAAAAAATGGTCAAACATAGAAGATATTATCTTTTCTTTAACCAGACTGTTGTGCTTTGCTGATACGGGTCTGAAAAAGGCCGTCACGGTAATTTAAAAAAAGGCGAACAAGTTAAACTCGAAGTCAAAGAGGTCAACCATAATGGAATCAACCCTCATACTCTCATACCTCAAACAAAATATCAATTCCAAAAACGAGACTCTCGCCGAAGTCGTCTTTATAGAACAAAATTGACAAACCGCTGCTATTTCGGTGGAGAAGATTGGGGAATCTTCGAATCACAGTCATCAGATTTGAGATGACAGGAAATAGAGAATATTCGATTTAAGGATGAAGTGAACACGGTAATCAGAACCCCTGTTCTAACACATTGGTAACAATGTGTCCTTGATCGGAGAGTATGAAAAGTTTCTCCATTTCACACTGAAATTTATTATTCTTAGACTTTTAAACTCAAAAAGTTTACAAGCTCTTCGGCTCTTAAAAAAGAAACCGCAAACACTTCAACACATCCCAAATTTTGTTCTATAGTTATAAGACCGATTCAGACAAACGATGTCAACTTAATCCTCAGCACCAGATGGCGTGAACAGTGAACCAAAGCCTATCATGAGACCAAAAAAATCCTGTTCCTACTTGGCGGAGTTTTACAATTGGGAAATTTACAAACAAATAAACGGCTTTCTTAAAAACTTACAAGAAGCTTGACCATGGTAATCAGATAAAAACCATGTCCACTGGTTGGAAGAACACTACCCAATGTAGAGCAATGTAAATATAGCTTCGTTAGGCTGTGAAATTTATGGAATGTGACCATTGAATGTGGAAAGAAAAAACCTGAAAAGCTTCTTAAATTAGAAAATTGCCGGCGTCCATTCTTGTCCGAAGTCACTCTTTGATAAATTTTTAAATATATTTTTTTTATAATTTAACGCTGGATCAGTCACAAGTTGAGTTACCAAGCTATCCCGAAACGTAAAGTAATCAAAAAACTTAAATGCAACAGATGGTATATCGCGCTCAGTTTTTTAAGTCAATCAGATCACTAAAAATTAAAGACTTTTGTGCCACGCTACGTGCAGCTTTTTAAACTATGCCTGTTTGGGACTTATAAAAAAATGGCGGTTTTGTTTGGTTTTTGCGCTAACTTATGTAATAAGCCTTTGCTGCACGTAATAAAGACAATCAAGAGACATTAACTCAAACATCTTCGGTTGATTCGAATGAGTTTGGAGAAGCTTTTTGATAGCTCTCATACTTTCATGGCTTAAAAGACTCTCAAGGTTCTTTCGGTTCAAAATGACTTTGTAATTCTCTCGCAGGAGACATGTTCCAGGAGATAGCTTAAAAATCACCTGCTTATACCAAAAGGTAAGATCATGCGTTAAAATTCTGTAAAAACCAACGCCTCATTGACAAAATAAAAACTTCGACAAACAAATGAATGCAATATAAGAAGTAATTTAAGCAATTTAAGAAAATAAAATCAGTCTGGGATCTTAAGACCTGCCAACATCTTAAACAAAAAATTGAGATGAGAAGTAACTATGCTATTTCGAACGAAGCTACGTGCTCTTCAGACTTTCTGTTTTAAAATTTGATAGCAATCCTTTTTTTGAAAATGAACTAAAAAGACATACTTAGGTTCTGATATCGGTCCAGCTGGCCATATGCTTAGCTGTGAGTGCTTTAGATGCGCCCATAAATCTATTCAAAGCTTTGTATCACTATGAGTGTGTGATGTTACATGTGGTTTACCGCAAAAAAAATATATTTAAAACATTTCGTCTTGAGTTTCAGAGAAAGTCGTGTCTTTTTTGTTATAATAGCGCGCACTTGCTAAACAATTGTTAAAAATAAATCGAAAGCGATTAGCATACTAATTCATTATTCAAATTCATGTTGTTGTGCCCAGTTTTACAAGATTGCGTTACCGTTTTGTTCCATAAATCCCACATCGAAAGTTTGTGGAGGCGTAAACAAAGCTCAAGAATATTCATTAAAACAGATCGAATAACATTTAGCTTCGTAAACAGAATCAAATAAAACATGTGTTACTATTTTACAACTAAACACTCGGCCAAGCTTTATTTCGCCGACTGTTTTTTTATCGATTAAATTGAAATGAAGAAGCGTATCTTATCGTATTGGAACTGATAGAACAAAACGTATCTAATCGAATTTACCAGTAAAGGTTAGATAATTGCTTTATTTAACAACAACATCGGAACATTGGAATTTTATCTTTCACACAAGTTGCCCGTTCTTCACCGCATTTTTTACTTTCGTATTTCAGTTTGAGTTCTGTTTCGTATGGCATAATTTGCTGATTGTGGTCAAAGCTGTTGAAAGAAGAGGAAGCTATGCTTCTGCGGTCTTGTGTGGGATAGGACATAGTAATTACAGAGCCAAGCTATTTCCGGCGTAGACACAAAAAGTATCGAATTAGTACAAGCGACATTTTTTGATGGCGACTTCAAAGTCCAGGTTTTAATTTGCAAAATGATATGCAAATAATATGAGTTCGCGGAGGCTTATCTTCGCAGCTTGTTGAGAATTGTGGTGGGCTGGCTATCGTGGATCTATCTTATGAGGTTTCTTTTAATATAAATATCGATAAATATTTTACGAATTCAATAAAGAATGGGAAATAACCTTATCGCTTCTGGGCTAACAATCTGCAATTCTAATTAAAAAATTGTGTGTGGACTGAATGTTTAGCAATAAATTAACACATCCTGATGGTTTATCGAGAAGAAGTCATAAAGCACCCTTGGCTATTAATAAGCCCATAACGGTAGTAAAAAAGGTTATGAAAAAAAGCTGCATAATATAACCGCAGAGCTAGGGTAACTTTCCAGCAAAGGGCCATACCACGAAGCACTTCTACAACTTTACAACATTTTAGAATGAGATCCTTTTCTGGCGTTCACATGTGATGTGTGTGATGTCCTTCTGAAAACTAAGAAGATCTACAGACATGTCAGTAAGCCAGAAACGTTGGGTGTTTGAAAATTATCCTAGATCTGTTATGATTATCTTTTTTTACAGGGCGTAGTTTTTCTATGCCCCTGAATATACTACTGTGTCCAAAAAATAAGGTGACATTGTATTTATTTTGAAAATTCTTTATTTATTCTTCCAAATCAATTTCAGCCACTTCAAAGTAATTCCCTCCCGATGCAATGCACTTATGCCAACGGATTTTCCAATCTTTGAAACACTGGTTGTAGTCACTTTCCGGGATGGCCTTCAGTTCCGTCTTCGCTGCGGCTTGCATCTCCTCTATCGTATCAAAACGGTGTCCCCGGAGCGGTCTTTTGAGCTTGTTGAACAGCCAGAAATCGCACGGCGCCAGTCCAGTGGAATACGGTGGTTGCGGAACGATATGGGTTGAGTTTTTGGCGAAATGATCACGAATTACGAGTGCGGTATGGGATGGGGTGTAAAAACCAAGAATTGTCTTTCCACAATTCCGGCCTTTTTAGGCGGATAGCGTTACGCAAACGATGCATAACGTTAAAATAATATTCCTTGTTGACTGTTTGGCCGGTTGGAAGGAATTCATAAAGCACAACACCACGATAATCGAAGAAAACAGTCAACATGACCTTGATTATTGAGCGACTTTGGCGCGGTTTTTTTGGTCTCGGCTCTCCTTTGGCACGATATTCGCTCGATTGATCGGTTGTTTCGGGGTCGTAAGCATAGATCCAAGTCTTCTCGCCAGTTATAATGCGTTTCATGACATCCTGGTAGTCGGAAAGCATTGTTTCACACACTTCAACGCGACGCCTTTTTTCCAAAAAATTCAATGTTTTCGGTACCAGTCGAGATTTGACGCGCTTGAGACCCAAAGCATCCTTCAAAATGGTATTGACTGAGCCTTTCGATAAGCCAACTTCATCAGCAAGGTCTCTTATCGTTAATCGAAGGTTTTTCAACACCAAATCTTTGATTTGTTGGACGTGAGCTTCATCGGTTGAGGTTGATGGTCGCCCAGAACGCTCTTCGTCTTCGACACGTTCACGGACGGCTTGGAAATCACTATACCACTTGTAAACATTTTTTTTAGACAAAGCCTCATCATCAAAGGCTTTCTGCACCATCCTCAACGGATCCGCAGCAGAAAATTGATTCCGCAAACAAAATTTAATGCAATTTCTTTGCTCAATAAATTTCGACATCGCAAAAACGAAAAACTCACTTTTAGCAGCTCACAAAACGACGCGTATCTCAAACACTATGAATATATTTTGACATGAAATTTCACATAGATGTTACTGACAGTACTACCAACCTAAAAAGAAAGAAAAATTTCCAAATCCTTCGACGCGCGCAGTTTAAATTCATATGTCTGTCAAGATATTTAGAACTATTCGAGAGACACTTATCAACTGCTCGAGTTAGTTATTTTATGAAGTTTCTGATGTGACAGCTGTCATGGTCAAAATTCACCACAGAGTAATAGATATGAAGTTGTCTGCAATAACGACATTTTCAACCGGTAGTCCTATTATTATTTCCGTTTTTGAGGTGGGTTTTTTGGTCAGTTATATGGGATGTCCAAAATGCAAATTCCAATTATTAAAGAATGCTATTGGCATTCGTGATATGTGTCCGTGGCTAATTGGTTAGTGCGCCGTACTATTGTGCAGATGTTCGGTTTCCCAACATGTTTTCATGTCATAATGTACAAAACTGTACGCTTTCAGGCAAAGTTGGAGCTCAAAACCATTTTCTAAGCATTGAGCTGTTGCAGCAGGCAGTTTGATTTTTTTCCACAATTTTCGATTTTCTCTAATGGCTAAAATAGCCAATAATTGGGAATTGGGAATCAGGTTCGACTTGTTTTTATTTGGTCTCACAAAAGCAGTGTTCATATGAGATTTCATCTTACGGTTACATCCCCCAAGTCCAGGAAATCCATCCATATTTTAAGTGTTATACACTCCCCGAGTAAACAAATGCTCTCTTCAAAGGAATTTATATGGAAAAGGTTTATTTTTTTAAGCACACTCCTTAATTGTCAAGCGATGGCTACAGGACATATCGCCTGCCTTCGAAATGACCGAATAAAGATCTTCAAAGAAAAACACAGGACAATGAATGTTAAAGTCGGTCAAGTGCATTCCCAAGCGCCCCAGGGTACCGTATTGTATATATTGTGAACGAAACCAGGACGTCATCGACATGATTATTAAAGTGCCCGAACAGCAGATGTTTTCACAGCACAGGGTATCCTGTGGTGAAACATATTTCAACAATCTAAATGCAACACTAAAGATGTCTTTTGCTGTCAACAGTGTGACATGACAAACGTTTCGCCACATTCAAATGGTTCTGCAATAAACGTGCAGTTTGATTTCAAAATTATTCACATATGCGGATGATCTGTCATCAGGTTCAATCAAATTGCGGGAACAGCTGTGTTATTGAGTTTTTTTTATTTTTTTATGATTAATGACTCGTGTCCGTGCAATGGTATTTGTGACCATCTGACATGCGTCAACAATGTTCTTTGTTTCTTTACTTCACACTCAGTTTGGTCAACAGTTCTTTAACGAGCGAAAGGGAACAATTTTTTTAGCAGATTTTTCTTGGTGAAAGAAAATTGTTTTTAAATCCTAGTTGGATTTTTGCAAGGGTTTTTGACAACCCTTACAAGACTGAAAAGAAGAATTAATCAAAACAAAATTATTTCTTAGGACGTAGTTTGAAACTCTACTGTATTTAATTCCGGTTTGAACATCACTGTTGGCATCCGGATAGGAAACGACGATAATTTGGCATTCGTTCAGGGTTCGCAGTGTTTGGTTTTGGAAATGTCAACTGTCATCATTCTAGTGTCATAATCTTTGACGTTTTCATTGGATGAAATAAGACCAAAATTCACGAGTGATGAAAGACTTTTTTCTTGATCCAAATTCTGCTTTCGAAGCAACAGATGTTGACATTGGCAATTGATCTTTGAGAAACTTTCAAGTGGATACGAAAAGGCTATTTAATGCCCATGTAATTCTATTAACAAACCACTGAATAAAAAACTGTTTCCTATGTCGATTCTCAATAAAAGCAATAACAAGTACTACAGTCCAAGACTGAAACTATTAACCTCTGATTCCTAAAAACTGTTTGAAAAACGAATTTAAAAACAAAAACTATTGTGGTCTTGTTCCTCCACCGAAACCAGTTAATAAGGGTTTAACTGCGGCTTGCATTGAAATACATCGAAAAACGTATAAATCACAAACCAACTTTCAACTGTCAAATTGGCAATTTCAGAAACAGTGTTGCCCCTTTAAAAACCAAACCTCCAAAAAAACACCCTTTAGATGTTTCGAAATCTTTCACAAAATTGAAGTGGAAATTCAATACAATTGTACATCTTGAAAAGTAATGTCCGTCAAAATGAACCTTCCCGCCAGACAATTGCGAAATTGATTCAAAAATGGAAGCCATAGCTATGCAATGAGCTGCCCTGAAAATTCTAATACCTTTAGAACAGGCGAAGGTCTAAGGAATTGTGCGTTTCACAAAAAAGAGTATGACGAATTTTTGGTTACGATTCCATTACATAAGAAGCTGTCTTTTTCTTGAACAATGTTTAGTTTACGTACATTTTTGACTTGACTGGTAAATCTCCAGATAACCCTACAAGTCCATCAACAATTTGACCTTCGACAGGTTCAATCCACACCCTGTCTTCATTGTAATAAACGTGATACATAGAAATAGCCTTATCTTATCAAACTGAGCGGAACAATTGACTAATCCCCGCAAGAACTTCTAAGCCAATGTAAACTTTGATAGTGATGCCTAAGACGGTTCGACTGCTTGGTGGAGGGTTTTTTTTAAACGTTATTTTAAAACACGGTTAGAAATCGATGCGTGCTAATATCTTTGAATGTTCTTTCATCAGCATGCAATTCATGAAGGCTAAAGTGATCAAATTGGTCACCATCCTTCATGCAAAACCGCCTTAAATGTGTGTACATAAGAAATTTTGGCCGCTATGACTGAAAGTGTAGCGGAAGCTCTTGTTCCTTGGATTCGGAGTCGGATTAGATTCGGATAATGCAGCAATCTTGTCTTGCAAGTATACATTTATTTTTATCGATAAAATCGACGAAGCTCAATTAGGGCTCATCAGAATGGTAACCTAGAGATAATTTTTGTAGAAAGCTTTGGGGTGCTTTTCGGATTGACGATAGAGCAAATGTTCAGTGACAATTTTTTGCAAAAAATGACAGATTTCTGTTGCCTTTTATACCATCCATATTTGAACAGTGAATTGGCCACCAAACTCATGCAATTTGATTCTTCTTAAAGGAATTTTGAGGCATTGAAAGAAAAAGATCCAAGAAAATTAAAAAAAAATTCAAAAGTGAACCCCAAAATTGAAGGCGCAGGACATCATGCTTAAATCAAAATGACTCACGATTCATTCTTCGAAATGAGAAAAGTTTTCGATTCGAATGCAATTCTCGTTCATATCTTAAGTTACAAAAAAACATCGTTTTAAAATTAAAAATGTATAGAATTAGTGGAAAATTAAGGAACATACCTTTCATGTGGTAATCTCTTGAGTTCACTCATATCCAGTTCCAGACGCAAGTTGGACACCTCGCATAACAAACGGTCCCGATCGACGGTGACCTCCTTCAATTTCTCGCGAAGTGCGTAGTTCTCACGAATCAATTCCTCCACATTGACCTTCACATGATTGTTGATGGCGGCCACAACCTGAGCTGGACCTGGCGATGGTGCCGCAGGAATTCCCACCGACGACGACAATTTCATATCGGGGAGAAGTCCAGCGCCGCCATTGGCCACCAGCATCATATTGCTGGCCATCAACAAGGATTGCGTGGTCTGATGCAACAGGGTCGCCGCTGCCGATTCATTATCCATTTCAACCGAGCTATTCAAATCCTGGCCGTCTCCCGGATCACCATTGGCCATTGTTTCACTATCGCACATTTATTTTATTTTTTTAAATTTCGCACAAATAATAAATTTCTTCTCTTTTTTTCACTACACTTTAACACTTTATTTTTATGGTCGGAGAAGAAGGACCACCACCGCAGCAGGAGGAATACGCAGAGGAGGTACCAGTACCAGCACTGCTGGGAAACGCACTTTGCAAGTTTTGTTTTGGGAAATTCCGGGTTTTCCGAAGGGGAAATTCCAAACAAACGCAAATTCCAAGTGAATGAATTACATTTCGAGGAATTTTCGTCAATCGCAATAAACCGTTCTTCGATTTGATTAAATCAATTCGCACAGTTAGCCGCGCGTTCTTTTTCGTATATTTTCGATTAAATTCTTCGTTTTTTTACGTTCGACCGTTTTAGAAAAACAGACAAGATAATTCGAATTGCACCGCACACCGACGTTGAACAAACCGGAATGGAGAACGAAAACAGCGCTCAGCGGAGAGTGCTTGCGAACGTAGACGTCGACCTGATGAACGGGAGTTGGAACGGGCCGGGAAAAGTCCTTCAACTGGTTTTTGTGAATCGAGTGCACTCGTTCTCTCGCTTGGGATTCGAGAGTGTTTTTTCGAAATTTCTATGGAGTTACGCACTCTCAAAGAGTGAGAGTGATAGAGAGATGTAAACATGTTTTTTTGTTTTTGTTAAGTGACGTTCCATATATGGTGCAGCTGCTTTGGTGTGTGGGTTTGGCTCAGCGGTGGGTTGCTTTTTGTCTTTTTCTCCGGTTTTGTTGTTTTTGTTTGAAACGTCAAAATGTATCGGGGGATAAAGTGGAATGAGCAATGGGATGTGTTCAATGATCGAGGACTTTTTAAAACATATGAATTAGTTTTATGATGAGTGATGACTTTTATTTTTGTAGTATTTTATTTTAAACAACCTGGGTACAAGCATAATGTAGTTTTTAAATGTAAAAATGAAGGGGTAATTGACCTATGTTGACCTGCATTAGTAAAAGTGCCAAAGCTTTATAAACCAAGCTGTGATATTTTCTTGTGTAAAAAGGAAAATGTAGGAATGTAGCTCAGTAATGCCAAAAGCAATTTTAAGAAAAAATTTCAATGTTAAGAATTAAAGGAGTAGTAGTTGAATTCGTGTGTTCAAAACACTTCTTCCTTAAAAATTGTGTACGGTTCAAACTGGTTGCATCTGGAATTCACTCTAAGATTATTGGAACACCATATTTGAACATACTCGTATTCGAAAAAATAATTCAACAGTTTAACAAACATTTTAGAAAGATTATAAGGAACGAATGCAGTTTTTCTGGAGGCACATGTCCATCCAGAATCTTTTATAATTTAAACAGCTACCACTAAATCTGAATTTTAGCTCAACGTTTGTTTATTTCCAATATCAGTCGATAGTTCAGGATAATTTTGGAATGCAAGTTCCTCTTTGCTGTGAACAATATAATACAATCAACAATTTAGTGCAATCATTATGTTTGTATCTTTAGCTGATTTAAAGAAGCACCTCACATCTTATTGGCTTACAGCTTACAATACTGCGACATGAGACGATGATCGCTGAGACTGAATTTAACGGCATCTTAAATACTTAAATCGGCACTCGGTCCCCATTGAGTTGCATAGCAGCTTTTCAGAGGACCTGCTGAAAGAAATCGCCTTCACTGCACTTGATCTATTTTCAAAAAACGTAATTTTCCTTGATTCAAGTGTTGAATGTACTCAAAAGGAAGTTTAAGTGAAGCAATGAAGCCGCTAAAGATTGCTCGAACGTTGATAAGCAGATTAATTATATTTGTTTACATATTTGATTTTAGTAGAAAACGAAAACACGTATTTTTGTCCGACGTATATTGAACTTTACAACCTCAGTAGAAAAGATTGTATCCGAATAATGTGCTGAACAATGGAGCTAACCTCATCCGAGTATGAATTTCTGAATAAACCTGATCAGTGTGCCTTAAAAACTCCATTCATTCATTTTGACCTGAACTTCCTGACTCAGGCCATATGGAAGAATGGAACTTAATTTCAGTGAAGTGAAATCAATCCATGACAAAATCAGATGCAGATAGGTAAGAAGCTTACTCGTAATAGTAAGCCACAGAAGAATTGTTCATTTCAGTGTACACAACGGTTAAATTATTTTAATTGCATTTAAAAAGACCCCCCTTCGGAAGAATGTTCTGGTGACTGTTGTGGTGATTGTTTTAATCAATAACCGTTTACATTTCAAATGTTAAACGGGCCATGACGTTTGAACTCATGTTCCGAACTCGTTGCATAGATGGCAGCAGCGAACAATCCTAGTCAATTCACAAAGCAAATCAGTTTAACGCAAACGGATTCTTAGAGACAACCCAACGAAAAACTTTTTGGGTTTGTGTATTAAATAAATAGAAAAAATATAGCATACTTTTAGCTGTTGCAAATATGAATCCCAAAAATGACTCAAATTAAGTATTTTTGAAATTGAAAAAAAGGCGCAACTGATCTTAACCAAAAAAAGCGGGTCAAAAGCTATGAAAAAAAAAATGAATATAAATCTGCGCAAAATGGCAACCTTCATCAATCACCCGCTCGATTGATTTGCGATTAATTGATCCATCGTTCTTGTCTTATTTCCACGAACATCTGCAATCGAGTGCAGAAATAAAATAAAAGAAGAAACATCCAATCAATGGGCAGTTCGGCATAGAACAAAGATGGCCATCCATCATTGTGCGTCGCACTAAGGGCAGCCTTCTTCGTGTTCGAGCGCTAATTAACCGCAGAGCGCACCGCTTTTTAAGGCGTTAATGAGCAAAAATCGTCCCCCCACTGAGTGTATCTTCTCGTCGAACAAAAACACGAGTGGTACATTGGCCAGCGCCAAACGATCATTCGTTGGATGGCGTGAAGATGGTTTCAACTTTCAGGTAATCGTGGATCCAACGATGAGCGAAATTTGAAATTTGTTGATGGCCTCAAGGAGAACATGTTTGCGTCAAATTAAATTTTAAATTCCTTAAAAAAAATGAATTGGGTCGCTGGAATTTGATTTACTGAATTGATGGCAGAGTTGCGGATTTTTTCTAATCGACGGTAGGCAAGTTTTTTTGGTGTTTATCGGTTGTGAATCTTTGCATGCTTATCTCTTTTCTCATAAATCTACAATAGTTTACTGCCGCACTTGATACGGGGCAATGGTGACGTCTTTTAGTCTGCGAATGCTTTATTGAGTTCATGACATTTTTAATTCAGAAGAAAAAAAACAAAAACTTTTTATTCAATAAATTAATTGTGATGATGAAGAATAAAGTTTACTTTAACATTTTTTTTTTCATATGAAAAAATAAAAATACCGATTACGGAATATTATGTTATTCAACTGACTGCCTCAGTTGGCTTTGTGAAAGGCCATCCTGTCAACCCAAATTTTAATACATTTTCGGTCCCCTTTTCAAACATTGCTTAGCCAATATAAAGTTGTTCATGAATGACAAAATCATTTTTGGATGTTTGCATACCATAAACATATTTGCAGCGGTGTAAGTTCGCAGCACCGTGGCGGCCAAGAAACATCACTCGAACGTCTGATTACACAGTCATTGAGCTAAGTGAACAGTAAATCGACCATTGCTCGCCTAAGTCCAAATTCTCTATTTCTATTTCGGTTAACATGAATCGGTAACACACTTTAATGTCCTTCTGTTACGCAAAACGTTCATTGCTGTAAATTTGAGCATGGTTGTTGCCATTTTTCAGCTACTCCGAAGATCAAACAGAGGAGCTTCAATTTGTGAGTCTATTGTTACTTCCAAACCTGTTATATTTATGCGACTCAGACTAGGGCGAGTGATCATCGGCCAGAGATCTTCGCCACGTTTGGGGTCCTTGGGCTTAGATGCATACTTTGGGCAACATCTGGAATATGACACCAGTACGCAAGGTTAAAAGTGAGCTCCATAAGACAGTAAGCAGTAAGGTAGATCCATTGCAATATCTTTGATATTTTCTTATTTCGAAATCAGAGCCATTTACAACTAGGTATTCACACTTTTGCAGCTCTGAAGAAGAGAACGTTCTTGTTGATATTTCTTGCTTGCTTAAGCCACCCACTTTAACAATTATAAAGAAAATTCGAGGATATCCTGTGATTGCGTTGTATTAATTATCAGCCATGGGATATTTTAAGGAATTTGATAAGTAAGTCGGCTCTTTCCATTTTCTTTCAAAGTGTGGTCTTCTTTGTTTTTTATCTGTTCTGAGATTTGGATACAACGTAGATCCATGTCGCTGTACAATTCATTAGGCTCTTCCACACTCCCAAATTGTCAAAAAAGATTTTAGAATATTTGAACTAGAACACGACAATGAAGGTATTGTATCATCAGACATAGACATACTTAGCGCGAAGAGCCGACAATCGGCGAAAATATTTCTTCACTTAATATCTGCGCACGTGTCGTTTTTTAGATAATTTTTTTATCCTATGTGTAAAAAGACCACTAGTGCCACGAATCTGTCTTGAATATTTTAAGAACTTTAAGTGCGAACGTTTCTGACCTTTTGAGACTTTATTTTCAACTCAGCATATTACTTGATTAGTATACTGATCGAGGAGCTTATACGATCTTTGGCAACATTATCTTTTCTTCCGGCGTTCATTTTTTTATAAACTCGCCTCGATTTAACATGCCAAGAGCGCAAGGTTTTTTACTCTGGTTTGACCTCATAAATTTTGGACTTGATTTTTATGAATCTCACAATATTTGAGAATTGCAAAAAACACTTTACTCTTCCATTTCGATTACCTAAACTGAATATTGGTGTTCATGCCGGTCACGCGCAGAAAAGCTATGTCGATTTACTTATTATAAAATATTGTTTTTTATCACATTTAAATTGTAGCTTATTTCATTTTATTTCAACGTAACGAGGCCCTAAATTATCCAATGAAAGTCGGCTTTATGTTTGTCTGTGAATTTTTTTCAGAATTACTAATTTTCATGAAAGTTTTAAATAAGGATCTTGGTTTCAATTTTAAAGCAGTAGGCTTAAGTTTTAAAAAGACCACGCTCAGGTTTGTAAGGCCTCACTACCTTATTCTTAACTAATGACAAATTTTTGAACCAACTAAGACTTTGCTACTTGCGTGTAAAATTGTGTGTTTTTTAATGCGACGTCATTTTGAGGGTATACCTTCTCTCCCAATACGCTTGCTTAAGGCACTTTCATTTTAAAAATGTCAGTTACCTAAAATTTAATCTACAGCTATTTATCTGTTGATAAGCTCCCCCAAAAAACATAAATCAAACAAAACACGACTGAATTATTATAATTCGAATGGCAGAGCAAACACAAATCACCACGGTAACCTCAAATCGTATTCTTTTTCAGTTCAAAGATAAACAAAAATCAAAAATAGATTTGCAGAGCTCATACAAACAATCCACCAACAAGAGGAATAAAAATTGATCCAAAACCCACAACAAATCAAAAGAGCTGTAACGCGAACTTTTTGACTTATTCTCACCACTTCTCGTTGGATCACAATCTGAGCGGCTGCATATTAATAATGCTCAATAAAACACGCTCAGCCACAAAAATGTATAATTTCCACATTTCACATAACAACACCCTGCTAAACAATGAATCGATGGATGGATTTCCCGCCACGCCCGCCACAAGACTCGCTCATAATTCATAACCACTGAGCGATCAATAAAAACTATTGACCCTGTTGCTGTTGCAAGGCAATTACGTGTGTGTCAGTGCTGTTCGATTTCACAATAATTAGATAGATTCGAAACGGATACCAAGTGCTGAGTGCTGAGTGGTGAGCAGAAACAGAGCCAGCGGCGTCTCATCTGCCTGAGTTATGAGCGCGAGGCAACAAAATGCAAATGGGAATTTTTCTCAAAGGGGCGGATGTTAAATGACGCGCCCCATTCAACATTATTTGCCAGCAATAGGCTTTGGTGGTGGTCTTATCAGAAGCTACAATTTCTGTAGAATGAACGCGCCGCGCAGAATCCAAATGCATTTGTCATTCTTTTATTTTGGTTTTATTTTTGGCCAAACCACCACAGCACAGCATGGGGGCTTGGCACCTTCGTCTTCTTCCACTGTGGTTGCGACTGTGACTTCGATGGGATGACCGGTGGCGATTTTCAATCGATGATCGGTTAATTGCTGGCTTTTGTGCTGTGGTTAAGTAAAATTGATTTCGATTCTTGTGTTCAGTTTCATTGTGCCACCACCAATTGAATTGCCGTTTCGCTGAACTTGCTCAGTTGTTGTATATCACTGAAGAGATTCATGGGTGGCCAGAAGCCAAACAGAGAGCTGCTTAGCTAACCACACTGCAACAACAAATGCATTGTGCCTTCGCCTGTATACTTAGGTGGTTTTGTTAATCGGGATATGTGTGGCATGTAATTATATAGAATTTTCGGGATCGTAATGAATCGCATAGGGGAGGAATATTTATTTGCCTCGATGCGGTCGATGAGTGCGCTACTCAGATGCGTTACAAATTGCTGGCATTTTGCAGTGTTTAGCGATGAACGGTTGACTGAACTACGAAAACATCAAGTCGTCTGCAATTTTTCCCACTATTCTCATTATTTAAATTAGCAGAGAGTTTATAAAAGCAACTCCTTCACTTACAAGATACCCCATTGTTTTGTCGGCATAACATCAAGTGCCTTAGATTTTCTTAAACTCAACACCTCCGGTGGACTTTTGTACTACTCGATGACTCATCAGAAAACTGCAAAAGATACTCGATTATAAAATTAATTACTTTCCCAATTTAATGTTGGCAAGAAAGCGGATCTTTTGATTTCACACGATCAAACGCATTCAATTAATCATCACTCAACGCCTATACCGAAAATCAAATTAAAAAGAAAAAAATAGATACAACTTCCTGGCGCATAGATATGTACTCACATGTGGATAAATCATGTTGTGGTTAAGATCACAAGCACCGCAGGATCATCGAAAAAAAAACCTCGAAATCGAATCAACAACAATAGACTAAAACCACACAGAAAGGCCTCCAGGCGTCAAACAGCCATAAATATGTTAACGAAAAAAAGAAATCTAAAAATCGAGCTGAGAGCTCTTGCAGCAAGCGTATAGATAGATAGACACTGATTTTATTAGGTAGCTACGGTGCATACAGTTAGCATTAATTATTGAAACAATTTCGGTCGTTTAGCCTGCTATTTAAACATGAACATCAACTTTATTGGTGGCGCAAAAAATGAAAATTTTATGCTAATCCAGTCCAGATAAAAAACCAAAGCGGGACATCCGCGTTTATATAAAAAGTTGTTTGTGTAGACTTTTTTATTGGCCAATGAATTATGGAACTTTGTTGAATTAACTATGTGCATTTAATAAGTAATATTAGATTCGAAAAGTCATAAATTTGTATGTTAATGCGGAAATATACAAATTATTATTATTGGAAGGAGGTGGCGTCGTTGTGTTGTACAAATTGGAAAAAGTGGTCTTCTGTTTTTTTTTCTTCTAGATTGTTGAATATTTTTTTTTTACAAAGGTGTTTAGTGAGCAGCCCACACAAAATCGTTATTTAATTTATTAAATTAACACAGGTTTTCTCTTGGTATGGTAGGCGAGAAAAAAAAATCAGGTAGTTGAAATTTGATTCGAAATAAAGTTTTTAGCCATTTTTATTTTCGAGATCGTGGAAGAATATTTCTTTAAGGCTTTGTTTTAGTGAAGATTCTTTGGTGAGTTTTATTGTAAGCCATAAAATATTTGGAAGTCTACTGCAGGTGGCACAAGATTACGCTTATTTTAAATAGTTTTTTTTTTTAAATTTTGGTTAAATTTTGATTTCACTTAAGAGATGAATACAATTTTTAGTTGGAGTAAAACTAATCATTGATGCAGATGTACAAAGGGACAACACGAATTTTAAACACTCTTTAAAGCCTATTTTTTTTTATCTAGATCTAGATCATTGTAAAGTTCGTCGATTCCATTCGTCCTCCTCCCAAATAGGTCCTTATATTGGTCGGAGAATTTTTCTTTCATAGAGGAAAACAACGAAGATGATTTGAAATTCCATATTGAAATGAAGTGAAATCACCTCAGCACGGGAGATTTTAAAATCAAACCAGTGTACACATACTTTGGACTCTAATATAAAATTCAAACGCTGCTTCTATATTTCGTAATCTGTTTAAACTCGCAAGACAGCATCTGAAACTACATGAAAATATCCTGTAGTCAAGATAATTTGGTTCTGTATCATGCCATTTGGTTTATTTTTTACTTAGTTTTGTGCTAATGAAAGAATTGATGTATGATGACATACATAGATGTCTGCAAAGCATTAACCAGACAACCGTGTGATGCGGGGTATAAGCTCATTTTTTAAGTGAACATATTTAGACACACAACAATAAATGATCTACTTACGCAAGAAGAAATGCCTTTAATTCCTAGCAAATAATTCGTGCTCTTAGGCTAATCATTCTCCTCTTCGAATTGAAAAAATCATCAACCTTCCTTATGTCTTCAGGAGAAAAGAGGATAGGCTAATGAGTCTGTAGTCCTTGGTATAATTGTGACCTGTTTTACTTGCCTTGCGAATAAAGACCACTCACCTCACCTCTCGCCAAATCAGTCAATTCGAAATAGATTTTAGACAATGGCGATGATCTTGATCTTCCAAGGGTCAGTATATTTATAGAATTTCATCAACTTTCCCTTTTGATCCCGTCCAAAATTTCCGCTCCTGATCTACTTAAATGAACAACTCTGCAAAAGCAACTTCCATTCTGTATCGGTTGAATTTCCTTTGAGTTGTCGTTGGAATCATTTCAACCGTTCCTCGTGGAGCAGCAATAAACTTTTCATAAAACTAATCGAACCAACTTACTCACCCCAAAGTCAAAACATTTACCATCGTGTTGTGCGCTAAATTCATTCCATAATCGCCCTCACCAGAGCCACAGAGGATCGCAGATCCAAATAAAGAATACAAAAATCTCAACCTGATTATTGATCGCCATCATATTTCCAGGTTTATCCTGCCGCACGCCGCGTCGCATCCGCCGCATCCCCCCATCAACTGGTGCGCTGTGTGTGCCCACCGTGTGACAATTTATCAGACCTAGAATCTGTCGGCGGCTATACCAAGACCGGGTTGCCAAGCCCGTACCATAGTCTTGTAGCAATCAACTAAATTACTATCATAGCGACGCGTATGCGTTCGAATATTAAAACTCATTTGTTGTCCTTCAAGATGCAGATACAAAATTTTTGCCACCATGTTTGCCCGTGTGTGTTTGTGTGTGCTTTTGGTCCAAGCGTGACTTCAAAATCACGCTCATAATGATCACAAACGACTCCGACTAGGACTTGAACTCGGACGCGGACTTCTGTCTTGTCCCGTCTTTCGGTACAAAATTGCAGATGCAAGTGCAAAATTAATTCGTGTGGTGAGTGGGATCTCTTGCAGATTACATCCCAAATGGGATGTGATGACGGGCAGGGAAGGTGGGTATCCTTAGAGCACCGCCATAGTGAGTGTGTGGACTGGAATTAAATTGTCATCACATTATCGTCGTGGTTGTTTGCATGCATGCATGGCCTTGGCTTTGGGCTGCAGATACACAGATACATACTCATTTGTGGGTATGTGTAAGATGACTACAAGAAACCATATCATCATGCTTCACCAACGGGGAGCGTCATCATCATTTTCTTTCTTCTGCGACGGGGGAAAGAGATCTCTTCTTTTTTCTTTTTGGTCTTTTTATATTGTCGCACCAATCGATGTCTCTTTGCTTTGCTTTGTGCCGGTGTGAAAAGGAAAAGACAAACAAAAACTGACAAAAATAAGCAACAAACGATTTAACACTAATGTCGCGTCCGAATGGACGCAGCAGCAGCAGCAGAAGCAGCAGCCACAGCAGGAACAGCAACCAAGCACGATCTGCCAAAGCAGCAGCCGAGGCAATAGCAACCGGCATTGGCAGGAGCGGATGGCGATGGTGATAATGAGGTCCGATCAATTTGGTTTTAACTGCTGGACTTTATACACTTTATAAGAATCTTTATAGGGCGAATTATTTTCTGTTAATTGCCAAAGGCGTTTGAGTTAAGTGGTTTTCGTGCTTTTTATAAATATCTCTTAATTTTCTCTCACCCAGCTACAGTCGAGGCACAGAGTTGTTGCACGGGACGCAAGACATAAGGATCTCGAGACAGAAACTGGGATTTGGATTAGGAGCGACTCTGTGTGGTGCTATGCCGCGCATACACCAGCGACATGCGACAAGTAAAGGTGACGCATAAAAAGGACCTCTTCGACTTTTGTCTCATTCTAAGCAGTCTGGTGCGATAGAGAGAGGAAGCTTTACGTTTTTGGTCGGGCACGGTAACTTCAAGCCGCTGTGATGATCGAGTTCAAGTTTAGTTGTTTATATTTTATTTTTTATTTTTTTTTTTTGTAAACTTAGTTTGGAGAATCGGAGCAGACATTCTGGCAGCGATCTTGGTAAAGATATGCAAGTTTAACTTGCACGCAGATAGTTGATTATGTATTTTTTTTTAAAACTGTTCATGTATAGTTGACACATTGTGGCGGTGGAATTTGTCTTCTTCTTTGGCTACTGTGGGATTGGGTGGACATTTGGGAATTGCTTCACGATTGCTCTGTGTTTGTAAGTTAGATGCTCTGTCCATTTTGGGACAAACACGCATTGTTTGAACGTTTCAGCAAATTAATTAACTGAATGTCTTGATCCGGACCCGATGATGATCATGGGTTTGGGTAGCGCAGATCGGAATTTTAAGTCGAGTCTTTTAAGTGAATCTCTCTGTGTGTAACAAAATTGGCTTTTATTGTGTATATCAGAAATAAAAAGGCAGACTCCTCGTGTTTATGCGGTACATCGAGATTTAAAAAATTTTACTCTTCAGAATTATTCTGTAGAATGAATTTGTAAAAACATTGTTGCAGGATGTCCTCTTCCTTCAAAAGCTGAAGTATTTTGGCGTGTCCGGTTTTCGCCAAAGTATTTGCACAAGGGACCAATGTATCACGCTCTCCATACCAATGTTCTCCATGGTCGGTGGGGACACGATGAACTATACTGGACAGCCATATGTTATTACTGGTCTTTTTTGCTCAACTCGTTCCTCTTTGTCAACAACGGTTTAACCAGATGAAGGCGAAGTTGACCTATTTCATAACACTGCTGGCAAGTGAATTACATTTGAATCGCTCACTAAGGTTGATTCCCAGGTATTTTGTGGTGCCTTGAAGTACAATTTGCGTAGTGTCTGGGAGGATTATTGCGGTAGTGTGTTGGAAACTGGCTTCTACCTCTGGTTGCCATCGTAGGTGAGAACAAGAAACTCCAAAAAAACATGATAAGGAGACCGCTTATATCTTTGCTAATCGCGTATCGCAATACCTCTCCAAGCAGAAGTCAACTAACAACGGTGCCTGAGAGCAGTCAAAGATATCGCCACTGATGAGAAAGATTTCAGTTTGCCAACGCAGGAAAAGGTTAAGTTAAGTTAAAAGTTTAAAAAAGCACATGCAGATGTACAGATAGGGTACAAAGCAATACTTCAAAGAATTAAAAAACTGGTCGCGAATAGATGAAAATCAGCTCCAAAAAAAGCAGACCCAGAGGAGCTCCAAACAAATACATAGAGTGGTTCAAACATGTCAAGTTCTTAAAAGTCAAACAGAAACGGGAATGGGAAGAGACTTGAACTTTGTAGTGGAAACAAAGCAGTTCGATGCTGAACATAAGAAGCCATCCATAAGCCATGAGCCATCTTCTGCAGACAGTTAAACCGCAATGATGAACCAAATACTGCGATTTGAACCATTCAACATTCATGAGGACTCATAAAAATTTCACACTACAGTTCATAGTCTAGTAAAATCAGTGATAGCCAAGCTTAAGTCCAAAAAGTGTGCTGGAGCTAATAGATTTCCTGCCAGACTTTTCAAAGTGCTAAAGGCGAACCGGCTGCGTTCTAAAGAATGATCAGATTAAGAAGGTGTGACCAAAGATTGTCCAATTCTAATGAAAGGAGAAGCACGTAGTTGCTCGAACTAAAGAAGGATAAGTATGTGGTCGATAAGATCGTTTTGTGAGTGTGCGTAAAGTTCCTTGGGAACCCTATCTGGTCCGTATCAGTCATTGCCAGCATGTTGCATAACGACTTGTTTATTTGACTCTTCCAAACCTCGTCCGATTGTACAGAATGGTGATTCTCATTGATCTGAGTACATCAGCGAGACATTTGATGCCAACAAAATTTAAAGAACATCCAATATACTCGAAATAATTGATGGAATCTATGAAAACTATTCGATGACGCTATTAAAAATATTGGAATACCACAATGACCGTGAAATGATTTGTTTGCAAGTATCGTAATAAAAGCGAGAAATGACTTAAGTGAATGTCAACAAAAACAGGACACTCATCATCACCATATCAAACTATGATCTGCAGTAATCCCAACAGGGCGGGAGCAAATGAAGGATCACTCTTGCAAGCAATAGCTCTAGCTGTTGATAGATCTAGCTAGAAGGCGAAGAACACAACGACTCAGATGATTACGACAAGCCGGGAGGATGAACATAAACTATACAACCCGAAGAAAAAGAACAGAACTGAACTAAGAGTTTTGTGCAGAGACTTGTTCATGATCCACTTATAATAACTAAGTAAGAAAGTTCAGAAATAAGTGGTCGCAACGACCTGGAATTGTTAAAAAAATCCCCTCTTGCAAACTCGTAAAACTTACAAAAAAGCAATGAAAAGTGTGCCTCCCTACTACAATAATATGTATAAACTATTTCTTACGTGACGTCCCTTAGATCAATGCTTTATTGATAGCTTAGTAATCTTGCAGCGGTTTTTCTTATCCGGCACATTTTAGCAATCAAAACATCTCTCTTAACTGAAACAGGATTTCTCTTAATCTTTAAATGGGTTTTCGACACATTTAAATGCAGGGCTTAAATGTGTTGCTTGCCACTCTTTCCCAAATGAAAAGTTCCAAACCAATTGTATATCCTATTTCTAATGGATGTCAATTTTAGCACATTTACGGCACGCAACACTTTCGAAAGTCCAATCGGAAACACTTTTTTGTAAGCGTCAGCAAACATTTTTTCAACTCTTGTAAAATTTATTTTTGGACTCTCGATACCTATGCGAAGCGTTAGAAGTTACCAGCGACTATAACCTCACCCGGAGCTGTCACATTCAGGCTGTCAAGACGACTTGACAAGCCGCTTCCTTTTTGGCGCACAAAACATAAATAAATGCGTGCATAATACCCGCACTCAATTGTGGATAATTGCCCAAAAAGAACAGTCATAGCCAAACAATTACTACCACCATTTATTTTTGTTTTCTCAAGATTCGTGCACGTAATCGTTACGCGAGCACGTCCTCTTGACCATAGGGCTGCCTGCGGTGCCGTGATCAGAGCGACACCTTTACGTGTATTAAAGACGAGTCGGGGCTTGTAGCTGTCATCTCCTAGCTGAAGATTGAAGACGATTAACAAGAAATTTCCTTCCGTTCGTGTGCGTCGTATGCGTGAGCAGGGAGCACACAACCTGTAAACTGTCAAAAATTAAAAGACAGTTTTAATTTGAATCAAATTTAAGTCCGAGTGGCAGACCCTCGGAAATAGGCTTAATTATAGGCGACAACGTAAGAGATGAATCCTCTTGGGCAAAACCTCTTCGCATGACAAGTTGGATTCAAAACGACTTCGAGTAATAGTTCGATGCCGGCTTTAAAGCATTTGCTCAAGTGTGCCCCTAATTATTGAGCGGGGAGGGCGAAGGATAAATTTTCTATTTCCCTAGCATAACAATAGTTAAATCGTGGATTGTATTTACTTGTGTTAATGAGCAGCTTGCATCCAGCAGCGCGGCGACGACGGACCTAAACAAAGATGATAGATGGTTGTTTAATCGTAACTTATTTATAAGCTAAATTCTTTGTTTAGTTTCGGTCTTATTGTTGCTGCTGTGCTGTTGTTTTTTTTTTTTTGTCTAACAGAACGAGGGAATATAAATCAATATTTGCATTTAAATGGGTTGTTTAAGTTATTGAGTTATGAGGCGGATCTTTCTTGTTGTTGAATAGCGAAATTGGGTGACATTCTAAAGCGGTTAAGTTGATTATGTTTAGGCTTTAACGAGGTATTATCTACATTGTGTTAACAGATGGTCTTATATTGGTTCTTCTTTTTGGAGACAAAAAAAATGGGGCAACATGTTTGAAAAAAATGCCTCTTTGAATAATGCTTTTTTGAGTAAATATTTATCAATTAGTTTGAAAATTTTTCGCGGTAAAAAAATCTGCCTTTAGTTTTTTGTGTGTTTATATTTCATATGTTATTTGCTGTCTCTTGCAATGTCGTCTGCGTAGACCTCGTGTAAATAGAAAAGTTGTTGAAAAAAAGGTGTATACGCTTCCCGCAGACACCAAAGCAATTTTCGAAAATGACTCATCTCGCCTGATTTGAGAAAACCGTATTTTCGTATCAAAATCAAAAATGTAATGCAAAAGTAATGAAAAGTATTTTTTTTAATATTGCATTACTTTTGAACATAATTATTTGCGTCTTTTCCTGAAAAAATTTAATTATTCAGACATTTGCCGTTTTCGAATCTGCATATTCAGTTGAACACAAGCTATTTAAATAACCAAGACATACAGAGATATGTGCTCGCGGACTTTTTAGTAGAGCTTTTTGAGTACTATCACTATTTTAAAGAAAGCAATTAAAAATCTGTTACGGTTAAGGCAGCGTTCGTAGTAAGCAAATTCGCTCGACCGTGTTTTCGTTGATTTAAGTTACAAAATTGGTCACCATGAAACGCCCTTTTATCTAACCGGGATAATATGTAGCAAGAATTTTTGAAATCGGTTGAGAAGTTTTGAAGATCACCTTCCAGTTACAAAATTATCAACTCTGCAAATTTTACAAGCTTTCCTCTTTATAATTAGAGTAGAATCTGACCTAAGTCTCTCTCAAACGCGGTCCATTGCTGATGCCCCGAACTTTGGAATGAAGGGATCTAGTACTTTGACTGTAGTAAAAAAAACAGTGAACATTTGGATGTTGATTCGTAATCAGAGGCAAACATTGGCAAAAAGTTTTGAGATTAAGGCATTCGAGTGAAAATGTGACTTCAATTCGCATAAAGACTTCTCCACAAGACTAACAAGTAATGCTTCAATCACGATTGTAGTAAAGACAGTCTCTCTTGTTTTGTAATTGAAAATCAGGCTTCAGAATAATACGGAGGACGAAAGCTTATGGTAAAAAGTACATGTTTGCCTTATCTGAGCATTCGCAAGGAGATAAATCTTCAACTATACTGATCTTGTTGTGATCGACGCACGGTACTCATCAAGCTTTCTGGATGTCGGAACATTCCAAGAAGCAAACATCGACTCTGACGACTGACACAAGGAGATTCATGCAGAGCGGATGAACATCGAATCTTGAAAGTCTTCGAATGTATACCATAGGTACAGAAAGACCTTACCTTTGGCGGCACAGACAACTACAAGGAGGATCTCAACCAACTTTGTCCAAGAAATGTGTGTCGAGTTTGTTGAAGAGACTTAGCTGAGGTCGGACTGATGCGCCATTAAGCAAAGTATTAAAATTGAAAGCATCCTTTTACATCGTGAATAAGTCATCTTAGAAGGTGTCTTTCGATATCGTTTACGAGGTTCATCTGTTTGGCCTGTCATCGTTAAAGTTCTTCATAGTCCCATTGCCTCAGTGATTGGAAATGAGTTTTCAGAAACTTAAGAAACTGGTAAAGTAAGTGCAATTATGTGGCATGTTCCAGTGACTATTCATGAAGTGATTGGGTGTCTTAATACAGTTTAGTGAGAAAAAATGAAGCAGGATTGGATCCCAGCTTATAAAATAAGTGAACCTTTCCATTGGTAAGATATATTTTCAATTAGGTTAAAATTGAGCACTTCCCACCTGTACCTTCATGAGACATTAGATCCCTTAGCTTACAAGAGATTTGTAGATCGCTCTGAGATTAGTATATCGCATCTTCAGTAAGGCTGGACCTTAGCAACGATTGTCAAACTATCTGGGCACTGCCTCTTAGGAAAATATGGAAGGAGACTGGCTCTCTCTGGCTCTTGACTTAAGCGTCATAGAGGATATTGCACGTATATTACGTGAATTTCTGGAAGCCGTTAAAAATATTTAGGCAGCTTATTTTCGGATACAAACAATTTTTTTTTTTGATTTTTTGGGGAAATATGTGAGAGATCGCGATGGGCATAGTGTCTTATGAAGTTAAACTTCACAACCCATCTTAACCTTACCTATGCAACCATACTTTTTGTCTGAAAGATATCTTATGATAATGGATCATTTCGGTATATATTTAAGCCATTTGAGGTCATAGAAATCGAAAATTGGTATCTTCATCGTACTTTCGGCATCGTTGTTGGGCTCGTTTATCTTTCGTCGTATTCTTAAATCTCCAGTAATGTCACCGTATTCTGTGCCTCCTTAGGGAAGCATTTGTTGACGGTGTCGTGTGTTAGATCGTCCTTCAAACTGGGCGGCGGAAGTGCGAAAGTGCGAAAGTGCCTTCCCTCCATATCTTGTCTTGTGGGGTTCATGTCTTGAAATTGGATTTGTTTTTCAGTATAGCTTTTCTTCTTTCCTCACACAGTCTTTCCTAATGGTGTTTTCTCTTTTTTGTGAAATGATCTTATTTTTCTAGTTTACAATCGCAATTTAAACCAAGTACAATGAGCCTTCCAACACTTTGGTATCGATTTAAACGTTCCATGAACTTCAAAGTAGTTCACGCCCTCTTGACTAAAAAATACGTAGGGTCATTGTTTTTTTGTAAAATCATCGTTCCTCCATTAGAAGATTCAGTTATCGTATCCAAGCTATCCTTTGGATTCATTTACGTGTTTGCTTCCAGACAATTTATATCGACACAACAAACATCAATCGATGGCGATTCGATCCATTGTTCTTCGCCAACCATTACAAGCCACCCTTTCATCAGTTTCCATCTTACAGAAGCATAATCGACATCGTTCCATAGCCACCACTGATCAGAGCTGGTATCCATTCAAATTTTCAAAATCCATCGATCCATCAATCATCACCATAAAACCAAAGATGAATCGATGATTTGACATTTCCTTCGAAATCGAATGAAAAATTGCCACGTCATCAACGTCAAATTAAAACCAAAAAATGTTTTCGGAGTCAATTTTGAAGAGCGCCAGTCTCATACGGTACCGGACCGCACATCAACGCAGCTTCCAGCTGAGTTTGACGTACAGCGATGATGGCTCAAGACTCGAGGGGGATGTCGCTCCTCTAAGTGTCGAACAATGAAATTCGATAATTTTTATGAATCGAACACTGTGAGTGGATAATTTGACAGATATCAAGTTTGACTTTATTTTTTCGTTAACTTTTAATTGCTGGGTGTCGAAGTGGGCCCAATGATTTGGGTCTTGATGAGCAGATACGCTGGTTTGATGAATGGACGAATTGTTGGACTGTCTTCGAATGAGGGGGAGTTGTTAATGCTTAATGACATGGCCATTGAGCTCTTGTCAAATCGTATAAATGAGTTCTACTGTTGTTCAAAAAGTGTTGTACAGTTTTGAAGTCGACTTCAAAGTTGCTTATGTGTCCAGATTTGAAGTTCAATTTGACAGATTGAGTGTAGTTGAGAAGACGAATTGCTGCTGCCGTAATTAAAAGCAGAACATTGAAGCCAATTCGATGTCAAATTGAGTTTGTCTTGAGTGGAGGCTTTCAAGTGAATGGGTGAGAGTTTCCAGCTCAGATTGTGTAACTTTGATCCAGTTGAAGTGGATACATGCGCAAAAGCTGAGCTCTTTTTCCATGGCACACGAAAACGAAAACTTATCAAATTTTCATCAACTTTGATTTACTGTTTACTACTGGTAGTCACATAATGCTTAGGTAACCTTATTCAAAGAAAATATACAGTGAATCAAACGTTCAAGATTAAAATGTCAAGTCGACACAAAACGACCATTTTTCAATAGTGACAGCTCAAGCTGCGCTTCAATAGGATTCAAGAGAAGTTTCAGCTACACAAATGGAGACCCAATTCATATTTAATGAATTTATTATCTTGGCCTTAGATAAAAGTTGAACTTTGTGGCTTATTCGGATGAAATTCCATAATCAACAAGACAAAGGTTACTGAACGGCCGACAGCCTTTTGAAATTTATGGAAATTTTTATCTCGATAAATAGTCAATAAGTCTTAACCTCGCCCTATAGATTTATTGAGAGTCAAATTGAGAGGAATAACTTAATCCAAATCCTCTACAAGTTTACATAAACTGATAAATATTAATATTTAAACTTTCACAAGAGAGAAAAACGTATTTATCTCAGTTGACACCTGACCCACACACAAATTGCTAAGAGCTATGATCTGATATCAAAAAGTTTCCGATCGTATCGTAAAGTGGGGAATCATAAGTCAATAATACTAACGTGGCTAAGGTTGACGTGTGTGCTTTTGCGCAGATAAGATTGGTTTCAATTTATCGGCGCCAAGGGTATTCAGTTAAATGCTGTGAGGAGATGGTATGGTGTTAAATTTGATCCAGAGATAGCTGGCTGAATGTCGGGTGTTCTAACTGGAAAAATTTATAGTTTTAAATCAGATACATTTTTTACTAAATTCATTACTTATCATTTAGTCACTAACCTTTTGAATATGATTTTACTGACAAAGGTATTGATGATTCTTTCTTGATAAGCTAAGATTATATCGCACTAATGAAAGTGCTTTTAAGCTAGTCAAGCAAGTATAGAAAGCCTCTGGCTAAAATATGTACTATATACTTCTTTCCCATTCTTTTGATTTAATAAAAACAATTATGTTAATTTTTTTAAGTAAAAAAAGGTGCGGGAATTCGTCTCATTTAATGATTGAAATTTATTTTATTGTTTATCGGAGGAGTGGACTGGCTACCTTAAATCGCCACTTATTGAGATGAAGCGATCCGAGAAGTATTGCCTCAAAATAGTGTTTGATGTGGTTAAAATGCGGGCTATTCCTTCGTCCAGTTGGAACCAATAGTCCCCTAATTCTCCAGCATGCTAACGTATCTATCTAAATTGACTGTCACTGTGCACTCATTCCCTGCTGAGAATGATGTTAGCCCAGCCCAACGAATATTTTGCTTGTTAAGACATCTATTCAATTAAGAATTGGTTTCATTACTAAGCAGAATAATAATGTCGTCTGGATCATTTGAGGAAAGCGCCTCACATGCGTTCCTGCGAAAATTGAAGTTGCGTGCGGAGAGTTACTGCAAAATCACTTATTTGTAGGATGAGGTTGCAAGATTAAGACTCTTTCTGCCTCAATATTCCCAAGTGATCTTACATCTTAGAGATTCCAGTTGGTCTTTTTGTTTCTCGCGTTTGTAAGGACATAGTGACACAAATTAAAATTGATTTCCAATTCGGAACATGGCCCAACGGAGTCTAGATTCAAGGGATTTCGAAAAGCGCTCATGGTTACGGAACAAAAGATCCGTAAGGAAAGCAGATCTCGATGACAAACGGGCGCCACAATGATAGAACAGTATATTTTGCAGAGAGGTCTAAATAACCGATATTGAGCGCGATATTGATGAAATAGAGCCGCAAAATTGTTGAATGAGTAGGCTTTTGATTCACACTCAATTTCTATGGTTATTGTTACATTGAGTTTTAAACGGCTTGGTTAAGAGTCTGCTTTCAAATAGGTCCAAGGTTTGCATCGTCGAGTAAGCCTTGGACGATTGTAAATATGACGATACAGAATTCTCCGTCTCTACTCGGACTCCAACTATGGTGCAAACGGAACAAATTCAGATCTCTTCTCGTATTTTAAATTCTTTTCTAAGTCCTTCCGCCCGCTTTTTATAAGTAAAGTCATTATAAACTTAAAGCAGGCAAATTATAATTACAAAACAATGTCAGACTGACTGTCAGAGAAGACTTTCTGTATGAGCCGAAAACATGCAAAATTTAATGATATTTTAACACACCCCGATGAACCCCGTTAGTAAATTATGTTCTAATTCATTACAAAAGACTAAAGTCAACAACCGTTTACAAATAAGAAATCCATCGCCTTATGGTATATCATAAATCAAGCTTTACACATTCGTTCGCATGATTAAACTGTGAACAAAATACAAATAGCAATAATCCGCTTGATCTTGTGATTTATTGGAAAATAATATTCCATAATGGAATAATATTTTTTTTATTTCCCATTCGAAAGCTTACACAAAAAGCTTCAGCATTCGAATGGGACTCAAAAAACAAACCCAAACACAAATAAGTCACAATTAAAATAAAGATCGGCTAACGGTGACAATTCAATAAACAACGGTATAGGCATCTAAAACTATCATAACGCATATTAATTAACTATGCATAAAGAGAGAGAGATAGGCCCCAATCGAGTAAGAATTTGAAGAAGCTTTGTGTAATCCAACGATTTATGATTGCGTGAGAATGACACTGAAAAATCATTCATTAGCAAATTGAGTAGTTAAAAATGAAACACGGATGCTCCTGTCAAAGCAGAAGCATACATACCAATTTTACCAAAAGAAAAATATTGTAATTTTGAAAGTTGCTTTAATGTTGGCAAAGTGTATAGAGCATGAACTATAAATTATATTTTGACATTTACTTCTTTGGGATTTCATTCAACAAAGGGAAATCTTGTTTGAAATCGTTTTTTGGGTGCCATAAGACATTGTTTTTTATTTGGCGACATTGTCTTCTAGCCTTTCTAATATCAAAAAAACAACGCGTGCTCTGCATTAAGATAAATTTACATTGAAGTCCACTTTTGCAATACAATTGTATCTTCAAATCTGAAGTTGCGTTAGTTATTTTATTCGAAAAAAGAACAATTGGCTTTCTTCAGATAATTCATCTTCAATATACTAAATGTTTTCATAATAAAATTTACGTTTCCAAATCAATGGAAAAGAGGCCATAAATTTATTTGGAGTATGAAAATTATACAGGAGTATGTCCTCCCTTGAAATAGCGCTCCCTTGACAGAGCGAACGAGTAGCGGTTTGAAAATAAGATGCATTTTGGTTTCAATTCCCCCATGGGTGGAGTCCGAACTTTAACGGAGAATTTTTATATCCTAGATATTAGCTTTCGCTTAATTCGCAGGATTTTATTCAACATTGGTTGGTATATTAGAAAGTTGTTTTTCATACTTCAGTCAGTGCTGTGCCCTCAAAGCAGATCTGACGTCCGATCATCTCCACAGACTATCATTTGAGAGATCACGAACTTAAAATTTCAGCAGCCACAACTTAAGGGACAATCACTTAGTCAGTAGGTTCACAGCTGGTCGACAAATAAAATGTTTGTGGCGTTAATTTGATCCTTATGGGATGACTGCAAATACACCACAAATGTTGATGCAAAGTTAAGAGATATACAAACTTGTTTTACCGAACAATTTGAGATACATGTCCCTCTCTGAATAGTTCGTATGCTTAACAAAAAGTGTCTTTGGTTCACTTCCGGAGTGCAAACAGTATCTTAAATAGAGAAAAAATTAAACTTCCGATATTTGGGCAAATTGCTGTGCAGGATATCAGGCTAAATTAGTAGCACATCTGGCAAAGAAGAATTTCTACGCTTCAAAGCTAAATTGAGGACTCAGCTCAAAAGAACTTTGGTCAAATCTAAGCGAATTGGAGGTAGGTACGAAAATGCACTTTGTGATCATTTCATAGGCAATTTTTCTGAACTCACTTATTGTATCTCGACCTCATTTTTCCATGACCATGAAAAAAGACAGAATCAAAAAATCAAACCCAATATTGCCAAGTGATATTGATTGAATTAGTATTCTACTATTCTTGTCAAAAGTTCTGGTGAAAAAACTTGCCAAGTGTACATTTTGCAAGTAAAGACTTTATGTGGAAAATCAATCTGGCTAAGCCACAGCCGGTCTACTGCGATGGAATAAATCCTGGATGATGTAAGCCTTCAATTTGATACAGATAGTTTAACAGTTCTG
Organism: Orthonevra nobilis; assembly: GCA_963555765.1. Classification (NCBI taxonomy): domain Eukaryota; kingdom Metazoa; phylum Arthropoda; class Insecta; order Diptera; family Syrphidae; genus Orthonevra; species Orthonevra nobilis. The sequence continues at coordinate 15,469,030 of OY743227.1, read as the reverse complement.
TGCTTGCTTGATTCCTACAAGGCATTTGAGGTTCCAAATTAATTCTAGAGCATCCAGCTTTTTTGCCATTTCTGTCAAAAGCTTTTAAAGATAAATGCAAAAGAATATGTTCATAATTTTAAATTTTATCTTGTTCCTTAACAATATCAGTTTTAATTTGCGGCTCGACAAAGTTGCACCACTTTAGTTGTTAAGATACTTTGTGACACCAAGCTCGAGTTCGATATGGGTAATGCCTTGTACCTACTTGTGCTCTCCAAAGCCTTCGACGGATTCAATCCTTTGATACTTACCAAAGATAAACCATTTCGGCTTTAATATCTTCCCACCTCATTGAAAACTACAAACAAATCAAACTGAGACAGCGATGATATATGGGAAGATCTCTGGAATAGAACACTCTTTTTCCGGAGTACCACAGGACTCAATTCTTAGACCTGCACATCCTAGACGTTTTGCTTATTTATCAATTGTCTTTCATATTTAACCTTCATCCTTTTGCTCGTTCGTAAGTCATTATCCCTAAAGTTAAGTCCACCACCTAGAGTATTCGTGCAATGGTCAAAATCAATTACTTTAACTTGAACCAAACCGTTTTTGTACAAGAACGCACTGCAATCTGTTTTCCAAGAGATACCAGCAAACGGAATTAATTGAAAATAAATTGCACCAAAACGACCGTTCTTCTGCCTGTGAATACATCTCACTTATTTGCATATCCATTAGCATTTCTGCCTCGCGTCGAATTTCAGTTTCAACACCTCCATCCAACCGCTCCGCCAGCCGGAATATCACTCTTTTTCTGTGTCCTCATTTGGCTGGTATCCGCCATTGTGCATAATCAGAGTGTGTTCGTACAAATATAGGTCTCAGAGGTGACCCTTTCGGCACCTCGTTGATCAGCATCAACAACGATCGCCGCCGCATCTTCACACTATTATCACCCGCCATCAGCATCAGCATCACCATCCACATTCACATCAACGGCATGCACCGCGAATATCTCTGCGCACAGGTTAAAGGTATGAGAGCGAACATGTGTAATCTGGGTGTTAAGGAATTTGAAGAGTCATCGCCAAGAATCCCTTTATACGCGTATATGTTGTGGAATTTTAAATCGAATTTAATTTAGTTCCATTGGCAGTAGGTATGTAAGACAGAAAAGATAAAAGACACAGAAGAGGAACAAAAAACATTGCGTGAGTGCTTGCGTCCTGCGCAAAGGGAGACCAAAATGAATTTGCAGATGAAATTTGTTCTAATGTCTCCGAGCTTGAGGCTCGAATCCCGATTGCCTGTTTTCGTTAGTCTTGGTCATCATCTTATTTGTGACTAAACGTGTGAAACTGTTAATCGGTAGTGACGGGGGATAAGTGGAATACTTTGAACGTTCTTTTAAAGTTAGAGAACATTCTTTTAAAAAAAAGAGTAAAAGTGAAAAAATTATATGTTTAGATATTTAAAAAAAATCATCTTAATATTAATGGGCATATTTTCTTTTTTCTTTTTAGCTTGTTTATATCAACAATAATTTTAACATCTTTCTTAACGAGAAACAGGATGAATGCTAAAACAATTAAATTATAAACATTTCAATGCTTCAGGTGGTATATGTCCACTAATCAATGAATTTCTAAACTACTCAGGATTAGGATAAAAAAAAATCCGATATGAATTCATTCTCAATAACATTACTCGACCGCGCAAAATGATTCCACGCAAGGTTTAGAATGACATTGTCAATTCTAGACACGCCGGAAGCATCCAATAGTCTTTTGTTGGAGACATAATGCCGAAAGTCGGAATGAGCGCTTTTGTACATTCCCTTGCATGCTCGTAGGCATTTTCTCTAAAAAATTCTATACTTCTCCATATAAGATGGACTTATGTTCCACCACACTGGACTCGCATAAGTCAAAATTGGACGCATAAAAGCTTGGCAGCAAACGACCTTAGCATCTGATCTTAAATAGTTGGAATAAAAAAGTTACTTCAGCGACAAAAAGGCTGCCCTTGCTTTTTTTAATTGAATATTTACATGATCATTATAAAACAGGAATTTTTCTAAGTTAACTCTTTAATACCTCACAACAGTTTTTGGTTCGATTCGAAGGCCATTTGAAGATGTTATAACCAAATTTCTCCAATTGCGTCGCAAGTCTGAATTACATACAGTATGGTTTCGCATTTAGAATTGTTTTTTTTAGTTTCCAATCCTCACAAAATTTTTCAAGGGAATCAAACTTCAGTTGGAGTTCGTACTTGTATTTTCTATCTTCTCACGTGTCATAGAAACGATTATCACTGAAAGATGATGGGGAAACTCATATCTGATTAGTTTATAAATAAGCCCGTCAATCCAAACCGTTTCAAAGGCTTTCTCGATATCCACTAGTCAGACACCTGTACGTTTTTTGCCATTAAGGTTCCAGTTTATATCAGATATTAGTTTTGAAAAAAATCAACTAAATCTTAATAGGCATATTTTCTTGGGCTTGATACTAATGTCTGAATTAATAGATTTATTGCAAGAAGTCGAGAGATCAATTTTTGTCAATATCCATTCCATTATCGTGGCCGAGCTTAACTCAAAATCTTAACCTGGGTGTGAAAAAGATTGTATGCAAGGATATGGTACCCCAAACTGTATGTCAACGGCAACTACACCATGTCGTATTCCATTTAAATGCGAAGAGATCAGAGAGAGAAATCCAGGAGTGTTAACAACGCAGGATGGTTACTATAGAGGGCTTTTTGGATTTCGTCAACGATAAATTCGGTCTAAAACCCGACTGATTTTAAAATAAAAGTTCGTTTTCAGTGAGATGCCTTTACCTCAGCTTCTTAAAATCCTTGAATAAGTAAGGCAAAATAGCTATGGGTCTGAATTCGACATAATTTTTTGTGCTTCTCTTCAATATTCGGAAGAGTTTGGATATTTTTCTATCCCAAGGAAAAACTGAGGTGGTTAGTGGTTCAATATAGGATTTTATATTCAGACAAACATTATCGAGGCCAATAGCATTCGATCTAATGGACAAAAATGCTTTTAGCACATCTTCTTCGCAGTTAAGGCTGAACGCACTATTGCTTTAATTTTCGGTGTTATCCAGGTTTATGTTGGCACAGTCAGGAGTTCCATGAGGATAAGGCGAATTCTGCATTCAGTCGATCGCAATCCGACGGTCAACCAACACACGTACGTCGAAAAAACGAAAAATCTGCCGAACATTGCCGCTGTCCGTGAGAGTTTGCAGGAGAATCCAAGGCAATCGATTTCGCGTCGTTCACAAGAACCGACCACATCTTGATGAATTTTCCGAAGATGGTTACCAAGTTCTTTTGGCCTGAATTGGATCATAAAAATGCTAACGACATGTGGTTTCAACAAAATGGCGCTTTGTGCCACACTGCTCACGCCACATTGGAAACTCTGAACGCGCGATTCGAGGACATGGCCATCTCACTTGGAGGTGATGTGCACTTTGATCGTGCGATTTGACCCCATTAGACTTTTTCTTGAAGTTGCAGGTCTATGCGAATAAGCCCCGAACCAGAGCGGCCATCAAAGCCAACATATCCCATGTCATCGGTCAAATCGACTCATCGGTCACAAATCGAATGAACTAGAGGAACAGGGGTTCCGTTGAAGGAATTTCTACGGGGAGGCTGAGGAAGACGTTTGCGAGAATAGGTAGTAGATTTACTTTTGCCAACATTGAGCTCAAGTTGGTTTTTATTACACCAAAGGAAGAACCGATTCAAATCATTTTGTAAAGTAAACTATGATCGATTGCGGAACATATGTGTTTAGAGATTCTCATATCATCAGCATAATAGGACAGGTCAGAGTCTTTAAGAATGCATTCAACATCGTTAATAGTGAGAATAAAGGTAATGGGTCCTAAATGACAACCAGAGGTAGAAACTATATGCTCGGACACTGAGGATCTGAAAATAGCTTTATACTGTCGATTTTCTAGATAAGATTTTAACCAGGAGATGAAGGATTGAGGAAACCCAAGCGCATTGAGTTTCAGGTAAATAATTTCATCAAAAGCCCTGCTGAAGTCAGTGGCTATAGCATTACAAAATTCATATAGCAAAAGAAGCAAATGTTATATTTTGATAGCAACGGTGTATTGGAAGAATTCATTTTCTTTCTCGATAAAAGTGCAATCTCTCTGATAACAATTAAGTTTACTTATTATTCGCCAGTAAACTAAAGCCTCATCAATGGAATATTTTATTTATTTGTTACACACTAATAAATTAAGACTTATTGTTCACACTATTAATCCAAGTAGAGTCAAAGGCCTTTAATTATGACTGACTTTTTTATTTTTGGATGACATTAAATTTACCTTTTTCTTCTTAAGTATTTAAGGAGACTGAAAAAATAAAAACATAACTCATTTTTAGACAGGGCAGACGAGATTGTACAAGCACCGGCTTAAGCCAAAATATCTAAATATTTAAGATCATAGTTCTGAAAATTTAACAAAAAGCAAACGCAAGTACCCATATTTTTAATACTTTGTTTATTTAACAATTATTTTGCACCTCGATATTAGAATAGATTCTTAACTTTATTATATTTTAAACTAAATAATTTTTTTAATATTATGTTTTATAAAAATATTTATTTATTTTCACTCACTGATTATTCTTATAATTAAAATTTTAATTTTTCTCTTAATATAATAGTATTGCATTTTTTCTTGTTTTTCGAAAACTTATTTTTCAAGTGTTTTATTGTTCATAATACTTTTTTTATCAACAAACTACAATATTTTTAAGCACATTTTTTATAAACATTTTGTTTTGTTGTTAAAGTATCTACAATTTTTTTCTGACGGTGTAATGACTTTTTGACCCTTAAAATTTCGAAATCAAAAACATTCCATTTTTTGCTTTAAGCAAACTGATTACCATAAATATTTACAAAAAAAAAAAGTGGAATAACTTAACTACTCCCGTTGATGTTTCGTCAGTTGAAGTGGACATGATGCTTGCTTCTCATTACTCGACTCATTACCAGTGTCCTCTTCGTCATTGTCGTCATCGTGTACGTTGATCTCCTCGTCTGAATCATTTGAGGCTCTATCATTTGTGTCAACAGATATTGAAGCCGCAAATTGTTGAGCCAACCCAAATGCGAATGCTGCCGCTGATGACGGATTCACTAGCGATCGGAAGGCGCTGTGCTCACCGCCCATTAATAATGGAACTGATGCTGTGTGTGATAATGACTCTTGCTTCGTCATGGTCGCCTCGCGATTGTGACTTTGAATCGACTGAGGATGTATTGCAGGTTGTTGCTGTTGGTGGACAGGATTGAATTCGTCCCGGCTGCGTACTGAGGCAACTATTGCCGCTATGGTCGACAGTGATTGCCGCTGCTGTTGCATAGGATGAAGAGGATGAGCTTGTGGGTGTTGTTGAAGATGAGGACTTGTGGTGAGAGGCAATGAACTGATACTGGGGTTGATTGGTGCAAGAGTGGTAGTATTGTGGGTTATAGGGATGAAATCGCCTGATAGCTGTTGTTCCTTGCCACCTTCTTTCGAAAGGGCCTGGTAGTGGATAGCAGTAAGAGGCGGGTCCCCGTTGTGCCGCTGCATGGTAATGTTGTTGTTGTTCTTGGTGGTCGAAGTGTTGCTTGGCGGAGGCGAGCAAGAAGTTTGGTGTTGAATATTGCTGAGCTGTTTCTGTGTTTGCTGGGATGACGATGCGGGTGGAACTGGAATCGGTGTTGACTGGGTTTGGCAGGCGGATGTTAGCGGTGGCGTTGCACGTTGCTTCAACAAGTTCATTCGTTGGTGTCGTCGCCATTTTGCTCGTCTGTTGGAAAACCAAACCTAATTGATCAATGCGAAGAGATATTTTCGTTAGTTTGTAAAAAAAATGTGTCTGCGCTTGTAAAGGTGTTTTTAAAAGTTTTTAAGTGTTTTTCTTTCTTAAAGCAGTAAAAAGTAAGAGATTCCTTCGAAGTCATATTAAAGGCAATACTGATGGAAAAAAGTCTAAGTGGCTTTACAAACACACTAAAATTTCATGGCAGTTTCTCTTGTTTTGAACAAGGATCGAAATTGAATTGTTTGTCGCTTAAACACAATTTTTTTTCTCGAAGTTACTTAAGTTTCAGTTCAGAGAGATGATACTGAGAAGCTTAAAAATTACCAAATGGCATAATTTTTTTTTGGAAAATTAGAGTTTTTGAAATTTGCAAAATTTACCGCCATTATTTTTCAAAATGAACTGAGATGAAATTTTCATCATAACTAAGTTTAGTTTCAAATAAAAAAAAACAATTTTTCCTTGATTAAAACTGAAATAACATATTTTCTAACATTTCTATGGTGCGCAGAACAAAGGTCGAATTTATTGAAAAAATATATTTTCGTACACACCTGTACTCTTGCTTCGCTCAATGATGTTCTCGCGGCGAGGCGTTCTCTTGTGCTAACGCAGGGATAATGAGATTTGTCAAACTCCTTTTCGAGCTCCTCCAACTGGTCTGGGCTAAATGTGGTTCGATTTCGGCGAAATTTCGGTTGCTCGCCATCAAGTGACTCGGAATCCTCACCTTCGATATCTGAGAATGATAAAAACAAGAAAAATTATTTCGTAAGACAGCACAAGTGTATTCAAAACCTTTTTATGGACAAATATAACTACGACGAATTCCCGTTCAAGAATGTCGAAATTATTTATGGTATTTAACAATTTGAAGCTGATAACTAATCATCAAATACTTAGAACGTGATCATCATGACAAACTTTCATAGTTGTGTTGCAAGTAAAAACAGCTTCCTTATAGGTTGAACTAAGTTATAAATAAGTTGCTATCAGTCCTGCTTGCGAGTTCCAGAGAACAACATATGCGAAAATGCTGTTCAATTAAGATTTGGGTGCGAGTAGGCCTGCCCATTGCATGAACTTCCCATCTTAAGATTTAAAAAATGTAGGTGCTATTTTATTTGCCGCCAGCATCAAATTCATTTTGGGTTAAGAGAACATCATTTATTCCCTAGACAAATGCATTGCTGACCTCAATGGAGCTACTTTAGTTCTCCATCGCCATCCTGCACAAAAGCACAAGCTTATATATCTCGTGTCAGGGGGCGAAAAAGAAAACAAAACCAACCTCAAAATTTATGAAAAGGTGGCTTGCCGAGCTCCTGAGTTTTTTTTACAAGATCTGCGTAATGTAAATATTTAGTCTCGGGTGGACTTTTCTGGTCGAAAGCCACCTATCAGCTTATTGTCGAACGACTTAAGACGTTGATATAATACGGCAGAAAAGATTTTAAAGGCATTGTTGAGGAGATTGAGACCTCTATAATTGATAAGCTTCAATGGTCTCCTTTCTTCAAACTTGGGAAAACAGTTCTGAGATTCCATTTATCTTATAGCTTTCGTCTGCCCAAGTGTTGCAGAAAGTTGGTGCCTAATCCTAACAAAGCCATCGCTGCTGTTTTGAAAAGTTCGACAGTTAAATTGGCTTTATGAGAATTAAGATTAGATATAGTTATCTAAACTGTTAGGCTGGATCGTCTTCATCGAATTGTTCAGGCTTCTTGTCATTTGATTCATCAACGTCGTTATACAGTCTGCTGAAGTGGTTCTTCCATATACTCAGAAATGACTGCAATTCTACTACGATGTTTCCATTTTTAACTTTGCAAACTTTGGTTTGAGGTCTGTAACCCTGAGATATTCGTAGAATTTTAAACCTTATTCCTGTTTCTTAATCTCTAAACTTGGAACTGAAGTCATGCTCTTGTCTGCCTTTCTTCTGAAGAACACTAGAATAGACAATTACTACTTTGTAAGCCAAGGCCCTTGTTTTTCTGAAATGCTTTTAGGAGAATGCATCGACAGTATCAAATAGAATTTCATTTTAATCTGAATTACGAATATATGTTTACCGATGATGTCTCTTCTGCTATCGCTCCAGTTTCCTAAAAATTGTGCACCACATCCAATATGGTTCTACGCCACGTCGATAAAAAATTTCTTTCAGTATATGGCAAATAAAAAAGTGCCTAATTTAGTTTCTTCAAAATCAAAGCAGTCCAAAAATAAACAAAACCTCTACTCACCGATCATTCGATTAGCATCCGGTGATCCTGATGTATCATGACTCCCCGATCCTGGCGATAATGCTGGTCCCGAGGTCGTTGTACATGTACTCCCACCACTACTGGGCGAAATGCCCGCTAAAGAATTTCCCGGCTGCCAAAGATGAACAGCAGCCGCTGCAGCCGCCGCTGACGGTGGCCATGGAAATCCAGGATACGGATGCGGTGGAGCTGGATACAATCCATAGCCGGCAGCTCGAGCAAATTCAGCCGCAGCTCGTTCAGCAGCACGATTGCGAAGAATGCGATTAATCGATGACACCGATGGTGCAGTGGCATTTGTGCAGACACCTGAAACAAAATGAGGTTACAGACACAGTTTCAGAAACAGAAAAAAAACAAATGCTTAATTACAGTGAAAGGAGCGTCTGGCATTTCTCGAGTTGTTAGCCTGCACCTACGGAATGCGAATGAACAAGATTCCAATTAATTAGATGGTCATAGATACGCGCTTGGTCTTCGAGAATCACAACAATCTTCGACTTGCTAGCAAAAACAAAAATGTCCGCGCAAAGTTGTGACTGATATTCGATTGCTAACGGATAAGAGAAATTGCAGCGCAAATGCAACAAAACTAGAAAAACTAGGAAAGCCTCAGATGATGGCCAACCAGTGACCAGCAGACTTGGTTTTTTCACTCCATTGTCACCTTGTCCATCATCATAATTGCTCGGCCATTGTGTCATTTGGTTTTGATCAGCGGTTTTCATAACCTCTTTCCATTCGTGTAATATGGAATAAAAAAAAATCATACACTGACACTCGAAGAATGAGATGAAGACGGTGAGATGGAAAAATCTGATTTCCACTTGAAAAGCTTCACAGTGGAAAATTAAAGACGTAAGACGACAGTCCGGTTGTCAATCAATCAGCGCAATGCGCAACTCGGCGCGCATGGTAGCCAGCCAGGCGATCGGTGATGGAAACACAAATGGACAGGGGAATTGTTGAGGAGTGGATCTGCCTGGATAGTGCTGACGACTGTATGGTAGTGGTTGGATAATTATGCCGATTTTATGGAGTCTGGAGTCTTTACGGTGCCGCAGAGAAGTTATCTGTTACGGCTTTTGGGTTATGTTCATAAGCATAGCTACCGTAAAAGTTAATATTTATGGCTGTCTTAAAAAAACGTACGTTTTATCAAAAACTATGGAACCATAAGCACGGTGTGGTTATGGAGTGACGTAACAATTAAGCGAATTGGCATCTGCAACACTCGAAAATAAAATCTGACGCACTCAGTTTTTTTAGTTTTAAAAAAATGCGAAATCGGAACATGTTGGATTTACCACTTTACTAAGACCTGCAAAAATTAGATCTACAATGAAATGTCGCACAATTTCAACTAACATTAAAATGAGAGTTCGTGAGAAGAAACACATCAGTAAGTTCATACAGTGTCCCAACTTCCAAAGTTCACATAACCAAGTCGTTCGGTAGAACCATGTCATGGACGCATACTGTTAACTTGGACAGGAATTCCCTAAAGCTGTTTGAAATAAGAATTGCAAGATTCACGTATTGTTAGACTTTATTAAGGGCATTTGACTACATGCAAATTAGATATTAGTCGATATTAGAGCTAATTTAAAACTGTCTCATAAGTAAAGATGTGGCCTATGATAAACATACTTGAACAGAGCATGGCCTCAAGTGTGCTTGCCCGGATCATTGGTGCATTGTGATCGATTTCCTGCTGGAAGGCGCAGTCGGCTCTAGGTCTAATTGACGAGCTGCTTACAAACAATTGGCTTTTAATCGACATTTTTCATGCTTTAGTCGTACTCCTGGGATCGACGTGGAAAGATCAACGTAAACATTTTGAAATACCAAAAAGATGGAAAAACTTCAAGATTTTTTTTCAAAAATCAAGGGCAACATCTCGTATAATTGAGGTCAATATAGAGGTTATAAACAGTTTTAAGATAATGCAGGGTAGGACAAAACTAATGTCTGTGGTTTGATGTATTTAATAAACGATCTAAAACGCCCTATGGGCATTTGACACCATTTGCATAAATAATGACACATTCATAGTAGGAAATATAGAGATTTAAAGAAAAATCAAGCACTGTCAAATACATAAATATTATATAATATTATTAATAATATTAGATTAATTTACACTCACACTTAACGAAACATTCGCTCTTAGTCAAAAATAAAATCCATATCAAGATTATAACCATTTTAAGAATTTAAGAATCGTAAAAAAAAAAGGTTCAACCGTTTTCCAAATGAGATTAAAACCGAAAATAAAGTCAACGTTTCTAAAACGAAGCTTATTTAAATTTAAAGGCAAATTGCTTTTTTATTTGCTTTATGTTTGTGTTTTTGTTTTTTCATTCATTCCTGAAAGTGCTGAGCTGTATAAAATTGTTATATAAATTTTTTTTGTGTTTTTTATCGTATACTGAATTTAATGAATTATACTGAAATATATTTTGTTTGCTTTTTTCACATAATTTACTTTTGTTTATGAATTTTTTAATACTGATGTTAAAAATAATAATAGTAAAAATAAAAAAACAAGGAGTAGGTACTAGAAATCTGAAGATTGGAAAATTCTTGTCAGGTTTCACGGATGCGAGAGAATAAATCCTTGCAGCATTTTATCAGCACCCACTTTAACTAAAGTTTGTCAGAACCAGCAGCACTCCAGGTTTATTAAAAAGTTCCTCAGATGTTGACAAAAGATTGGCACACATCACCACCACTGTTTTGGCCTGGACTAGTCTTAAGACGTCCTGTTAACACTTCAAAGTCTTCACTTCACCTTTCGATATTTTTGAAATAAAGTATTTAGTTTGTCACCTGGGGTGAAAAAGATCTCTTGAAGCAGAATAATCAAAGGCACCCTGTAAAATTTTTTTGTCGAAATTAACATTTTTCATAGTCTCTTCTTTGCAGAGAAAAAAAAACGATATTGTTTTTCGTATAAAAAATAAAAGGGTTAATCGCGAAGCCAGTTCGTTGAGGTAATATGACTGTGCTAAGGCCTTTTATAGAATATGCATTAGTTTTCCTGCTTCCATGCCAAAACGTTACAGCTTTCTGCTGCAAACGGCAAAAAAAAAATCACACTAGGCTCTATTCTTAACTCAAAGCTGTTTCTGTATCCGGATTTCTGTTATAATTCGTCCTAGAGTCATATTTCGATTCCCGCCTGAGATAAATGCATCTTCGTCAAGCTTTAAGGCTTGATAAAAAAAAAAACTCTAGGCAAATCGACTTGAATGATCGTGGATCGGCACATGCTTGATGTTGCAAGTAAGCCAAAAGCATGCTTGTATTGACAAAATCACATCTGCTGCTTTCTCGCTATTTGCAAGTATTGCCTCTGCAGCTATCAGTTGTATTCTGATATTTGTGACGCAAAAAATGCGGAACACACAAAAGGAATCCATGCAATGTTATATTACTTAAAATTGCGGAAAAAATATGATATTCACGAATAGGCAATTATTCTACTCAAAGTCGCCTTCTTTTCTATAGCTGTTTACGGGCCTTACTTTTTAGAAGACGCCGGGTGAAACACAATGATTAATACTGGAGTACATTTGGATCTAAGAGGACAAAACAAAAAACAGTACACACAGCCCGCGCGACAATGAACATTTGAACATTCAAGTACGTCCAATCAATTTTTTTTTTGTGATTGTTTCAAGGCACGGGTCTCTGAGAGTAAGTCAAAGATTCTTGACGCTGTCTAAGAAAATATCCAACAACCGTATGGGAACTTATCACCAAAATGATTGAAATATCGGAAAGGAGAGCCGACATCAACAATATCGCAGTCCATTTGACTGTTATGATCTTCTAAAATTTACATAAATTAAAAACATTAAAGTCCAAATGAACATTTTAGGCAAATATCAAAATGATATTTAGTGAATGGTTTTGCGACACCCTGTAAAATACTTTATTTAAGGATAATTCAAGAGTCTTAAAGATATTTTCCAATTTTCAAAAACACAGATATACTCATATTTCACCTTAACAATCAAAAAATAATTTTTTTTATTATTTTATATTTTTTTAACAATAAAAAAATAAGATTTTTTTATTTTATTTTCTAGCCGTGGTAATGACTTTTTATTTTTCCCTTTTTTTTGTTCCGGACTTTGGCTATGTTAATCGCACATTTCCACCCAATTACGCTGCCCCAATTGAATTGAGGGACATGTTCGAATAATTCTACATTTCTGATGACCATCTGCCACTGCCACTCCCACACAAATGCACAATTGTAGATATGAATGAACAAGGACCGCGCCCTCTCAGCCTTTATTTCTCTTTGTATGAATTCAATGGAATGTATCTTTAACTGCACAATTACCCAAGCAAAGCCAACAAGTGCAAATAGTCATTAGGCGGATATGTGAAACGTGCCCGTCCTCTGCCTGCCACCCCGTCAGCAATAGTATATTCTGGTTCGCTTTTGCGCTCTATCTCTTTCTGCATGTCCGGTTTTTTTTTACTTCTTTTTTAGGAGGGAAAAAACCATAATGGCTGCTCGAATAGTTTCCATAATTGATTTTCCCCATATACAGTTGTGGCTGGCTTGCCTCTGTGTATGTACAGTTAGCTCGGTGACAGCTTCTTATGTGACATTTTCCATTTTGATTAATGTTCTCCGGTCATTCAATGGGCAAAACAAAAAAAAAACAAACGCAGAAGAAAATTTGCGTCTTCCTTTCACTTCTCGTAGGCAGCATGGCTGGCCAACAAAGGTGATAGGGGTGACTTGGACTCGTCCAGCGGCAAGCTTTCATAAAAGTCTAGCTCTGTCATTTGGATCTGTTTTTCTAGTTCTCTTTGTTTCTAGCTACTCCACCCACTTTTGGACGTTTTTTGATTTGTGTGACTAGCGTGCTAGCCAGGAAAATTTAGAATGAAAAAAAAGGAGAGAGCAAAAAAAAAAATTGGCGTGATATCGGGTCGGTTAGCGGAGGAATGCTTCCTTGGGAGGGCGTATTAATTTAATTGAAAGAGTAGAACTTATGTTCGGTTAATTGTGTGCGACATGCTTGTCAAGACTGTGGGCACTGGGCAAGGAATGTATATGCACGTATCATGGCTGTGGGCGGCAGACAGCTTGTTTGGATGAAATGGCGTGCTTGCTATTACGGATTTGGACAGTTAATTTTTTTAAATGAGGTTCGGCAACTAATGAGGACTGTTCATTGTGGAATTCACTGAATTTGTTTTGTTGGAAACGGAAACTAGTTGGTTTCCTACGGATTAGGGTTGATTGTGGATTTAAAAATGGTGACATTTTGTTTTATATTTGGAGAAGTTTTAAAACAGCAAAGAGCTATGATTGAAAGAACGTCATGGAAATAATTACAATAATTTACCTCGGTGAACTACGTTTGCATTTTTTTGTATGAAAATTGTTTAATTTGAATAGCAGTTTCGGTTCTGCTTCAGAGAAGTCAAAATGGGTAAATACTGAACCCACCACGCGTTCCTGATAAAAAGGGTTTTAACGAACCGACTGACGGACAATGTAGTGATCCTATAAAGTCCCGTTTTTCCTTTTTAGGTACGGAACCTTAAAAACAAATTCTTTGGATTTGATAAGTGCGAGTTGCAAGCATGAAATTTACAAGAGGGTTTCAGAATTGGAGTGAAACTGACTGATGGAAGGATGTAATTTATTGAATGAAACCAAAAACAGCCTCGATACATTGGATCCAAAATCCAATTTCTTTGTCACAAGACCGAAGATTTAAAGAGGGCTATGTATTGATGAGAAATGAAATTACCATTTGATTTGCGCTAGCTTAATGTAAGAAACAACTACCTACGTTAAGGGACAATTTGACCCCATTAAAAGAAACCGTTTTTTCGATTACTATTGATCCCATCTGACATGATAATTTTGGTCCCTCCGATTTCGGGTTCCAAGCCACGGAATTGTATTGCAACTATTTACATCTGAGCTTCTCAAACTACTTTAAAAAAATTCCTTCATTCTTCTCCTTATTCTTCCACTCGCTCTGTCCTTCTGTAATCATAAACTCTTGAGACCGAGTAAATTATAAACAAAAAAATTAAGCCTAACTAGAATAGTATTTGAAAATAATAACTTTTTTGCCACACACACAATATTGGCCAAAAGTTAAAAAAAAGGTTGTGCTCCCAATTAACCCTCTTAAGTGTCTTAAGTGTTAGTAAATTTTAGCAATAATAATAATAATAAATAATAATAAAATTAATTTCTTGGTGATACAAGAAACGAATTTTGATAAGTCAATTTTTTCTGCGCCGTTCTTATATCAGTAATTTTTAATGAACGTGAAATTGACAGAAACACTTGAGCTACAATTAAAATTTTCGGGATCTGGTTTTTGTTCTTTTTTCAATTTTTTTATCTGTCTAGCAAAACTCTAATTATTGTCGAATACCAGAAGTGATGCATTGAACCAGACTCTTACAGCAATCAGATGCTTCCTTGTTTTGTATTAACAGAGCATTAGAGCACAGCAATGGGTATCGCTCGGGCTTCCGACCACTCCTTTTCTCCGATCATATTCAATTTTTTTCCGGTATTTGCTGACGAAATATATGAGTACATATCTACATATGTTGTTGTCAAATTGCACATACAAACTGGGACCTCAGCTTACTGAGGGCAAAGTTTACTGAGCAAAAAGGCCAACATTTAAGCTACTTGCTCAGCGCCGACTATTATTCTGCATAAAAGCAATTATCGTTGTTATTGAAGGGGTTGATGATAATCTGTGATTTTTTATTGAATCAAAGGTGCCATTTTTAAGTGATGTGGAGTGGTTGTTTTCAATAAATTGCAACCTTTACTGGCTGCACTGTACTTTAAGATTACTTTTTTATAATAATCGCGTGCATCCAAGTTTTTCATTTATTAATTCCTTTAGAATCTGTCTTTATAGTTTTAAAATATTTTAGGCACTCCCTAATAATCCTGACAATACTAACTTTAAATTCCTTAAAAATTTAATCTGGCTTGATAGCTTCACTTATCGTTTTCTTTGCACACGTGGCTCTGTCCTCAAGAAAAACAAAATCATCTTTGAGCCTTCTTCTTTTTTAACCTTGGCGATCTGGTACACATATCTATAGACGAATCAACACAAGGGGTGTTCCATAAAAAAAGTTCTCAAAACTATTGGCAAATCGTACTGACCTGAAACAAATGTTCTAACAAATTGTTTGCAGTCAATAAGCTTTACTAAATTAGTCATGTAAAATGTAAGTTATTAAAAGAAAAAAAAATCTTTGTCTGGGTTAACTGAGATGTGATGCGAAATTCATATTTTTAAAAATATAGAAACAACATCGAACATTTCTCGGAGTTTTTTTTTAATCACAGATTCCAAAAAATTCTATGAGTAAATGTAAAAAATTCTAAACTTTGTTGATCAGTTCAGACTGAAAATTCTTCATATTTTAAGCTCATTTTATTTCCACGCCAGTATGAGTCCTTCCCTATGTTGTGTAGCATCAAATAACTAGCTTATGAAAAGTTTTCCTGCGCACTCAGTGTATTGCGCCGTCATTCCTTGTGAGAATCTCAAGCCATTGGCCTCCATTGTTCTCGACTATCGCCGTCACATTAACTCGATCTCATCAAACTCGAAGCCCACCCTGAGCCATAATAAAACAGCAAGTGTACGGCTACTTGGCAGTAGAAATTGCTTTATCTCGATCACCATATCCACGAGAAATCAAATAACCGATCAAAAATCGCCCCAGCAGACGAGGCCGACGCGACGTACGGCCAAACTCAATAAATCAGGTAACGCAATCGCGTACCCATCACAAGCTGGTTCTCCCTTATGTACATTTAATCCTCCCTAGGAGAAATACACACTTTAATCCAACGCTAGATCCCTATCGCTAGCAAATACAATGCCAATCACTATCACTCAGCTCTCACGGATACTCTCTCGGCTGGATTCATTGAGATTGGCCTCCATCGGAATGAATGGAAGCGAGCAGTAAACGCAGATGTAAAGTAAGCCAAAGCAAACCCACTGGGCACGCAATTGTCAAGGAGTGAGGGAATCCTTTAAAACGACTGAGTTTCTCTCTGCTTAATGTGACGACGATGACACAAATGAGATTACACCGAAGCGGACCACATAATGAGGTCTGGGAGATCAATCGATCTCGCCAAATTCAAGCTCCTGAGGAGAACAACATTCAAGACTTCCATGGCGATGTTTTGCATACAAACCGTGCAACTGGTGTCCGGATGCCCATAAATTAACCAATCGATCTAAAGTGGAACAGCAATTTGATTGCTCAGGACAAAGTAACTCTCCATCGTCATCATCATCAGAAAGAGCAACTCAGATCCAACTGGAAGTGCATAAAACATCAAAGGGCAAAGACAGACGACGACGACGACGACGAAGAAGAGACGGCTTCACACAGGAAGGATTCGAATGCGATGGATGGCCGATTGGCGCGGACACGGATCATTTGGTGGGGGCCACTTTGTAAACTATATAAATACTAAGGCTACCGTAGATGAGAATCAAAGATTTCCGAGTAGAGATCCCGGCCGGAGGGGTAAAGAAGAACAAATTATAGTTGTCTTACCTTCGGAAATTAGCCGCTCGCGTATTTCCCACGCGAAAATGGTCGGATTTTCACGTTTGTAGTGTTCGATTTTGGCTACCACCGCTGGAGTCGCTACTTTCGGCTTTGATCCACCGATCAGGCCAGGTGGTCGAAGTGTACCTGAAATTGTCAGAGATGAAAGTTAGATAAATAAACCAAGGTGGATGATGGTTAGAGTGTCAAATGCAGTGGAAGCACGGAAATTATCGAATCTTGATGAGGCTACCTCGTTTTTGAAATGTTAAAAGACTGAAGCTGATTTTAAATGATTCCAAAGTTTTAATAAAACCATAATTTCAATAAAAGCAATAATTTTAGTCTCGATTTCTTCAAAGTTGAGTTCAGTAGATTTTTCAGTAGAATTTTTGAAAATATCTAAAAATTTATCTGAATACAATTGTTCCACAAAACAAAGCTAATTTTGCATGCTCCATTAAATTTTTTTCGAAATTTCGAAAGACATCATTTTTGAAGTAAAATGGTGCAAAACTCCATTACGAGAACTTATGTCTTCATAAAATTTAAAAAAATAAAATAAAATAAAAAATAAAAGTTAAAAAAAATGTAATTTCATAAAAAAGGGGACGTTTAAAAAAAACATTGTTAATATGAAAATTTTAAGCTTAAAAGCGGTTCAAAGACGACTGATACTACTGCCATTGCAGGTTATTTTTACAGAAATTTGCATTAAAACTTAAAAATAACATGAAGTACATATTTTTTAGGTCTTCACATCATTTTCGAAGTTAGAAATTAAAAAATAAATATAAAAAACTGAACATAAATCGTAGATAGTTTTTATAATTTACTATCAGACGCATGAGACATCGTATACGTATACGTAGAAAAGTTGTACAGCTCAAAAAGCTGGCCGACACCAAATCGAACTACTTGTCACAACAATGTTGTGGCAAATGCAATTTTTTGAACAAAATAATGAGCAAAATTAATTTGATTTAGAATTAAATATCTCCTGACGGATTAAAATTAATTTTAAATTTATTTTTTATTCATATTTTGTGTATTTACCTTAAAATTTTAAAATTTATGTCATTGCGGACTTTTTATTGTCTAAATCTAAAACTTAAATCTAATCTTGAAAATCTCATTTTAAAAAAAATCTAAAACTGCAGTAAAATACTTAAGGAATCGTTCGCAAAAAAATGCATTTACTCGTATGTGTTTCGGTTGACTTTAGCTATATTACATAATTGGTCCCGGGATAATATAAAGTCTATGTAATTTCGAAGATGACCTCCTTCATACAAACTTACAAAAATTACCTCTT
The DNA here is from genome assembly GCA_963555765.1 of Orthonevra nobilis. Lineage (NCBI taxonomy): Eukaryota > Metazoa > Arthropoda > Insecta > Diptera > Syrphidae > Orthonevra > Orthonevra nobilis. The sequence goes on along the minus strand of OY743227.1, from coordinate 15,450,982 downwards.
TAGAACATTGGACAAGAAGGGAAGTTTGCAGAGAACGGCCTTTTTTACAACCTTAATGCTGCTTTAAATTTTTTAAATCAATCTTTCTGGTATCTGCGATTTCTTTTTCCTTGAAAGAGATGTTCGTACTTTAGTTTTTTCGTAGACCTATTGGCTGGAGTTCGAAAATAATCGTTTATCTACTAGATATGGTCTAGCCATTACACTTGACGAATTTTCGGTTTTAGGCTGGAAAAACACGAGCTCTGTCGGGATTGTATCAATGTTATATCTCATTCGCCCATCTTGCAATAAGAACCGTATCTTTATTTTTTTTGTCAAACGTCCGGGTTTGTTAAGCATGATTTTTGGCCTTTGAGGCAGGAGTTCCGATCGCAGTATGAGTCTTTGGTCTATCTCCGAAATTGCTATTTGTCCCGAGAAAAATAAGCTCCTTCCTTCCACTTCCTCAATGTTATATGTAGCTGTCAATTTCTTTGTTTTGTCACAACTGGTGTTGGAAAAATTAATTTCTTTTCGAAAGCATGTATTCAAGGATCGAATTTTCTGGAATCTTCTCAATCTTCGTGAAAGCATCAACTTGATGTCAATATCCTTCATATCCCAACAGCTGGAAAGGCTTCAAAAAGGTATTGCCTTCTTTTCGCAATATCTATTCAGTTCACGAATTGGGTTGAAGAAATCAGAAGAAAGTGCAGCTCTTTGCCGGGATGCTCTTGACGCCAACCGCACAGCAGGAGTAAATCTTGTGTTTTCGAGTATTGTTGACATAACCATATCAGTTTTCCCGGGATCCGAATCAGACCAACGCATTGTACAATTAAGAGCGTCATATTCTTATTAAATTATGTATGTTGACAGGATTTACTACTAACGATACTGGTATTGACCGATTTGTGAGCTGCGCGACGGCAACAAGCGTTTGCACAATACTCTAGATGAGATACTGATAGTCCATAAGTCGGGTCAGTTGTTCTTCCTACCACACCTGACATTTGATCTTATACAAGCCTCCTACCAGAACATATTTCTTTACTACTTCTTTAAAAAGTATCTAACTTGTAAAGTATCTGAATCCCGAAGTTTTATTGTTTTTAAGGTTCAAATGGCCACAATAACATCCTTCGAAGTGGCTGGTAGAAAAATGTAATTCATTCAGTAGAGAAAGGGTTTCTTTATAACTCTGTCAGTCATGATAGCTTTGAATCCGCTAACAATACTGCTTTATTGCATCGACAAATCTCTGCGGATTGAATACAGATAGTGACCGATCGAACATTCGGTTTCGGTTTCGGCCAGATTCGGCCAAAAAATTGGTTTCGGCCACAGTTTTGGTCTCGGCTCAAATAGAACGAAACTCAGTCTCCCACAAGGCACACAGCAATTTTGGCCATTGTGATACCGCGAGGGCTATGTGGATTAATGTATCTACCTATATCAGGGAGTGAGTGATTATTGCGTTTACCTCCCGGACGGTGAAGAAGGAGAAGGTGGAGAGAACTAGTTTGCTTCTCAAATGAACTGAGAGAGGTCTTTTGGGTTTGCTTTAGCAAGTTGGGGCAAAGCTGTGAAGAAATGGGAACATAGCTTTCTATACATTGATATTGCTATAACCGGACATTCATTGAGGAGATTTAGTAGCTTTCTGGTTCTCTATGTGTAAAGGAGGTTCCAGGTTTGTCTGGTGACGTTAGTTAGTTTGACCGCAGTTAATGGTATGTCAATATATTGTTAGGTGCATTGTAAATTTACAGACAAGCTCATCTGCGCTGTAGTTTTTGTTGATTTCCCTATCTCCTAGAACCGCGTAAAGGTGATTTTTAAAAAAGTCCGCGGCGTTCCTTGACAAGCTTAGATGTAGAGTTTATAGCAACTTGGCTGTCGTCCGAAGTGAATATTTCCAGAAATGTTGCTGCATAACAGCGATTTCGCGGTCGTGGTGAAACATGGAAGGAGAGTTTACTAAGATTAAGATTACTCAAAAAGATAAACTTCCACTTTGCGTTCGAGTTCTGAACCATCGGTTGTTATCGTGATGGAGCCGGCTGATATCGGAAAATAACTTTTTGAGGGTATACAGTCTATCACTGTTGGAAGGGAAATCTTCTCTAAAGATTGAGGACTGATCAATATCAACTCTTACCAACACAAACTTTGCTGTTGTCCGTGAGCCGTATTTTTGAATTTGTTTATGTTCTCGTGCCTATATGGCTAGGTAAGTGCTTGCGTGACGTTTCAGGTGACTTCGGACGAAATAACTTTCTGTATAAAAATATACTAAATTTATATAATTACAATTAAAATACATAATCAATTTTAACTTGTCTGAAAAAGGTTCGGTTTCGGCTGAAAATCATGTTTCGAACGAACACTTAACACAACATTTTCCTAACAGAGACTGGGTCCCTGTTTGTAGGAACTTCATTGGCTCATTTATTGTAACACAAATGAAAGATTTATGTGCCTTGATTTTATACTACATTTGAGCTGGGGATCTAGCATTTTCACTCGACTTCATTCGTCGGGGGTGGTTGCTATTTTGCCAAAACTAGAAGTCCACAAGTCTTTTGTAAATATTGTATATATTTTTAATATTGTTTTTATTTTATTCTTCATTAAATAAATTTAGTTTAACCCATTCCTTTCAATTTGAAATGTTTTGTTGTTTTTTCTAGTGACGATTCTCATTTCCACACAAAACGATCTTCCAGTGAGGACGCTTCCTCAACTAATCAATAATCACCTTACAAAACGATATGCTTAGCGTGTAATTAATGCCTCCCTCTGTTAATGACTCAATTATACGATCTTCTTATCTCCCCCCCTTCTGTCTGATCAACAATTTCTTCACTTATAAATATACAATAAAAAAAAAACAATTTAAGGAAACAACCAATTAGTGTCAGGCCACACCGCGACGACACCCCTTTACTCGAGCCTTGTTTGCATTCTTATCGGTTTCACCACTCGAATCGCAACAAATTAATACTTGCAGCAAATTTACAACATTTAAATTGCACTTCCACTTGCCTTGTATAAATTGTTATCGCGCCATCAGTGACACACTTCAACTGCTTACCGGCACCAGTACTCGCTCGCAATTACACAACTCAACTCTTGACAGATGGACAGACAAACAAATGTCTGTCCGTTGGGTCGCGTCGCACCGACATTCAGCAGCGGTGTAAACATTCGAAACAATTGCTCATTTGAATAAAGTTATGAAGCCAGCGCGAATTCACAGATACTGTATCTCGTACATGGACAATTGTCCGGAAGCATTCAATTCTATCCATAAGAGAGAGAGATCAGTAGCTGTGTCCGACAGGTGCTCGAGTACGCCGCTGCCACCCGAACTATTATCTCATCTCATTAGAGATGCAATAGCGGATCGCAACACAATAGATGCAACACTCGCCGCCATCGCCGCCGTATCGGATAGATACTCCTACGTTTCGCAAAATATTGCTTTGGGGGCTGCAATTGAAAGAGGTAAACAATGCGTGCCAGCGGCGGTGGCGGCGGCGCAGCAGTGAACGGGTGCAAGTTAATCGCGTGAATTACATAAATCTACGGCGAACAATTATGTGAAATTTATTCGAGCTGCAAGTGTAGGTAGGCCGGATGGCCGGGTGATAAATGGTCATATGGGGAATCAATCGCAGAAAATTACACACTGCCAACGTTATCATCGGCGTCATCGAGGCTGCAAGACTCATAGGCTCATGATGATGATTATGGAGGATGGGTGCGAATAAGTAACCAGTTGATCTATGCCGTACGGAAGCTTCATTCAGGCGGTGTGATCTGTGATTATTCGCACTTGGAAAGATTTGTATTGCTAAAGGTCATTCGAGATTGATAAATTGGTCGGAGAGCAGCTTAATTATTCGTACCTGCTGAGGTTACGTTGATTGATTGACATCTTGTCGAGATGACAACTTGACGTTACAGTTGATGGTAAACTTTGTCATAGTCAAATGACACCAATAAAATATTGATCCTTAAAAAAGATGTAATAATTCTTGAAATTTGTGTCAATTTTTAAGGACATCAGCAATCTTTTTTTAATTGTTAAGCGTTTGCTGTTTTTGGGAGATTGTTTTTGTACTAATATTATTCACCAGATTGGGACCGTACTGGTTTGCACTGCCTATGGTCAAAGGTACATAAGCCTTCAATTCTTGATTATATTTAGACCCGAGCACTTAATTAATGATGACTTGAAGCTTAAATCCCTTGCCTCTGGTGGGAGGCAATCAAGCTTCATTCAATTCAAATACCTTGAAACATTTGTCGATGAGTAATCTGCATTAGCACATATTTTGAATACCAGGATTGATACAAAAGAAACAAATAAAAGTGAGCGGGAAAATAAAAAATAGAAAAAAAAAGACTACAATGAAAATTTACTGCAAAATTAAGATCGAATTAAAAGAAATAAAAAGATAATGTTCCTGAACAGTAACCAAAGGCACCCGACCTTGTTAGCAAAACACAAAAAAAAACTGTCTCCTGTTCAATCTGACAATCATTGAGATCCCTTAAAACGAAATCGGTTGCAGAACCGACCTCTTCATTGTTTGGAAGCAGATGAATACTTTTGTACGTATGAATGAAATCTAGGTCAATTGCCAAACAAAATGAAGTCCTGACATTGCTGCCGAAGGAACACTGTCTTCGCTTTCTTTGTTGCTGATTCTTCTTTTTCAGTTTATTGATTTGATTCTTCTTTTTCAGTTTATTGATTTGACTCTTCCTTCATCTCACGTGTAAATTCATGGATCTATGTTTCATAAATCGTTATGAAAGCTATGAAAGACTTCGGCCCCTTTCACAACCGTTTTCTCATAGCCAATTTTTCAGGCAATACATTTGAATTGCATTTTATCTCTGCTCGACGACCATTTTTAGTCGATAGTAATCAAATATTATTTTATGGATTTTCTGCACTATATATGAAGTGGTCACTGTGAATCCATGGATACGACCGGGCTATTTACCGCATTTTGTAGGCAACTGTTCAATGAAGCTTAAAGTATAAAAAAAATCTTGATGGGAAGAAACCAATCGTCAATTTGGACAGCTTTTGCAAGATTAAAAGAAGAATCGTTGGAAGCATCCACTCTTTCAAAATATTCTCGATCAGTTCATAAATAAACGGTTGGCCGACATTGGCGACTTCCGGCGACTTCACGTGAACTAAGCACACAAGCTACACTGCACTGAAGCTACACTTTACGCCTCTCTAAGAAGTTTTGCCGTGTTGAACGAGGATTTTTACTTTATTCTTAACCGGGCTCAGCGAAATTGTGTCTGGAGCCTGCGAAGTCTAAGGCCCTTGTTATATGCAGAACAACCCTTGACATGCCAGTTTTCCCTCCCATTTTACTTGATTTTGGTGCAATGCGGTATCCTTTTCTGGCGCCAATACTTTTGTGGCTACTGATCCGGATGGTGGTGTGCACCGATATCATTGAGAGCGTAATGCAGTTGGCCACCGCCTTCGATTTTACTTCTTAGCTGCGCGTTTAATATTTGCTTGATTAACAAAAAAATTTACACTTACTCTCGTGCAGATGATATCTTCAGCTACGTGGAAGCTTTCTCTCCAATAGACTTTTTCTCAGTCCCTATTACAGCCTTTTTTTAAACTGATTAAGTCTGGTTGAAATCCGTTTAAGATTATCTTCACTCATCCTTGGAATCTGTCTCAATCTCTCTCAAGAAATGGAATTAAACATTCACCAACGTTGAGTTCGTCATGGCGTAGAGATGTTCTGGTAATCGACAACCTTAGTATCTGTAGAGGTATGAACATTGAAATGGCAAAACATTTAAAAATGTAGTAAAACTATCAGGAGCTCACGTTCTAGATGCCCAAACGAATTTGCAACCGTAGCCTAGCACGCAGTTCGGGGTCTTCGATAGAGTGAAGGACATCGTCTACCTTAAGCCTGCACCGACTTCGAACTACGACACCAGCTTGGAAATCAAACGAAGAATTACTATTGCCAATCGCTCGTACTTTGTAATGAGAGAACGATTGAAAAATAGAGCCCTGCCTCGAAAGACCCTAAACGTCCTCATGGAGAGTGAGCCAAAAGCATCGACCTCAGCAAAAACTTAAGTTTGGAGGAGTAGTTTCATTGAAAAGGTTAAGTTAATGGAAATCTACACACAAGGTTTGGCCATAAAGACTTAGGTGACTATGAAATGTAGAATGGATGGACATCAAAGGGTTTTCAAATCTATGCCAGACGTAAAAGAAAATCTAACCACTGATAGGGAACTCGAGCGTAAACAGATTTTTATAAACTAAGTGTCGAAGACGGTCGGCGTCCAAAATACTACCCTCTTGCTTCGCACCCCGCCAATTGTACAAAAGCATATAACGCGTGGGCACAAATTGTGGAGCTGGTCGAGCTACAAGAATCTACGCGAATTTTATTATGTAATAGCTTTAAATACAAACAATGAAAAAAAAAAACAATTGCAAATGTTCTTTTCAACTTCAACCGAATATTCCCTCCAGCAATGTACTCGTGTGAACTATCTGCAAATAAAACAAACACAAAAACGCATCCGTAAGCAGTTACGACAAACAAAACAAAAAAATTGGCAAAACTTTCTCAAAACAAAAGGTCGGAACAAATTTCCTGCTGCGATTAGAATCGCGGATCGCGAAAATCACTGCAATTTATCCAAGCGGCGATCGTAAATCTTCCTCCAGCGCAACCAAGGCAGGCAGTCACCAGCCAAACTCACACTCATTGAGTTTATAATTTTTTTTTTTGTTTTTCCAGCCTTCTGTCGACCTCTGGCCACGTCCGGCTCGGTCTACTGTCTCTGCGGTCTCGACCGATCGACGAACGATCACCGTCGGTGTTCAGCTAACAATACAGGTGCATGTGCGTCGGGATCTACTTGCGGCAGTAGTTACCAATTTTGTCTGCATTTGACAATTTTATCGCAGAGAAGAATCAATTGCGCACACTGGCGTTCGGATAGAGAGATACAGATGCGCACAAAAAAAAAAAAAAGAAACAACAGTCAGTCATACATCACCCAACAAATTGCCTACGGTGACTCGACCGCCACGCCGCGCAGACGCAGGGAGACTATGGAACCAGCCAGATCGTTGTCATCATCCGCGCCGCGCCAAGAGAGTGGTTTGGCTTTTGGTAGAGCTGCAAAATGCGGCAACCTTGCGTCAGATCGTCGCCTGTTAGTTGGAGATGATGAAGTCACTGGGAACAACCAGCGCATCGGCGACGTCAGATGCACTCTTGCGAAGTACCGATTCGCCACCAGAATCTCCATCAATCTGGCCAGGCTATGTTCGTCGATATGAGCAAATATGGATTTTATGAGCATTTAAGAGGTGAAAATTAATTAGAGTCCAAGAACGATGGCATTTCTGTGCCGACAAGTTTGTATTGGTTGGAATTCGAAACGGTGTAGCCGAGACGGACACAACTACTTCTGCTGAGACTCCTAGAAGAGGGATGATGACTGAAATTCCACGTCAGAGAGTAGGTTAATTGGACGAATGGGCAGTTGCGATTGCGTTCGGAATGGCTGTTAAGGAATAATTATTTAGATGGAAAGCTTTTCAATTAGCTTCTATGACGCCTTGAATGGACCTATCGGTGCGATGGTCGAGGTATGGCAAGGCAATTGTAAGACGAAGAATGCCTGTGCGAGGCTGAGAAGAAATGGTTTATGGATTTGTATGAAATTACTGACAAATGCGAAATGCTTTGTAGGGAATCTAAGTGGAAAGATACAAATTGATTAGGAATACAATATGGACTGGAGCAGCAATCAAACAGGTTAGCAGAAGAGTTTGAGTACAAAATCCATTTGCAATGATTCGTTATTCCATGTCTTTAAAAACGGATAATCCGCAGATGCAAATTCACATTCAAACTCTACTGCAAAATAGTTTTCTACGTCCAGCAGAGGCAGCTTTTTGGAGAGTTCTGAAAGAATGCAATCTTGGAAAACCATGTGTTTTATGATTGCATATTTTTTGATTATATTTTATGAACTCAAACCAATCAGTGTAGTTACCATTCATTTGGCAAAGAAAATATGGCACTGATTCTTTAAAGATAAAGATAAAGACTCTTTTTACTTATTTACATTCTTGGCATTCTTTTGCATTTAATTGTATTGATTGCATTAATTGCTTATGGTCCAACCACTTTCTTTTTTCAAGAACTCGGAAGTTGTTCAGTTCAAATTAATACGTCGTAATACGTCCCCTGTTTTTGACACACAGAAGTGCTTGAGTAAGCACACACTTGGCCCATTTTTGTTTTTGTTTAAATGCATTTTTATTTTAGTAATTCAGAATCATATTAAATGCTTGGCTAAGATACTTGAACTAGTTTAAACCTAATTAGCTATGATATGATGGTATAATTAAATGACCCGTTCGGGTACTCTAACCTTAACAGAATTTTGAATCTATGCCTTTGGACAAAATTACTGAAAATTATTAATTAAAAACATGACGAAAATAAAAATTAAGAAAAGAATTATTTGAAAAACTTAGTAAACGGACATTTTATATGTAAATTGAAATATTTCTTGATTTGAAGACTTTCTTAACGTAAATCTAAAAACTATCTTAAAATAACTTCATAACAAATATATCTGCATTTCATTTAAGTGCTGTGCCATACAAACTCAATTTGAAACTATCATTAACTAACTAAGCCGACCACGCTAGACTAACATTTCTGCATTGATTAAACTACGAAACTACCCCGAACGGAAAATCCTACGCTTTAGTCGGTTCACCTTTTTGTAACCACCAGAACTGAAGATGTTGCATTAACGTATCTTTTTTGTCGCGGACTGAAACCACCCTATTTAACAGGAGATCTTCTACTGGGCTGTGATGTCTCTATTGTAGATCGCTTATCCACATGTTTCGTGGCAACGTGGAAGACTTAAAGACTTACCGCATTTCTATCATGAATCAGACCATCAACGTCGAAATAGAGGAATGCCTTCGGAAGAATGAAGTCATTAATGCGAACTGCCTCGTGACATTCGTAGTTGGGGAAATACCATAAGCCCCAAAGATCATTTTATTGCTCTTGCAACGCGTCTCCGAATAAGTTAAATAATAGTTATTAACTCGGATAAGCTTGGCCCTATTGTACACGACCTCTTTGAAATAGGTTTTCTTTGTATTAAGACTCTGGAGTTCTATATAATTGGAAACGAGCCCTAAGACATTGTGTCTCAGAGACCCGAACCTTTTCCATCAAACTTGCTCCCAGGACCACACGGGACATCAATATGCAATCACAGGGCGAATGAGAGCCGTGTAGCAGGTCACATTTATCCTGGCATCGAATTGGCTGCTGTGAAACAGTCTCTTTGTCAAGGCTTAGGCCCTGCAACCATATGGTGTTAAAGGCCTTCTCCAAATCAATCAGCAAGGCACCCGTGCATTGGTTTTTGACTGTGTTCCCTTGGATCTCTATATGGATTTTTAAGATCTCAGTGAACCGAAGATCTTCTGGAGATAATCTTCTCCCTTTGAAATTTATGAAGGATGTACCTCTTCATTTGCCAATATTTATTATTGAGCATGGTAAAACTAGCGTTCTCCGATCGCCAATTTTCAATATCATTTTATCAATTGCAGTAAAGTTAAGATTTATCAACTAATTGCGGGGTCCTTTCCTCTCGTATCACTTATCGCGTATCGCTTTCTCGTATCACGATGTCACATAGTAACCAACGATATCCTCGTATAGCTCAGGGGCTGAGATAGTACCTATGAGTTGGCTCTTAAGTCATCTATCGAGTATCTTCCTTGAAAGCTGGATCATGTACATATCTATTGGCGTCAGACATGCATCTTCATACAGCATCGAGGCGTTGAAGTAATTCAGTTCATACGGTTTTCGCCAAAGTATTGCACAAGACCGAAGCATCTTCCTTCCCATGAGTGCAATATTCTTCTTCAGCAGCGGGTTAACCAGATGAAGGGCGAAGTTTCCGCTTGTGAATCAAATTTAAACCGCTCACTGAAGTTGATTCCCAGGTATGTTGCGGTGCCTTGAGGCTCAAATTGCTTTTTGCTCAGTAGGATAATTTTGATATTGCGGCAGCGTTTTTATAAATTGGAGTCTTAGTCTGGTTGCCGTCGTTGGTGTCCTGAACTGTAAGAAGCAACTTCATTAAGTGCTCCTGAATCCTTCGCGCTGCTGTGTTTTGAGAAAGCGATGCTGTGTTTGTGATGGAGTGATTCGCGTACAAATGTAGTTTTAAAATCATTACATGAATTCTTTAAATTATTTTTAGGGAATGCATTCCAAACTGATTGCATTTCAAATTATGTATTTTTCTTCCGAGCAAGCTATAGTGACCAAATTTCGGACTAATTTCACTCTTTTGGACATCAAACAAACTACCCGCTTGCGAAGTATACTTACAGTGGAAAATGCTGCCCCCAGTCTTAGTGAAGTCCGTATAATAATTTGTCCATTGATTGACGTTTGGATTTTGTAACTCGAGTACGTGGACGATTTTAAGCAAGAAGCTTTGGTTAAAAAGCCTACAAAATACAGCTAACAGAACAGAAACCTGACGACTGGCCACAGTGTCGAATGTTAAGAAACAAAACTGGTATGATGAGCTGCATCAGGCAATACAGAATCTGCCAATGCGACCAAAAAATGCACTTGGTGCGGTTTATGGTCCGGAAGAATCATTGGCCGGTATTTTTTCAGAGACTATCGCGTTATTGGCGCTCATTATCGTTCAATGAATTTGAACTTGACACGCTGTTCCAACAGGAAGGCGCTTAATGCCACAAAACACACAAATCCGAATTCGGATAAGCCAGCTTCGTTGGCAACATTGGAGGATAACATTGCACAGCCTATAAGCTCGAAAAGGGACTTGTAATTTGACACTTCACATGGACCAATTTAATCGTATTAGTGGTCAACTTCAACCCGAAATATGCTCAAAAATTCAGCTTTAATTAACGTTTACTCGGATCATCCACGCTCATTGAAATGAAACTTACCTCATGAGTTTTTATTTTGCAACAGCCGATTAAAAAGGACATGTTTTCGAAAGACAGTTAACAGAGTTGCAAACGAACGTTTGGAAGTCTAAGAATAAAACAGAAATTTTGGGTTGACTTTGTTACATAATTATTTTGGGTCTTTCGATGTATTTAGTCATCTTAATTCTTTTAACTCTTAAAAAAGAAAAAAAGCTACATTCCTGTGATCGTTTTATAAAAAGAAACGTTTTCCGTCAAAGTTACGACAGCGATATTTTCAGTAAACCTCGCAAGACGACCAAGAATTGGAATCTTCACCGAAATTTCTTGATTTTAAATTCACTACAGAGAGAGCAGCCACTTTTTCATGACCTTAAGCGGTACGAATTTGACAAAACATTCCTGCGATATTTTTGCAGTAAATTTACATATTTGAAAAAACTTATCAAAAGTTAACATTGCTCTTTAACAACCGATTGAATTATTGAAATTTATTATTGCTTCTTTCATGGAGTGGAAAGAAACATTTTCTGAACCAGTTCAGAACTCCCAACTGCGATGACCTGTAAATGGTGCCGAAGTCACTCTGCACCATTCGCATGGCATGAAAGACTCTTCTAGAAAATGAAAGGCAACCCAACATACAGAAATCTCATTCGCAGCACTTCTCCGGACTATTCCCACGATTTATTTGAAAACAATCAAGAGCAAAAAAAAAACTCGCATAGTCTTCCGGAAAATTGCCCATAATTTGTCCCGCAAAAACTGTGGCTCTAAACAAACAAGCCTCTGAGACAAATCTGATTTAACAATGAGACGACCGCGACGAACGCGGACGCTCCACACCACAGATGCTCTGTTTTACTATTTGAATTAAATTTATGAATCCTTCCACTGCACTTACCCAGTAATTTTGAAACAGCACCTTGTTGGGTGAGCATATGCTGGGCCAGATCATAGCCACGCAATCCGAAACGTGAAAACTCCAGCAGGCGATGTTGTGAGACTAGAGCACTGAGTGTTGTCGGTGATGGTGAGCCACCGCCACCGCCTCCAGGAAAAAGTCCTGCAGCGGCTGCTGCTACTGCCACTGCCGCTCCAGGTGGTTGTACCGATGGAGATAGACCAACTAGAAGAGACACAAAATCAAAGCAAAAAAAAGAAAATGTAAATAAATCAAAAGAGTTCTAGTACAGAGGAGTGAATGAAAAATCACAAAGTGCACACTCGCAGCTTGGAAGGATGTAATAATCCATTCCCGGCTGGATGGTTGGATGTTAATTGCATATTACAATCGTCGATTGACATGTGGTTCAGCTAGATGCTTGCTAAGTTGGTTCTGGCATTACTTTTTTTGTAGTTTTTGATTTAATGCCGGGGTGTCACCTCGATGTCGATGTTGGCAATAAATCGGATCGGCTGTTTGTGTGTTGGATTAGGCATGTAAGCAAGCGGCTACTGTGAGTGCGTCGCATCGCACCGTCGTTGTCGTCGTTGCAAGAACGAAAATTTATACAGAAGGCGTACTTAAGGATTAATCTTCAATGCATGTTCTTGCCCTGAGGTGGAACTCAGAGAGTACAGGATTAGTTGATTGAAATTACAAGTGACAGGGATTTTCTTGGGGAGCTGTGATTTTATGTGCGCGTTTTGAGGTGATTATATCGCTGGTCAAAGAGGGGTCAGATGTTTTTTGATGGTGAACTAGTTCTCTGATAGATTTGGGATATAAAAACTTTTTTTAAAGCAAAAAATTGGTAATTGGAAATATGCCGAAATATTTTGACTCGAATACGTTTCAAACTTTCTCGTTGAAAAAAAAGAAAAATGTGCACACTTGAGATTCACAATCTTGGTCTTAAAGTCTCACAGTGACAGTCTTGCGATAAGGTGACTTTAAACTTACCCATTTAGAACCATTAATTCACCACCTTCCAAATTCGTAATCCGAAAGACAACTCTCGGTCTCGGGAATCAATTTAGAAGTCTTGACTCCACCTTTAACTTTCCTATTTATCTTGCAGACTTAGACCTTTTTCAGACACAAGCATTTCTGCTGCGGAAAATTAAACGAGAGGAAGCAATAACATCCAAAATCTTGAGGCATGTGGCAACTGAAATAAAATCTGGAAAAACTAGTGTTCCAAGATCTTCTGAGAACGGAAATTTTCAAATTTAAAGCTTAAAAGCATAGAAAAACAAACGGACCAGCTCAACTTAATTGAGCCGACTGTTGGTCGCTCAGCAGGAAAGCAGAAGAGATTTTGTACACTTTCGAAAAAGATACAACTGCGAATTCTATGAGCTGTATCAAGATGTGGATGCAGTTCAAAAAGCCAAAATACGATGACTCCAGTGGCTCAGTGGATCGAGGAGAATTGACAATATAGCTTCAGCAAAGAGGATCTTCGAATCATAGCTGCCAGGTTCGAAAGACCTTACCTCCGTTTTAAGGATCAAACAATGGAGGATATCAGAGCGCTTGCTCTAGATAACTGGGAGTAGAGTGCCCATGATCGACAACCGTGTCTCAGGCAGAGACTCTACTCGTTAGTAAAGTAGACCTATGAATTGGCAGCGAAATATAGTTCTGTCGAAAAAGAACTAAACGGAAAACAGTTGGGCCATACTAAATATCCTCTAAATTCTGGAAAAAGATAAAAAGCATCTGATTCAGATTACTGGTTGCTCCTGATTCTCATCAAAAAAACCTTGGATCCAAAATAAAATTCTTAAAATTCTTGGCACACGACTTTTCCTTTGGCAGCCAGTGTAAGGCTTCACCATTTGCATGTGCGCTTTATAAAGGGTGTTTTTTTTTGGAGGTTTGGTTTAAAACACAGTTTCTACAGATTGTCAATTTGAAAGTCCATTTGTGATAAAGACGTTTTGCCATTTTAAGAAGAATAGATTAACGTCAGAACAGCGGGTGCAAATTGTGCAATCTTATTTTGAAAACCTTGGTTCGGTTCGCCAAACTTATCGTGGGCTACGTCCATTTTACGGTCGAAATATTCGTCCCTATGTGCAAGAAAATCGGAACACGATGAATCGTTTTCGCACCACGTACACTCTAACGGATAATACGCATCCCCCGAATGAATCGGCAGCGTGCAAATGGAGCTATCCACCATCTTATAGGATCCAGCGTGAGCATTAAACGCGTGGTAAGTTCGGTTGAATGGGTTGAAAACATGATTCAGCTTGATCCACATTTTCAACGCAAAATTTTGTTCTCTGATGAGGCCCATTTTTTGCCGAATTTGGATGAGAGAAAGCTTACATACTACATGCATTAAAACTCACTGTTTAGTGTGCTTTATTGGCTGAATGAATCATTGACCCATATCTCTTAAAAGATGATGCCGGCCAAAATTTACCATCAATGGAGAGCGCTATTTAAGCATGACTTCCGAATGGCATTGACATGACAGAGCTGGCGCAACATGCCACAAAATGCACGACACTATCAATTTATTGCGTGAATCATTTGCTGAGCGCATAATTTCGCATAATGGACCTATGAACTGGCCTCCACGATCCTGTAATCTCACTCATTTAGATAAATTTCTTTGAGGTCATTTGAAATCACGGGTCTATGCCGAAAAACCAGAGACGTTGGACGATTTGGAAGTCAACATTCGTCGTGTTATTGCTGATATCCGGTATCAGATGCACGATAAAATTGTTGAAAATTGGATTTCAAGAGCAAGGCGGCGATTGAATCTCCATTTGGTTATCTCGCAGGGGATTTTAAATCACTCACGAGAGGTGGAGGCAAAAATGGCAGATTTTATTACCACTAGTCTTCCATTTCTTTCCCATCATTTGACCCACTTCAACTCTGAAATTGTAAGTTTCCATTTTTCCCATTTTCTCAATTTTGGAACAACTGAGTTTTTAACTTGGCCCCAAAATTACTTGTTTTTTTTATCAGTCGATCGTCTGATATTTCAATGTTTTTGTTCTGTGCTCCTTTTCTTCATTTACATCCTTATCTTCTTGCTTTCTGATTTTTTATGTTTTAATTGTTTTTCTCTTTTCTTCAAATCTTCTATTTTTCCGATCTTCCGGTTGTTATGGTATCGTTGACTCCCCCAATTTTGAACTCAACATTTTCTAGAATCGCATGCTCATCCCACCTAGACTACTGGCCGTTTAGTTACGACAATAAACATTTAAGAAATAACTCCCACCACAATAATTTCCTTTGCCACGAGTCCACCTTAAAAAGCAAACTCCTAAATCAAACAAATTATAGGGCAAGTTAGGTGGATCCGCAGCTGGTCTCTACACTCTATACACGATGACACACATTGATTAATGAACTGATTTCTTTGCTCCTTCGGTGGCTTCAGTCTGCACTCGTTCCCGACGACCAAACTAGATTAATGCCCACCACCTATGCATGGGCATAGGCGGCCTGTGCATGTGCGAAATTCCATCAACGAATCCCTAATTTATGGCCCAAGATGAGACCACGAAGTGGCATTTCGAAACCATTCATCGTGGACTTATAGAAGCTGGAATGCGAATCCTAGATCAGAGGCAACTCAGCTTCATTCCCGATCAACAGGAGTTTGAACCGTCAAAGTCTATTGTCTGTGACAGAGTTAATCCTTTTCTGTTGATTTGTTTAATTTTTGTTCCCCCTTCAGGTGTTAAAATTTGGAAGAAGTAGAATTCCGGGAATCTTTTTGACTTAAGAGCCACGCAGAACAACTGAACCCTAAAAAAGTCGACATCCCGTTTCGAATTACACTCTCTGGACATGCAATGACATTCTCTGGCCGAAGTTTTTTTTTTTTGGTTTTGGCCTTTTTTTTGCAAAGCATGAGCCACAGGGGAGTTGATGGGGGCTCGGAGTGGGTTTTTTGTTATTTGTTTTCGTTAAAGGTTCGTGTTGAAGGAAATGAAAAAGTGGGTTATGCAATACGAGCAAGTCCAAGTGCTTCTGTTGTTCTTTGTCGTGGTGCATGAGGAATTCTTGGAAATCTTTGCCGGCGATATCGGGGGTGATGTATGAAATTAAGAAATGGCAACTGGACCTTAATAGGTGCTTCGATAGTAAAAATAAGCTGGGGAAAAAATCAGCTTGAAAGAAATTTGGATACGTGCTGTTTTAGGCCGTGAATCGTTTAGTAGAAGGAACATTTAAAATGACAAGTGATCTTTATTGATTAATTTATACAACGCTAGATGCATCCAAATGCGAGATCGCATATATTAGAATTTCTTGTTGCATCCATGCATGCATGCCTAAGCTTATCTTAGATCACTAACAGGCACAAGCACTTCTTTAACTCAGCCGCGAGTCACTGATAAGTCATTTATTGTCAAGAAATGTGGATGTTTTCAAGCCTTTGACGTTTAATGGTGAAGCTACTAACTGAAAGGACACGCAGAGCAAAGGGTGGAAGTGAAAGGCAACCGCATATGATGTTTTGTTTCGTGTCTTGTCAGTTACCAGCTTCACCACTTTTTACATAAAACAGGTTTGGATAAAAGCAATCGAATTTAGGCCATGGTTCAATGAGGGCAAACAAGCTTATCGAGAGGCGCCAAAATATACAAAAGCCTGCGAATTGTGTGTGAAATATTTAAAAACAAAATTCGAATTAAAGGAAGTTGGCCTTAAAATATGTACAAGTCTATGTACCATAAGTTAGCAGTTTCGACGGGGTTATGATATGTATCCGACGGATCTTAAGATTCGCCGGTTTGGCCTAAAAAAATCTCGGTTTTGATGACTTCCTTACTTAGGCCTATCGAATTCTGGTATAATTGCTCTTGTATGATTGTATCGGAACGTCAATTGATACCGCCTCTGTGAAGCGGTTCGAAGATTCGTGGCATTGAATAGGACAGTACGATCTGAGCCACTGCCTTAAGATGTCCTTAGCTGCCATGAACTAGTCCTGATATGCATTAAACAATTAACGTATGGTAAGGTCGTATTCAGAGAATATGGTGCGCATGAAGCAGTGCTAAGTCTTCAGAACGTAAAGTCTGGGTTAAAATTCGAGAAATAACACTCGATGGTTTTTAAACAGCCTAACGATTGGCTGACTATCAATCGGACGAGAGTGTAAGCTTCTGCGTTCGGTCAGTTCCGGCCATCAAAAACCAAAAAGCATAATCACATCCCCTTCCGTCCATAAATTTCCAGACGAACCTTTTTTCTCCACAATTATACTATACAATATATGATTTGTTGATCTGTGCATGACTTCTTCTTAAGATGTCATTACAGTCCGGGTGGACCAGGGCTACAACTTAAAAGCGTCTCCAGCCAGCTCGGTAGCAGTCTCCAGTTTTGCTCGCCGTGTTGGTTGAGGTCCACATCCACTTGTGTGGGCCAATCGAGTTGCGATCGTCCTCTACTGCACCGTCCCTCGGGGGTCGATTCGAAGACTTACCAGGCCGGAGCATTGGTAGCCATTTGTTCTACATGACCAAGCCAACTCAGTCGCTGGACTTTCATCCATTTGACTTACTCGATGTCGCTGTATTAGTGTCCATGCCTCTGCACCATGTAGCAGGACCGCAGTGATAAGGATCTTAAAGAGCGATTCTTAAGCTCTTCGAGAGAGGGCTTATCCACTTAATTGCTTTTTAGCCTAAAGAAGCATCGATAAGCAAGAGTTATACTTTCGTTTGATTTCAACGCTGTTGAGCCTAGGTCCACAACATTATAGCTGTCTATGGTAAAGTTCTGACAAAAGACGTCTGTGTTGGAAGTCCTTTATTGATTATTGATTTAACAGCCAAACCGATCGTTGATATCACGCTTCTTGAAGAGTCCTAGTTCAAGAGACATTTGAAAGATAGTGCCTCTAATGTTGACAAGGGAGTTTTGCGCCTTTCTTTCAAATCTGATTTTGAAAAAAATTGCATGACAGTGCGCCCTTTTGTCAAAAATTTTGTCTTTGCCAACTTTAATAGAGCTTCGTGCGTTCTCTATCGTCATCCCGAACAAACGGACGAGCTTGACTTGGATGAAAGCAAGACAAGGCTCAATGGATGCTATTAAAACCGGCATTAAAATTGATGAAATGAGGTGGTGGGTTGTCAATTCAGAGCTCCTGGTATGGAGGATCTTTGTGGTCTGAGGCCACCCTTAAATAACCCTATCAGGTTCTTGACGAACGGCTTCAGACCTCTATAGTTAGAGCAGTAAAGCGGGTTTCTTTTTTTCAGGATCTAGCAAACTTAAATGCATGAATTACATGAAGACACGACTTACAAATAGAACTATCAAGTCAAGCCGCAAGATTGAGGAAAAAAGCATCAAAATTGGATATCGTTCGAAAGTCCAAAGTCAAATACACGGACGAGATGAAATTAGAATTGTTAAACAACAGTGAAGAGTTTAAGTTCAATCGGAAAAGAAAATGATCCCCAACTGCGTAGTACCAATATCTAATCAGGACAGTAGTTCCATAACGGCATGTGGGTTCGGACACCTCATCCGCATCAAAGCAATCATGAACACGAAAATTTTGAGACAAATATCGCGACTGCAATGAACATGCTCTAGAGACTTTCGAGGATAAGAAGATTTGAAGATGAAATATTGAAAAAAAATACTGCAAATTGACAACTTTGATGCCAAAAGAATCACTTGGAACTCAAACGTCAACAATAAAGGAGCAAGATGTCAGATATGGTCACATTTTTATCGTTAAAAGACCCTATCTCCAATGGCGTGCACAATTGGTTATGGATCTCAGCAATCGTAGCGTATGCAATTAAAGACTGCAGGATAAAAACGAAGTAGTACGATTAATATTTTTTTAACTTCTTCAAGCCTCAGTTTCCGGCTCAAAATTTTATTTTTTGAACTGATTTAGAATAGAATATTTCTAGAATGGGGATGAAGTTTCATCAATACAAGAAGACCGAAGAATGAGATGCACATAAGATGACTTAGAAAATGGCGCTGGCACTTTATTTCTAAACTATCATAACTTCAGTACTATATCTTCATGGAGAAGTAATCGATTGAAACAACCTAACCGAAAAATTTCATTGCTTCAGCTATGAAAGAGACTCGAGTGAAGAGCACGAAAGCCAATAGTGTAGCCCTGTATTACAACCAACCTGTTGATGTTAAAAAGATCGATAAATCGTCAGAAGATCGAAAAAATAAATCGGACAAGAATAGACAACTAAATATATTTATTTGGTGATCAGAACTTAAACGACTTCATGAAAAAAAGATCGAAAAACTGAATCCAAGATTAAAAGTGCCTTAAAAGTTAATCGATTAGAAAAATTATCCCCGTAAAGTAATCGGAGGCTTGAAAGATCACAGAATAGCTTTGAGTTTAGCCACAACAGATTATAAGATCAAACGAACTTATCGGAGGATGTGTCTTCTGCGAGGAAAAAAAAACCGGCAGCTAGCTAGTCGGACTCGAGCAACGAAGGTTCCGTACAAACTTGTAGGCAGGTTGTAGACAATAAAAAAAAATTGTTATGTAAGTATAAATTTAAGGCCTTCGGATTTTTCGCTTTACTTTGATTCAGAGTCAATTGGAAGTACTTTATAAGTTTTGATAAATAAACGGCCTAAACAGCCCTATCTTTAGACTGCGTCGATTAAGAAGCTTCCTTTTTCCAGCTTTAACGGACCGCAGTCATGAATATTTGGTATTAGTTTTTATCAAGAGGCATCAACCTCGGGTTCTTCAGGAAAACGATCGTGATAGTCAGACAAATGGACAACGCAGTGACACTTTAAAGGGTTGCGTTTTTCTTTTTGAGGTCGGAGCCTTAAAAAACGAATAGGTTCATGAATAATTATGAAAGCGAGAAAAATTCGAAATATTGTTTCAGCGAGAATTTTTATATTTTTGGCAAGTAAAATCAAAATATCGACTTGGACTTCCCGTACTATTTTCACACAGAATAGGGGAAAGTATTATTTAAGTGTGTCGCAGTGCCTTTAGAAAAAACTCTTATCACCTCGGTTTCCATGGAGTATGATAATTTCAAGACGAAAAAGAATACACTTTCCCACTTGTTGCTTTGAAGCGTGAAGTAAAGCTCACATGGTGTTCGGAAATTGCAACTGAACTCCGCACAATTCGCGCGAGTTGCACGCTGACAGTTCACGCAATCATTTTCTCTGGTCAAACGCACTGAGGTGACTTTTTTCCGCATAAATCATCTCGTTAATTCTGAGTCCCACAGCGAGAAGATTTATTGGCAAACCCACTGCCAATGGTGACTTAAATTTATTTATTTATTATTTGCTTCTTTCTTTTTGACTCCTGCCGCTCCTGTCGTTCATTCTGTTCCCGTTCTTGCCATTAACTTAATCGACCTAATCGGTTACGACGCGTCTCTGCATTTTAAGTTGAATCTTCATGTACCAGGATGCTCGCAATTTTTGTGCAGAATTATAGGTGACGCTACAAAAAAGTGTTAAAGTGCTAGTCTCCTTCAAGCTGTTGCACAGTAGGCCAGAGAGACGGAATTTACAGAGGGATGGACGCAGCAAACATTGAGTAATTCCTGGCAATCCACTTTGCAGCTTATGGAATTTAAATTAAGTATCGCCATGGAATTCCTTGCGGGAATTTAGCCACAAATTTTCTACCAACTTCCAAGAGGTGGTGGCTGCTCGGATGTTAGCAAAAAAAAAAAAAGAACCCAAAAACATTTAGAGAGAAAGAGATACGATCAAATGGCAGGAGCTGAGGAATTTCCACCGCACACAGAATTGCAAAAATAAAAAAAAAAAAAAACCAAAGGAACCTCAACGGAACGTAAAGGAGAAGGCAATGAAGCAATACCATCATGTTTTGGTGCTAATTTCAGCACTCTTGCGGAATCTCTAGAATCCAGGACAGCGAAGACCACCGCCAGTAGCACCATTTTTTTTATTGCCTCTCGAATGTGAAAATACTCCGTCACTTTGATGTACCATTTGACACTTTAGTGTTTTTCGAACAAATGACGATTTTGTGATGTTGATTCCTTTGGATTGTCAAGAGACGAACGTTGTTCTGTTTTTATTCTGCGGATCTGTTGTCCGATGGAATTTCCTTCAACTCTTTGGCCAGCCAGTCTCGGATGTTGGTGATCAAAGATCAACCTTTCGAGTACTATTATGTCGCATGACCATCATCAGCGAGGAGAGAGAGAGAGAGCGCAGTGCTATCAACATCAACATCATGTCACTGACTTTCCCGCCATTTGAACATACCAACCTACTCTTTGGCAGAGCTACTGTACCGCATCTGCCGACTGACTGACAGTCTGGCGGATAGTGTTGTGTCGCAGTGTGTCCAGTTTTGTGTCAGGAGAGCGGAAAACACATTCAATTTGTACCTATCACGTGTATGCTCAATTGTTGTCCCGTCTTGGTGGTTTGTTGTGATCACCAAATGTGGCCATGTGCAAGCGTGCAAAGGAATCTGCTCAGGACAGAGCAAAGACTGGCGGGTACTTTTGTTGTGACCAAAATTGGTGATCACCGTCCTGATGAGGATGATGGTGGTGCTTTGATTTATTGCTGCCGCGCTAAATTATTCCACAAGCGATGAGTTTGATGATTTTTGGTGATGTACTCACGTTAACTTAACTTCTTACTCGTGAAATGGTTTGCAGATTTTGGTCTTAAGATAAAAAGGAAGATTTGGCTGTAATTCGAACAACAACGTTGAAGCATGAAGAACTCATTGAAAACTCTATAATTTTTTTTTTATTTGTTGCACATGGTTGACGGTAAAAATCGACTGTGATGATTTTCATGGTCTTCGTCGAGCAGAGTTCTGAGTGTCGTATAACTTGTGGAACTTTATGGCACATCGGTAGTTAAATGAGTTTGATGGCTCAAAAAAAAAAAAACAGTCAAGAAAACTTAGCACTATTAATTGCCGCATATTTCTGCTATGATTGATTTAAGATCGCATGCACATGAACTTTTCAAACTTGTAAACAAAATCCAGAATTCTGTTTCAGAGATTTGCGCCGTCACCCGGATTTTTGGTTGCAAAAGTCAAGGATGAGAAATGAGACTTATAAACTATCTCGATTTAAGGACACATTCAATATCTATCCGCGATTAGAGGTCTTTCTTCACATTACTGTCTCCCTGGTGTAGATTCGAAGACTGTTCGGTATACATGAATGGTATTACTATGAAATATCGAATTATTGTCTTTAAAAGCTTGTATTTCTTGTATTTAGTAGGGATTTCCAGCTGGATTATCATGTGGATATGTAAAATTTTCTTTGGTCAACTCCTCGAGGGCGACTGAAATACTAACAACCCTTTCATCATAGGTTTTTTTCGGTGCCTCTTGGATATGTTAAAGAACCGCATTGGATGATAAGTAAGTCAAACCTACACATTCCTATTCAACGCGAGTTTTTCTTCAACTGCTACTCTCGTTTTATACTGCAATATTTAATTCCAGATCTGTGCCTGACGTGTTTCTAAAGGCTGTCATTGTCGCAATATTCAAAAAAAGATGACAGTGGTGAGTCCGAAAACTACAGAAATAGTTTGGGTGGAAAGCAAATAATCGCCTAAGTATCTTTAAGGCAGGATTCCGATCTGGCTTTTTGACAGTGGTTCAAATGTTCGCGCTTTCAACCAATGTTAGAAGGTTTAAGGAAAAGGCGTCGCGCTCGATACGGTTACCAGGAAATGGTACTATATTAGTTGTCAACAATAGGACTGTCAGGTTAGTTTCTAAGATTTTATGAGAAGCTTATCTTCTGCACATCCTCTGCTGTGGAATGGAAGCGTAATGTCCAACGATTTTTTCACAGGACTGGGTCAGCCGCAAGGATGTGAATTGAGCCCTATACTATATTTTCGCATTGTTAATAATTTACCGTGTTGTGTTAAAATTGGTTATGTTGAGGTGAAAGTTCTTTGTAAGCCGACCATTTAGTCACTTTAGCCGACGATACTTTAACTCTCCAGCTCTAAATAAACCAACAAAAATGTTACTATAACCTCAGGGATCTAAATCAAAGATCATGGTTTTCGCACGTACACGTCACAGACCAACAAGGCATGAGAAATGAACTACGGACAAAGAGCCTGAAAGCCAATGCCGACTTTATAGTTAGAGTGATACGCAAGCCATGCGGAATAAGCTGACAGTTTCTAACAATGTCATTTTAGGTCTTTCGGAGGCAAATTTAGATGATTGTCAAAATTAATTCTAGGATTGTATAAGGAAAGTGGATGATTGTTTGTACCAAGACAGCATTAACCGGGCTCAGATCTCCCCTACTCGGCTTATTCAAAGAACTCTCAATTATTCACTGAGTCCCAATATCTGGTTTTTAAGAGATCTTAAATCTGACCGATTGAGACTTCTCTTTAAAGGAAAGAGTGCAACAGCTTAAATAAATTGTAAGCCTTTTTGATAGCCTTTTAATTCAATCTATTATAACATTTTCTTTTTGTATATACTGTAGTTTTTAACATGAACGAACTGATGCATAACGAAGTATTGTTAATTTTCCTTCCTTTAATACTTATACATGAACTTTTAATTTATTTTCAATAAAGAATAATAATAATAATAATATAATATAACCATAGCAGGTGCCTCACGCACTACCCCATTGCCAACTGTGGACACGTTCCTATGCGTTTTTTTCAATCTTGGAACAGATTCTTTTCGTTTATCTGACTGGTTGGTGTCGAAAAATAAGGCAAGCTGAACTTGGCGCTCTTTTTTATTTTAAAAGAAAGGTCCTGCCTGCAAGGATTTTGAAGGAAAGAGAACAAATTTGTCTAGAAGGCGACATTTCGACTAACCGCCACTTTTTGGAACTCTTGATTTCGCAAAGGCAAAGAAAACCGAATCTCTGGTCTCAGAATCAAATGTCCAACCAGATGAAAACTAAGTATAGATGAAATGATTTATTCGAAATAGAAAGCCCAAGTTCCAGTTTATCTAAGGCTCTTTTTGGAGGTCATTAACATTTAGAACTATAAACACGCGATGCTTTTTAGAATTTGATTTCAAATGAAGTTTTAAGATGGCACATCGAATGCACTGATTTACGCGTTACACAAAAGATGGAATCACGTGATTTTGTGTCTTGTGGGAAAGCATCCTTAATTAAACAAGTGCATAAATAATTAGTCGAATGTCTTGTGAGTCTTGTACTTGCTCACCGTGAATACATGTAGGTAAACAACTTAAGAAGACGGTTCCATTTACTAAAGGATTGGAACAAAAATGAATCTGCAGAAACATCAAAAATAGTTCTTGGAAAAAGTTCCACAACTTTTGTTCCTTATTTACACTCACTCAAGCTATGACTAACACTTTACACTCGATATAATCATTAAGTAAATCATAGATCTTCCAGCGAAAACTCACTGTAACCGAATACCATATGTACCTTCAATCAGTCTCTGATCAGGACCGAACCAAAGAAAGAGGAAAGATTCGAAACAACCTCCAAACGACAACAACAACGAAAAAGCTGTCAATATTTACTTCTGTGTTTCAACTTTTTCTCTCACCTTATTGTCAGCTCTCACTCTTTTAGAAGTGAAACCCCCTCCCCCCTTCTGAGGTCCCCTTTACTCCACCATTATCTCCTTCTACCGCCTTTGGCAGTGGCTTTAAATTAAAAGACAGAAAAATGAGAAAAAATTAATAATCATCGCGCATAAATGTAACCCAATACGGTTTCTGTTGTCATGGGTCCCGTCCGTCTAGTCGCTTGTGGCACAGGCATTCACAGCTTTATTCCTGCTGGTTTCTTGCACTCGTTCGATATGCACATTCACACCCTTCGAACTGGTTAATTCGATCATAACGTCAACTGGTCATGGAACATGCTGTTGCAATCTGTGTCGGATGGTGTAGGAAGTGGCAGGGCCTCTCTTGCAAGAAGGTACATTCGTATATACCTACACGTATCTAGGTGCATGAAGACTCCTCTATCTCCTCTGCCTATAGTCTTGCTCGCTTTTCATATACGTAGGGCCACATGGAGTGTGTCACAAGTTAGGGGGAATCATTAGTCTTCGTTTCCTTTTTTTTCTGTGGAAATAATGATGTCTCCATTGTCGTTTTGGTTTCATAAGTTCTCAACCCGAGTATGAGTCGAAAAGATAAAGACCTCAATGAGGTGCTAAAATACCTGTGAACACATTCGTGAACAGGTATTTTTGTAAATCGCTTTGAAAACGACTTGAAAATAAAATAAACGAACGAAGAGAATACTC
Organism: Orthonevra nobilis; assembly: GCA_963555765.1. Taxonomy (NCBI): domain Eukaryota; kingdom Metazoa; phylum Arthropoda; class Insecta; order Diptera; family Syrphidae; genus Orthonevra; species Orthonevra nobilis. The sequence continues at coordinate 15,425,714 of OY743227.1, read as the reverse complement.
TTTAGCCGGGGTAAAGGACGAAGATGAAGATTGTTGACCGACCGACCAAGCCAAGGGACGAACGATGTGAATCTGCTGTGATGACAGTGCCGACGAAAATCACGCAACAAAATTAAATGCTTTCCGCTCGTTGGACAGATTCATTGCAACATGTTTGATGCGGGGGAAAGGTTGTTTATTTGATAATTGAAAAAATCGGGCTCAAAGAACTGATAAGAAAAGACCTAGTGGAATCCTTTTTGGACTTGGATCACAGTCGAATATATTACAGAAAATGACCTGTGTGCCATTTATGCTTCAAGCTGGCTCTCAAGGAAATATAACAACCCTTAAAAAGCATCCGCTCAGTACTAGTAGAAGGATAAGATGAAATATGAGACAATGTGTGGTGGTTTGAAACTCATTTTTCATAAATGGCGGACGAATGAGGAGGTGGATGTTTGTGATATATTTATTTACATTCGCTCAATTCGCAGTATTTTATTCATTATAATATTTTTTAGCTGAAAATACATTTTTAGGATCTTTTGGAAGCTTAAATCATCAATCTTTTGTCAGTTTCATGTCTACACACCATTACAATTATATTGTAATTGTATACTTTTCTCAAATGCTTCGGATGCAAATAATTTGTTAGCATGCTTTTTGTACATTATTTAAAATCTTGAATCATATGTGCGCTCAAGTTGCTTCTGGGAAGAACTTTTCATATAAAATTAATGTCGAATAGACCTGGTTTGATCAGAGAATGGGCAGTGCGGGTACTCTGCAACTTTGGACAGCTGTGATGCACATTCTCATTCTAAACATTCCAGTATTTCCATACATTTAATGGTTGTTGCAAGAAAGTTTCAGCTTGGCTATTGACGGCTTCATCGTATCAACAATAATTGATTTTTCAGTCAAAACTGACACAAAACGCACTCCCGGGATTTCCTTTCGCAGCTCTTCCAGCCCTTTTTGGACAACAATTTTTTCTTGCAATGGAATATTAAGGTTAAACATCCTGAACAATTTACTCTTTAACTATCTTAGCTTATCGATCTTTGGGGAGTGGGAGATTGAGCTCAATCTACTTTTCATCCCTCACGATGCTTCCGATTAAATAATCGGAAAAACAGATGTTCAGCTTTCCATTTTTGCATGTGCCTGTGGATGGGACTCGAAGTCACCCTTGGCAGGTTCATTGTTCTCTATTCTCACAAGGTGGTGGATACGTTGTAGACGACGAATTCGCAGTTGAAGCTTCTTCTCCAATCGCTCTCCTCACAAGCAGGACTGTATGTCTGAGTTTCTGACGGAAAATATCTTTTTGTGAAGGTCCCTCAAATCTGCTCATGACAAACCATAATTTTCGTCCTTCGGGATGAGTTTTAATCATTGCTGTTTCGAAAATTCAAAGAAACATCGATTGCCCAGCACAAGTCTACGTTGGATCTCAAGATGTCGTTTGTGTTTATCTTTGTCCCGAAAAAGATTTACAACTCCACTACGTCCCTGCTTCGATCCCTTTTGTCGAAAGCATTTCATCAAGAAACGTCGCTAAAACTCTGTCGCAGGTTATAACATCTTGAAATGTTTTTTTTACTATTTTTAAGTGGCACATTTAGTAATGAGCATCAATCAGTTGAAGGCTCAAGCTTCCTCATGACAGAAAAATTACCAAAATTGAACTTGGCAAGAAGCAACTAAAAATAAAGCTCGAAAGCTACGCCGATGCCGAACAAACCATCCGTAGATTAATGATCCTTCGTTTTGTCACTTGTCACAGATTTTCACACTTGATTGAAAGCCTCTGATATATCAAAACGTATGAAATGCAATAAAACGTCAAGTGTCAAGATTTCATCAATTCCTGATGTCTTGGCGTTTTTTTTGTGTGTAGTCACATTTCATTTATGCAAAAGGAGAGCTACTTGGCAGCCCTAGAATGTATCTGAGTATGCAAATTGCGTTGCAGTTTCGTGCTTGAACTGTGCTTGCACAAGTTATACACATTCACTGAGTGTTGACGAATTATTGTCAACTCCAAGGCACACACACACACACACTCGCGCGTATTTAAATGTCAACTGTAATGATACACTTTCCTAATCGCATTTTAATGATTGCCATTTGAGTGCTGCAAGAGCTCCCATGTCGGCCACCGATGGCACTGCTTCAGTCACTTTTCTATGATATTCAATTAAATAGGTGCACTGTGGCAGGTGTGCATGTGTAGTGGAATGACAACCCCCCCCAAAACATAGAGCATTGCAAATGTGAGTGTGGTGCACATGTTTGCGGTTTTTCGCTTAAATAAAATGCATTTGCTATCTGTGCGGGAGGGTAGGGAGGTGGAAATGAAGTGTCACGCAATTATTTTTTTTGTTTCTTTCTATGCACTCATCCTCCCTAAGAGTGCACGCATTTCACATAATCTAGTTACGCACCAGGGATGTTTTTATTTAGCGTAGTCTGATTTTAAGTATTTTGTGGTTGCTTCTGCGGCGAGGATTTGTTTACGATTTGTGTGCGAAAATAGAGTCATCTTTATGGAAGCGAAGGGGGGGGGGTTGGAGAATGAAGGAGCTATGCACATAATGCGGGCTAAGAAAGATTGTTTATGATGGCGGCAGGGTGGTAGGATGAGACATCACATCGGTGCGTGAATCGCGAACCTTTTATTACGCATTTTTCTATATTTTATTTTGTGGAAGGGACGCACTGGATGAGGCGTTTTTGATGGAGAAAGTCACTAAAGGAAGCTGAATGGTATCTTTCCAGACTTGGAAATGATTTTTGCGCAAAATCGAAACCTCATGTGTTCTTTCTAAAATTCGCCTAGTTGCTTCAATTGTGTACATTGTCAGACCAATTCAGCGAAATCGATGCTTCAAATTTAGAGTACGCCTAGAGGAAATGGAGAGAAGTTGTTGGAACGTTATATTTAAACCAAAAGCTGATAATTCACGCCACTTCAAACCAAGATCATAAATAATCCTCATCGTTTTATTCAAAACCATTCGAAAGGCTACAGGACCTTTGCTTTAGAAATATTACCAACTTACCAAGAAAGGACGAAGTTCGACTGCCATTTTCGACAAAGAGAACGCTTTTAAAAATTTAAACACTGGAATTAAAACAAACCTCTTTACAGTCATGCAATATTTATCACTACATTTTTTTTAAATACTTTAGAAAAAAAAATGCCGCAAAAAACATTTTTTTTTTTGTGTATGAGGACCTCCTTTATTTTTCAACTTGAAGTTCGTTTTATAACTTATTGTTAAAGCAGAAGATACTCACTTTGAAAGTGTTTGCCTATTACGACAGACGGACGGACAAGCCAGACAGCGGATCCGTAGGGGTCCTAATAGTTGGCAATATTTTGGTACGGTACCCTAAAAAGTAATCACTGATGTCAAATTTTTTATAGACGAAATGTTGAACACAAAATCGTCATCTGTAATAATGGAAATAACTCGGTAAGAAAAATAACAATACAAGATACCACAATGTGGAGCACTCTCGTCGATGCTTTAAATTCGTATTGAAAAAGCCACCAAGACAGCTGGACACGCGGACAATGGAACGGAGTCCGCCGATTTAGATAAAAAAGGTCTGGTCCAGGACAGATTAGCGGTACCGTTAATCTTCCACGTTGGTCGAAAAGCTGTGGACGGGCGAGTCAACTACGAACAAGACGTCGCAAGTAGCTCACCGGAGACCCTCCGAGCGGATGTCGAAAGGCAACATAAACAGTTTTGGTGGTTGAAAGAAGACTAGAACTCTGTCGACTTTTAGTAATCTTGAGTGCCCCAAAAGCAATTTGATAGCATGTCCTGTCAGCCTTGGCCGGCTTAAGGTAGTTTAAGTAGTTATAATAGTATAATAGTATTGTTAAGATTTAAGGTTAAGATTTTAGACTAGTTGGTAGCTTAGATTTTATTTTAGTTATTAGATATTAAGTATAATTTAACAAAACATAAAAAAATCATGATATTAAGTTTTTTGATACAAAAATCTACATTTTTCTTAATTTTCAAATAATTACTTAAATTGAAACATAAAAAAGTAGTATTAAGTCGAAAGACATTATTTTTAATTTGTTGGGATTAGCTTAGAGCGCCCGAAGAGGGCCAGTAAGTTAGTGTATACATAATTAAGTTAATTAAGCTAGATTTAAGCGTTTTTGTCTAGCAGGTAAGGAAATAATGAATTGAAATAATAAAAATGCGTTCAAAAAAAAAAAAACGGAGTCCGCCGAAAGGTACTATCAAAATAGAAGAAAAAAAAATTGTGATCTTAGCACAAATTTACGGGCTTTGGATCTTTTCCTTTACTTGTGCTATAAAACATTGTTTCTTCCTTAATTTCATGATTCGAGGTAAACGAGAAGTACCCCAAAGTTTCTGATGCCCCTTGCTTGTATCAAACAATGCACGATAAGCAGCAATCTGCTTCAATTAAGAAGCTTCGATTTTTTTTAAAAGCTTTTAGGGTCCACAGTCGTAAGTATTTTATATTAATTTCAACGACATACCTCCACGCGTTCTTGAGAACAAGTGTGTTGGCAGACAGGCTGACAAGGAAATGATCCTAATAGGGTTCCGTATAGCCTTTTGAAGTACGGAACCTTAAATTTTTTCTAAAAAGCATAGAAACTGAAAAGTCTCGATCCATTAGAAAACTCTTGTTGATTTAAATAAAATATTCTTTTTTGCGTAGAAATGCATCATGGAAGACTCTAGCTAAGGATATTAAAAATAATTTGAAAATAGTTTAAATTTGAGTTATGTAGGCTTATAGGGTGACGCATTTAATTAATAATTTTATAAAAGGATTTTTTCTGCAGAATTTGCCTATTAAAATTGTGAGAAAATTTTATGGGGAGGTTATCACAGAGCAAAGAACAAAAGCTGTTCAATTTTAATTTGGAACTGTTCATAATGCTCCAGCAATTTGTTGATTGGTTCAGCATTTTCGATTTGTGTCTGCCTGTGATTTCAAAGATCTTAACATGAGGTTAAAATTATTCTTGTGCGAGTAAAAAATTGAACGCCACAAATGAAAACAACAAATACGCATCCAACATGACAAGTGTTGTAAAGAATTGTTCCGAGTAAATTTTCGATCACTCAATAACCGATTAGGCCGATTTTCGCCTAAATGGTCAAGTGAATAAGCAAAACTGCCACAAGCGTACCCCTGAGTGCACAAAAGGTGTGAAGTAGCCTCAGAAAGGATTCCAGGAGAACACCGAGCATTTTTTTAAGGATGGAAGTCGAGTCAGAGTAGTTAAGCGCTTCTACTGCAGAAGTCATGAAAGAATTTCCTTCACTTTTTCATGGTCCCATCTCTCGCGTGTGAAAGAAAATCCTCCAAAGAGTACAACTCACACTATGAAGCTTTTGGGGCCGTTCGGAGTCGGCAATAAACTGTACGTTCTTACCCGCCATTTGTACGAAAAATTTAAAATAAATGGTTAAAGTAAGACTGGTTCCCAAGAGATCTGCGAAAAGTTTGAATTTGTTTTTTAAAATTAGAGGCAAAAAAAAAAAATTACGGTTCCAACAAGATGGAGCTTACACAGAACAACAAACTATGGCTGTCTTGAGGGACATTTTTGTCGATCGAATAATATCCTAATCTGCCGATTTCCATAAGGCCTCAAGGTTTGGTATAACCAAAAATCTATTCAATAGTTTTAAGTCGATATGCGAAAAGAAGCGAGGGCGTCAGGACGTCAAATTTGAATAAAAGCACGTCGGGTAAAAATGGGCACTTCTTGAGCGATTTAAATATAAATATTTTTCCAATTACTTAAATGTTAATTCATGCCATAGATTAATAAAATTAGAAAGATAAAAATTAATTTATTATTTTCGGTCCTATCCAGTCTGCTGTCGATTGAGTAGGTGTGTTCAAAAAGTACGAGTATAGACCCAAGGATTAACAAATGGCTTCAGAAAACGACAGAAAGGACATTTCAGTAATTTCTTATAGACTCGCTGCTGCACGAACATTCGTTATTTAAATTGCACTTAAAAGTTGTTGCAAATTTTTTGGCGATGGGTAATCATATAACACCTCACCTACGAAGCTGTTAAATTTACTTGGATCATTCAGAGACCCAGAAAAGCGGACATAATCAGCCAAGAAATAATAAAAAACATTTTTAACCGAAATTACATTTACAAGTATCAAATCTAGTGTTTCTGTTAAGGTTGGGTAGAAAATACTTGTTGGACATATAAGTTCGCATAGTTCGCCTTTAGGAGTCTATTGAACAACTCCAATCAGCCTCAATGTTCAACAAAGAAGGTTACAACTCTCAAATAACATTGCCTTCTGTTCGCTTGAGCCTCTTGTCTATGGCCGCCGCCGGCTAACACACCTTCGCAAAGTAAACAATTGTTTTTTTGGTGTGTCAATTTTGCTACTCAATCCGTGCGTAGGTACCTCGAATTCGATTTCTAATAAAATTGGGCGTTGCGGTTGTGCTCAAATAACTGTTGTATTTTTAGGCCGAGGACCAATTCAGATTTATGCCAAAACCAAGTAGTTTGACATCTGGGCAGTCATTGAGGAAATTTTCATTTTTGTTTTTTTCTTTTGTGATCGACTTTCACAGTTTCTTATGAGTTGTCAAATTTTCAGGGTCAGTATTCGCTATTTGACAGATAATCTAGTGTCACTTTTCTGTCAGACATTTTTTTAACAAATTTGGCTTTCATGTAAAGTCAGTTCCTACTCACTTGTTGGTGATAATGGGAGCGTAGGCGGTGGCGGAATGGATGCACCACCGCCACTACCGCCCACAGCTGCTGCTGCAGTGACAGCTAACGTCAGCGGCGGTCTAGGCGGCTCCATGCTCCACGGCGCACTTGGCAATTGTCCAAACTCACTACCGATATTCGAACCAATCAACATGACAGCACACTGACGTTGTAACACTCTGAATTCGGAGGCACATGTGGAGGAGCAAGTTCAAAATTTACACTTTACGTCAAATATTCTATTTGACAGCTGTCAGAAAATTGCACGAGTTATGTCAAAAGAAAATGAAACTAATAAAAAAAAAAAACATGTAACTAAACTTTGCCGTAGGTAAATCGTTTAAGTGACGACAACAATTTTGTTGTTCGCTTTCGGCCGTCGTTCTCCTTAAAAAAAGAGCGCGCACACACAACAACCCCGGACACGACGAAGACGACGTGAGTAAGCGCGATGCATACACGCAAAACTCAATCGCTGAACTGAAGAGCACACACAGTCAGTGGCTGTGCGGGGTCCCTTTCAAGTCAACCAGCACCGCGCCGTTGGGCGCCCATGGTGAGCCCAACATACAACCAAACAGCAACGACGGCAGTCATGTGGTTCGACTTCTGTTTGGTGTGGTGGCGCTGCTACCGCGAGCACTGAGCGCGCACAAAAGGAAAATTAGAAAAGTCAAGCAAAAATGAGAAAAAAAATTGAAAAAAAGACTGTCAATTACGACAGGGAATGAGATAAAGGACAGAATGAATGTTTAACAGGCAAAAGAGAGAGCCAAATAGGTAGATTGACCACGCCAAGTGGTAAATGATAATAAAACGTGTTGTGTTGGTGAGACGTGGGACGCTGAAAATGTTGGCACAAAGCAAATTGGCAAAAGCTTAAACAGTCATTGGCACAGAAGAATGACGTTAAACGAAACAGAAAACGGCAAACCAATATGGATGGAGCGAGACAAATGCAGGTAAATTGAGGGTAATTGATTTGGTGAGTGTTGGTACGAGAAAGACACACTCATATTATTTTGGTATGTTTAAGTGAAATGGAGCAAGGAATGGGCTATCATGAATGAGAGAGGAGAGGTTTCTATTGGGCTGCGAAAAGAAAGGAGATGACTAAATGGGTTCTGGAAAACTACACTGGATTGAGTGAGTGTGCCTTGGAAGGATGAGTGACTCTTAAGAAATTTTTGGAAATGCTTTATGAAACGGAAAAAAATAAATGGCTGCGGATAAAGTGCGAATTGGAATTAAATTTGATATTTTTCTCTTTTGTTTTTGTTTTCATGCAGTTTGATTGTTGTAAGCGATGAATCGGTGCTTGTGTTTGAAGAATTTGTTTAAAGATGCACATTAATTAAATTTATGGAATGCATTTAAATTCTACAAGGCGTGAATGTCCGTCGGCTAAAATTGTATTTTTATGTTACAAACATGGCCACTTTTGGGTTGGTAAATAAAGTACTTTACACGCTGGAAGATGTGTTTTCATATGCTTAAGTGACTACATAGTTTTTTGACCAGACTCAAGTGCATCATTCTTATATTCAAGGTTGGTTTCACTAGATTGAGAGTCGACGGTTTGATCCGATTTTTGGGGTGGCGGTGTCTTTGGATCATTTTCAATATTGAGTTATAAATTTAATTTCTTAAAAAATACTGAAAATCCAAAACTTTTTTCTTTTTGATTTACGAAACTGATGCGGCCCAAAGTTCTTCATTCACTGCTTAAATTTCGAATTAATTATTGGTGCAGTTTAAATTGTGAGAAGGAAAAGGGAAGGCAACGCAAAGGTCCTTCATTCACAACTTTATAGTCTCATCAGCTCACAATTAGCCGCAAGAAAATATAAGAATCAACGCAGTGAACGACTGCGAATATCATTTGCGATTGTTTTTTGAGTCTTTATCACATCTCTAGTCAACTTAGATCGCAGTTTATCGAAGAAATTCGGCTCAGGACTTTCCCTGTGGAATATACAAAAAATGATGCTGTTTCGGGTATTTCATATAAAATCATTTTCATATAAAATCACCTAACCCATGCTTATAAGATTTTCCCATCAAAAGAACGTGATAGCCATTTTCAAAATTATGGATTGGTCCGTGAACAGAAAACGTGCTAAGATTTTTTGACTTAAATTTTTCTATTGGAGCTTCAAAGAGAATGTTTAACCACCTGAATTAATAAAAAACAAGAGAAGAAATCTACTCTTTTTCATTTAATACTTAGGTTAGGAAAAACAAATCTAATGTGAATATTTATTTAGCTCGATCGTCGATCTTTCGCACATATTTAAAAATTTTTGAGCACACAACAATTTTTCTGCAGACAAGTAAACGCAAATTCGAATTCGATTCGAATCGAATAATTTAAAGAAGCATTTTAATCCAAAAGATATGTGAGCTGTCAACGCGCGAGAGGTGCATTTCACTACTTGACAATTATCTCAACGATTCGTCGAAATTGGTGGGGAATTGGTTTTTAGACCCCAATTAAGAATCTCTCTGATTCAAAACAAAAGCGTTAAGCGGTCGTGTTTACAAAATTATGTACCAACGTCATACTTCCCAAAGGACAGTAGATTAATTGAAACCAAAAAAGTTTCATGGAATCTAATAAAAACTAAGAATAATTCGCCATTACGAAACCATAGAGTTTTTTTCTTTGTCGGAATCTCGGAAATTTGACTCTGGCGACGCATATTTAAAACAAGAAAGCTCGACAGATAAATTATAGCATTGAGCGCTTTGCAAAAAACATTTAAAAATTAGTTATCATAAATGAATAAATAAATTGAATATTCTTCACTGTGTGATTACAGTCGAACCCGGCTAAGTGTATATAAATTTTTATTATCTAGTTTAAAAACTCGACAAATTAATTTATTATGAAAAAATCATTTGTGTATTTTTAGGTTCACATGAATAAAACTCTTTTAGCATTTAAGCTAAAATACTGATTTATTATAAATTTGGCAGCAATTTGTTAATTCTGACAGGCAAATGTGCTCAACACAAACAGCAACAAAATGTCTTCTTATTTATATAATTATTACAAAAAAAAATTATGGCTTATTATTTAAAGGAAACAAAATTTAATTAAATGGTTAATATAAAATAATATAGATAAGGAAATTGGAAATTTAGATACACTTCGCTTCAACATTTTTCAAAAGTGTGTGATTCATTATAAAAAAAAATTGGACCAAGTTTTAATTTGATCTATTCCTACTTATTACGTAATTTGACAGTCCGAAGAATGATTATCTGACCCAATCATTTAAAACGGCTAAAACTTCAAAAAAAGATACTGTTACACCGTGTGCGAAAGTGTACCTTAACCTTGACCTGTTGGATTTAATTATTACTTTAAAGATATGAGAAAGGACGATCGTTATTTTATGCCCGGAATCTTAGTCGAGAAGGTAGTGTTATGGTATGGGTAGTGGCTTCCTACCAATTAATTTTCCTGAATTTTGTGATATTTCAATTGGACTTTCAAGCAGGACATCGATTCCATTCAAATCGCGCGGACAGTGGCTACCATACTTACTGGACTGAAACCATGTACAAGATGCGTGTACATCTTCCAAGAACCGGCATAGAAACTCTCCAGTGGATTTTTAATAGCTGCTTTAAGTTAGGCTTCTGTCCAGTTGGTTTAAAGTTTGAAATCCAGGCAAAGATCCCAAATTTCCTGGCAGTTATAGACCAATTAGTCTGCTTAATTCACTAAGCAAATGTCTTGAAAAACTAATCAAAAATTAATTTGATGTGCATCTTTATGACAACGACAAATTACCTGCGGAACAATTAAGTTTTAGATCTCAACACAATTACGTCAACCAAAGTCACCGTATCACGAAGCACATTAGAATAAATTTGGATTTTTTCATGACGTTGGCACATGGTCTACATCTTTAAGTTTCCAAACTACATAATAAAGATTATGAGATCCTTCTTTTCCGGGTGAAGTTTTCAATTCTCTTTAATTGGTTGTCAATCCAGTAACGTCATTGACCAGTCTATACTAAATTTGACTAACCTCATCTGAAGACTTCTTATCATGCAATATTTGCCAACGATACATGCACATATATTTTCTTCAGATGCGAATAAATTTTATTCAACGACTGGAAAATAAAAATTAGCGCTTCAAAAATTTAGGCTGTCTTATTTACTAAGAAAAATAAAAGTCTGTTTCTAACCAAGCAAAAGATAATCCATCAGTTGAAGTCAAATGGTAAATACCTTCGGGTGCATCTCGAAAAACATCGGACATTTGGACACTATGTGCACGAAATTTTAAATAAAGTGAGCCTTACAATAAGAAGTCTGTGTTCTTTCATTTACCCCAAAATCGCAAAAAAGATCACTGAAATCATTTTATTTTTCGGCTGTCCATTTTTTGGAACATGTACAAACAGCCGCATCTTAAGATTGCAGCGGATTCAAAACAAGATTCTAAAAATTATCCAGAACCTTGCATGGCACTTTTCGACACGTGAGCTCCATTCTCTGTCAAAGCTAGAGAAATTTGTTCCGAGGATACTTAAGCTAGTTGACAGATTAAACGCAAGATGCAGTGCGTCGGAAAATCTATTCGGTATACCAGTATTTATATATCTATATACATATATTTATATATCTATATACATATATCTATATACATATTTAATCACTTATTTATTTTTATTAAAATATTTATTTGTCATTTATCTATTTATTTATATTCCCACATATTTATCTATTTATTTATTGATTTATTATTATTTATGAATGTATATATTTTTCTACACGTTGAATTTAATTTGAATGTTAGCATTATATTTCTGTTAATTTTTATTTAAATGTTTTAAGAATATGTACTTGTACTTTTTAAGAATCTATATTTAAGCCGCTACCCGTCTTTCTATCTGGCTTCTGCTTTTAATATAATACGAAGTTTTTTTCTGCAGCTTTTTTTTCGCCCCAAATCCATTGATAAATTTTGTGATATAATTTGTAACAATATAAAAAAATAATCAATAGTAAACTAATATATACAAAATCCCATGTGTGCAAGAAGCTTAAAATCAACATTTTAAATATTTTCGCTACAATAAACAAATATTATTCTTCTGCAAAAATGGGTGTCAACATTACTCATAATGAAGCAAAGACAACATCGTGCGGATATTGCAAAAGGATACAAGAGCTTCCAGATGGAAAGTTTTTGTAAAAAACTAAATGTAACGAACTGAGTGATGAATTCAATCGGTTAAAGAAAAGTCTCAATTGAGCAGTTCACTACCCCTCGTGACAAAATCAATACTTTGATTACACATAATAGACTAAGACCCCTTGTTTTATTATTTTCACTTTTCAAACTTGAAAAATAGTTCCGAATGAAAAGCTAAAATCGAATAAGGGTATCGAAGCTCTTACACAATTTTAGCTTATTCTGTCTGGCTAATACGAGGCTATGTACGTACTTTTTGATATCCTTGAGCCTACCCTAGAAATATAGCCGCGGAAATGAACAGATTTTTGTGGATTTGACTGCATTCATTGCAACCACTGTTAGACAATAAGAAATTCGACACTGAAACTAAAACAAATTTAAGTTAACGATATCGTTTTAACTGCTTCTTGAACTGTGAACGCTTTCACACTAAAAAAACAAACAAAAACCGAATGTCTAAAACATTTGAGTAAAAATAATAAAATTGTTTAAATAAAACATTTCATGCTGTTGAAAATGTAACACTTCCCACACTAGATGGCACTAATTCAATTATCCCCCTTTTGTTCACTGTTCTTTGGCTCATTAAGTAAGACCCCCGCATTTTAAACACAAGAGTGGGTGTGTCGGTCGGGCTTCAAATAAGCAAATAGAAAAAAAAGAATATAAAGATGGACAAAGTGTAAATGATACTCTTTTGGAACTTCCACTCAAAAACTAACTCACTCAATTGAATTCTCCAACAGAATGAAATAGAAGATACCACGAAAAGGATAGCAGGCAAGGAAATATGATATTTATTTCTTTTCACTTATATACCAAAATATGGGCGGTTTGATTTGCCATCTCCCTTTCTCCAGCACAAGCAAATTGCTGAATGTATTGGCTTCTCGCTCTCTCAGCCGGAACTCAACCAATTACTGGCAGCGCTACAAAAATGCGTTACGCTTGCCTAAGCAAAGTCACACTTAGGAATAAGGGAAGAATGCCGACGAACCAGAAAGAGATGGCAACAAGAAAAAAGAGGATGCAAGGCTGTAAATTGTCAGCCTTTCCGGAATGTGGGTACTCGAATGCAGCGCCCCCGTCCAACACTTGGAATTTGACGTTTTTAATGAGAGGCTCTTTTGGTTAATTATTCATGCAGCCCCTGCGTTTATGTAAAAGGGCGGCCAAACTTGCGTTGTTCAACCAACGAACGCCGCGACGCGGCAACGCAGATGGACATTGTGTCCCATCGTCCGTCGTTGGCGGAAGATTCTTCAATCCATTCGGAGGAAGTTTGCAGCTTTAATTATGACCCGAGTCAAGAAATGAGTGCGAATGAATTATTCATTTCAAGATTCAAATCTAAGAAAGGGTGTTTTTTTTTTGGGGTGCTGAATGTGGCCCGAAATCATTTTCTCGGGATGGAGTCCATTTAAAAAAAAAGAAAAAAAAAGTCATGATCTCACTTGACCTGGGGGTATAGAGTGTAGTGTAGGTAATTAGGTTTCTTCTCATCGGCCGCCGGATATCAATGCGAGCAGCATGTTCCCCGAGGTACACACATGGAAGTGGGTTACACGCGCAGTAAATCTTCATAAATGTTTACAGCTTAGTTGTCCATTGAGTCGGATTTCCACCATTTCTTTTTTTTTCGGGCGGTGTTTCATGCGAATTAATTGTTTTTGTTAATCGTTGAACGTTGAGTGGCAATTGAACCTTTACCGCGCCATAAATGATATTAAACGCTTGATGAATATTAATTTAATAAGATTTCTGTTAAATGGCATGTGCGTATGTGTTGGAGGCTTAACACCGTCGGCGTGGGGCAGCGCTTAATTTTTGGTTAAAAGGGATTTCCGTTTGAGTCTGAATTATTAGTTTGTATTATTTTTTATTTTAAGTGTATCAGACCATTAACTTTACATTAAGATTGTTATTTTGATTTTATTTGAAGGTTTATTTTCCTAGAAGTGGAACCTTTCACACGAGGTGTTTTTTTTTTTTTTGTTTGACTTGAGAAATATTTTAGATGCGGTAAACTTGGACGAAGGTTTTGCAGTGGACTTGGCTTAGCTTTAGTATGTGAAGAAAAATGTAGATAGATATTGTGTAAGCTGCTGAAATCAATTGCGTAAATGCAGTGGACTTTTGCTTTCTGGAAAACGTACGAAATTGGGGCTAAAAAAATTACTGAACCGAAACATATCATTAAACTGCTCCTTGGATGGGAAGGTTTCCGCGGTAGTGTAACAAAAGTACGTTCTTTGTACAAGATATCATTTGCATAACAAGTAACTCAACCATAGTAGACTCAAGCGGGATTAATCTAATCTAGAAATACAGCAAAAAACTCACTCAAGTTGTGTCGTACGCTTACGGTGTCTTTAATAACTTAATTTCAAAACTCTCTATCGAGTCTCTCATTCTACGTGTTAAGACTGTCCTTAAGCCAACCAAAATGTTAACCAAAACCAAATTTGCATGTGTTGGGGCATTTATCAAAATCTATTTAAGATCACTTTAGTGCTTATTATGGTTAGTCCTCAGTATTACAAAAATTTAGCCGAAAAGTTACCCAAGTCAAAAACTTAATGTGCCGCATCTGGAACCATTTTTTTATTATTACGAAACGATTTTTTCTTCACGTTCGAACTTCAAAATAACTTCGAAATCAAAAAACTTAAATTGTGATAGGTTTTATTTTAATATTTGTTTATTTTATAGCCACCGTGGTTTAACAAGAGGGTCTCTAATCTAAGCAAAAAAAAAAGTCTATAAACGTTTTCACAATTTCACTAACGAAAATAATATAAGGCAGTTCGATGTACTTAATAAATTTTTATATATAAATTTGATGTCTAATATAAAAATGAATAGTGAATGTTTTTGGTCGTTCATCCAAAGCAAAAAATCTCATAAAGGGATCCCGATCAATATGCATTACCTTGGCTCGACTTTTTCAGATATTTCGTCCTATTGTAATTCGTTGGCCCACTTTTTCAAGTCCAAATATTCTAAATGTTATGTTGACCATTCAATAAGAAATGAATCATATTCTCATGAATAAATCCTTTTTTAGACGAAGACGGCTTGTTGAGTTTGAATAGCGATAATAACATTGGTCCTAATTAAATTCAACCAATTGTCCACCAAAAAACTGTGCAGCAGTTCTTTCTGAGCCCCTTCTTTATATATTTATTAATTCTCTTAGGAGTGGTGAATTTCTTCCTGAATGAAAAAAATAATTTCTAACTCCTATTCATAAGAGCGGTTCTAAACAAGTTCTTTCTAAGTTCTTTGAAAATATAGTTTATGATAAGTTGACTTTTTTATTAAAAGAACACCTTTCGCCGTTTCAATATGGTTTTGTCATAGGAAGATCAACTACGACCAGCCTTGCAGATTATTATTATTATTATTATTATTTTATTTATATCATCATTATTTTTTCTTAACAATGTTGAGAAAGGAAACCAAATCGATGTTACTTATACGGATTTTGCAAAAGCGCTCGGTAGAGTTTGTCAGTCTATATTTTTAAATAAACAAGTAATTTTTTTTTTATTCAAATAAGTTGTATCTTATTTTGCAGGTCGAATTCGATTCGTATCCACTGATCCAGTCCTATCGAGCACAATTGTCGTGACATCTGGTGCCCACCAACGAAGCCATCTTGGTCCACTTCTATTTCTTAAATTCTGGACGACTATTATTTTCAGATGATTTCAAATTTTTCAAATGCGTTAATTCTATTGAAAATTGTTTTCTCTTGATCTTGTTGAACGCAGCTAAATGTCAATGTTTTTCATTTCATCGCAAATTCTCACCAATTTTACTTGATTACAAAATTGAAATTCTATTGCTTGAAGGAGTTTTCGAGAAAAAAGATATTGGTGTTACTTTCGATGCAAACTAAATTTTGTAAAACACTTTGAATTTATGGTATGAAAAGTAAATTCAATGTAAGGTTTTATTAAACGAAATTAAAATAGCTTCAGGGATGCTTTTAATCACTATACAGTTTCTATATCAGGTCTATTTTAGATTATGGTTGTGTAATATGGAATTAATTTTACAGCACTCATTCAAATAAAACAAGGCTTGAAATTGAGGTAGAACATTAAAATTCCTACATATTTTATGAGATGTCAACTACTAGGAATACTCGTAAATAGAAGCAAATTATCCTCGTCTATGATATCTTGACTCATCATATAAGAAGGCATAATCTTTTATCCTTTATTGATTTCTATGCTCCATCGCTACAAATTCGGGTGCGTTGATAATTCGAGACAATGAATATGAGTTAAACTATGCGCTCAACGAACCAATAACTCTTTGTATCAGAGAAACTAACCTAATTTTCAATTATATCGACTTAAACTTTCATTTAAGTAGATTTTCTCTAAAAAAAAAACAATTGAATATTGTAAACATATATTGTTCATTATCAATGCTGCTGTTTGTTTATTTTTTTCATTTCGATGTTCCTTGTTAAATATAGCTAGTCTTTTTTTTAAATAAATAAATAAATAACTAAGTAGTAAATAAATAAATAAATAAACTCCATTGGAAAAAGGATGCAATCATCAACATACAGATTATTATGTATATATATATATTATACAGAATTATTCGCGCATGTAAGCGGGATATTTTTTTTCTCTGGCAGCCTCATTGTCATCATAAATGTCCGTCGCAAGATTTTAACTTTAAACTTCAAATCTAAATTTATTTTGAAATATTTTTTGCGTACAATAAATAAGTGTGTCCACTGCACAAGGAAATTTTAAAATTTGATTTGCAAATGTTTCCATGCTTCTAATAATCTGACCGCATACGGCCATTACTGCAACGATACTTTAACGTGGAATTCGGCTTAGAATCAACCTTCAAAGAAAATTTCCTCTGTTTTTAAATTTGAGCATGCGAACTTTTTGTACGAACAACATTTTACAAACCGAGTAGAACTTATTTCAGAATCTCTCAATTCCAGCATCAGCAGCAATTTCTGAACAGTCATTGAATCCATA
This sequence comes from Orthonevra nobilis, assembly GCA_963555765.1. Classification (NCBI taxonomy): domain Eukaryota; kingdom Metazoa; phylum Arthropoda; class Insecta; order Diptera; family Syrphidae; genus Orthonevra; species Orthonevra nobilis. The sequence goes on along the minus strand of OY743227.1, from coordinate 15,408,708 downwards.
AATTGTCATTGTCATTGTCGTATGACTGTATTCCGCTCTCTCAAAGTACAATAAGACCACATTTGCTTGCAATTTGCCATCAGCTTTTATAAAGTTGAAAAAACTTTTCTTCAACCGTTCACATTATTTTTATTTTAACGAGTGCACATGTCTGACATTCGTGCTGCTGGCTGTATTTTTCTATAACTATATTTTTAATTTTTAATCTTAGTAAAGATAAAAAAATACACCAAACGTATGATGTTTAATTTTTCGGCACCAGCTTTAAGTGTCAGTAGTAGATGAGTGCAAAACTCCCACCACCGGCGGCAAAGAAGACAAGTGATATTACATTACATAATAGGACTACCGGTTGAAAATGTCGTTTTTTTTCAAAAATCAATGCTTTATTGAGGAAAATAAAATTTAAATTCAATATTAAGTATTGCCCATCGCTAGCCACACATTTTTCCCATTTTGACCGGTTTGGTCGCAATCCACGAATCGATCCATTTTTTGACATCATTGAAATGACGGAAGTGCTGGTCAGCCAGGCCACGTTGCATCGATCGGAAGAGATAGTAATCGGATAGCGCAACGTCTGGACTATATGGCGGGTGGGGTAGGACATCCCATTTGAGCGTTTCAAGGTAAGTTTTGACGACATTTGCAACATGTGGCCGAGCATTGTCATGTTGCAAAATAACTTTATCGTGTCTTGCGACCGTTTCCGGCTGTTTCGAACATGCAAAATCGGCGTTCGACGTCTCGTGGCTTCAATTCATACGGCACCCAATGTCCTACCTTTCGGATCATTCCCATTGCTTTCAAACGATCGGAAATGGTTTGTTGAGCGACGCCAAGTGATTTTGCAAGTTCTTCTTGCGTTTGTGACGGATCTTGATCGAGCAATGCCTCCAATTCATAGTCTTCAAACTTTTTCACCTGGCCGGGGCGTTCTTTGTCTTCGGTGTCGAAATCGCCATCTTTGAACCACTTAAACCACCGCTGACACATTCTAACGTCTATAATATAGCCCGAGTAAGCTTCGGGTAGCAATTGATGCGCTTCGGTTGCTCTTTTCTTTAAGTGAAAGAAGCATATTAAAACTTCCCGCAAATGTTGTTTTGATGGCAAGAATGTAGACATTTTACGGCTTTACAAAAACTTGTGCGTTTTCACTAATGACCAATAACCTAGACTGAAATAATAAGACAATGACATGAAGTTTCTGATGTGACAGCTGTCATAGTCAAAATTCACCTCAGAGTAATAGATATGAAGTTGTCTGCAATTACGACATTTTCAACCGGTAGCCCTATTACGTACGAATCCCTTTATAACTAAACTTATTGTTACACTGTCAAAAAAAAAAACTTAAGGGTGTGGAATGAAATTTAGACACATATGCAAAGATAACGTTATTGAGCTGTTGAGGCAAATAGATCAACGTTCATTCTTATTCTCATAAAAGAGGCTTTGAATTCGAGGGACTTTAAAAAAAATTACGCTAATTGGTTGGCTACGTCATCTTGTGCTCGGAATATGGATGTCAGGATGCCCAACGTCAAATTCTGAAGAGGAAGCAATACGCATGAGTTGTATCCAATGATTTACTTATCTTTATTCTCTTTTCAACGCACATGGACCAACATAACCCAAACTCGATCGTTTAAGTACCTTGATAATTAAAATAAAAAAATGTATAAAAGTTGGGACCATTTTAAAAACCGAAAATCCACTTTCGACAAGCGTTTATCCAGAAGGTATGTTTCAACCCTAGACAAACTTGTATTCTAAAATACAATCTGACAATCGTCTTATATTCTCAAATGTATCTACGATCGTTTTTTTTTATTTCAACTGCATCGCCATCGCATCATCTCTCACATGCCCCCATGCATAGACAACCAACACGCAGTGTCAAATTGCCCATCTAACTATTCTCGGCTCCCCGGTGTGCAATGGTGCCCCACCGGCATTGCAACTGACTTTTCAGTTGATTCAATCAAAATGGCAGCCAAGGCTGCCTTCTTTATTTGCTTTGTCGTTCGGTTTGCGCAGATTGGAGCAATTGCTGCTCTGCTATGTACTTATCTGGTTCCATGGTTAGCTCATGGAATGCAACACTTGGAAGCAAAGTGCCAATCGAAGGCATACACGCTGGCGTTGGAGTAGGGAGCCAGTGGCGGTTATGTGTTGTTCACATTCCGCCATGTTGCGCAGTCAGTAGTCACTTAGGTTCCTTTTAAAGGCGCGAGTTGCAAAGTAAATTAAATGACTTGCGGCTGCCTATGATTGTGGAATGTTGCTGCAACAATGTTGCCGGCGACTAATAGATGTTGTTGAATGAATGAACTCATAAATTTGAAATTTCTCAGATATCGAAAGCAATACGATGGATATTTAGGCTGTACACTGCGACCCACTGGATTGAGGAAAATATTATGCAGCTTTATTTTTTCATGATGTTTAGTTTTTGGAAATTTTGTTGCTTTGAATGTTTCTTTAAAAGAATTCTTATGATATCAATGAAATGAATTTTCCAAATTGTATCAACGAGATGAGACGGTAAAAGGATTTAAATAATTGTACAATTTGATTGACGTCTAAATTGAACAATTTCATAACAAGTATCCGTACTTTTTTCAAGTTTATATATTTATTTTATTTATAAAAAAGAAAGTACATAGATCCAGCGTGCTACATGTTGAGGCACGCCACCAGGTGGTGTAGTTTCATCCTTACTGTAGCCGCTTGCGATAAATAACATTCTAACCACTCTTAAAGGTAAAGGTATTAAAAAACTGCATACGCCGATGACGTTGTCATACTTATCAGCGGATAATATCTTCCTGCTATGAGTAACTTAATGGAGCAAAAAAATGTCCTTACAGTCAATCCCTGAAGAACGGATATCATTCTCTGCCCGAAAATTGAGAGCTTCAGTTTCGCAAAGCTCAAATCCGTTTGAAACTTTTTCAAGAGGCCAAATATTTGCATGTCGTCCTGGATTCAAAATTGCTTACATACTCTCTGTCAAGGAATTGAGAGGAGAAATTAAGATCAACGCGCTACAAAATTCCATGGAACGAATCTATTTCTGCACACAGGAGGAGGTGTAATCAAATCCGCTGGTCCAGATGTTTTTCTGAGTATACTTATGAAAACTGTGCTGATCGTAGTATTGGACCATGTTAAGTCTGCAGATCACTGTATAAATGTTGATGTGCCTCAAGGGTTCCATTTTGTACCTGACTCTCTTTTTGATCTTCTTTCTGCTGTATCTGATCCAAAGCACTCTTTCGCTGATGACAGTGCCTTCAATTTGTCTTATTCTTTTAAATTCTTTTCCTTCATCTTCGGCCGTAGATGTGGAACGTCTGCGATTGTTTGTTGAACACAATTCTAACAACTGTCAAAAAGCTTTGACGGGCAACGAAGCTACGAAGGACCTAGCTGAGAATCTCCGAATCAGTAATAGTTGGACAGCTTGAGACTACGTTTTGGTGTTTCAAAACGGGGAGAAGACTTTATCGCCGTTGTTTTCTGTCGTTTAAGGAAAAGCCTTCTTATGTTTAAGCGTCAAGTCTTAAATAACCTGTCTGGCATAGCTGAGATAGTCAAAGATCCTTTCGAGCTCAAGAAGATAAGAAAAGTAAATTATTATTGATTCAAGATGAATTCGAACTTTGAAATGTTGCTTCTGTCATTTAAACTCTTAAGCAGCTTCTGGCAATATTAGTGAGTTTTAAATTTACCTCCGTGTCCGAGATCGATACCCGTTGTAAATATGGTATCTATGATAAACATGAAGAGAGATAGTCCAATCTTTACTCTTGCAAAACCACCAAATATTTTTTCGAAAAGTCGGAACATTGTTCTGCGAATTCACTTCTCAGTTTGAGCAGGAAAAAATTCCAAACTATTGTCTGACCAATAACAGGGCACAACAAATCTGGACATCCTGTCTGGAAGGCGAGGATACTACTGAACATTTCCTGTGTCAATGCATAGCGTTTGCAATTTAATGGGTATGGACATAGTCCACTTTCTATCTCTGGTGAAAATTCTGTATTTGGCTAAGAATACAACTTTTTGAAGAGGTTTGCTAAGGAGTGAAGAAAACACATTCAGTTTTTGAGTTCTCGTTTAGTGACTGAAACCTTCCACTCATACAAAACTTCTGTGCTGAGACTCCTCCTATTAACCACGTAAAATAAAACTTTCGGCATGCGACACACCTCATCCTGGGCTGTTTCCAATTTCAGATGTAATTACTCGCAGACGTAACCAGTATAAAAGGCACGCAATTCCTCAATCCATTGTGAAGCTCTAAATAAACCACACGACAGAAATGATGCCGACGACAAGCTACCTACATACAACATGGCAACCGAAACAATTACCAGTACGAGTATCTTCTCGCCACGCAAGATGGTTCACTCCCTTAAGTAAGCAAGCCCATTGCAATGGCCAATTATATCCAGATCCCAATCGTCGTCCATCGAAACCAGTGTCCAACTCTTCAAGAATCCGCTGCACGGATTCCCTAGGTGTCGCTATCGACTGCCATTCGCGGTGCGATATTGACTGACAGGAGCACTTATACTCGCAAACGAACACACACGCTCGGATTCTTGAGTCCCTTGGAACTTCTTCTCGTTCTCCATCCCTCGTCGTCGTATTCACTTCGGTCAGCTTCGAAGGTGTCCCACTGAGTTTCGATTACTTGCGACTTGATGCCTTCGAACTATCGCGTCGACGGCCATTTAACGCTTGATGCGAACTGACAGCCCGCCATTTGGAGGCACAACAGCATTGCGCGCGATCTTGTTAGGGGCATTCCATGCTGTTGCGCGCACGACGCGACTCCATTGCCGCCGCCGCCGCCGCCACCGCCACCGCCTGCCACTTTTGTGAGTGCAGTAAAACAGCGCTGATTGCAATCGACAGTGTACAGCGCAGCAATGGGGGTGCAGTGCAGACACGAGGCAACTTCCCTACATGGATACCCAGCGGAAAGGCATCCGCAGCATCTGCAGCAGCACCCCATCATGATCAAGCACGTCGGCAATTGCACTTATTTCGCAGAGCACCGAATTCCGATTGCCATTTAGCAGATACTTAAACCTTCCAAATGGAGTGGACCTATTGGGCGACCGACCGACAGTGCACTTACACGGTACGTGACCATTCCAAGAGCTGTTTTTTTTGTTTTTTGATCTTTCTTCAGTTTGCTCCTCGAGTCCAGTCTGTCAGTATAACATCACGAAAACCACATAAAACAGTGCCGAACATTTTGTCCATTTCTTTCTCTTTTTCTGTTTGTTTTATTTGTTCGTCCTTTCTCAAGTGTCGTGTTGTTCGGGGAGTCTTTTCTGGTGGTGATGGCTGCTCGTTGGTTTGGCTTCGCTTTGGCTCTAATCTATGGCAGATAGGTTAAGTCACCTTAAGTAGGCATTTGTTGTTGACAACTAGCAAAGGCGACGCGACAGTGTTTCGCGACCGCCATTGCCACTTTTTGGATTCGGATTTCATGTGCCTTTGGCGAGTTTTCAGTTTGTTTTGTCATTTCGAAAGAAGACCGACCGACCCCAACCGGTAAATGAATTGCTTCTGAGGTAGACACACCGAGGATATGGGATGGTGATGCGGAGCCTTTGGAAGAGAACACATTTTCGGTGGAAGTGCTGACATGACAAATTAATTCAATTCCGATTCCGATCGCCAATTGTGATAACAAGTCACGTAAGCAGGAACAGTGTTACTTTGTTTGTGCCGTTTGATGTGGGACTATTCCGCAGAATTGAGGAAGTACCTTCTTCAAAGTATTTTTCAGTTTATTGAGGACTCTTTTACCCGATAAGTTCAAATACGTAATATTTTAAAGCCTTATTGGTGAACCTATGACCCAAATTGATGTGGGTCGCGAAACCGAATATTAAAGTAAGCGATTTGGTCAGAAATTCAAATTCATTACGCCCGAAAAAGGACAACGATATGAACAGCAGCTCGATAAAGTACAACTATCCGTTTTTCCAAGGCTTGATAACTGCATAAACAATACCCGAAAAAGAATGTGTGGTGTGCGTGCAGGAGAAGAAGGGGAAAGATGAAATACATCAGAAGGCGCTCTAAAAAACCCACAGGAATTGAAAAGTCGTAGACAAAGAGAAGTGAAAAATTAACTGCGAAAACAGAAAAGTCCATAGGTGTGGCCATAAAAAAATAAAAGCAAAAAAAAACTGCGGTTACTGGAGCTTTATTGGTCAAACTTGGGCATAGATTTCCCTCTGTCGCCAGCAGCGACTATATTCAAACCTTCCGTAGGCCCGCTCCACAAACGGGCCTCCAGCATTTATCATAACTAAGGATAAGGGAACGAAACTATCGAAACTCTGCAGAATCTTAAACTTAAAGTTTTGAAGCATTTTAGGTGAAAGTAACTGAATTGGCTTACTGCACTGAGTATGAGAACGAAGCACAAAATGAATGTGCGTTTGACTGTGTATTGCCTGTGTTCAAGCAACAAGAGCCGAGAGTTTTCCCCCCCTCATAGATCAATTCGAATTGCGGCAAAAGCTAGAGGCAATCAAACCAGTGCGATTTCTTCAACATCATACTTGGAACAACAGAGTTAAAGTCCCGCGTCCACACCAGAGGCACTATCTTTTAAAGGTCTGTTCAATAACTCGATATAACGCCGAAGATATTCATTTAATCAGCTCGATGTCAATAGTGCGTTTTTGAGTGTTCAGACAAAAACGGCAAAGCTGGGCTTGGCGGTATACGAGGGCGAAACGAAGCATATGTTGTCATCAAGATAGGACACCAAAATCCAACGTCTTGGTCAGAACGTTATCAAAGACAGCTTTAACTTTGAGGTATTTAGGGACTCTTACTTATTTTTGGGCTAAGAAAAATTGAGTAAAGTCTCTCTCGTAGAACTTAAGTATCCTTCTATATGACCCTCATTATCTTCGTCGTGCATGGAAACATCTTGAGGTGGGAAGTTCAAGGTATGGGAATCTTACTCGCACCCAAACCCATTTTTTTTGAAGATGTTTTTACTTTTTCACGGGTTGGTCACATTAAAATGGATCGTCGGCGAAGGATTAAGGGTTCTTTGTTGACCGTGTTGTCCTTCAATAGAAGGAAGTTTTTTTTCGGTTCTGTCATTTAAGTAGCTCGGAATAAAATCTTCGTTTCAAGATCAGCCAGAGAGGTGAATTCCTTTAATCTTACACATTCTCGGATCTCAGATAGAGGAAGAACTATGAAGTTCCTAAAAGTTACGGCACCTGACAGTCTCTTCCAGGAAAGCTACCAATGAAGCTCAGACAAATTTTCGGATTAAGATTATGGGATAAGTTCAGCAAGTTCCAGAAGAGTTACCTACACTCCTCGTTTCCGTTTCTTGCGTTTTGTCTTACCGAACCTCTCAGTGGTTCTGAATATTGTTTTAAGTCTTAAAGGGAGTGTTCCGTGGCTCTCTGGTACGACTCAAAAAACCTACATAAATCACAGCTAGCAAGCCCAGCCCAGCCCGTGGAACTTCTTCTTGGAACTGAAGTAGAAACAGTTTTCATTAAGGAAGGTAATACCGCGCTCAAGTACACTTTTGCAGCATAAGAGCTGCTCACTTTTGCAGCTGGGAGATTGCTAAGGGATGCAACCTGTGTGGTTGTAAGGTTAATTGTATCTGAGCGTAGTTAAGTTTTCATCTAAGGATCTCAATTTTACCAAGGAAGAGCTTAAAAGAAATTCGTTAACCAACGATGCGAGCCCCTAAAGTTGGTTAGAAATTGTTTTAAGACGAACTGGATTGTAACTGGAGCCAAGAGACCGCTTATAATGAAATCTTCTTGGTAAAAAAAGATCGCATAGAAAATGCCTGAGAAACCAACCATATCCACCTCCAACTCAACCCCGTCATCCAATTTCTTAACAACAAAGCCAAGAAAGATCTATTAAAACGTGTCGCATTCCAATTGCCAACCTATCCAACCGTTTAAGGTTAATCGAATTCAGTTTCATAAAGCATGGCAATCCCCGCAGCGCCAGTGCCAGCGCAAGCGGATGCATCTAGAGCGGTTTCTTGCAAAATTGCTACCAAGTCCCGCCGTCACCTTATGACTGAACCAAGACAATCTCTGTCTACAGATAGGATCTCTCACAACACACCGTTACATCTCAAGTCACCCGAATCTATGGCGGATGAAGTTGCAGTTCTCCTACTTAATTGCACAGGGGTCACCTTCCAACACACATCCATTTTAGCCTAAGCTCTCCTAACAATGTTCATTGTTGGTATAATGAGCGCGGTTTTCTATTCTGAAATCCTCATAAATATAAATGGCCGCAGAGACCCGTTATAATTGCTACCAGCTACCGCCGCCATAGCCTGCATGCAAATGCAATGCACATGCAAGTTGCACTGCATTGGCTGTAGGCAGCACCCACAGCACCAGCCCGTCCGTTCACGGACGGGAACAATGAAAGCTAGATCCTTATCGTGGCGGGTAATTTTGTTTAGGCCATGTTTTTGAATTTTTTGCTTTTTGTTATTGTTGGGTTGGGGAGTTTTGCATGCTTAAAGCGATGGATGGCTGGATACAGGGTGACTGGATGGATGGGAATGGTTTGCTTCTTTGTGTGGCCACGCGGATGGTTATGTGGTGCATCGTGATGCTAGGTAACCAGAGCGCGAACGTAATTAACGATAAAGAAAGGCATTTTTAGATGAGAAAAATTGAGCTGCAAACAATAGCGGTTGATTTTTTGTTGAAGGTGTTTTGTTTTTTTTTTCCGTAAATGCAGTGTGAGGGTGTAAATTTTTGGGCCATGCATATTCAAGGGAGGATTTTTTTTTAAATGATCTGAGTTCAGTTTTTCTTTGATGAGAATCAAGTGGGGTTTGCATTTTGAAATGGGCTTTCTGAGTTAAAGGAGCTCTTCAGGAGGTATTTCGTGAAAACCAAACAGAAACCAAACTATCTAATGCAACCCTATCCCCCGGATAGGTTAAGGCTTTCCATCAACAATACTAAAAACAGGCTTAATAATCCTCAGGTTTTTGTGATTCACTGGGGACAATCATAATACGAGTAGAAGAAGAAGGATTAGTTCAAGGTTCGAAACTTGATGTCGGGTCCGAATGGGGATGGAGAACATGACATCGACATATTTCTGGATGCCTTGAAAATGGTTGTTCCTGTTTTGAAGAAAGTAAATGTAAAGGATTTAAATAATTACAGATTTATGCCCCTCCTACCAGTGTTCTCTTATATAGAACGATTAATGAAAGTCAGAATGGTTGCATTTCTAAAAAAAAATATTTTAAGACTTACAGCTGTGATGTTGATGGATATCATCAAAGTATTTGACACTTGGCTACACCCTTTTATTGATCAGAGATTCAGATTTAGAGGATTCGTTTCTCAAAAACTGTAAGCAAGTTGTCAAAATATTTGTTCCGTCCAGCTTTGAATATTGAAATTGGTGTCCCACATGGAAGTGTTCTTGGGCCAGTTCTTTTCTTTATGTTTTTTTTTTTTTTAAATAGTGCTCAAGTGCTCAAGGGATTTAGAGTGTTTTTTAAACAGCACGAGCAGAAGCGGAAGGGAAAGAAAGGAGGTAACAGTGCACATTGGTTTTAAATTGTTGTTGGTTGCAGTGCAAAGGAAAAATAGAGCGAGGTAACGCATTCCAAATGCGCATTGTGCGGCTTATAAAAGAATTTCTAAATTTCACAGTGCAACGGAAAGTAGGCTTAAAGGTAAACTGATGAGCATTCGATGATGTACGGGTGTTGCGAGTGAATTTCTGGAGGGGCGGAATGCAATTAGCTATTTCGACGGTGTATTGGTGGTAGAAATAGCGATAAAACAAAGTCAAGCAAGACACATTTTGACGGTGTTCCAGCGAGTGAATTGTATTCGATGGGTTGTCATCGTCTATTAGTTTTATCGCTCGCTTTTGAATTCTATCTAGGAGTTGCAAGGTGTTCTTGCGTGCACCTGCCCAGATGTGAGCGTTGTACTCCATTTTAGGCCGAATAAAAGCCTTATAAATTATGGCTAAATCAGAAGGGGTAAAATACTTCTTGCACCGGTTTAGAAAACCTAAGAATTTCGCTGCATTCTTGGCTATATCGAATATGTGGTCATTCCAACGTAGGCTAGAATTGACGCACATACCGAGCATTGAAAGCTTTTCGGTTTCTTCGACGCAAATGCCATTCATGGACAATGGCTGGGTGTAAGGGCTTCGCTTTAATGACATAAGACAGCATTGGGTTTTGGAAGTATTAAATTCTACTCTTTTGGCTTGTCCCCATTTGGTTATGCTGTCAATATCAGAATTTAAGAAGTTTTCGTGATTCAAGATATTTCATAAGCATCATGTACATCATTTCCATAGTTGGCCTCGAAATGAAAGGATACCAAAATGACTTTGCTTTGGATATTGCTTGCTCATACTCGAATCAATCTGCTCTAGATGTTAACCACGATTTGGATTATTTGAGGCACTGGTTTCGCATGAGTAAATTAGTAATTAGGGGACAAAATAAAGTTTTTAATCTTAAATCCAATTAAAAATCGTTTATTTAAGAAGCGGATATGCTCTTAAAACCATGAACTTCGTGGCTGTAATAGACTTCTAGCTTATATTCCACCACATTTTACAAGTCACTTTTGAAATTTGTTCATTCCTTTGGCTCCAAGTCAAAAGTCTTGTAATACTCTTTGAGTTACGATGTGCCAGCTAATCCTATCTAGTTTAATAGACTGGGTAAGACTTTGGGTTTTTTAATTTTGATTATACTTTTTTTTAATCTGACTAAAAATCACTTTTCATACTCTCAATATCTTTAACTTGTTCAAGTTCCTATTTGTTTGTACGAACGATGCATTCGACACTAGTTTTCTTTGGAAACTATAAAATGTATCCAATAGATACATTGTGGAAAAAACTATTTCCTTTATGATTTCCCTTCTATTTTCTTTTTCGTTGGTTTATTATTTATGAGTTTAAGAAATAACTGGAATTTATTTTGCAATATTCGTTTAAAGACAGTTAAAAATAAATGAGTGAATGAAAATGAATTTGCATACCCGTTAGTACCTATTTGCAAATTGCATCAGCACTACGTTTTTAGTTTTATGTCTTTACAGCAGAGCCGCCAACTTTGACATCACAATCTTGGGACAAGCGGATAGTTATCATTATACCACGACTACTCACTGAGTCAAATTACTATCACTGTTCGACCACTCGAGTGAGAGCGCCATTTTTTATACCCTAACGGCAAAAACTGAGAACAATTTCAAAAATTACTCTCGGATCGCCTGCAGAGACTCGCCATGTCTATGGAATTGTTTCAGTGTCGTTAGGAATCATTATTATCAATTATTCCTAGTCAATAGTCGCTTAGAAATAACAGTGACTAGCGAAACCAGCGAGGACTTTAGGGTCTTAATATAAATAAAATCTTGACATGGTTTGATAAAGTGTGGTGACTTTCTATGCTCGTTTGATCATCTTAATTTTTTATTTTTTTTTTCATTTGTGTGTAGGCTACTAAGCGGAATTCGGCAAAAAAGGCTATGATCCGATGAACAGGCGACCGTCACATCTTTTGGCAAGGTAGTCCGCTTTGTGGTTGCCTTTAAATCATTCATTTTCTGAAATGCTCCGAGGATCAACAAAAAAAAAATGGCAAACATAACAAAAAAGATTTAATAAGCAATTCGAATAAAAGAAATAGGATAAAAACGAATCTCCGTTCTCCACGAAAAACAAAAAGCTATGAAAACTGATAAAAAATAATCGATTTACATGAGTTACAATAACTTAACTTTCTCTTCTTTCTTTCTCTTTTTCGGTATCTGAAGTTATCTTTTATTAATACAAATATCAAATAAAAAAAAATCATTTGAAACTACTTTTGGTTATTAGGGCTCCGTTTCCAAAGGGTGCCAACGTCCGTCTGTCATCTTCTAAACCATAATAAGTTGACACTTACATGCAATCCAACGGAGTATTTAAACAACAAATAAATAATAAAGGGGTTCCCTGCACAATTACACATACAATCTTTTTCTAATGAAATTTTTAAGGAATTTTAAAGTGTTAAACATTATTATTGTTCCTTATATTTTCATAAACGATATGGAAAGTTTTTTTGAAATTTTGTCAACTTGCATTGTTTGCGGACGATGCGGTGTTAAATATTGCAGCGGAGACAAAAGCTGAATGGCACACCAAATTGCTAAAAAAAGAATTGTTACGTGCTGGTAACAGTGGTCTTTTTTTGCCGCAGTCATGAGATAACTTAAAATACGTCGATAAAAGAAACTTGAAACACCCACTTTCTGAGAAAAAAATGTATATTTGGAAAAAAAAATTAAGTTTTCAGGGTAATAAACTTTTAAAATATTATTTTAATGATTTTTCATTTGTTTTGCTTGGCCCTTATGATTGTCAGATGGAAAATCTCGTTTCGATGTCAAGAAAAAATCTGCAAGCATTCTCGATGACCATTTTCCCTGTTATATTTTTTCCATGCCATGATATCCTGGTGAAATCTCTCTTCGTGCTCGTCACTTGCAGCACCTAAATTTTCAGGGAAAAAGTCTAGATGTGCATCAAGAAAATGAATATCCCAAGACTTTATAATCCTCTAGTAGTTTAGAAACCATCTCCTTACAGTTTTCTGATTTTTTATTTCTCAAAAATTTTTTTGCTACTTCAACAAACGAAAGCCATGCAGTTTTTTCATTTGTTTCTAATTTTGATTTTAATTTAGAATCTTTCATGACCTTCCTTTTATCCGGCTCTACAAAAACTCTTTCTTTTAATTTAGCTTCGCTCAATCTGTGAAACAAACTTTTTAAATACCAAAAACCTTCTCCATTACTATCCATGGCCTTAACGAAGTTTTTCATGAGGCCGGTAAAATGATATTATTTGGTTCTACTAAAAGGTTTTCAGTAATATTTTTTTTTGCCCATGAATGTGAATAGTTCTCATTGGCCATTCTTTTCTAATGTAGTGTTTACTTCTAGCTCTGCTGTCGTCCTCTTTGCAACCCAAGCAGTATTCCAACGACTTTTAGATCTGCACATATAAGGTATAGATAGAAATTCGTTGCCATTATGCAACAAAACTGCTTTTAAACTTAATTTTTTTTCTTCTTTAAAAAATTCTACAAGTTCAACATCACGTTGTCGATAAACTGAAATGTGTGTATCCCCGCAGTTTCGTCAAACAACAACAACAATCATTCACCGCCCTCTCAAATAACGTAGATATTAAGATATTTCGATGTAATATATAAGATTTTTTTTAATATTTGTCAGTTAATATTTATACATAAAAGAATTTATATAATTATAAACCGAAAAAATACAATTATATTAATGACAAAAAGTAATGTTGACCAGTGTTATTAAAATTGGCTAAAGGTAATTATTAGAAAAAATAATAATTTCAGATTTATTAATATACAAAGAGGTTTTAAATTATTTAACGAATTCCCAAATGCTAACAAGAACGAATCATTATCTAAGAGTTTCAAAAATGAATGAAAAGAGTTCACTAGATTCAAGTTTTAAAAATATAAAAGAATTGTAACATGAGTGTATATATATAAAAAATCTAAGAACCCTTCGTGTGCGTAAACGACTAGCATTCGGCTTTCGTATTTAATTATAAATCGAAACAAAATCCTCTGGACACCTTTTACATTTGCGTATTCCTGTATCATTATAATTCTTTTTTTGCCGAACACGTCCAAATGTTCGGGTGCAAATTTCGTTAACGTAAAGGAAAGAAAAATATTTAAGCATTTCTAATGCAAAAATATCATGTTTCATGATCTCGTATAATTTTGAATCCATTTGAGCCTTATGTCAAAATTTAAGTCCAGAAACATGTTCTTGCACTTGCAGGCAATTTAGTATAGTATTCCAACTTTACGAGAAGAAACCGTCACAATTATTCAAACGAAATTTTAAACATGATTTTATCTCAAATGTTATTAAAACTTCCTCATCCTCGTAGTCATATTCATCACGCAATTCAAATGTGCCTCGAACGATAAAATATTTGAAAAGAAAACATTTCGAAGGACTGTGAGAAGATGCTTTTTTCATTATCAATTTGATGCGGTGTCATTGTATTATCCAAACGCGTAAATTACATGATACATCACAGGCACAAGTGTCAATATGTACCACAATCAAAAATCAGGATACCAAAAGTCATCTTTTTCCTTGTTTGCTTCTGATTTATTCTGAACTGTCAAGGACATAGTACCTGAATTTATTCTTCCCTCCAGATATTAATAGGCCACAATTAGTCACTATCAATTTGTGTAATCTCGACTCAGATTTAGATACACATCGTCCTTGTCGATGAGAATGATGACGATAATAATGACATCCTTATTATATGACAAACGAACGTGAAAAAAAATTAACTCTCCATGCACGTCCTTGCTACACATCATCATCGTGATCAGAACTCATATATGAATGAAGATAATGCACCTGAGGTGTTGCTGGCCATGGCACAGCACCATCATCGCATCGTCTACCTTCATTTCATCTTCCGCCGAAGGAGTAATGACAAAAAGAAAAGAAAGATATCTGAAGAACATGTCAACCCACGGAATGATGAGTCCTAAATTAATGTCAAATAATCTGTCATCACATGTGCGACATCCAAAGTGTTCGTCTGTGTATGTGTGTGTGTGGGGAAAATATTTTTCCATGCATGTCCTTAAGTTAGTCATCTCCGCCTAAGGCGGTCTATTCATCCCATCTGTGGTTTTGATTAAGTGCCAGCGATTTGTCGGAAATATTTTCCCTTTGACATTCCATCGATGTAAACGCTGCGCTGGTGGCGGAGTATGTGATATGCAAGAGAGGGGCAGATTTATGTGATGATGATGATGATGATGATGCCATCATCTAGTTAGCTGCTCTACCTGGTAGCTGTTTGTATAAGAAAACCGTGAGGAATCGATGGCGGATGGAAATTAATTGCCCCGATGCATGTGGATTTGGATATCTGTCTCAATTTCGGATTGTCGGCAGGAAGACGGTCGAAAGTCTTTGAACGCTATTTGAATTGTAGGCAGACGTTGATGAATTGGAAAACGATGTGACACACTTTGGGCACAAAAAAAAGAAGGTAGCTCCAACGATTCGTTCCGAATGATTTAGTCATCAAAATTGTTACCATTTATTGGAATGAATGTGGGACTCTGTAGGTCAAGAAGTTATCTCAAACAGGAATGAATTGAATGTCAATTTGTTGAAGATTCAAAAGGACACTAACTTGTGGGGCAATCAAACTTGTGGGCGGTACGATTTGACATGAAATATTGCATGTCAATGAAGTTTACATAAAGATCCAAAAAGAAAGAACTACCGGAAGATTTATTAGCGAAGACTTCTTCAAAATGCTTTGACGAATTGTAGGTAGTCATGTGGGCCTATTAGATGGGATGTTAGAAAAGAAAACAGTCCTTTTTTGAAGGTTTGTTCTTTAATAAATATTTCAAGATAAGAGAGCTGTATGATTGGGCTAAAGTATTAGTATATGACTCGTTTTAGAAGTACTTTTCAAAGGCAAATATTTGAGTTAGGAGACGAAAAAAAAAATTATGAGATAGTTCGATAAGGGAATCAAGGAAGCTAACAAAGCCCTTAGACTTGTGAAGAAAGAATCATTCACAGCTTCATGAAGAATAAAGATGAAACCTGTGCTGCAAGTAGCCAAAGCGAGTTTCAAACCTAATGCCAAGACATAAAGTGGCGAGCATGTGCTGACATTAGTTTGTAAAGTTTCTTCGCAAATGGAGAGAAGCCAGAGTTTTAGCTGTAAGGCGAATCATTTTTTTAAACATTGCCAAGTCACTCCCTGCTGGGACGCTGTGTTGCCTAAATTTTGATCAAAAAATTTATTTTTAGTGGAAATATTCTTATCATTCTATGCGTTCAATGAAGAATTTTGAAGTTGTTGCCGACAGAATACGTCCAGCTCTAGAAGAGCTCGGGCTACTCATTTTTAAGGTCCAATTGACTCAGGAATTTATGTAAATGACAACCCACCTATCGTTCTTCATATTGACTGATGTGCATTTTACCTTTTTCGGCAAAATTGCAGTATTTGGAGCTTGGAACTGTCACCATTTGTTGTGAAGTTCCTAGCCAATTCCAAATGGCCACAAAAGGCTTCTCATGGCAGTTATTCTTTTAAAGGATTGCTTATGACTAGCGAAACTTTCGACTGTGAAAAAATTTTGATGTTATTTCTCGGATTTGAGCCCGGAACATCAAGCTTTTCAGTCCGTCGCATAAACCAAAAAATCACTGACAATAACTTGATAACTGACAAGAAGCATATCTTAAAGGGACAGCAGTTAAGACACATCTGCGTAAAGTCGTCGGAAAGTCAGAACAGTTCAAAAATAATAATAACATTTTTCCAGGGATAGTTTGAAGAGAAAAGCAGTCTTGAGGTACATCCAAGCTTTACCGATGTTGCTATCAGATGTGAATTTGGATTTCGAAAAAACAATAAGAAAGCTGATCATTATTGCAGAATGCTTCAACGTTTCACCTCCTCAAGAGGAGGATTGGCAAAGAGGAACCTTTAGACGAAAAAATGGCTTTGCAATGCGCACGAATAGGTTTCTTTGCAACTAGATCTTCATATCGAATTTCTATATTACAGGAAACGCAGCTGCTGGATATAAATTTGGTATGGACGGAAAATATGATCACTTATAAAGAACGGTCAAATTTGATGAATGCTCCTAACTTCGGGATGTACAGTGTTCAAGTTATTTTATACAAATTGCTAATAAGTCTTCACAAGGTGGATACGGCCCGTCAAACTCTTATGAAGCGGAAGTTAGTCTCCTGTCTGTGTTTAAAGCGCTCTTGATTTTAGAAACGTAAGAAGATTACCGGGTTTATTCAATATTTAAGCCGACTATCATGAAATGACATACGCTTGAGCGTGAGTTGTCTTCCAGCGTTGACAATCCAAAAAACGCTTTTTCCAAACAATCGCTTGATCCTTAAGTCTGATGTTCCCTTCACCTTGATGATTATTCGATGGATTTTTGCTTTCTTGATCAAATCCAGATCTTTATAAATCTTTCCTTTATTTGCTTTTTTCATAGTTATCAGATAGAAAATTTTTCTTCCGATGACACTCAGCTCAGATGTCTTCTTTATCGCACAGACTGATTACTTAAGTTTTGTTTCAAGGAGGATTAATGTAAGGCCACATTTTATTTTTTAATGTCGGGAATTTGTATTAAAAATATTGTCTTAAAATGAATAAGGTTTGAGAGAATCTCTGTTAATGTTCGCATTATAAAATATTTATGTATATGAACTATGAATCATATTAAGAGCTTCTGTCTCTTTGTTCTAAGTGTCGCAAGCACTTGAAATGAGGCAACATATTTCGTTAGGATATGCCTTCAGAGCTGCTCCAGATGGGAAGTTAAAAAAAGAAGATCACTATCCGGACCAATTCAACCTTGAAGCATTTTCTTAAGCAAAAATAAAATACTTAACTATCCACGAGATTGAATAAACACCGAGACGAAATTCGGTGAAACCGGACCAAAAGCCAGAAGATCCGAACAATATCAGCTTGGATTTCTCGCTTATTTCGAGTAATTGTGTCGAGAACCAGTCTCTTAAAGCTTCAAGATCAAAGCTCTAACTGCCAGTTTACACCACAAATAGAATTAATATATATATTAAAAATAGTAAAGGCCCAAGAAAGGCTCCTTGGGTTACAAAAGTACGAACATCAAGTTTTCCACAAAAATTTGATGCCAATTTTTAAGATGTGTTTTCTTTCTCTGAATCAGTCCAGAATAAAATCTTTTAATCCGGGTTTCATTCACTTTTCCAAAAAAATATTATGATCCACTAAACGAAATGTTTTTTATATCAAAAAGTGTTTGTCGTTCAAGCTTTCGTAAGATTTGTGCAATGACTTGGAAGAACTCTCAAGAAAATTGAAAACCAAGCTCTTTAAAAGCACCTTCAAAAATGATTTCACAATTTTGCATTGTTTCCAAATTTATTGATTTCTGATTGTATGAATCTTTAAACTGTCTTAGGAAAGTAGGTCTACGCTGTTAATTTCGACAGATGTACCAGGCTATTGTTCCTACTCACTCACCTAAAACCAAGCAGATGCTCTGTAAAAATTACACTGTATCTAACCAGTCTTCAAATGAAATCTTGTTACACGCAATGTTAGTAGGCAAACCACTTTTTTACAAAAAAAAAAAAAAAAAAATACCCTCCGTCTTACCACAACTGCTAATTGTTCACCTTTATGCCTCGATCGACTCGAGATCACAGAACACAACAATTTTATTAAATAGATTTTTCGGTAACTGAGTTTGTGACAACAATTATCGCCGCCGTCAAACGTCCTCAAGATCGACCCAAGAAACCCAACGAATTCGAAAAAAAAACATATAAGTACTTCTACGATTATGGACAAATAGAAAGAAGAGAATACAATTAACCACAGCCACAATAGATGTCGTGACAGTAGCAAATTAAAATGAATTTCATTTTGGTGATCGCGAGACGAATAGACACGAAATTAAATGAAATTAGGTAGCCTGCGCCATGTTTTCGTTTGATTGATCCCGCAGATGGTAATTTTTGTGTTTAAGGATGACGAGACTAAGATTTCTCTCTTACCCCAAAAAAAAAAAAACAACAAGATGTTGAGGAGAAGGACAAATTTTGGGGACAAGAGGAAGTGGGTTGAGCCCCTGACATATGCGCTCATGCAGGTAAACCATACTCGAAAGCCATTAGAAAGCCATTCGAAAATTGAGTGCCGCTTGGTTGGCTGTGTATTTTTGGCTGGTAATTGATAGTCGGTGAGTGAAAGCGATCTTCGTTTAATGTGGAGAAACGCAACAACTGGTGGTTGACAAAACGGTGATGGTAAAGAAAGAAATGCTACCATCACTGCTTGCAGATGTAAATGAAGTAAGTGGCAATTTGAGATGTGACACAAATGAAGTCGCGTGATCTTTCGTTATGGATGGATTGCTGGGACGCACACGATCGCCGAAAAAAGGGATTCGTTTAAGTTCAAGGGTCAATAGCATGAATAGAAATTGGTATCCTTTCATATTAGCAACATTTAGGTTCAACTTTAAACTAAAAGAGATTATTAAGTAGGAGTCAATACAAACCTTTTGAGATTCATGTTTCATAAAATTCGCCCTTGGAAACTTTCTTTCTTTTCCTTGACATTCATGTTGACTCAAAATTGACGTTAAAAGAAAATATTTCGCGGGCGATTAGCTGAACAAATAAACCGATCAAAATGTTAAACTATTTTATAAAAATATGAAATTATTTTAAATAAAAGAAACAATAGTAAAATTGCAGTAAACCACCTTAGAGTCGGTTCTATTATACGGGTGCTAGGTTTGGGGAGATAAAATAGATTATCACATTTAAAAGCTTCAAATCGCACAAAAAAAAAAACAAAACAAAATTTTTAAAATTATATTACACCTTCTTGATTGATTTAATTCGCTTGCAAGCCCCAATTCACTCAGGAAGGCCCTCTGCGTTACCAGTAATAATAATTTTGTAATAATTATTTTCCTCAAAAAATCATCTGTTCAGGCACATTTCTTTCTCTGCGGCTTCGTTAATAAGTAAAGTTGTCTTATTTGGAGCATAGAAAAAAAAAACCAACGCATCTTGAAAGTATGAATTCGATTTTCCGCAGACGATTTAGATTTGGCCGAATTATGGTACCAGTAGAATTGGGCTTCTTGCATCGCAAGCCCGTTCAACAAACGATTTATTTAATTTTTAGTTCAATAATCCTGATATTGATCGCTTTGGTAAATTGTTAAAAATATTCAATATTGTTTTTTTATAGTTTTTTTTTTTTTAAAGAAAAATAAATCAACTCCGAATTCGAATAATTTAATTTTATTTTTTTAAATTATTTATTTTGTAAATAAAATATAAAAATTAGTATTTATGGATTTCTTTTATTTGTCGAGACATGGGAGATGAAAGCTATGTTTACATAAGATCAGGTGGAGGTCAATCAGCTTTTGTCGCTGGCCAATTGAAGTTTTAATACAACGCGTCTTTGCGTTGTGACCCTAGAAAACCATCTTAGCAACCGTCGAATGTTGAACATTCGACTATATAAGAGAGCAAACTCGGACATTTATAGACAAAATCAAAGAAGGAAACCTCCTGGTATATAAGATCATGGTAAGCCTGTCCTCATGCAATTTAAGTTGCATTTAAAAGCGAACCTCTAGATCCACAGTGGATATGATCGACTACAACGAAGTAAAAGGAACGCAACATTTATTACAGCTTTCATAAAAGGTTACTTATATGAGGACGATAATTCTTCATTCGAAAACCTATTGCCTTGTTGAGATCCGATTCGGGGGAAAATTCCAGAATGTCTGTTGTATGTGAATCTAAACCGACAAAGAAAGAGTGATTTGCAGAACTTTTGACTGGAACCCACAGTGCCTTTCTTAAACGCGTCAAAATCAATGCCAAATAGCATCTTTGGCGGTGAGATTGGATAGTATATCGTCCTGGAAACGATAACAGATAACATGTTCCGAATCAAAGACTTTGCAGAAGCCATAAATGTGGTGAAATGTAACGAAAAACTTCTCCAGAGAAAGACACACACTCAGCAATCTTGACATCTTCAGACATTCTTGATTGCCGTAAGACATTTATTAATCATTCTGGATGTGCGAACTTTTAGAGGGGCTTATGACGACTCTGACCAGTTTTTGAGTCCAACTGTTTAATGCTAGAAAGCTCAACGTGCTAGGGAGAAAGAACGCCATAGGACACCGCGAATAGCCAGAGCCTACGGAGAGAAAAGTCTCTTTCTTGAGCCAATGCCTGTTCCCAATGTATACAGTATAAGATTACAATGCCGCACGTATGAAGACGCTGCAAAAAAAAAAAACAAACTCAAGCATCAAAGGAAGAGTACAAATCTAGATGGGGAGAAGAAAAAATAATATTCCGAAAAAAGGAATGATTCTATGCTATCAAAGAGTCTAGGAAAAGAAATATTAAACGCAAACTTTACGGAAGAGCCTTGATGAAGATGAAAGTAGCAACTGGAATACCAGTTCTTTCTGTCCCATTTTCTTAAATTTCGATTCTATGTTTTGCAACTAGGCATTTAACGCAAGACTGTCGCATACCATGTGCCTGCGAATAACAATGCTCAATTCCGTCACGGATCTGCAGCCGAATAAGTAAAAAAGGTTGCTTTTGAAGACTGTGATGATCTTGGCTAGGATGGAGTTAAACTTTTGTCGTTAGTGTTGATTTAAACACCCCCTTCTTACATTTTCTTCGTTTATTGTAGATTCAGTGATCTTCTTTAAAAAATCCTTTCAGATCAGCGATCAATAATTAGAATCCTCACGAGACTTAGATTACGAAATTGAACAGAACAAGTTTGAAATCGTGCTCCAATGAATTGTTGATACATCCAAGTCCGATTTCAATCTCTGCAAAGACTTAAGTTTCACCCCAATATCTTTATCGAATCGCAGCATAATCGAAAAGTGCCCAACTCAAGAAAACATACACACTTCAGGACTTTCAGATTGAAATCAATCGAAGTGATTCTCTATCACCTCCAGATGGAATCTTTTCAGAGAGATCTTATCAACTCGAAGATAATCCATTACAGGCAAAGCCAGGCTTGGACTCTACCACCTCAAGCCACTTATCATGGGTTAACTATTCCGCGAATAAAAATTGCACACCAACTGAAGTCCAACCAGCTCCTCCAACCTATGGACAATTTCCAATGATATAATGAAAGTGGTCATTTACGTTTATTGGCACACATCTTTCCCCTCTTTACGGTGGTTCCAAGGCATACGGAGTATTGACTCGATTAGCTCGTCGGTCTTGATGACTGGCGGTGCGGTGGCTTATCCTCGACGATTTCTCTTCCCAATCTGAAATGGAGTGCAGTGACGACAGCGACAGCGGCGCACACATACACTTATGCACATGTGAGTATGGTCAACAAACTACACCCAGCAGATAAATACTGAATTTATGGCTTAATTTGACTTGAAAGACCAGGCCACAACATCCAAGTCCATTCACAAGTTTTGCTCTTTTCGTCCGGGCAGAGGATTGCTCTTGCCGCTGTCTGTCCTGGCAAGTCTTCGTCTTGGCCAAGTCCGCTCTCACTCTCTGTGCGAACGAATTAATTTATCGGTTAATTTCGTTCACAAATTGCGCGCACATGGGCGGTTGGTGTTTTGGACGCCATCGGGGCGCTATCTAAGCGAAGGGGGATGCTGGGCCAGGCGAGATTTATTGTGACATGGCTAGGGAAATAAATTTTTGCTCAGAAATTAGAGTCCCTACATCGACATAAGTAGGATGCAGTTGACTGATGCTGGGTGGAGTGAGATGGAACATTGCGGATATGCAACGCTTACGATGTGCAAATTGTCGACCCTATTCGTGTCCGTGTCCGTGTCCGTGTCTGTGTCCGTTCGACGCCATGCGAAATGCCAATTTGAAGAAAATGAATGCGAACAAGGAATATGATAGCAGGTGATACAAGAGAACACATAAATTATTTGATTCGTAAACTGTTATGCGATAGATGAGGCTAACGAAATATTTATCGATCTGTCATTTGTTTTGTATCTTTTTGTGCTTCGATTTATGTACCTTTGTTTTTCTGCAGCCCACTTAGCTTACCCCCTTGCGACTTAGGTGCGAATGGGTTGTTTATGGAAACCTTATACCTACAAGCTCAGCGGGTGGTTGAATTTACCGGATTAAGTCTCATTTGGTTATGTTGCCGAGGCATGCCGAATACCATTGGCGACCGCTTTAGATAGATACGTGGGAATTTTTTCGACGTTAGAAAATATTAGTTCAATGATGTGAAAGTGATATTTGCTTTACGCTGTTTGGCTTCTAGAGCTTATGGGCTCGTCCAGAACGCGACAATCAGTGTAAATAGTGTTAATAAGATTAAACTTCATTGTGGCTAGGGTTGTAGTGTAAGACAGTTCATTCTTCATTGTCTTGGCAAACTTTCTCCGATTCGTATTGCGTCAGTGTTTTTTTTCTATTCTATAATTAAGGGTTCTGTTCATTAAGGTAACCAACGACATTTGTATTTCACGGAATGTGAAGGCCTCTGCAATAACAATTAGAAAAAGAAAAAATAATAAAAAGAACTTGCTTTTAAAATTGGATCTCAATTTCTACCAAGAAGTAGGCTGCTAGAAATTTAAAATTAAAAAAAAAAACATAGTGTTGCATATTGTATGGTAGTACGGAACCCTTCTCGTGTACATTCGCATAGCATTTCTTTCAAATTTGCTCGTTCTCAAGGGAATACGATCCTGGGCACAGAGCGATACAAGGATAAGGAAACAAATTAAAGGTTGTGTAGTGGTTTAAAACTCAGATGTATTTTTGTTTTTATTACTCGATGGGTGAAGTCCCTTTCTTCAATGAGCTTTAAACTGATTACATCAACTATTCAAAAATTCTTTGAACGTGTACCAAACATCTATCAATGAATAACGTTTCATTTTCCGACCCGCAACCGCTCATATGTCTTTTAGGGTCATAATATTTAAAATTGCGTCACCCAATTTTATGAGACACTTCATTCAAGCTGTTTATACCTTTCAACATAATGTATCTGAAAAGTTGTATGCCATCGAATTAACATCAACACCTACGACACATTTGACCTTTTTCCATATTCCATTTGAAGTCAAATGGATCGATATCGATCTGTCACATCGCTTTTTACTGAATCACTTTACGGCTCCATCAATAGATCAACACTAATGAAACTGGTCATCTGCCCATGGATACTTCTATTTACAATCAGCCCCACATTGTTGAGATACTTTAAACGTTTTGTTGCAAGCTTTGTTTTTTATCCAGTGTTTTACTGCTGCACTTCCGCACGATATCGATTTTCGATTCAAATTTTATCTCGGAAATTTAACCCAAAAGTTCCCAAAGCGAAGCTATGAATACAGATAGATACTCGTGTTGTCACGTGGGCAAATGATTTAAATTTTCTTGGTGTTAATCAGGATTAGACATCTGTGGTCGGTTGCCTCTAATTGTTGACAATGTGAGCGGAGCCACATTGTTCGTATGCAAATGCCTGTTCTCTCTTTTTGAATGAAAGATGCGATACAATCGAGATCTTATAATGGGACTGATTGTAGAGGTTTTGGTGCTCCTACGGCGCAGGCATAGCGGGGAACCAGCAATGATTTAGGGTTTCTCCTAAACGGTGTTTTAAGATCTACTTTGAATAGATGCTCCAATGGTGGTTTAGACTGGTGCATGCGCAAATTTTTCGAATCATAAATTTTTGTGACAAGGCTTGCTTTTAGGTATAAACGGAAGTAGAGTCAAAAGAGCGATCGGTCACTTCAAAGGTAGGCACGAGCGAATGACTTTTGGGCACAGCATCAGCATTTCCATATTATGATCATGCAAAATTATGTTAAGCTTTTGGATTTAGCTTACGTTGATATGTGGTCGTAGATGATGGTGTTGTTGTTTTTGTTGCTGTTATTGGGTTGATGTTGTGTGAGATTTTGGAAAGTTTA
The DNA here is from genome assembly GCA_963555765.1 of Orthonevra nobilis. NCBI lineage: Eukaryota > Metazoa > Arthropoda > Insecta > Diptera > Syrphidae > Orthonevra > Orthonevra nobilis. The sequence goes on along the minus strand of OY743227.1, from coordinate 15,384,005 downwards.
ACCAGGTGATTTGTGGTTTAGTGGCGGATAATCCCGAGTTAAATTTTTTATTTATGCTGTTGACAAATATACCCCAAGTGATAATTCTAGTTTGGGAAGCTTACCACTCTTTTATGTTGTTTTCTTATCGGCTTCTGCAAAACATAAATTGTGGACCTCTACTCACAATTCAGCTTATTTGGACTTATTTCAGCAAAATCGGGCAAAATTTCAGTTTCCAAGTCGTCAATTGCATTTGGGTTTTCAGAATATATAAACAGTTCAAAAGAAAATTTGAAGAAAATTGTTTTAATTCGCTTACAAAATGTTTCTTCCAATCTCGCTGTAAAAAATTTGGGAATCATTTTCCTTAAGCGTTCGTCATTTCCTGCAGTGTTGGCTCCAGCTTTAGATTTGAAAAAGGATTGTATCCACCCTTAAAACTAAAAATTTTCCTGCTACACCGGATGGATCTCATTTTGGTGTAGGACAAATTCTTCCATTGAATCTATCAACGGTGACACTTACCTATCCAGAGGTGATGGCTTGAAACTGAATTTAAAAAACGCGAATGTCTTAAATGAAAGCAAGGACAGGAGCTATCACTTTTGTCCTCAGAAATGGTCAAACTTTGCGCTTTGGATGGCCAATATCCAGGTGCAAAATGAACAGAGAAGGTAAGGAGCTGGTAGTTTCCCGAGTATTGAGAAGGAAAACATTTTGCTATAACGTCCATGGCCTTGGAGGAGCAGGCAAGGCTTGTGTTATTTACTTTAAAACGGAATATTTGCTACTGACTAGATACAGATCTATCGAATACCACATTTCCTTAAAGTTGCTAGCACAGGAGCTTGGCTTCATCATTTAAAAATTACGCCGACGAAGATGAATTCTGGGCAGTCCTAGCTTCTTTGGTACATTGGAAAAAAAAACGTGTAAGCTCCGAAGACGAAGATCAAGTCACAAGATTTATAGAGACAGGAGAGAATGAGCCTGGAAGCATTAAGTTGCTGCAGACGCAACGCAGTTTAATTTGCATTACTGGAAGCAATAAAGTGGGGACCATATACTTTTTGTGTCAGCTCAAGCTGTGGCTGCGACTCGATAAGTTTGTTAGTAGTAATAAGAAATAAGGTCAAAAGCAAGAATTTACAGGTGATCTGAGTGACTCAATTTATACATCTGATGGTTTAAAAAACTTTTTAGCAGATCCAACTTCAAAGACCATAAATAAATTGAAAAAAACATTACAGAAAGGAACAAAACTGCCCAAATGCCAATTCCTTCAAAAGGCAGACCGTATTGTGGTTGACGTTGGACCTTAAATTGTCGACTTTAATTGACTCTTGGGACTACAAAGGGTGATTCTGAAGTTTCGTGTTCACTTCTCTCTTCGATAAACAGTGGCGTTCGAAAAATGTTAGTCAATTGTTTTTTTTAGATTTTTCTCAAAGCAAAAATTCGTGTTTTTATTAAACATCTTTCTAATTAGTATTTGTTGGACTTTTTGTTGCTTCAATTACAACCGCACATCAGCGAGACTTCATCACTCAGATAGGACATTCACGTCAGACAGGTATGGATCCAGGTACGTCGTTCTTAGTCCCGATCAGTAATTTTTTAAAGGTTTCCAATCGACTCTGGACGCTCCTTCGTGAACTTCAGTTTCAATTATTGACCAGCCATTCTCAATTGGATTGAGATCAAGACTGTATGGAGGCCATCTTTATACATCGACATTATTTTCTTCGAAGTACTTTTTAATCTAAGAGATAAGAAAATGTAAAAATTATTTTTAGTCCGAAAAGCTACAGCTTATTGAAAATCTTGATATTAATCCTTCTTTTTGAAAAAAAGAAATAAGTTCATACTGACAATTTTGGCTGAATGGCTCCAGCGCTCAAATTCATTTCCAAGCATCGTTCAAACATCTGCAGTAACTTTGGATTCTAGGAACTCCATTCTACCTTTTTTATCTCCAGAGAAGGATCCCCAGTCCAAAACATCGAAAGATGCATTCTGAGCTCAGTCTTTCCTTTGATTCTCTTCGCGCAAGAGTCCTCAAATTTTCAACTTGCAGCTTAAGCTTTGATCTCGTCGGAGCAGATGACATTGTTCTACATTTCTGGAGTCCAATGAAGATCCTCCTGAGCCAGAGCGATTGTTTTTCTCTGACTCTTAATGTGAAAATCCGGCTTTGGTACTGGCTTGAGTGCTCTAAGTCGAGCTTTCATGAGTCTTGTACTCACTGCGCTTGACGAAATTATGTTTCCTGTTTTAAATCGATGCCGACGTCTTTTTTGGTTTCTTTGGGCCTCACTTTCTGATGTTAGTACCAGTCTCACGAAATTTTCTTGAATTTCATGCAACAGTGTGTTGAGCAACTTTTAATATTTTAGAAATTTCACGTGTTATTAAATTGAGACATGACAGACAGACACTTTGCACTCCGAACTGATTTTTCCCATTTTTGTTCCACTTAATTACATGCTTTATAAAAAAAGTGAAGTCAAAGATTAATTTTTTTTGAAAGAAAGAAAACAAGACCGATACTGACTTTTCTATTGATGCTAACAACCGTCGCCAGTTAAATCTCAATGGGACTTTTAAAAGATTAAATCAAGCATTAACTGACATCGAATGTAGTATGCACTCATTAAAGATCATTTTTCATTGTGCACCAAAGTACATTTGAAAACTAACAAATGCCATCTAGTCGGCTTCAGCAAAACACTCCTAATCAGACGCATATATTCCATGCCAAGTGACACCTAACCGATATGCTCTGCCACACTATCTCCAGCCCTAAGTAAGAAATCACATAGAGCTACCCAGGAATATCTTTATATGTACCTTCTCTCCTACTACCAAACAACATCGTTACATTAATTTTCTACACGCACTCTAAGAAAAAGAAAAAGAAAAACACAACCCGAATGACACACTAGCCATGTAAGCATCCAACTTATCTTTGCCTTACACTCCAGACGCATTCAAAGACGCATCCAATGATACTCTAGCCAATTGGCGGCACCTCATACCCCCAACAGCACTATGAGGTCCACTGAAGAGGCGAATATCGAAAAGCCCTTTCAACCCAACCAGACATACGCGCATTCCCATCCAGATACGCGCTCCGATACCGACCGGACAAATAATGGCCACAGATTAGAGAAAGTATGTTGCGTCGTGCTCTTAACATCTTCATTAGGACCGAGCATCACCATTTCAACACGGTGACTTATGACCATCTGATTGGCTGAGAATTTCGAATAGCCAAGCCAACTGCCAGAGCCAGGGCCAGAGGATCACTTTCTCATTCAAAATCATGCGATAATTAATGATTCCATTCACGGGTAACCGAAAAATTTATTCAGCAGGTGCTGGGCTGGTGAGTTTTCGACGCTGTCCATTAGGCCGATGGAATTTCCGTTTGGGCATAATAATCAGACTGAAGAGGAGGACAAGAACGAGATAACCATTCACGAGGATCACTTGGGACAAAAGGGTTCAAAGTCGGTTGCAGTTGCCACGGTGATTAAGGCTGATCGTTTCAAAACTGGAGCGGTCACTATGGGCCAAAGTGAAATAGCCGAAAAAAAAAAACTTCTCTTAACCCGATGATGGGTCTCTGATGGAATCTTAATTTAATAACAATGTTTGACTTTGCTGCCCGATGGGGTTGTTTTAGAACTATATATTAGGACGACGCGTGCGCGCACTCTATGGAACAGGTGAAGACGTTTGAGGATGGTTTTTGTTTTAAGCGGCGGCGCTGGCTGTTGCGGTTTCGACTAAAGGTTATCGCGTGCCGGGAAAGGAATTTTCCAATAAAATCTGTTAATGTTTTCACCTGTCGATGGAAGAGGTGGGGAACGTGGGCAAATAGTCTTGTGCATGTGGGAGCTAATGGGGACGTTTTTAGGCAGATGCACAAGACAGCATCAAGCTGCTAATTAAAATGAGATTTGGACAACTAATTGTTATACAAGAAAGGGAATGACATTTGTTTTTACTCCGGTTTTTTTGGAACACAATTTGCCAGCTCAAGATTGACAAAAAGTGATCCAATTTTTTTTTACTGACGACCTTTATTGAAAGCATACACTCGGCGTAAAGCACATTAAGGAAACGCAAAGGAAGGCGAATCAAGTCGGTTTTAGGCATGAAGGCTTTTGTGATCCCCTAATATGCCAAAAAAGATGTATCCTTTTCTCAGTTCTGTTCTGATTTTATTCTTAAATTAACCACGACCAAACTTAATTTTCTCATGGACTTTTGTCGAAGACCCAAGGCCAAAGTCCTAGGACCAACCTCTTACAGAGGAATATCCTAGTTATATAGTATCTATTGGAGATAAAAGGAATTAGAATCCAAAGAGCCTGACTTATGCAAGAATAACAAGGACTCGAATAATCTACTCTATTCAAGATAGAAAATGGGACTCATGCCGTTGAAAGAAAAAGTGAGAACTTTATCTAGAAAAAGTGTTTTTAAGTGATGCAGTCATGAAAATTTCGTTAAGCCACTCACATGTTGAATCTGATACGCAAGACATGAATGAGCTTAATACCATCGTACTATCTAATCCGGAATCTTAAAAGTGAATCCCCATAGAAGTAGAGAAGCGTCTTTCAAACTCAATCAAACTTTCAATGAGGGCTCCTTGGACATGTTTTTTCAAAAATAGTAGCCGAGAATTGGTCACTGCGGCGACATTAAACGACTGGCGTCACATTATTACAACATTAAAAATGCACTTTAGAAATATTAACAAATGTTCGGTCACTTAAATCATCATGACATAGCTTTTGTTTATTCGTTAACTGATTAGTGAAAACATCGTTGAAAGAAATAAGTTTTTATACGTATATATAGCATGGCTCGGGAATTACTCGTACTTGTCGTTGTCAGATTATTAGTTAGGAGTTAAACTTCCAGGGTGTCAGATAAAACTTTAAAAAAACGGTTGACTTTTTTTGAAAGATTTTTTTAACTTCTCCTGAATGGATCTAGCGTTGCCCATATTGTTAGAAAACAAAGTAATAACATTCAGTCTCTTCCGCCAGAAATAAAGACATATCGAAGACGTGACGACTTTAAAACTGCGGGCAAATACAACATTCCGCCAGACTGGGACCCCTACTTAATTATTCAATGACATTTTAAAGAAACTTTCTGCAATGAAGGTTAATCAATTCTGTGCGTATCGTGTCTTACGCAGTAGCTCTAACTTAAAGGTTCCTTCAATTTGACCAAAGGATAGTGAATATTCACATAGATACATATCAATTTTTGAGCTGCCCTAATCCCTGTGAACATAAAGAAAACATTACTAAGGATTTATTCAAAATTTTTACAAAACAAAACTTTTAAAGTACGATATTCGCTACCGAGCGAAAAGTCTGCCAAAAAAACGGTCCCATAATTGGAAAGTATGCTTATCAAAAGTTTACTTGCGGCTAGATCGAAATATATAAGCAACAAAATTCCTGATGCCATTTTCAGTGCGCCTCAAAGAGTGACAGCCAACAACCACCACTGGCAATGAATTAATGGTCTGTTAAGCAAATAAGCAGAAATTGGCGTCTTTACAATGTAGAGGACGATTTGAAAGAAGTTGCTTGAGCTGACGTTATGACAGTCAAATTTCTTGACTCTACTGATCGAATAGTAAGGAAGACCCTTCTCTTCAGAACTTATTTATCTGCGATTCTTAAAAGTTGAGCTGCGATTTGATGCCGGCCGTTGGATTTTTTTTTGAGGCCGCAATTCAAGACTATTGCTATGCGAGCAACGCAGAAACGGCTTAGGCACCGAAACTATTGAAAATTTATTAAAAAAAATTGGATAAGAAGATTGCTTGTTGGAAAGCGAGCTTTCAATTATAATTTTCGGAAGTTTTGTTGGAAAATTTAAAATATTAAAAAGAAACCAACAAATACATTTGTTCAGCAAACAATCTTAGAGAGTTATCGTTCCACATTAAAACAAATTTTAGTCTATGTTAGGTCATGTCTTCGAACTTACCTTACCAAACGTCAGATAAACTGGTGAATGATAACTGCGCAACTAGCCGCTACTAAAAAAAATTAATGCGCCAACTGTAGATCTACTGTTCTAATGAAGTAAGGAACTAGAATCGATCCTTTCTTAGCTTGATCATCTAGTATTTTTTATTGCATTCCATTCCATTCTTGAGCCATTTTGTTTACCTTGATGGCAGCAAGGTATTCTATATAAATAGATGTTATTTTACTTATTTGATTTTTACTCGCAAAGCTTGCAGCTTGTTCAATTGATATACCTTAGTTTAAAGTTGTGCAATGGTGTTAAATGAACACAACTTGTATAGCTTTCTTTCTTACCTATAAAACAAATTCAAGACTAAGATTTAAATGTTTAAAACAAAGATAAAAATCAAAGGAAAATTAAGGAATACTATTTTTATTGAAATTAAACTAAAAAATCAACTAGAGTTGAAAATCAAAAAAATGTTCATATCGAAAATTATTTTATTTTATTTTATTAGTTTTTGAGATAAAGCAGTAAGTTTATTACAATAATAATTTTATTATTAAATTATTAAATTAAATTATTTGAAAGAAAGAGCTGTTTTATTAGCCTGTTTCTTTTTTGCTTGGTGTTGTATTAAGCTGATTTGACACTGGGTGCTTCAGCTATTGGCTACCACACCAATTAAAAACAAAAGAACACTGTGCTCGTCTTCTGCTGTTTGGGTCGTATTGGATGGGATTTTGGAAACGATTATCTTCAAGGTACTCCAGTATGAACGAAACCTTATAAATTTGCTGGATGCTAAGAGTTTCAAATTTACTACATGCAATTGCTTTGAGTATTTTGCATTGCAATTTTTCCAAAGCTTACATGTGATTTCATGCTACACTGCCCAACGGAACGACTCCATACCGCAACTTTGATTCCATGAGTGAAAAGTTATCTTGTTTCCCCACTGGGTGTTGTGCGTATCACTTCAGGTAGACCGCAGCAAACATATAACTTTTAAGATTCCTGCGTAATTTTTCCATTCATTGGGGAAAATCTTCAAATGCTAGACGCTAAAGACACTGTATGATTCATTAGCTTACAGACTAGATCAGTCAGAGCCAACTACAGTTCCAATTTCTCAGACTAATCATAGCAGCATTCACTTCTTTACAAAAATAGTAGCGATAATTTCCATCGGCTTACTTGAAGGCTTAGCTGAACTTCGTTATGAGGAGAGAATTGGATTAACTGGAGTATGTGCATTCATAACGAACTCCAATAAGTCTTGGCTAAAATGATATCCAAGCAGAACACATTCGTCATTTATAATTCGCTTTTCTACATTTCTAGTACAAGACATAGGTCTGATTTTGTAGCTTATTCAGTAACCTCTGTTCCTACTAAGCCTTGTTTGAATTAACAGATTCCTTATCCCCGTTTTTCTATATTTTAAAGCATTCGGTCTCATATCGTAAGAGAGTTCGATATGTTTAATAAATCAGTTTTGGCACCCGTCCTAGTTAGATAGTATGAGTAGACCCTTTGACCTTTTGACCGATCACAACTGCATTCAAATCGATAAGAAATTTCTTTGTTAACATTAATTTATCCAAGAGCTGCACGGCAATTACATCCACCAGAGTCAATCGGGGTGGAATAATAAAAAAAAAAAGTTCTTAACAATGCAGAAATATTTTAAAAATGAAATTAACTAAATTGCCGGGGGGAACAACTATGTGTGTACAACACAGGGTCTTCTAAAACGAATTGACCGCATTGTTTTGCCTCATTCTTACACGATTACCGTGTTTTTCTCATTCCTGTGATATTTTTTTCTTCATTTTGCGCAAAAACCCTGCAACTGGGTGCCCCATGCGGTCGGATTTCTGGAACTGGGCACTTTTTTAATTTTTTTTTTTTTGATTGTTCAAAGGAACAAAAGTCACGCAATGTGCACTCGAAGTCTTGCTGGAGCAGGTAGCAATCACAACTATCAAGGTAAAGTGTACGAGTACGAGTAAATGTATTTGTTTATTTGCCTTGGAATTCTTGCCCTCCTGCGCTGCATTAAATGGCGTTGCTTATTTAATTTGCTGATTATTTACTTTTTTTTCAAAATGTTTTAAGGACATGAACCTTTGTTGAACTGCAGCAAGGACATTTCGTTTCAGCAGCAAAGCCAAAGGGAGAAGCGGATTCTAAATTGCGGGTTTACAGTGTTTTACAGTTCTCGCCTTTTTTCAGATTTTCATTGTTTTCCGAAGGATGTAACAGTCTTTTGATGGTTTTGGAAAGATTCAAGCAGGTTGAAGGAGGATGCTCGTTTGCTAATCGTTGTGGTTTTGACTTTTGATGAGCGTGAGAAAATTTCAATTGTGTTTTTTTTATAAATTAGATATCATGATTTGAATCAATGTCTGATGCACTTATCGAGGGTAATAATTAACTTTTAATAAGGCGTGGAGAATTCGACACATTCGGTATGCTGTCCTCTTATGTGTGAAAGTAGTAACTGCACCGCTTTTAAATCTCCTCATTTTGAATTTATCTGTTCAAAGAATATTAAGTATTTTACTGGAAGTTGGGAATCTGAGCGAATCCTGATTCAGAGGAAGCTTGTGGTCGTAGAAATTCAAAATTCGACATACTTTTGAAGAATCACAATGACCTTTTTAGAACCTTTGTCAGCTCACGTAGAAGTGGATGTGTATCCAATTAATTAGAATAATTTAGGCCATACTTTGTTTTGACATCAATGCAGACTTCCTCCGACTTTTGGCTTGCTTCCCTTGCGGTTTTCTCATCAAGATCTGTCTTCCAACCGGCTAGTGTCTCTGATAAGAGAACTTTGTTTTTTTAAGGTTCCACAGTGTAGTTTGTCAAAATTTGATACATTTAGTTAACTCCTTAAACTTTCCATCGTACAACTCTATTTTGTTGTCATTTTGAGGGAGAAGCTCTCACCTGAACCTGGTAGATTATAGAATGGGAAATGAGGCACCGTTTTTGATTTTTTTTTTTACTTTCGATCACCATGTATTCGGTTTTTTTCGGTTTTCTTCAAAGTTTTTATAAGGATATAGGTTTAGGCGTATTGTGCATCACAAGCTTCTCAAAGAATTTGTGTATACCGTAAATAGCAAAGAGCTTGACATAATTTCTTTCAGATGTTGTCTTTCGAAAGAATCAGAATTGGGCTCAAGGAAATTGCTCATAGTGTCGATTGCAGTTCTAAGAAAATGGAGTTTTAGCTCTCTTTTTTATGAGCTTTACAGAAGAGTAGATTCAAAACTACCGCAGCAGTCCTAATGTCAGTTGGCAATGCTTTCTCGCGAGTGGTTCAGTGCATTTTGGAATAAGAGAGATCATGCATACAAATCAACGTGGTCTTTCAATGGCGACCGTAAAAATTTGAAAGAATGAATTTCGTTGCAGCCAAATGTCTGCTTTTGTTGGGAACCGCCCGGGATGACCAAAAAAGTCACAACTATGCATCCCTGTGTAATTCAAAAATGTTGCAAACTGATCTTCCGACCATGTATTTTTCAATCCAACATCCAAAATCCGCATCTAAGTTTCACTGAGCTCTCGAAATAAGATGTAACTCAGAACCAACGATAAATATCAGTTTAAAGTACGCGGATCGTAGATGTTCATCGGCCAATATTTATCGGAGATCGACCATTTAATCTGTCTTTCCCGCCAACTATTCAAATGAGTTGGGATATTGGCGTTGGCACAGTGTCTTCTCTTTAAAAAGCAGAATAGCAGCACGCAGACAACCATCCTATCACTGTGGCCAAATCCTGTATCCACAACATCCTTCTATATGGCGCCCCGTGTAGTTGTCTGTGCAGTCATGGTGATTCAATCAACAGGTCGAAAGTAGTTCAACGAGCTTGAAACACAAAAAAAAAACTTCTCTGATCACAAACCAGCTGCAACCGCAATCCTCCAATTTGGAGGCAAAACAACCTGCATGCGCTATTAGCTATTCGCACACATCGACTGCCTCCAATCCTATCATTTCCGTCCTGCCGCATCCTATCAATCAAAAAATCTCGAAGATAAAAATCAACAAAACATCGGTGATGTTTCGAAATTTAAATTAAGTGTTGGTCCTGTTGGATTAGCTGTCAGACGTCGCGTCGTAGTAAATGGGCCGAAAGCGCATGATCATATATTAAAGTGGCTGCCAAAAAGGTGGACACGGTTGCATTAAGTGTGTTTAGCAGATGATTTCTGCCCATGAAGTGTAGACTAAAAAAAAAACAGGAATTTTGAATTGATTCAGTTTAGAGGGGATTGTAAATTGATTGATCGCGTGGCAGACGTTTAGGCACAGCCAAAGGCTTGTGATTATGCGAACAATCGGGCATAATTTGACATGCATCGCGAATGTTAGCCGTGCACCTGCTTGTTTTTTTTTTTTTTGTGAATAAATTTCCCAACCAAATCGAAACAAAGTCACCTCGACAGCAGGTGAAGGTGTCAGATATTTTGAAGGAAGCGGAATTTGTTCATGTTGATGTTCCAATTATGTTTTTGAGTCATACGACATGTCACATGGAAGCATCCGCAATGTTTCATTATGCTAACGTTAAGCTAACACTTGACAAGAATGTATGCGAATTTAGAGACAAGAAAAACACTTCCTCAGTGGTAAAGAGGCAATTTGATCCACACTCATAACATTAGTGTCAAAGATCGATGGTTTAAGAAACAAAAACGCAGTCTCTTCCACTAAAACTGCTTTTCATTAATTGGAAGGGAGGAGAAGGTACAACAACTTGTAAGCTTCTTGCAAAAGACGTCAGTTTCCAGTTAATTTAATTTATATGATAAACGAGGTCCTTGTGTATGGTTGGCTAAGTGCTGGAAAAAATTATAAAAACACCATTAAGTGGGGTATTTTCCACAATCTTGGATAGAATCGCTTGTAGTGCCGCGAAAAACTTAAGTCACTATCGACCCATTAAAATGATACCCATATAGGCAAAACTTATAAAAAAATCTGTTGCAATGCAGCTCCAAGAACACAAAGAAAGTCAAGGCCTAATAGGAAGTTACAAATCGGAATTTCGTGCCAACCAATCCTGAGGAATATGTCTAAACTTTGTCCTAAAAATTGGAGAAGTTAAATCGAAGCAAAGAACGTGGTTTTTGCAGTTTTCTAAGACTTAAAGCGGTCCTTTGAAACAGTAAGCCACTGAGATTGAATGGCTTAAATCGGGCGTTCATAACTGGGCGATGCACATCTGTAAATGGAAGAGTATCGGCGCCAATATCCTTTTATCTGTGGCAAGGATACTGCGAAATGCCTTCGTAAAATAAATCATGATTTGGACAAAAATGTACAGTTCATTTTTTCAGAATATATCAATAATATGTTCCAGAGATTCAATAAAATTGTCTGCAATTACTTCAAGTTAAGGTAACGCGGATGATTTTAAAATGTAGAAGACACACATCAGAAATATTTATGTTAGATACATTAAGATGGCTTAATCTAAATCAACGCCTTTTAAAGTTATGTATAAGGATCCGGGTTACATGTACGAAGACATACGTATGTTACGATGTTAAAACTACGAATCAGTGAGGACCTTCGAATAGAACGAACAAGCAAAACGAGAGTTCCGAGAACTATTTTTACATGGGTTTTCAAGGATACAATACTCCTCCGATAGGTCTTAATAACACAAATAACTCAAATGAACTAATTAATAGGATAATTTCCATAGATAAAATTTCTTTGTAAGTGCGTTTGTCACTTATTTCCTCCCAAACGGGTGAACCCATTTTGATGAAATTGTGTCTGTGTGTTTTAGCGGTCCTAGGGATAGTTTAGATTCATGCACTCCATAATTTCTCATGAATAAATAAACGTTATGAGAAGTCAATAATAAGCCTTTTACAAATACTTCATAAGTATGTAAAAAGTTGGCGCTGATATTGTTTTTTAATTTTTCGAAGTCCCAAAAAGTACACTTTGTTTAGAAATAAACTGGGATTTTAATGATTTAATGAGTCGTTTTGATTGTCTTACCGGCAAAAGTTTAATGACTTTAATTTGCAGAACTTTTTTTTTACTTTGGGAAAAATTTCTTTAACCTGTTTAGCAAGTTATCATTTTTTATATAAAAAAGTACAATATTACTGCATATGTAAATATTATTGGCAATTAAACCTCTATTCATATTTTCAACTATTGATCTACGATTGGAACGCGAACGGTGACATCTGAAATGAAATATAGCAAACTTTTCATATTTTAAAGAGGAACTCTTCTCATAAGATGATAAATGAAAAAATATTTTATATATTAGTCTTTTGTCGTACAGAAAAAGTCTCAAATAAACCGTCAAAATCAGTGACAGTGGAAAGGTGGAACTGCGTGTTCATACAATACAATTTTTTCGAGGATAACGATTAGAATTATGTGTGTCCGATTAATTTTGCACTGATTTTTACGCGTCCTAAAAAATGTTGTCCCTTTCTTATGATTGCCTTTTTTCTTATTAACAAAAAAATCTTTTGAAATCAGAAGAAGTTGTTCTTGTGTCAATGATTGTATAGCTTTTCGGAGATGGAAAAACATTTGTGGAACTTATGCCTGCGTTCGGCCGGAACAACGTTTGTCGGGTCCGAAAGTAAGATATAAAATTGTTAACGTATAATCTAAATGATTTTCATTCATTTAAAAATGCTACAATGAAGCTAGAAAAACTCATTATTTGAAAACGGTGGGAATGTCCATCTGATTTTTCGCATCGTCTTTTTGCCCTGATGGAATTCAGCTCTTGTGCTTTAGAGAGCCTAGAAGAAGCCATCATTGAGGAAAGCTAATTTAATATTTGTATCCTGGCAAAGGATTTTAGGTTAACAGGCCTCTTCCGTCCTTACCCATGGAAGGTATTCAACTGAAGCACAGAATATAAGTAGCTTGGAATCTTAATACACAGAAAAAGCTGCAACGGAGAAAGAAATGGAGCAATAATGAGGAACAATTATAGCCTAACTCATACTCACATATGGTTCATTTGTCTGGTGATAATCCGGTCTCAAGAAAAAGTGCGCCAGTTTCAGTTTGTTCACGCAGCACTTCGACATGATCTCTAGATGCTTTTCCCGCAGGACAGAAGAGAAAATAAAAATAAATTCGGAATCAAAAAAAAAAAATAATGCCTCTCCTAAGACAGACAGGCTGCGATTAAATTACTTGCACAGTAATATCGGAATAAGTCTAGTCGCACAATTTTAAATGCGGTCAGCGTACAACTTGAACTGGATACGTGGATACCAAAACGCGTCTGGTTATACTATAGACAATGAAAAAACCTGGTGAGATCAGATCGTATATGCCGAGGTCAGTTCTGTGATCTCTCGACACAAAATTTCAAATTCTATCAGCTCTTATAAAAATATATATTTTTTTCTTCAATTTTTGAAGATGATTGACAATTTTGGCAAGAACTTCGGGCGCTAATTTTTGACACTCTTGTGTTATATATTCTCTTTATTTTGGGATGGTTGATTCTATTGGCGAGTTAGATCAAGTTCGCAGGAAACAGAGTATCTAGTCCTGCTACCAAGTCTGTTGAACAACGTGTGTGAAAAGTGATGCAGTGATCTGAGACCTGAGAAGTGGAATGAGCAGGTCCGGATCGAAAGGATCGAAACGTATTCAAACCCCTTCCTTGTGTCGTATTTAACAAGAATGTGGGAAAAGAAAGTCTCAGTATGTAGAGAGTTGCCTTCCTCCTTATGTTTGCAAACATTTTCTCTGATGCCCCATCTTTCATTTATAAATTTTTTTCATGACAATAAAATGCACAGGCAGTTTTCCACTCAATGTCGGCTAGGCTAATTTTTCAGAAAAGTCGAATATCAGTCCCTTTTACTGACCATGCTTTTTGATACATAAGCCCACCGCTTTGAATGAAGTTGGCTCGAAAGTGGGTAGAAGATAATAATATTGAGAAAAACAGATGTCACAAAAGAGAACTCACTTGGGATAAAACATAAGGTAAAGTTTTAAAAAAATGTTTACACATAGGCTTAGAACTCAAACGTGTTTAGTTGCATCAGTAAAATTTCGCTATAATATTTTTTTCAAGTGCACCTCGTTCACGTGCGGGGCTTTAAAATTTATAGAGTAGTAGTTTATACGAAAGAATGAAAGACTGGTGCCCAATTTATGAATCAGCAATTGACGATTTGTTCTTGTTTCCTTAGTCAAAACTGACAGTTCTCGAGTCTTCGATTCTTCAAGTGGGCCAAGTCTTACTATTGGGGGTTGCAACCTACCCTGAACTTTACTTCTTCTCATCTCGTCCTCATAAAAAAATACATGTTGTTTGTTATTTATTCGTATTGTCATTCTTAACACGAAAATATGAAGAATACCACCAATCAATGCGGAAGGGATGTACTCACATATACATTTGAATTGAAAGCCGCTCGTCAAATTGATTGCTCGCAATTTATCAGGATTTTTCAACTGGTGAGGGAGTAGAATTGAGATGTCACGTCAATGCGACACGATTTTAGAGAATATTGATGGTTGGGAAACATATTTCAGGTCATGTCATGGTTGTCTTCTATTATCTATTTGGATACGGATAGCCTCAAGGATCAACAAGATTGGTAGCGACCTATTGATTTGTATATGATAGAGTAGGTGTAATTTGTTTTGATCAGCTAAGTATCTTTTATCTTCTATAGAATATGAAAAAATAGCTAGTCACAGATCAAAAGGCCCGATTCATTGATGAGAAGAGGAATGCCGAATGAAAAAAGGATGAGCATGGAAATTGTTTTCAATTCTAGCGTGAGAAGAGGTCAATGCGAGCAACAAAAATACATATGACCTCTGTCAAAATGTTATTTCAAACTTACCCAACAATTTTAAATCAAAACTTTTAAACTTGGACTAACTTTACACGTGTTGTTCTTTTGAATATGAAATTTGAATCAAGCCTCTGCCGTTCACACCGAAGGAGAGCAAGGTCGGAACAACTCTGTTCAAATGTCAAAATTGACTTGACCACCATTAAAACGTAATGGACAACTCTGACTCTGAGCCCCGATGTCATGCAACATTTTCTTTTTCGAATGAAAATAAATCGAAGAAAAAAAAAAATCTAACGAAACATTTACCAACAAAGATTAGAAGTTTTCGATTTGAAAAACATTTATGGAAACATGTCCTTGTCACCTGAAAATTACGACCACAATTACAACAGTAATGAGGTTCCATTAAAAATGCATCTGTGCTCCGGTGACCAGTAGTTTGGTGGTGGAAAACGTGTGAAAATCTATTGCCTACACACTAGCGATGCAATTAAATCTATTATCGAAGCGAAACGGTCGCTCACAAATTACCTTGCAGTTAATTATTGAAAATCGGAACAATTAATTTAAAGATAGGTACCCAAGAGCGGCTTATTGGTAGTATTGGTAGGAGGTTGGGCGAAGCACTTGGTAGTTCATTGGTGTGGCATATGTATTTGCTTATGTTAATGTAGAAGAATTTTGTTGACAATAAGGGGTAGTCCTTAAAGCTCAAGGAAATAAAAAACAATACGCTAGACGAAAAAAAGTGGCAAAGTGCGAGTGCGCTCACAAAGGGTTCTGTTCCATCCTGTCACGCACCGTACTATATTTCTTTTTCAAATTTCAAGTTTTTTAACCCTTCTTCTTGGTGTACAAATTTTTAAAATGCGCGGTTTTTAATTTCTTCAATGTAGATAGATAAACGGGTTTCCAATTTTTCCCTCTACTTGTGCTACTTCAAAATTTAATGATTCCATTTCAACAGTTCAATTTTTTCGTCAGCGAAGAAAAAGACTCCACACTGCTCTTCTGTGGAAGCAAAATGCCGTAGCAACTAGCCAGATAGTGCAGATTGTTCATCAACCACTGCATGCAAACCGTCAGTTGCGTCTAAGCTACATTCACGCATCCTTACTGAGGACGAGGCTCATTCAAACAAATAAAATGTGTATTGCTTTAGCACTGAGATTCAAGGTTGGATTCACACCAAATCGCCGCATGATTTGCACTGGAGACGTCATTGGTCCAACGTGAAAGTGCTGCTGCTTCATATCAATGGTGCTCTTGCGAGTACCTAAACTGAGCATATAGAGATGCGACTCCAAGTAAATGAAAGCAAGACAAGATACTCATAGAGGCTCAAACAACATGCACGCATCATATAAACTGCCATAACAGACAGTCTTAACTTGAGCTTTGTCAAGGATTTCATCAGCGTACAACGACACAACATGGATCAAACGAGGAAACGCTTAGCTTAGCCCTATCTTGAGCAATTAAGCTAACAGGGTACAAGTCACCTATCATCCCGGCTGAAATATATGGTGCAGAAGCGTGGACCTTATCAAAGGCGCTTGAAAATGTTCTTTGTTGCAATGACATGATAATTTTACAGGTGACATTTTGTTTGAGAGAAAGTTCAATGAGGAACTAGATTCAGTGGAACTAGCCAAATGACTCATATTGAGCGAATATCAATATCCGGCTGGAAGAGTCTTCGAATCTACGCAGCGCGATAAAAAAGACATAAACGGGTGATGCACAAAAGTGGAAAAGGACGTACAACAAACAAAGTGTATACAATTGGAGTTGGTAATCAAAGGATCGATCTGGCTGGAGAGAATTTTTGATCGAGGCCTTGATCCACCCCGAAGTGTTTTTTTTTTCAATCAATTTTTTTCCTTTTTATTTTTATCGTATAGAAAATTCATTTTTATTTCATAAAATGAATTGTTTTTGAAGATGAAAGACCTCCATGCTCATCCACGCATATGTGATACCCATTCCATTCCATTGCAGCTTGAAGGGTTCAATTCAGGATCGCCTCAATTATTCTTTTAATGGACTGCTTCAAATCAGTCAATTCCATTGGTTTCATTTTGTACACATCTTGACATTTGGGGCCAGTGGAAAATGGAGTTTCTGGCTATTAATTTTTTTTTTGGGAATTTTCATTGGAGCTCAGCCATAACCGGTCTGTCAGTTGCTCCATCATGCTGGAACCAAATGTCTTCTTCGGCTATTTCAATCTTCTTTTTTTTTTTGGCAAACTTCCAGGTGAATAGGCAAATCCAGAGTGCTTAACTTCCTTCTCATTTGGACTTTGTTAGGAAACAAGTTGACGTTATCATGAATTAAACGTTGTAATGACCGTCTGCTAACTCAAATTTGCGCTGATAAGTTTCCAGTGCGATACTTCCAGTTTCGGTAAACATATTTACCAGCCTCATTATGATCCATCTACTCGGAGGACTGCCGCCAACATCCCGCCTTAATTCCATTTGGACGGAAATAAAGGAGTGCAGAGCATGGTGCCGCTGCACTATCCGAATACTCTTTTCTGTATCCAAAGCGATCATTGGAATAAATCTAAATAGTAACCTGCAAATAAAAAAAAAATAGCCGATAACTCACACAGAAAAAAAATTATAACGTTTTGTTCTCGTAGCCCGATTCATGCGCCGCTTCGTAGCCAAAAAATAACAGGGGCAGCCGTAGAAATTGATGGTTTAGCGATAATTTTCTCACAGATTTTGTTTTCCTTGATTGAACGTGGGATGTTGTTCAATGGACTGCCTCATCGACTTCACCGAATTTATTCGTATAGCCACAGCCTGATAGTTTTGATGAGCGACTAGACAGAAGGACACTGTTACCGAGCCTGATTCACAACTCTGGGGGTGTCATATCTGTTGACTAAGTTTCAAATACCAAACTTCGGTTAGTTCTTGTTCTATCAATTGAGGTTCAAGAAGTTATCTATACATTATTTCTTTTTTGTTTTTTATTTATTATTTCTCAAAAACGTTATATTTATTTATTGTGTTACCTGCGAACCGTAAAGCTATGCATGAGATGCTTTAATAAATATTTTTTATACAATTCAATATTTTTTCAGTCGTGCTGGCAGAACGTCGTTATTGCTGGTACAGCATAGCTGAGTTATATAATAATATAATCATAATAATAATCTTTCGGGATTTGTAGAAAGATTATATTTGCATCATTTGTTTTCAAGAGTTTAAACAAGCAACAACATTTCTCAGCTGATCCAGTTGAGTTTTAGCAGCATTTCCCCACGCGAGTATATCATATCTAAGGCGGGATTCCACCAAAGAATAGTACACTTATTTTGGATGTCAGTTGCGGTGCATCTGTTTTTTTTTGGTACGTCATAGCGAAACAAGAAATGATTATCTAATATGAATTCAGGTATACATGCGTTTCGTCGACTTCAATGAGATCGTGTAGGGCTGCAGAATTGCACTCGTTGCTACGAAAGAAGCCATTTACTAAAGTCTTAGGCCAGGATGGTGTTCGAGCATGCATCAGCTTCGATTTGTCGTGATTAACAACTATTTCATTGTCATAGCACCACCTCCTGCAAACACCTCATGCATTATTTTTATTGAGGTGGCAAGATATTTATGTTTCAAAACAATTGCAATGTCATCCGCGTGTGCAAAAGCTGTAGTTTATTCGAGGCCACGTAGAAGTTCGAAAAAAGAGCAATGGTCTCAGTTTTGATCCTTGAGGTACTCCAACACAGCTCTCCTTTTCATCGCTGGTGTCGTCAAACAATTTGACCTTTGCTTTTCTTCCCGATAAATAACTTTCCAAGCGACCCCATCAGTCCTATTCTATTAAATGCTTGAATTAGTTTTTCATGACTCAGAGTTTCGAAAGTTATGTGGAAATCCACGAAGATTATCAAAACATGATGATTTTTGTCCAAGCTTTTATTAAAGAAAGCTCTTTCGTCGTTCATGCTGCAATTATTCAATATTTCAATTCAGTTTTGAAGCTGTGAGCGAATTTGATGATCATTCCGCAACCAAAACGGAATATGCGATTTGAATCCTACGTGCCAACTTTATGTGCACACATCAGGACCTGTGTCGGCTGTGAGTTTAAATTTAGTTAAACTTCCAAAATTTTCAATTCGGTGCCGATCGAGAAGAAAAATATACACTAAGCTTCAAGACCATGACTAGCATCAAGACTGAACTCCGAGTACATCCACAAAGAACGGCATCATATTTAATCCTTTGCAGCCTTTATTTAACTCGTTATTCTTAACAGCCCCAAATGCCCCCAAAAAAATAAGTGACACAAGACTGTGCAGAGACAATAATGCAATTAACACCTCGTTCTAGTTCATTCACCGATGTGAAGTTGATGCCAAACCGCAAAACCAAAGTGTGTATCCTCGTACTGTGCGCGTGCTGATTAGCAGTGTTCCCGCCGCCGCCGCCGGTCGTCGTCATCCCCTATCAGTTGGCAATAAATCTCCGCGTGATCCTCGCGCAGGCATAAATCTTAAGTGCGAACGAAATGAAATCCCGCGCTCCAAAGAATCCCCCATAAATCAAAATTATCTTCATTTCAATTGAAGATGCAGAAATGATGGTGCGTCGTTGTTTCTGGTTGTTCCTTTCCACTGTGAAAATCCTGGTCACTGCCCGGTGAGTCTATTTCCCTCAGTCGGTTGCGTCAGGATGCTTTGATTTATTTCACCAAGCAAAGTCGACATCTCGGCAATGTGTCATTGATGTGGTTGAGCTTTTGGTTTCGCTTGGTGCACCTTTATTTCGGTTAGTTTACCGAACCAACGCCCACTTGGTGGACGAAGGGCTAGTGAATCATACAGAGTCGCGTTGGACAAAAACATTAAGTATTCACCTCCCCACTTAGCGAGCAGCTATCAAAAGGTCATAACTCATTGGGGGCCAACACAAAAACAGTTTCTAGCGAGAGAGAACAGGGGCACTCGCTCGATTGTGTATGAGCACGCATATGTTGCATATCCGCTTGCCGTTGCACATGCAATGTTTACCATTGGGGCGGGCCTCACTTGACCGCCTCTCATCCATATCGTTCCTAGGAATCAGCCCTAATTGTAGACTGCAGCAGGAACAATGCAAGGCTCATTGCAAAGCTGATGGCTGGCAAACGCTCGCATGGACATTTGTCAAAATGTAAACAGTGGCGGGCTGAAAATTCAAACCGGATAGCTCATGAATTATCGCAGGGGGGCTGAATCTATCCGATTGTTCGACCTCGATGGGGTTGCTGAGGAGCGTGAGTGTGATGATTCACATGCAGCAAACAAAAAAAAATGCTCACGGGTCCTGACGGTCTACCTCATCAGCATAATGGCGGTGAAGAATGACGACAGCAAAACCTAAGGGTTGTTTTCTAATTTTTTTTGTGTTGTTTTTCTTTCATTTTATCCTTCCACCACCCCCCCGGGACAATGGACGACCCGTTTGTGAAGCCATAAAACACACCGCCAACCAATAAAAACAGTTGAAGGGTGACTCGGGTCCGCTGCGCTCAGAGGGTAATTCAATTAAGGCGAAAGCAAAATGTCTAGTTTTTCTTCTGCCATTCTGACGACCATATTTGAATTTTCAAGTTTTTCGCTTACAATGGTTTGGCTAAATCCTGCTGGACACAAGGAATGTCATCCGAGTTAGCCAACAAAAACTCTGCAAATTGCTTGTTTGCGCTCGAAGAAGAAGAAGCCTTATGATTTGGCATTCTAAGGCGCTGGTTGTTCAGCGATAAAAAGGATATTAATGGAATGAAAGGAAGGACAATGGGTTGTCTGGCGTTAGGCAAGCATGATTTTCTGGCATTTTTCGTCGTTAATTTCTTGCTCGCAGCGAGGTTATGACAAACATTTTCATAAAAAGCTATATGGACAGGGGGTACAAATTGTTTTGTCAGCCTGTTTATTTAGTTGCTTTAAATTTTGTCGTACTGGAAATTGGGTTTTTCCCTGGCATCAAAGTCGATAACCTTCGAAAAAGCTACACAATAACCAATTACATTCGAGACCCATGGGCACGCAAGTTTTTGACGTTTTGTGCTGCCGATCGCATGAGTTTTCTCATCACAAAAACACAAAGTCGTTGGCTTGCCCAATTGTGCTACTGTATTGAATGGAGCGTCCATCACTCACAAAACCCATCACGCAATAGGAGCACAATTTTAAATGCTTAATTCGCTCACTAAATGAAGTTGGGCACGAGGGTCGAGGATTTCTCGAGACCCGTTCGGCATATTCCCACATAAAAAGCAACACGAGCAGTGGCAGATTTCGGACGTGCCAATGCTAGATGCGCCTTCAAAGGGAGACGACGGATAAACCGAACCAATTAGGAGACCGAAAGGCAGTGGAAAGCAAAAAAAAAAAAATGGCACAATTGCCTCGGAAGGATGGTAAATAATTAGGCTTTCGTGTTTGAACTTTGATTTTGATTTTGAGATTTGCAAGAGATTCGAATAGTGGAGTATTGCTGCAGGCATTTGGTTGCATAGCGTGCTGCAGTGGTTGCAATGGAATTCGACTTGAAGTGCAGATATGTACTTGTAGATTGCTGCGGGAATGCGACTGTGTGGCGTCGATGCCTTATTTCATTCCTATTGGAGTCGATTTTCCTTTTTTTTGAAGAATTTTTCATTCTTGTGTTATGAGTCAAGAGTCAAGTGTTTTCTTAGGTTATCGGGTGAGATCAGGACAATCGCCGCATTATTTTCTCCTCATCGATGCACTTTGAAACTTTGCTTGCACCGCTTAACTCTTCAAATTTCTTTGTCCCAACAGATGGTCGCAAAGTCAACTTCTGAAAAAGTTTTAAATTTACATGTTCACACTTTTGTAAGCTCAGATCCCATAGATCCTAATTGTATGTCTGGCTGCTGGCATAGATGGAAACTAATCGTGTATCAACGACTTCTTCTCATAAAATGATTCCTCTGACATGCAAATTGAGTGCGATCTTGAGTAAGTCGCAGTTGTCTCCAACACTTAACGAGCCATTGATTTCCACCCCAGAATGCTGGTTCTGCAATGGAGTAAGCTTTATACTCATTTTTCTCTATTATATCGATTTTAAAACTCTTTAAGAAGTCAGGAAAAGCAGAAGCAGAAGTCAGTTTAATTCTGCCCTCCGTTTTAAGGTGTTCCACAGTGTTTTATTGATTCAAGTGTCAGAATGAGTGCCGTTCTTATTGATACCATTAAGGAGATTCTCTGATACTTCCAAAGACAATTGGATGATGAAAGATCTTCACCATACATTTGAACCATATTTAGGAACTGGTCTGACAACCAACATCCGTTTAATACGCACTTAGCGATACCATCCGCCCGATTCAGTTCAGAATCCTTACATCACTCAGACTTTTACGCT
The DNA here is from genome assembly GCA_963555765.1 of Orthonevra nobilis. Lineage (NCBI taxonomy): Eukaryota > Metazoa > Arthropoda > Insecta > Diptera > Syrphidae > Orthonevra > Orthonevra nobilis. Next base: position 15,361,758 of record OY743227.1, on the reverse strand, counting down.
GAATACCAACCGGAGCGGGAATGTTCTTAAAGCTCTTGCCATAGTTAAGAGAACTTCCTCGGTTATAGTCTCGAGGGGCCAGTAAATCTCTATCTTTAAGAAAGATGATCTTATTTACTCGGCCATATGAGGGGTTGAATCCGGGTTCAATCCGCATTTAATGACAAATAAATGCAGATCGGATTCAAATAGGATTAATTGATCCAATAACAAAATTTGTGTGGTTTCGGATTGAGTTTTTAAGAGAGAAAGGGGAGAAGGGGAGGCTTAGATATTTTCGTCATTTGGTGCTTATGTTTATAACATGCAGAGTAGAAATATTTCAAAAACGAAGAAAGAGAAATTATGCCAAAAAAAAATAAGACGAAAAAAATGTTTGCAGCTTTTTGAGAGAGAAGAACGTTTAAACTGAAACCTCTATCGATCTTTTTTAATCCGGCGAATCATATTAATGAATCCTAATCCTTTTTTAATTCCTTCCTTCGATGCAGGCATTTCTTGTTAGATATTTCGAGACAAATCCATAGATAATATCGCAGATTCAATCCAAAGCATTTTCAACGAGATACGTACGAGTATGACTTCCGATACCACAGATCAGCGATCGACAAAATATTCAAATCAAAACAAATCTTCAAAAAATGGAAAAACTTTAGTTTTCTGTTTGAAAAAATTAAAAATGGCAATTAATTTATATGAGCATCTAACAATCAACTGAACTTCTGATCTCAAATTACAAACATCTCCAATCCGAACTGCAAGTGAGACTTGCAGGGTTTTTTCCCAAGTGTCTGCTTTTGCGTTGGATCGTCTTAAAGGGAACTTTGCCAAATTTCGAAAATATTGTTGCTCTTTCGTAATAATACAAAAATCTACAAGAAATTGATACACATTCATGTGGCTTCTTCAATGTCTTGCTGGATAGGAGGTTTGAACACGAAACTCTGTAAACTGGCTGGATTCTATGGTTTGGCAGTCATTATGCCAAAACTCTTGACTTATTCCTGATTTAATTTTTCATAAAATAACCTCACAGCTTACGAATCTATTCCTAAGAAAATGGTTTTGCGTCGCAAGAAAGCAGAGTGAGATGGCTTGAAGAATAAATTTCAAAGTTATTTGACAGAGTCTGCCATCACGTTCTGTTGTCCAAGACGCTTGATTAGATAAGGAACTATAAGTCGGACCATTCAGTTGAAATGGTATTGGAAGTATCAAAATCTACAAATCGTGATATAAATGCTGGTGTGCCGCATCCTTCATGTATGATCTTTTGTCTGATAAATATAATCCAATTAACTCTCAGTTTTTCACACTCTTTCGAACATTCACGTTTCTCATCTTTGGACATGAAAATTGAATGAAAATTCCGATGAAAACAGCATATTATTAAATGGCTCTATGAACAGAGTGGAACTAAATGACCACAAAATACAATGCAGTCTTCTCTCACTTAAGCGCCGATAAGCCCGCTTGAATGCCAGTTGTGCTGAAAGACTTTCATGCCTCGAAATGTTCAGCAATATCACCCCCTGTTGGAATGACCCTTACCGACCGTAACTGATGACCCTAAAAATACTGTCCAGGTCACGAAAAACGGCACAGAAAACTTGTTTTTTTTAAGAAAATGTCGAAAGAAATGGACAGAGAGAACCAAGTACAACGAAGTTTGTTTTTCCAATAGAGTCGTCTAGATTAGGGTTCTTTTGAAAATTACGCCCAGGTTTTTTGCTTACTCAGAATATTTAACAATGCTTCCTCGAAGTAAGTTAGCAGGCAGAGACGACATGCCTTAGATCTTTTTTTAGATAACTAGTACCTTCAAATTTTAGGGTTTAAACTCAGGAATTTTTCTCTTGACCATTTGTATATGCAAGCCAAATCTTCATTCAGGTATCTAGCAGCAACATCAGGGGGAAGTTCATTTAAATACAAAGAAATAGAAGTGGTCCACAAGTTGATCCTTGTGGAATTCCACTCGTTACTGGAAGAGTATGACAAGAAAAGCTTACAGGCCCAGCCCGAAAATTTAAATATGGTTTTTACACAAAAATTTGATGATGATTGACGGTATCGCACTGTTTTGAAAAATCGAGGAATGATTGATAAGAGAATTGATTGATATCCATTGCTTCTCTGATTTGGTCTTTAAGTAACAAGATGGCTGTTTTGCAACTTCCTTTTTTTTTAAACCAGATCTGATTACTGGCCGTTGATGTTGCCGTGACAAGGTTTGAATTTAATTGATTGCAATAAATCTCTTGGGGAATTCTGGTAAACCTGGTTTCCAATTCCAGTTTGCCGCATTTGATTCTACATATTTTTGCTTGATACCTTTTCTAGTTTTTTTCGATAGAAAACGGACTTTATTGCCACTTCTGCCGTAATTTTAAGAAATTCATTGAGTTTGAATTTTTTCCACCACTTGTAAACAGTATAACGTTTGTGTAAAGGTAAGAGTCAAGTCAAGCAACTTGTATTTTACCATTTTCCTTTTCAGCGGCACATGTTTTTCATACAAGTTTAAATTTGATTCTGGAGAAATTTCCTGAAATCTCTTTAGCTAATTGTTGGCTGCAAGTAATCATTACTACCGAAGTTATTTATCATCGAGCTGTCTATACAATAGAACCTATACTGGGCTGCTCACTGAGAACAGATCTTTGAGACATTTTAAGTGAATTGGTCTGCTGAAAACGCTCTTATCGGCACTTTTGTTGTCCATTAGTTCGATGTGGCCGAGCCATTCTAGGCAATCCAAACTAGATCCATGTCACAGTTCGCGGTTACACCTTCGTCCTCCTCGCAGACAGTTCTCTATATTGTTAAGCTTTTTTTTCGATTATCCTTGGAACTGGCAACATGATTGTCGAAATTTACCTTGTTTACAGCTTCAGTGAAAAGTATGAAGACACTTTTTCTCGAATGACCATTTTTATCGTTTCCAGTCACATTGAGCCTATTTTCTATGAAATTTTAAATTACTGGGAATCAGGAAATCATTCGTGCACATGCACATCTAGTTCATCCTTTCCTACCTACTCCATGGTAGCCTAATAAGGGCATTCGTAGCCCCTGAAGTATAAAAATCGTACGCTAATTGTTCATTTGATGTTGAAGAGCAATTACTTTCCTTGTAACTTTGGACTACAACATCTGAAATAGCCGGCAAAGTCTCAAAATCAAGAGAGGACTAGTGCGGTTACTGGCATTATCTGATTCTAACACGAGAGTGGGCGGAAAGAATGCGGTATTTCAAGGTGTCTACTTCTTACACTGAAAGGCAATTTATTGCTTTATTTGTTTAAGTAGTTTCTGTACTTCCCTATCGGTTGAAGTGAGTAAGGAAAATGAGTTTTCATGATTCAGTTGTAATTGGTACAGCAGTAATGAGGACATCACGGGGGGTCGAACTCTTAACGCGTATTTCAAAGGTGGAAGTTGCAAAATGCAATAAGCTATTTTAGCCCAACACTGAAACAGCGATAAAATATGAAAACGAACACGTATGAGCGTTGTAGACGAAGGTAATTAAATGTTTATAGAGACTGACGTGGTTGAAATCGAAGAAAAATCATTTATAAACAAAAAGGATCTCTATTATCATGCATCAAACTTATCTCAATCATGAGAGATATTCCGAAAACAGAGCAAACCTCACATGGAAGCTCATTGCACTTTACTTTGCACTGCAACATTGTCTGCCAAAAACAGCGTGCATACATATGTATGGACAAAATAAAAACAAACTAATAACAAAATACCCTTAACTCTGAATACTAAAGGCGCACGATGCACAATGTTAACCGCAGAGTAGCGCAGCACACAGCAACCCATTCCAGCCGAAGCCTCATAAATAATGTTTAATCGATGTTTGCTCTTCGGTTTATTGCATTAATGGCGTTTTTAATGAGCACCTCGTTACTTACTTGCAGCAATTTTGAGATGGCCCTCATGCCATAGGTAAGACGGTCGCTCCGCGCCTATAACCAACGACTACCCAACCGAGGGGCAGGCAATTAATTGTGCAAAACCCGCAACAATGTTGCCAATCTCATTTGGCAACACTCATAAAATAACAACTTGTGAGCGTGTCGGGGCTTTGCAGGGTAAAAAAAAAACGACTGACGACTTTCGTCTAAGGTGGGCTTCGTAGACCTCCGTTCCGACGCGACGCTTCTGCCTCTGAGTCCATCTTAGCCACCACCACCACCATCGACAGCGTCATCACCATGTCGGACGTCTCATTGTCTCGCTGTCGATTTTTATTGATCGTTAAATTGAAATTCGATTTGGAGCCGGACAGAGTTTACCTCAAATGTGAGCTTGAATTACCGATTGTTATAAAAATCGGTACACAAATTTTGCTGAATTAGTAAAATTAATTTCGTTCTTTATTTTTTTTTTTTTGTATTTTTTTTAATGACACAAGGTTGGTTAGTTTGTTTGTATATTATTGTTTGTGGAAAGTTAAAATGTTGCGGGCGAATATAATTAAATGGCGGGGGACTGTAAAACTCCTAACATTTATGGTCTGAGTGGATTTAATTGATCGTTAAATTGTTGTGATTTTTCTTTGAGGAAAAAAAAAACACAAAAATACTGTGATTATGGTTGATCTTTGAATGGATGGAAAAAAAAAGTTCAAGTGGATTGCAGCCTTTAGGTTAAGCTTGAGTGGATTTAAAAGTTTAATTCATTTCTGGTTGTGCGATGTGATGCTGATTGCGATGCGAATGTTTGATTAAATTTTATTGCGAGACTAAAAATCAATGGTTAGACGGATTTGAATTAGTAATCAAGATTCGCGCTGAGATAATGAGTTGTGAGTGAAATTCACAAGGTTTGTTTGGCTCATCTAATGAGTCCTTCTAATGGCTGAGTTTTTTTTATTTGCTTTTTCAGATTCATTTTTAATAGCGAAACTTATGCTGACTTTAGACCCTTTTTCGATATTTGGAATTCGAATATTTTTTACATTTAGCAGTTTTCTTATACAATTTCTTCAAAAGGGACGACCGGCGGCGAAAAAATATGATTTTTTTTCTTCAATATCCAAAATGCATATAATTCGATTCGGATGTAGTCCGTAAATAATATTTTAAATAAAACGCCGGCTTCAAAATCGTGCTTTTAGCTCGTTAAGAAAATAATTTTGAGAAAAAAAGAAAACTTGATATGAAATGTTTTTTTTTACGTCATTTCTTATAACATAATTTTTTTTCAAATATTGAACTCCAAAAAATCAAGAAATAATGTCCAAATAGTTAACTTTGTGCCTAGAGAGAAAAAAAAGTAATATAACCAGATTTTTTTGTTAGGCAAAGAGATTCGTGAAGAGATACGTTTTCGATTTCGAGGACGAAAAAATATTTCGAAAAACTAAGCATTTTCGATATTTTAAATTCGGAAATTTTTTGCGTTAATTAGTTTTCTTACAAAATTTGTATTCTTTCCAAGGTTTTATTTAGTCTCACCTGATATCGAGCATATGATGATGGAGCCAAAAGTCAGCACTTTGGAAGGTGTCTATGGGAACTGTTATAACAAGGACCCCATCCTGTTTCGATTCACTTGATTCGTGTTGACAAGTACTCTGGTTCTATGGGCTGGTGATGACGTTCGGTTTTATTTATAAAATAAACGCAAATAGAAAGTAATTATTAATTACAAATTAGTAAAAATAATAGTATGATACACCATCTACTTTCCGCTCTTGTTGTTAAAAAATAACACGCTTTTATTTTTATTATTATTGATTGTACAAGTACTAGAGGAATAAAAAGAGTGTGTTTGCCGGAAGCTTATTATTCGAATGGAATTAAATGCAAACCCTCCCGAATAAAAAAACGTAAAAAAAACACCAAATGTCAAGGTAGATCAACATATTGAGCTAAGGAGCATGTGACTTCCATTTCATCTAGCCGTCATCACCTCTGGCCAGATTTCAAGTCCATTATGGCCCAATTCGATGCACAGTGTAGCAGAAGGCACTCTTACACCCATTCCTATAATGTAGGGGACTGTTGATGATAATGGACCACTGTAAAAGAAACAGCTGGAAGTCAATAAGCCAGAAGGGAAGAAAAGTGAAAATATTTATTCAATCGTGAAAGATTGGCTCAAACCATATTGGCTTAATATATAGCAAGCATTATAACGTATTTATAAGCCTAGTTTTTTCCCCCTTTTGAATATCATTGCATAATGTCATCCTCTTAAGGTGAGTATAGTTCATGTTTAGTTCATGTACACTTTTGTTGAATTCATTAATTGCAAGTAATCCTAGTTCATCTATCCCAAAAATACGGTCCTTCGAGCTGGATTGAACAGTTTGGCTAATTGGAGCGCTGCACAAAGATCTAGCCTTGGTCACGCATCTCATTGCTTTTAGAGACTCTCTCATTTTTGCCGCTAAAAGATGAAAGTACTAATTGCCATTGCTTATGCCTACTCTAAAGCATCGCTTAGTCCGTGAAGCTGTGCTCTTGATTTATGTGGAAATTCAATCCACCGTGAGATTTCGAGTTCATGAAGCGCTTTAAGCCCTCTTTGCAGTACTTCCCACTGAGTTTTGATTTCTTGAGAAATAATTGAGTCCCTAGAATATTTCTTCAGTCACATTTGCTGAAGATTTACATTGACCTTTATCATGCATGAAACAATCCGAATAATAGTTATTTTAAACTTTTTAATTCCTATTTACTAACAACTGTTTTAACTTTTATAAAGTAAAAATGCAGTAGGTATAGTATGTCTATGAGCTTAAACGTAAAATCTTCTGCATTTAAATGCGCCCGTTGTTGCAGTTTTGATTATCCTCTTCTTAGTATCTGTTCGGGAAAAAAGTTTTTTTCCAAAAGCATTTTCTGCTCAATCTACTGCTGAACTTAAGCTCTTCTTCAAATTGAAGTCCTTTGGTAATATTTGCGTACTTGCAAAAGCACCAAAAACCATTAAAAACTTGAGAGAATGGCATTCAATATCACATCCCTTAGCGAGGTTACTAAGAGTTGTACAAACTCGCATATCCGGAGTCTTTTTTATGATGAATTTATCGACTTCACTTAAACGTTCGTGACAGCTTTCTAAATTTTTTCTCGTAAAATTTGAAAAACCGTTTCGCGCACTTATTTAAGGTCTTTTGTTAACTTTTTCATTCGAAAGCGTTTTCCTGTTTTATCAGCCATTCTTTCATCAATATTCTACGCTTTAAATTTTTTTCCAATAAATCATTTGCTTACTCTGCAATTATTAATATTAATGCCAATATCTTTTTTCTTATCAAAAATTTAATTAACCTTGAATAGTACAAAAAAATATAAAACTTTTTATTTCGATTTCGAAAATTTCACCCGTATTGAAAGGTCAAACAATTTTAGAAAAAAGTCCGCGATTTTTACACACATTGTTAAAAAATTATTAAAAAATTTGGCTTAAGGTCCTTAGATGTCGTGGGTACTTCATTTTCGTTCGGTTCCGAAGACAACGCCGAAAGTGGTCTGGAATTGAGGACAGATTCAATTTCTGGTAAGTTTTTCAAAATTGAATATATTTTCGGGCAGCACAAAATGCAAATGAAATTTTAACGACTTTACTTTGGCCAAGGGCGACGGAAAGCAAAAATGTCATTACCGGACAGTCCTTGACGCACTTGCAAACTCCTCAATCGACTACAAAGGGCAGAAATGCGAAGACAACATTACACGTATTTTACGAGATATACCAGCTATATTAGGGACAGAAAAATGCACTCTCTTAGAGGACCACTTGAAACGTAGTCGTCGTCTTAAGAATTGCCCATCATTGATTTTAAATTTCCAATATTTTTTTAATACACTTTTGCAATTTTCATGTGTTTTGTTTAAATTAAATGCTTAAGAGAGTCTTATTTTTATTTTTATGGTAGCCACAACAGTCCGTGGCAGTAGGGTTTTTTTTATATTTCACAAAAGGCAAATTCATAATCATAATCAAACTTGACAGCAAAGTTGTTGGAGCTCACGAGTTCTGTATACAAAACAAAACAATCCCAACCAATCCAATTTCAGGCCAACTTCTTGCCTTAAATCACACATGTTTTCGCCAACTGCCCATCAGCATGAATTCAATTTGTTGCCAAAAAAAAGAAACAAAAAAAAAACAACCAGGCAACAGTTTCCATTGTCCTGACACGCATGAAGGCACTCCTGGTTCACAGGAGAGTGTCCGATGCTGAATTGAAATGCCCAAGTAGGTATCCATTCGTATCGGATTCCAAGACAGGGCGATGAGAAGACTAAACAACCAAATCACAGGTACACAGGTTCCCAGGAAGATTCGAAAGCGTGGATTCAACTGTGAATCATCGAAGGGCGAACAAATGCGATGTGATGGAGCATCGCCTTGGTTCAGTTGTATGGTTAAACACATTGGGCATGGACCTAAGCGTTCCTAACAAGTTGGCCCGGAGTGAGTTTGTGTATCTTGTGTGTTTTTGCGAATAATTAAATTCATGTTGACAGTTTCTTTGGAGTTTTCGTCGCCTTCTCATGATTGGATGGATCAGGTTTAAGCTTTGAATGATGCCTCGAATGGTATGAGTTTGGTTTCTGCGAAACTAGGACGACTTTTGTGGAGAAGTCCTAAATATGGGTGATATTCGGAATCGATCCAACGACATTAATCCTATTAAGTTGTGTTAACTAAATCAAGAGCCTGGGAAAATTGCCTAAACGGACCTTAGAACCTGAGAAATCTTCTTTCACTCTTCATTGATTGAGCACGATGAAATCAGATGGAAAAAAGGGATGTAGCTTCATTTATGGGAAATTCTCTAAGCAAAAGTTATTTATGATTTATGAAAATATATCCATTTGGATGTGAACCTGGGCTAAGACTGCTTTCCAACCTTCGCAGCATGTTTTCTGGTAACGCAATTGCTTGATCTTTGAACTGGAGTTGCGATCTTTCATTTTTTAAGTTGGATGCTAGGATTCAAAGAGGATTCTTATTTGGAGTATTGATGTCCATTAACGGACAGGACAGTTTGTTCGACGGAGAATTTTTTACGAAGATCCCCTAAGTCTGTTCTAGCATCCTGCTTAACTTGCAAGATGAGTGTTTTTATGTAAACTGATTTTGCTCCTTCGAGCTTGGAATTTTGATCCTATTTGTTAAGCCAAACCGAAGAAGCTTTGATTGTCTAGGAGGACTTTCGTTGGGGATCTACAAGCATATAGTAACTTCTATCGCACACGCAAATACAGCCTTGGCGAAAAGTATGAACACACCTTGTATTTTCCATGGAATTTTAAACTACAGCGGAACAAGAGATTCCTTGTTTTCAATGGTTATATAGTTCGACTAGATTGGGCAAAAAAATGTATATACCAACAATTTACTAAAGATGTGTTATAGCGAATAATCGAGCCCTGAAACTGCATATCACGTCGAAAAACTTTAGTGGCAACTGCAAAATTCGCCAGATGTAGGTCCTGCGGGGACGACTGCGCCGAGAGCCCACAAAATATGATGGTCGAATACGTATTTATTTCTATGGAGCTATTGTAAGAGATGTGCCCGAAATTCAAATCGATCCATAACTACCAACTTGCAGACGCTGAGTAAGTAAGGTATTATTTTTCCACGGTATCGTTTTGGTATAGATTCGAAGAATCCACGAGCTAGACCACTGATGTCCCCACACTCTGCATATCATAGCTACCAGATCCATTATACCTTGGAGCCTCTTGGCTGCAAGATCGAATGGACTCTAACAATTATTTTTACCTCATTTCACCATACCGGCCCAATTCCCTTATTAAGAAAAGTATTCGGTGACATGAATAAACGAAAAGTCAAATTTCAAAACTCTAGGTGAGGCATCAGAGAGAGAGATATTAAAAAAAGCGATCGATTTGATAATTCACAAGTCACAGTGGGTCGCGTTTCATTCTTACTACTAGTAAATAATTGGCCGATCCTTCAACTTATCCGATCGGGAGCTAAGAAGCATTTTACAAAAATGGATGGCTGTGGGCCTAAATATTTCCGCACGTCAGCACTGATGCATGAACACGTGACTGAATTTCAACGTGAAATAATGCGTAATCAGTATAGATCAATAAGGAAAACTTATGACCATACCAGAATTAAAAAAATCAACAGAACAGAACTTCATTCTCAACGAAAACGACTGATGTTTACGAGAAATTTTAGTGAGAACGATGCTGGAAGATTTTTGTGAAGAACGAATGCTGTGGCTACCCGAGTCTACATTTTGTTTAAGTTCTCGACATATTGAACAAATTATATTTAAATACTTCGTATTCTATCAAAGTAAAAATTATTATCTATGTAAGGCCTTAAAAAAAAACTATTTAAAATATGTAAGGTTTATTAATCTTTAATTTTCTCGTTTACATTTTAATAAATACTATACATGTTAATGTTTTCGAATATCTCACTTAGAACTTTTTATATTCTGCAAAACTAACAAGTCCTAATAATTGTTTTAAAGTTAAAAAAACCGCTGAAAATATTCTCTGACTATTCGTATCGTATTTAAAAAAGTATAAAATTATTTTTGATGCTCAACATATACTCATTTACACGCAAATACTCCGTAAAAGAAATAATAAAAATTGCTCTAAAAACTTATAAAAATTTATTGTTCGTAAATATGATAAAAATGTTCATATATTTTAAATATTCTATTAAACGATTAAATTTATAATTATAATTTTGTATATCTGAATAAAATATATGTAAATAAATCCATTTTTTAAGCTATAAATGTTGCTGCAATACAATGGACACATCTGAAGTATATTAACAACTAATTATAATTGAACTGTAATTTTATAAAGAAGTTAAATAATTTTATGGCGTTTTTTTTAATACACTTTTTTTTGTTTTAGTTATTGTGGACAAAATATAACAGAAGTTTTGAAACATTGCACAGAGATGTGGCCTATTTGCCTTACTTCTGTAATATTTGTTATGAGCATTTAAATATTTCTATCACAGATAAATATTTTGAGTCAATATTTTGAAGAAAAATCCACTAAATCCTCTTCAGTAAGAGGACTGGGACATTACACTTGTAATAGTGTCAATTTCTTGCATTTGTATTAAATAGATTTTATTTTATTTAAAATTAAGATGTTTAATAAAAATCTCATTTCCATGCTTTCAACGCCTGAAGAGGCGACTTTGTACGATAACTGACTTTTTAAGGTCTTATTAAGGCGGTATTTTTCTTAATAAATAAGTTAAATATAAGATCTGCAAAATCTAAATAGTTCAGAATCTGTAGGTTCTGATTATCTTGTCGAGCAGCAAAACTTCGACTCGGGTATGTTAAGAACAGAAGATGAACAATTTTAGCAGTGTCTCAAAATGAAGGTGTGTTAAGCTATTTATCGACAAGTTTCTTATGCCGAATTTATATCAGCTACCCGTATTTATCAACATAATCCAATTTTACAAATTAGACCGATTCACGCTCGTTTAGAGATTAAATGAAGAAGCTGAGGGCAATATTTCCAAATTAATCAACGAGTCATCTCGTAACCGGACGCTACGCCATGCGACTTTGTTTTATGTGAATACCTTAAGCCCTACAAAAAATATGTCCGCCTTGATGTTGTTGGCATTGAGCCAATTTAAGAGTCCGATTGAAAGGATGTGTTTTGTGAGGAATTGACGCCATTCTTAAACCAATTTGTATAAATTGAAAATGAGGGTATCTTTGTACGTTTTAAAGCTTCCCATATGGACGATCTTGTTATAGATCAGATTTTTGGAATTCAAAATTTTGACAAAACTTCGCGTTTTGAGGTCCCCAGAGATCGAATCTACTGTTTTTTAGAAGACAATCAGTGTGTGTGCGTTCGTATGGCTTCTTTCGCCTTGTTATTTCTTCAGATTAAATTAATCAAGAACCAGTCATCAAAAATCGAATGTCTTAACAATAAGGGTCAACAAGGCATCATTGAAGGAAAAGAAGTAAATGCTAAAATGGCAAGACGAAGGCAGTCTTCGAACCAAAAACACTCCAATTTCAAGTCTATTTAAATTACCCCAAAGCCGGTACAAAATTGAAAAACATCCTTTGATCCTGAATACAATTGTCATATGCATAATAAGTAGAAGCTGCTATAACCAATAAAAAGATAAGACTATTTGCTTACTGCGTCTCCGCTTAATGCGCAACGTATCAGATTGAGCCAAAAAAAGATGCTGGATATCCACGAATTCAATTCATGAGCTAGTTGATAAAACTGAGCAGTTTCTTGTATCTCCGACTGCACAAAATACTTTTTGGTCTCCGATTAAAAAAACAGAAAAAGACATCAATTGCAGAAGGGCCGATTATTCATCCTGAATGCGTTTTCATTAAGTAAATTTTTGACATTTGAGACCATGTTTAACAAAACGCCAAAGCTGTTGACAACAATGACGATAAAAAACAAAGTACGACTATCGCTCGAAAAAATCCCTCCGGAAGTTAACCCTTACTTTATGGAAATTCCTTTCGAATGATATTCCATTGGATTGCAAGTCCACTCAAGCATCCTCCATAAAAGAAGCACCTCAGTCGTGTCCACTCACTCAATTATCGGGGCGTATTTCATTCGACGTCGCTGTCATCTTCCAATCCAACCGCCACCAAAAGGATTTATGAGTGTGAGCAAATAATGCACTAATCTTTTGCACGAAATATACACAAGTATAGCGATTGGAACTCCATCCAACCAAGAACCAGCCCCAAGTGGCATCCACAGGCCATAATGCAAATAAATTACGAATGTAATTATGAAAGGTAGAAACTCACACCTCCGATAAGAAGCGTCGTCGTTGCGATTCCACAGATGTTGTGGGCCCGGTTTTTATCCGTTTAGCATGCCATAATTACCTGGCATAAAGTGGCCTTAATTGGTTTCTTGATGTGACCATGCTCCGCTTTATCAATTTGCTTTTTCATTTCTCTCCATTCGCAGAAGAAAACATACAGTCATATTTCTTTTTATTTATTCCTTGATTTGTCGTGTGTTCCTGTGACCATTGGTTTCACGGGAATCTTGAATGAGTCTTTGGAACTTGTTTCAGGAACTTTGTTCAAGAGATAATCCCAGAATAGCAAGTGAATCCGATAAATTGCTACATCGAGAGGAAGATGTTTCAAATTAGGAAAAAAAAAAATGTCTCAATTCGTAAAAGGGAAACAGAAAGACAGTGCCAAAAGGGGTGACGCAAATGCAGTGAAACACTGACACGACCGTCCGGCGCGGCGGAACGTTCAAATGCAATAAAAGGAAGACAAACGTGGCATTAATTTTGTTTATGGGACAAGTTTTAAGGATTAATTCGGCATGGTTACATTTTTGCGGTTAACAGTCGTAAATTTCATTTCGAATTGATTGAATTTTTGACAGCTTGACGATAGGGAAAGGGTTTTAGGCTTTAAATAGCATAAACGTACCCAAATGTAGTACCTTCAACAAGGTTAGGTGTAAAAACTTGTTACTCGAATAAGCTCGAACTTCTTACATCAATGTGTTTTTTTTAAAAATCTAGGACTTAGTTCTATTTGATTGTCCAATGGGCACGTAGTTGTCCTGTCAAAGTAGAAATTGAACTTGAAAAAGAAATGGATTGGGCTGGAAATTGGTTTAGACTCTACTTTTATACTCTCAAAAGTCCCCGTGGATCCCGATTCTGCGAGGTTAGAGGTCGAATAAGTCAGTATTTTTTCATACCTTTTTAACAGAATACCCTATTAAAAAAGAGGGCCATACAAATGTCAACAAAAAATATTTTTAGACAAACTATTAAGAAGTGTACCTGAAGCGTTTTTTCTTTTTGACACGGCTTCCAAAAGGCATATTCCCCGATCTATCATGATGAAGGAACGGGGCTATCGCTTATTCAAAAAATGCTAATTGGTTATCGTCCAAATTTTATTCAACGTTTTTTTCTCGTTTAAGTTTTATTCTAGTTGCAGAATATTTAAGAATGCATCACTTTTACATTTGTTTAAGAAATTCATGCTCGTTCAAACCTTTCTTAAGTTTAAAACAAAAACGTTTCTGGTTCAGTTTATATTGGCTCTGAACTGCTGTCGGGCAATTTCCATAACCAGTCTTTTGCCTAGCCTCAATTGAACTAATAATAAGCCCAATCTAAGTGAATGAAGATAAACAGCAGCAGATTTTAGAGGAAGAGAAGTTAGCTATTAAAGCAACCTCAATAGGTGATGTTAGCAGAAATAAAGCAAATACCATCAGTGAAGATGACATATGGAAACTAAGTTGCTTATTCTATTTTTAAATCAATTTCAATACTGTTCTCTTAACATTCTAGCTTCCCCAGTTTCAAAATTGTTCAATACCTCCACATCTTCAGTGTTGGATATCGCATGTCTTGAGAACAACTTGAGCTATTGTTTCAATCGAAGCGTTATTTCATAATGAAGACCAGGAAAAGTTTTTACATAATTTTTTTTTAAAACGAAAAAAATGCTTGAAAAATCATATCAGTGTTTTTCAACCTAGACATTGACTTCATCAACTACATGATGTTTTCCAATGTTAAAACAGCGTGGATTACTTGAAAGATCTCCCAATATTTTTCTCCACTTTTTCTTAATGCCCGTTTCCACACAAAATTTGGCAAAATAAAATTTGAATCATTTGATTTTATACTTTTCCTCATTCATGATTTCGTTAATACGGTCAAATATGAAGCCACCGCAACGAAGCTATGACAACTTTACTTCAGAAAGGCACCGAACGTAAACTCTCATTTTTTGTCAAGAGATACTTTGAAGTCAAATCTAGTAGTTGGACTTTGTTTTAGGTCGTAACAATGGTATCCTTTCTGACTGGGAACACCTGCAAAAGCCAAACGCTTTTTTATCCAAGCCAAACAAGTTAAAGCAAACTTATGGCGGAAGAGACTTGAATCGATCGAAAAGTTAAAGGAAATGTGAAAAGAATGTTGACAGGAATCTATGGATTAAGCTGACGGAGATCCATGTGCCTGGTAACAATGGCATCGGTTTCAAAATGCAAATTAATAGCAACAATACTATAAAAGATAATAAGGGACCAACAATTTTCCCGGATATGGTGGTATCACATCTGTAATGCTCCCCATCTTAGCCTCACAATGGAAAGCACGACCAGCAGCCTTTCGGTGGAAGCCACATACCTTGGGATCATCTTGAACTTTATAGTAAATAGAAATCAACTATATTATTAATTCAAGTTAATATTATATAGAAGAGAGATTGAAAACAGGTTTCACTTCTTTTTACGGACCTTCAATAAAGTTTTAGTAAAAATTTTTCGGACAGACAGATTGAGCAAGGTTTTTTTCAAAAGCACATATCTTCCAGAAAAATAATCTTGCTTCCTCAAAGGTTAACATTCTGGTACGTAAGTAATTAATAACAAATTTTTCGGCGAAATGTCGAAGTGTCTTAACAATATGGGCGAACGTGACGTCAATCGCCTTTTTAGCAGAGTTAAGCCAAGCAAAGATGCCGACAATACTCGAAATCGTTAAAATCAGCGACTGTCAAACGACAGTAGGCGTTTTCAGGTGTCTCCGATTGCATGGTTTCACAGCAGACCTTACTTTCGCCGAGTGAAAATGGGATGGCTACTTACCCTCTTTAATTGGTTGTTAATAATAATTTTAGGTAATACCTTTTTGCATCATAAAATAGGAAAGTCTCTTCTTCCTAAACGCATTTAATCTGCGTAAGCCTTACCGAATAAAATTTCACATGGAAATTGGACGAACGTGGAATTTGAAAAACGCGATATTATTCGATCGAGTCTTAATTTTAGAGACTTTGTTAATTGTAGCCCAATCTCGTTGCAAGACTAAATCACGATTGCTTCCAACCATTGGCCTTCAAAACATTCATTCATTGGACAGGTTTTAATACATCCACATGAAATCCAACTTCTTCATGATATTAAAAACCCTGGACCAATCTAGAAGTTGTTGAAAAAAGGGTTAATAAATTTTAAGATTATCAAGTGCACTCTTTTGGGCAGCTCAGGTTGAGCTCTAGAACAAGCTATCGTATCTAGAATTTATATGCTGTTGCTGACTTTTTTTCTCTTGTTTTGTTTATTCCTTAAATTTCGAATTTCGACCACGAATGTCGTGGACATTTTTAGACAATTTGCCATAAATTCAGGAGTGCAAAAAAAATGTCCAACATTATGTCTGCCGCATCTGTTACAAAAAAAAAGTATTGCATACACTCAAGAGTCACTTAAAGTCCAATTTCCGAAATTGAATCTTTGAGGTTAAATAAATGATCCCACCATCGATTCCCAGAAGTGCCCTAAAAACTCTGTGGTCAAGGCACACACCTTTCTCGAAAAACAACTAACACCATTTTTCATCCCATTCCATCGGGCAATTTGCGGTCGATATCATCAGTCTCCGATAATAATTGTGATTGTCCAATAAATTGCGCAAAACTAACTATTTCGTTTAGGCCAACATATTTATTAAGAAACCGAGTCAAATTGAATACTTCCTGGCACACTCCAACAAACACTTTGTGGTTTGAGTAGCACGGCAATCAACCACCGTGGCACACCCTAAAAAGACTACAAAACTCAAAAGACGGAACATATCTTCCGCCATCACCATCTGTTTCTGACACCACAACACGGACAGACGGGTGAACTGACAGTCTTCGCCTGGCCATAATCGCAACGATATTTATTGCGATATTCGCATGAAACGTGCTCATTTGCCGGAACAAAACCCTTGCAACAATGCACACCATCTTCAGTTCCTTCACCGTCTTCATCAAACGGAAAAAAAAAAACAAAAAACAAAAAAATTGAAAGACTTAAAGACGGCACTTTGCGCTTGTGGCGTCGTCCGCGTCCATTCTTCATGTAAAGTGTTTATTTGGTCATACTCGTATTTATGACCACATCTCTGAACCCATAAATTACATGGAAAACCTACCCAAATGCAGGTGCGAATTGGTGCGGATACGATGGGCGTAGGATCGTTGGTTGTGCCAATTGGACTACACGCTTTTATCGGGTGAAATTCAGCGGAAAGTTGAACAAACAAAATTGTTCCAAAAACTGTCAGAATGCATAAGCCAATTTGGCATTTGGCTTTTGAAACGCTCTTCTGCAACAGTAGACGATTTGCCTAAAATGTTGCGAATCGTTGTTCTTTCCGACGACACTGCAACATTGTGGATACAAAGTAAAGCAGCGAGATGTCTGTCGCAGACACCCGAGATTGCTTAAAGGCTTTTTTTTTGTGTTTTTTTTTTTATTTGGCCGCGCCGCTGTCTGACAATACCGGCCGATGGATGTGGGTTCGGTTGCCTAGTTAAGTTCTCTTGTTTAGTGTTTAATGTGTATCCACTTAATCGACTGAATGCACTTGTGTCACCAGCGAGAAATTTTAATTCGTTTAGTCTCAAGGAATTCCTCTTTTCGGATCCAATGAACCGTTTGGAACGTTAAAGTTTTGGTTTGGTGGATTTATTCGTTGTGATATGAGTTTAAAGCTGATTGCCATTTTTTTAAAGGCGACTTTTTAATTAGCTTTTACACGTTTACAGAAATTATTTAAATAATTTGCGACTGTCTATCGTTTCTATAAGATGATGGTCCAGTCTTGTAATTGTTACGGAAATCACTAAAAAAACTTTCCAAGGTGCCAAAGAAACTTAAAAAAAACAAATGAAGGGTTCGAAACGGGTGTGCGAAAATGAATGAAAGCAGTGCCACAGTCCTACAACAGAGATGAGTGTATGGGAAGCTTGAATTAATGATTACGGATATTTCCAGGGGTTTCCAAAATCTTCAGATAATCATAACAGCTTTCTCATGACACGAACTGATTTTTGATTTTATAACAATAAAAAGTTGGCTTGTGTTAATGCCCTGTTCACACCATGAAATGAAAATGAAAAGGTCTTGCTACTTTTTCATAGACTGCATGGATTTTTGTCTGAAAAACAACACTAATCTGACCAACTCAGAATATAGAGGAGAATAAACTTACCACCTACAAATTTGTGGTGGAAATTTGGGTCCAAAATGGTTCAGTTCAGAGGTTGTCACCACTTCCTCCTTCCGAGCTGAGGAGATATTCACCATAGGATCTTTTTTTTTCAGGTAAAAATATGGCGCAAAAGAAAACCACGTTCAGTTAAATTTTTTCGATAGGTCGCTTATCTCTATGTCCTTTTTTGTAAAGACTTGTAGGATTTGGTTCTTAATAAGAAACCACAACAGTGGTAAGCAATACGAAGGCCCGCTGGATGCTTTTTTCTACGAAATCAATCGCCTCATATAAGTTTCTTTTTGCTCATATAGTTTAACCATGAAAAAGCCTCAAGCTACAGCATGGCTTCATGGTGGCAAAGATATTTTACGGACAAGTTTTTGAACAAAAAAGCTGGTGCCTCCACAATTGTTTAGGGATAAAAATTCAATATCAAAATGAATAAGAAAAAAACATTTGTCCGAAAACTTATGAACGGCAGTGTATACATTTGTTCATATATTTGTATCTTATAAAGAAGTAGAAAACTATAAGTTAAATGTATTTTGAACTGCCTTCATAAATCCAAATACGCTTCGAATGAAACTAATTTGGATTCGATAGCTCGATTTGTTCTCGAGTTATGCGAGACGAAAAAATTCGCACAAGTATACGTACACACACACATACAGGCATCTTTCAAAAAACAATCTAATCCAATGGAGATATTTAAACATTTTAAATTCTGAAAATCGGACCGATTACAAGAACATCCAGAGACGAGGGAGCAACACTTTGATGACGAGATAAAACCTTACTCTATAACATAGTGGCAGATTTAGGTTTGATGCCACCGCTTGCCGATGTGCTGCCCCTTTTTCAATTGTAAAAGTGATTGCCAGAATTATATATCTTTATGTATAAATATAATTTTTTTTTAAAGATATAAAAGAATTCGTCGATGGATCATCCGTTCGCTGAATCGCTTTCTTCTAAGATGAACTCTGCATCGCTTGGTTTTTGTAAGTTGAAGTTGTAATCGAAGTGTCGTACGAATGCGTAAGTCTCTTCTACAGACGATCTGATGTGTCGTTCTTCCGGTTCTCCCTGATGGGAGGCTATGAAAAACCTATTCCTGATGACTAACACGAACAGGCCAACGCCTGTGAAATCTTCAGAAAATTATCGCACGAAATGACGAAAGCGTATTAAAAGATAATTTTAATACCATAATTTGTGGGAAAAAACGACATTGTCCAAACTTCTCTAAAGCACACAAAAAAGAGTGGATCTCTTAGGGGGATTGTCTTATTTCCCGATGCCAGTGGACATAAGGCTTTTCGTAAATATGATTTAAGCATCTTGATCTGTCCTGAAGAGAAACATTGTCTCAATGGCCTTGAAAATGGACGGCACTGCCTCAAATGAGCTCCTATAGCTCTAAGATTAATCAAAACGAAAAATAAGCCTGACAATTTTCCTAATACAAAATGTATACAAAAAACTTCACCACTTCAATAAGTATGGAATGCAAGAATAACTCGGGGCATTTGCAAAAGTTCCACTTACTGAAGTTCATAAGCCTGTGTCAAGAATCCACTTATAAGGTGTATAATACAGCGTAACTTCAGACTGGGCTCAGCGCTATAACTGCGGCATTTAACCAGGATATCTTAGGAGTTGCTTCTGTTTGATTTGAGACTTTGTTTTACAACATCAGTGATGATCAAGTTTGGGTCACAGTAGTAATGCAAGTTCAAGCAATGATTCCAATGAGCCAAGACTATTTATATACTTAGCCAAATAAGTTTTTCTTAAATTTTTGCACTAAGACTTTCTATCTCCTTTTCCGAAACAACCAAAAGAAGAAGAAGCATATTCATTTTAAGGAATGGCGTTTGGCTGTTTCTCAACAGGGTCGGCCACCAGTCTCATTCCCATATTAACATGAATAACTCTTATATTTATAAATATTTTTGAGTTTTTTTTTTTGTTACAAACATAAGACTTGGGAGATTTAACATTGAGCACTACAAGATCGCGCAGCGAACACAAATCTCTGCATTATTTTTGGAAAACAGTCGCTCAATAATTTTTACTAAACGTGCCAACCAGCAATTTTTTTTTTGATTCCCAAGTGCAATAATGGCAAAATTTGAGCAATATGGGAACGTTCGCAATGTGAGGCGAACCGGTAGATCTCGTTATGGATGCTCAACCGAATACATTCAGTTCGTTAGTCAAAGTGTTACAGCCCATCCTGAAACATCGACACGATGACGTTCAACACAGTGAGGCATATCACGTGACACGATTCGTAGGATTTTGAGAAAAGATCTGCACCTTTACCCAAACAAAATCCAGTTCATCCAAAAACTCAATCCTGGTGACCCAGAAATAAGTTGAGATCTCTGTAGAACTCTTCTTAACACCGCGGAAAATGGCAAAGAATTTTAAAAAAATGTTTGGTGAGCGACGAGGAACAATTTCACTTGAGCGGATTTGTAAGCCAGCAAAATCTCAGATTTTGGGGCACACAGAATCCCAAAAATCTCCATGAACGACCCTTACACTCAGTTCGTGTAACTGTTTTGTGTGGAATAACCTCGTGTAAGATTTATGAGCCATATTTCTTTGAAAAAACTTCAGGACTTCTTTTTTCCAATCGTGCAGACAGAGAACAATGTTGGGCTCATGTGGTTTCAGCGAGACGGATCTTACGCTCGTGACAAAATGAACTTATTGCGCGAAAAATTCTCAAATCGTATTATCTCAAAAAACGGTGATATTGAATGGTCACGGCGATCGCCTGATCCTTCGGCTCTAGGCTTTTTTAATTTGGTAACCTGAAGGAAAAGAGGAGCTGAAAATCAGCAGTCGAGACGAAATCGCGAAAATTACATCGGCAATACTTGAATAGGGAAACTGTTATCAAAAGAGCCCATGAATGCCTGCATTCTAATAACGGCTTCTAAACCGATGTAATTTTCCATGCATAATAAAAAACTTTTAATTATAATTAATTTTATTAGTTTTTATCTTTTCGTTCAAAAGTTGCTCTAGATTTACATTTAGGATATGGACTTTTAGCCCACCCTGTATATATGCTTTCACTTTTTCTGTATCAGTAACTTAAGATAGGCATGCTCGACGGAAACTGACTTAATTTTTGTTTGTAAATTCAATTCCCTCTAATTATCAACAGACTCCTGACTGCAACGAAGCAATTCGACAAAGCTAATCAAAAAACACCGGAACCGATAAGCGCAGAAAATTTAACTGCAGCTACTTAATGTTGACCAACTAAGTCAGAATTTCCCTCAGCTTGGTCATTTAACCTTTCCAAGACAACCATTTCGCATGACTTTGCATCCTGCATCCGATTGCATGCAGACTGAGCTTAAACATGCCGATCGCCGCTGAGCTCGTAAACATCGACCTCCCGACAATATTATTGTAATGGAAGTCCTATCGGCGTAACTCTTCTGTCAAAAGAGACTGGTAATCGATAACACGCCCACACGATAAGGAGTAACTGCCGACTGTCTAACCTTACGTCCATATGTCACATGACGTATTGACGTTTTGTGTCTAAACTATGGCCAACAGCAGCAGCTTCTGAAGCAGTGGACACACATTTACCACCCAAACCACACTCGAGCAATATCTCACTCCCGTCCAAATAAATTGGGTTTTGCACTCGGATAAGGGCACACACCACCGCCGCCGGGCCACTGGTCGTTTTTTTTGGTAGCTCATTTGAAAGAAATTTGACTGCCAAAGAAAAGATAACCTAAATTTTTGTCGCAGCTACTTGTAGACAAATTTGTCACAGTCGACTGCTGAGTCAGAGTTGAAAAATTCGCGCAAAATCGTACTTTGCGCTGCGCCTCTGGAGCGGTGATTATGTCATAAATTCTACAGCTGCATTGCACCTTATTGGATTGAGACAGTCTGGAGCTGCTGCACGAAACCACTAATCAAGCAGTCAACACTTTATGCGGCAGCGTTGTGGCTCAATTTCATTCGAAAATAGGCGGTTTTGAAGCGCCACGCATGTGATTCATGACGTCTAATTGAATACCTTTTGTCTCGGATGACGTTTAAGGCCGCAGAGATAATCGCTTAGGATGCGCATAGGTCCGTGATTAAGTCATTGTTGTACTTATTCGTTGGCAAATTGGTTTGTTTATGGTTTCATGGTTGGTAGTTTGCTTGTTGGGCAATTTAATGGGTGTGCATTGAAAAAGGATGCTCGCAATTATTTTAAATATATTGGAAGCAGATAAATGCGGGAAACTGATTTCAGAAGATTATGAAACGAAAATGCTTCTCAAAAAGTACAAATAACTGAAGCAGTTGGAATCTTTATGATATTAAGCAAACGGTTTAACATTCAGCATAACCGAAACCTAAGAGTCACAGATATCGGAAGCTCTCCTCGGAAGATGTGAGGTTTTGAAATCGTTCAAGCTTTTTATATAAAATGAGATTTGGAATCTTGTCAGTGCTGAACATTCCCAAAACAGCATTTGTTTGTTGACAACGATTTAAACTGACATGTCGGTAAGTCAAGGGTTGAAAAAAGGGTACCGGGACGACTTATCGGGCATTAATTACGACTTTCAACATATAAAAAAAGTCTTCGAAGCGGTTTGGATTGAAGGACTAATTTTCAAAAAACGGATCACTCTGACAGCATTGTTCGACTCTTTCCTCTGGTGTCAGACTTTATACAATCTTTGAATACATTTTTAGCGGCAATTTCTGTGGCAACGGCGAAGTCTTACCTATACTGGAC
Source organism: Orthonevra nobilis (assembly GCA_963555765.1). Classification (NCBI taxonomy): domain Eukaryota; kingdom Metazoa; phylum Arthropoda; class Insecta; order Diptera; family Syrphidae; genus Orthonevra; species Orthonevra nobilis. The sequence continues at coordinate 15,338,921 of OY743227.1, read as the reverse complement.
GCCATACGAGATAAGCATTCTAAACCTGGTAAAGTGAATCTGTGGTGATGACATTGCAATATACATGCATGGTTCTAAGCCCTTAAATGGGATGGGGTCCGGTTTAATTTAATTAGCACCAGATCATCGAACATTGATATTTGCATTCACATAGGCAAGCAAGCAGGCGTTGAAATCCTGCACAGTAAAATCGGGACTAGACTTAAATTGTGGAAAAATGCGTAAGATAATATATTTTCAGAAACATGGCACGAGTGTTTTGACACCAGTGCAGCGTCATGGGCAATGCCAAATTTAATACATTAATTTATTTCTTAAGCAAAAATTAAAATATTGTAGGTCTGCTACCGCACAATTTACAACACGGAGATGTGAAATAAAAATTTTATCTTTCAACAGAAAAACTAAATTTAAGCTAGTAACAAATAGATGGGGATAAATTCTCCCAAATACTTTAAAGGAGCAAAAATATTTAAAGCATAAAGTAAATTCATTCTTAAATTCATGTTAAAGTATAAATAATTATTTTTTTTTCAATTTTTTTTATTCACCTTAATTTTTAGAATGAAATATTTACAAAAGAGAATCTGCGAAGCCTTAAAAGGCTTTTCTGCAGAAAGGTTGATAATATAACAATTTATATCTTATACACTAGTGGTTTTGATTTTTTTAATATTTATGAGTTCATTAAAACATGCTTTCTCATACAATTTTTTCTTAAGCTGTTGGAAGATATGTTCAGTAGATCTCTTGGCATCTTGTTGAAGATAAGCGAAATAATCACAGATAGTTGTTGCGTTCCATACTCGTTTTTGAATCTTGTTGTTTCCAGGAATCCTTGTGCTCTTTTTCTGGCGTTGAACTGATGGTCGATTGGTTTCTTGTAGTGCTGATTGTCATAGTATTCTTCAAGAATAATCAATTCGAATAGTTGCTTGATATTTAAAAGGCCAAGTGTTTCGTATGCGCTAAGTTGATTCGTCAAGGGATCACTATTTGTTCCACTTTTGGTGCTTACAAGTATATTTACGATTCGATTTGGTATTTTCTGCAATTCTAGCAGGTAATTTTGGATGGTATTTCCACGAGCTAGTATACCGTACCCAAGTAAGGACTCTACTAGTGAAAAGTACACTTGCTTCAGTACTCTAAAACTACTATATTTACTCAGATGGTGTAAAGCGTAAGCTGTTTTCCTAAGTTTTTTACCAAGTTGAGCAATGTGCAGGTCCCATTTGAAGTAATAATCAAGATCTTCTCCTAGGTATCTAAAATGTTGTACATTTTTAATAAAATCATTACAGCTGTCTTCAGTATTCAGGTTTTCTTCGTTAGCATTTTGATGAAGGCAATTTGTTTGATGGAACTTTATTTTTACATTTGTTTTCAATATGTGAGATGACCTGATGTGCATTAGTTTTCTTTTTTTGACATTAATTATGAGCCCAAAATCGTGACACCATCTAACAATTGTTCAGTCAATAAATTAATAAAATGCAATAATAACAAAGAAACTTAATTAAAAACACAAAAATAAAGAAATAAAACATTAATTTCATGAATAAATACATAATTAAATATCGAGTTAATAAATAAATAGGTAAATAATGTTAATTAATAAAATAAATTAATATAGCGAAAAAAAAGATATAGTAGTTTTTACAATTACAAACAAATGGTTACGTTAAAGTAAATTTATGCATTGATAAACAACGTAAAATTATATGCACATCACATGCTACGAATTGACCATTTCATTTTTAGGAGGGTTGTCTGGAATATCTCTTCTGATCTAGAAAAGCCTCTTTAAGTTTTCGTATTCTGATGGAGATCAATTCAACGTTGGCTCGGTTTGTGCAGCTTTAAAGTGGATTAGTGTCGCGGAAGACTTTACATCATTTTTTTCCTGGTGAAAAAGATGGGTTAAGTATTCTTAGCGTTTATTTGATTTTCTGTTTCCCTGTGTCATCAGCGTACATAGCTGACTCGCACCAAGGTAGTTTCGGAAAATCAGATGGAAGACCATTATTGAATAATATTTAATTCAAGTAGCTGGTATTGACATTCACTTTGAAACAACGATTTCCACACAAAAGAATCCGCCATATGTTCAAATTAAATACGAACATGGCGTCTTTGACCTCTAATCGCGTATTTAAGTCTCTCCGGTATGGTTTTTCGAAAAACTAAAGCCAAGGATGTTCGCTATAACATTATCGGTTGCAGAAGTACTACTGTGTCCAAAAAATAAGGTGACATGGTATTTATTTTGAAAATTCTTTATTCATCCAAATCAATTTCATCCCCCTCAAAGTAATCCCCTCCCGATGCAATGCACTTATGCCAACGGATTTTCCAATCTTTGAAACACTGGTTGTAGTCACTTTCCGGGATGGTCTTCAGTTCCGTCTTCGCTGCGGCTTGTATCTCCTCTATCGTATCAAAACGGTGTCCCCGGAGCAGTCTTTGGAGTTTGTTGAACAGCCAGAAGTCGCACGGCGCCAGATCAGGTGAATACAGTGGTTGCGGAACGATATGGGTTGAGTTTTTGGCGAAATGTTCACGAATTACGAGTGCGGTATGGGATGGTGCATTATCGTGGTGTAAAAACCAAGAATTGTCTTTTTCATAATTCCGGCCTTTTTAGGCGGATAGCGTTACGCAAACGACGCATAACGTTCAAATAATATTCCTTGTTAACTGTTTGGCCGGTTGGAAGGAATTCATAAAGCACAACACCACGATAATCGAAGAAAACAGTCAACATGACCTTGATTTTTGAGTGACTTTGGCGCGGTTTTTTTGGTCTCAGCTCTCCTTTGGCACGATATTCGCTCGATTGATCGGTTTTTTCGGGGTCGTAAGCATAGATCCAAGTCTCATCGCCAGTTATAATGCGTTTCATGACATCCTGGTAGTCGGAAAGCATTGTTTCACACACTTCAACGCGACGCCTTTTTTCCAAAAAATTCAATGTTTTCGGTACCAGTCGAGATTTGACGCGCTTGAGGCCCAAAGCATCCTTCAAAATGGTATGGACTGAGCCTTTCGATAAGCCAACTTCATCAGCAAGGTCTCTTATCGTTAATCGATGGTTCTTCAACAACAAATCTTTGATTTGTTGGACGTGAGCTTCATCGGTTGAGGTTGATGGTCGCCCAAACCGCTCTTCGTCTTCGACACGTTCACGGCCGGCTTGGAAATCACTATACCACCCGTAAACATTTTTTTTAGACATAGCCTCATCATCAAAGGCTTTCTGCACCATCCTCAACGTATCCGCAGCAGAAAATTTATCCCGCAAACAAAATTTAATGCAAATTCTTTGCTCAATAAATTTCGACATCGCAAAAAACGAAAAACTCACTTTTAGCAGCTCACAAAACGACGCGTATCTCAAACACTATGAATATATTTTGACATGAAATTTCACATAGATGTCACTGACAGTACTACCAGCCTAAAAAGAAAGAAAAATTTCCAAATCCTTCGACGCGCGCAGTTTAAATTCATATGTCACCTTATTTTTTGGACACAGTAGTACTTACTGTGCAAGTGAGGCACGAAATTTGTTTGTTTTTAATTTTAACAATGTTCCATAAAGGCTTGGAGGCTTTCTTTTTTCTTCCCTTCTATGGGTTTGCGTAATATTTTTGTTAATACTTTTTATATTTGTTAGAGAAACTTGTTGGCGGTACTTTTGCCAGTTTCTCCGATGCTTGTTTATCAATTTTAATAGGCTTGAGTAATTGTTGAAAAATACATGTTTTTAAAAAGGGAACGCTTCCATTTACAGAAATGAGTACAGGCTTTATGAACGTTTCGACAATACGATCAACGTCTTGATTACTTGAAAAACTGTCAACGTTTGTGGGGTTACCAATTTCGGATATTATTGTTTAGCTCAGTACGTAAATGGGTTCGATTTGCGTTTTTTAAGTCTTGAAAATATTGCACTCTCTTTGGCCTGGACCACGAACTACGACAAATTGCTAGGTTGTGGTCGGAAAAAAGTTTGGTTAAAGATATCGATTGAGATATCCTTCGCAGATATCTCAATCGATATCTTTTACCGAACTTTTTTCCGACCGGTTAAAGATATCGATTGAGATATCCTTCGCAGATATCTCAATCGATATCTTTTACCGAACTTGGTTATAGTAAACAAATATGTCAATGACAGAGGAACAGTCTCCAGAATGAAATATATAACGTGCACTCAAGATCCGGAGGCAATATACCCAGCTGCGATGCGGCGGAAGTTAGTCTTATATTGTGAAGAAGTAAAGTTTGCAAGTGTGTAAAGTTGGGTATGGTTTTTCAAGTTTAGCATCGGATTTTTGTCGGTTTTCATAGAAAGTCAGACCATGAATTGTTCAGCTAAGGGATCAACAAACCCTCCCAATAACAATGCTTGGCCAGTTCTGTTGTCTGACAATGAGAAACAAATGAATACACTAGCTCTCACCGCACATAAAACCGACCCCTTTGACCAAACTTAATCATACAACCGAACTGATAGCAATTAACCCGAAATTTTGCCTAAAACCAAATTAATAACACCCTGTCTGCTGCCGGCTACAGTCAGTCAAACAATCAAACAATCAAACTTACTTAAGTGTATCCCAAACCATTAATTTTCGGTCACTTTTTGGCCCGCCCACCGCACAGCAGCAATTTGTGGTTGCACCAAAGTAGAACAAATAATGGGTTATCCTATAAAACAAAAAGCCATCTAATGACGAGTCTTCTTCTAAAGCGTTTCTGGATTGACTATGAAGTCGGAGGCGTGGAGAAAGGCCCGCGCCAGCAACTGCAGAGTTCATTAAAACGTATCAACGAAAGTCTTATCAGTCCAATTTATCATCAAGCCCTACTCCCACTGTAAGTCTCGATTCTCGGGAAAGGTTCAATTGCGCGTATCCAGCAATCAGCACCAGCTGGACAGACGACATCGGCACAGCAACGGTTGGCTGCAAATTAACCGAATTAATTTACGAGCTCAAATCAAAATTTTGCACGCACATTTCCGCGGTTGCCCTTAAACACTGCCGGCACTTGAGTCCCCTCGTTATCCTCGACGACTGCGACATCGATGGAAACTCAAGTCACCATAAAAGGGGTCAAATGGATTCTCACAATTCCATTAGTGTCACTGTGCCTGTTGTGTGGTGGCCAAGCGCTTAGTGTAAAACAAAGTCCTGGGATCTCTCTTGGATCGTTTTTTGTGTGTTAAGCCAGTACGTCTCCCCACAGACGACAGCCTATGCGCTGACCATTGAACGCGCCACAATTGACTTCTGAAATACGTTTCTTTAGTTTTTTTTTGTTTGAGTTCCTTGGGCAGAAGGCCATCTGCGCTAGGAGGTTAATTTATCGGTTCGGCTTTTTTTTTGCGCCAAGTGAAATAAATTCATGATAATGTTGTTGAAATGTGTAAACAGGGAGTCATGTCATGTAATGAATATTTTATGATTGCAGTTTGTTGTTGTGCCCCCTGTTGACAACGATGACAATGATGACAATGATGATGATGAGATGGGCGAGGATGGTTTGGGTTTTTTTTGCTCATTTTGATAGCGTTCCGGGAGGACACCGAGACAAGACGAATGACAGTTGATGAAATTGATTGTGAGTGCGATTGTAAGACGCCGGCCAACAGTCCAAACAAAACAAAAAAAAAATTCCGCCTTTCAGGGTCCGCTGCGTTTTTGGTTTAATGATGTCCTTATGATCCGAAACGTAAAACAAACAAAAAAAAAATATGCGAAAAAATATTCGCGCAGTTGCTTTCAATAATTCAATTATTTCTGCTTGCTTCCGACGCAGGCAAACCGAGTGCAAGGAATCAATTTAGAAAAACAAGGTTTGTTGCGCACCGCTGCAGACGAATGGAAAAATAAACAGGGGGGAATGGTTTAGAATGTCTCTGCTTTGTGAATGGACTTGGAATATTTGTGAATTGAATTCGGTGAATGATAATGAGCAGGGAGTTATAAACGCTTGCAAAGTTGATATCTTAATCTTAGGTAAATTTTTTTAATGTATTTCTGAATTGGATCCGATTCCGTCTGCACGAACTATCAACTTGTCCATGTTACATTGAAGAAATTGTTGACGTATGCTCAATGTTGTAAAATGATTTTCGACACTTGGACGCAATCTTTGTCATTGTTTTAAAATTATTTATGATGATTTTGACAATTCTAGAGCGATTTGACTATCTACCAGAATGATATTCCATGATACCAATAAATTTTTTGTTTTTTCGACCGAGAGCTGTTAACTTACATACGGCTTCTGACCGTTGAAGAATCTCTGCCTGAGACACGGCAGCCTTCTGTTCCAGCACGAGATTGAAGAAGTCACATGATATCTTGAAATAGTTCGGAGGCACTGTTTCCAAATTGTAGATTGCGCCGTGTGTTTTTCAGCATCATGCGTCACAGCTGGATTCCCGAATTCGACCATCGCCTTGTAGAGTTCAAGACGATGAATCAGATGCGGCTTTGAAGTCGATGAAGACATGGTGAGTCTCAACTTGTAAATTGTTCGGTCTTTTCCAAGATTTTCCTTATTGTGAATATTTGGTCGATCGTCGATTTGACGGACCGGAAGCCACACTGGTACGTGCCGATTTTTATGTTGCAAAAAGGCTTCTCACGTTAAAACAGTACGAAAGGATATGCCTCGAAAGTTCTTACAAGTCATAGGATCGTAGAGACCATTCGCAACTTCTTTCTAATATTTCTAGAATCCCCCCGACAAAGGAATCAGCAATGTGTACCTTATTGGCCAAGCTCTTAATTAGATGATGAAATATTATGTAAATTGAAGTCCATGCGTAGGTTCTTTGTATCGAATGTGGCAAGTTTCTTGAAGTGCTTCTTCGAGGCTGTGAACCAAATGGGAAGTCTATAGGCTCAAACTGGCCTCTCGCACTTTGTTGTTAGGCTAAAGCTAGCATATAAAAATATTCTGTTCTATTTAGTTTCATTCTGCACTGTCGTAGTGAAATATTCATTGGCCTTGACCCTTTCCTAATGATGTGTCGAAAATTACACCATCAACCATAGCTTGAATAGACCTTTCTTGAGAGAAAATCTGGACTCTCTGCTGGACTCAATCGACTTTCGATGGTATTACGGCTGTTGATGTTTCAACGATTCTGCAATTTGCTGGATGAACGTGCGTTGGGCTCGAATATACACTCACAGTTATTAATGAGCTCGCGCGTCTTTGGATACTAGAACACTATGCCCTCCGGAAACTATGCCCTTCATGGAAGTCCGCGGCTCTGTTGAAAGTGCTTAGTCCGTGAAATAACATAGGACATTTTTCAAGACGCAAGCCTTCATCCGTCGTTGGAAATTTTCCAAGTGGATAGCTGTCATGACAAAGCTTCTTGCTATGTTTGGAGTCGTCCTAAAAGTTGTCAGCCTTTTAGACAGATGTTGTGGCACAAGTTAATCATCAGCTGAAGAGCCTTAAATGTGGAATATAGTAGAGCAATGTCAGATTGAGTACATATGAAGAAGACGCACTTGAAATAAAACCTGGGATTCCGGCTGAAGCATATTCAATTCAACATTCGAGGACTAAGGTACTCCCAACCTGTAGCCAAATAGTGAATGATTTCGATCGCTAAGCGAGGGTTCTGTACGGGAATTTACGTCAATTTTTAGTCAACGGATCCAACATTGAAATAGACTGATGGGCACGACTGTCCAAAGTCCTTTATAAATGAAACTTAAAGTATTCAAAATCGGGAAGAGTATCACCAAAATCCTCACGCAAAAGGTGAGCATTAAAAAGCTCGTCAAATGTACTCTTTCCTTCGGCGTCACGTGTGTCCACGTCCATCAACAGCTACGATCACCTGCGAAACAAAACATTCGTGAATGTCGACAATTGTCGTCTGTGCGATAAAAATCGCTGTTGACATGACATTTCATTTTGCGTTCATCATCATCAATTTCAGTGTCCCCTTGTGTCCTGGACTGCTTTAAAAATAATTATCTCTGATCACTGTAACAAGGGGAGGTCCCGCTGTTCAACAACACCGACCGACCCAGACACGTATGCAAAACGGATTCAATTAACACCTTGTTCGATAAACGTTCCTTCCAGGGGATCCACCAATTCATCCAACAGCAACTGCTGCCAAAGGGTAGTTTTATCGCTGCAGATTGACATATACGCGTACGCGTGCAGAGACTTCATTTTCAGAGACCGTTTCGCACAATGCTCCTTGGAGCGAGCAATTCGAGGGGTGAACATTTGTTTCTCGAATTGTAAGCGAATCCCCCTTGTGACAGGTGAAAACATTGTTGGTTCCGTTTAGCCATTCTTTCTCCTGTTTTGCGGTTTCCTTATTTATGTGACAAAATTTTGCAAATAATTGGACGATGATCAATGATAAAAATGTGCGCAGTCAGTCAGTCAGACAGTCGGTGTGCAGGAAAACGTCTTCATAGACCAGACAAGCAAGCAAGACACACATTGTCAACGGTCGATCGATCGATCGTGCTCATTTAAAATTCAAGTGCCCTGAGCTGAACCCCTGACTCGACCCCGAGTGGTCGATCATGGATTAAACCCAACTCGTACCAGCGAGAGGGCAAAGAGAAAACGTTTTCTCTCTTTATCTCATCAAATGGACCGTAAAATAGGATCAATTGCTCTCTCGGACTATCTTAATTGGATTATGGAGCCGAAAAACGATAAAACGCCATCATCGCATCGACATGATCGTATGACGACAAATCGCCATTAAGTGATCAACGGTTCAGTCTGGACGAGACGCGATCATCGACCTTTTCTTGGACTCTCCGATGGGAATGATATTTTCCATCTGAATTTCTCAGCTTATGACAGATGCTTGGATATGTGTCAAATCAACGTTGACACGATTAGGATGCGCGGTTACCATCCGATCGTGCCGATTGATCTTTTTTGATCTTCAATTCAATCGGCGACGATGGGCGGCGCGAGAATGAACCTAAGCCGGCACACTAAAGCCGCTCATCTCTAAATTTATCTACGCGAAATGAAAGAGTATTCGTTTAGAATGATCAGTCCATTGGTAAATGATGGCGGAAGAAAATAACACATGTTGTCACAGCCAAGTCCCGAATTAGTCAAATTGCTACACAATTATGGTATCGACCAAGCCAAGCTACTACTCCCATTAAAGTCCTCCTCATAGCCATCATTATGCATGACATTTAGCATTGTACATGGTGCCAAAGCAATTTTCTTCACTTGTACAACCGTGATTACACCGTTCTCTATAGTTTGGTTGGCATGCAAAATTCCACTAAAAACGTACTCAGATGCACTCTAAGTGGCAACGTTATCCGTCGCCAGTTGCCAGTCGCCCGCTCGCTCGTTCGCTAGCCAACATTTAAGGCGCCATTGGAGTTTGTCACGCCAATTTTTCTATAAAACAAATGACGGTTGGTGTGTGCGCGAGACGATGCAGGGGTTAGGGGCATGAAGGCGTCATGTACTTCAGAAAGGGTGTAGGTATGCTCGACTGGTTGAGGGTAATTGCGGTTTGCTGCAATTTTTAGTTAAGACGAAGAGCAGGGCGGAGGGAGCTCTAACTAGGTTAAATGGGAATTGTTGTTATTTACGGCAATTAGAGGAGTTTGAGGATGACAACTGAGAGTGCGAGTATCTGCAAGAATGTGGTGCATTAAATGCTGGGAGCTTCGTTACTGGTGCGTATCGGTAAATAACTGAAGTTTTTTTTTGCAGTTTTCTTGGTTCGATTTTGGTTCCGCTTTAAATTGGAAAAAGACCAGTCGCTCTCAGGTGGCGCCCCATAAAAGTAACGTTGAAAAAAGAATGATTATAAAATGCGGATTTATATTGACTTTAATAAGCTAGACAAGCACAAGAACTACAAACACAAAAAAAAAAACAATAATTTATGACGGAGGCAGAAAATACTGCTTCGGAAATAAGTGTCAATTGAGGACGAGGCGGCTTTACGATTTTTTGAAAGTTTTTTGGTAAAATGTGAGAAGTCTCTTAGAAGGCTTTTCAAAACAAAGCCATGCGACATTAAAAGTGTTCGAGGGGTTGCAGATATTTGGTTGCGGACTCGGGAAAATGGGTTGAACCCAAGATATACGATTTCGTCCTTACTATAGTCCGCGAAACGGGGTAAGTTCACGCCTACCGTAGAGGAGGATGGATTCTCTAACCCCTTGAGCAGAGGCTAATCATCCTGTCGAGATAACGATATAAAATTGATACAAGGAACAAATGGAATCGATAACATGGAATGACTTCCAAGCTTCAAAAGGAATTCACAAAAAAAAACCTGGCTATCAAATTGCCGGCCAAACTGAAGCAGGAGACGATCCAAACATATTGGGCATGCGAGAGTTCTGAGGAATAATTATCGAATCTGACCACGTTTGAGAAGCAGCCAGAAACAGATATCGACAGTCCACTGCTGTCCAATCGAAAGAAGGTCTAACCACGAGTTGTACCAGCTGTTCAGTAAAGTTCACATTTACTTCGCCACGTCAGGAAATTGGACAGTATAAATCCAGCAAGTACATTTTTCGCATAACAGGGAAGACTGAACTTCCAATTGGAGGATCAACTGGTTTTGGATACTAGAAAGAGCGAAGGCAGCTCTAGATCAGCTTCAGATTCTTCGAGGAGCCATTATTGTAAGCACTTTCTTCATTCACAGATTCCCATGTGTCGAACGCACTTTGTACTGCGCTGGTTCGATGAGTCTTCTTCAAAGATATGAGAACTGAAAAACAACATCAGAGTTGTGGAGACTTGCTCACTTATAAGGTTGATTGCTTTCAATGCAAACATGTGTCCATGTTTTAGCTTGTTTCTGAGGAATCGAGTCCTTTGAGTGTGGCATAAATAAATAGCTAGAAAGAAAATTTACCTCACAAAAAGGGATGACTAGGATCCCTTGGGGATTTGGATATTCACGAACATCAAAAAAATTGAATAAGAATTGAAGTGTTCTTAATGTGCAATTCAATGTTCAAGTAGCCTCAAGCGATAAAGTCTGCATTCGGTTCACGAACTAATTCTAAAACTCACACTTCTGTAAGTAAATTATCAAAACTGCATTCCCTCGGCAAAAAACCTGTAAGTAAAGAATACAAACGGTTGAAGGGGAATATCCTCAGCACTTCCTTAAAGTCACAAATTTCGAACCAAAAATATAAAAAACCCTTCGGCATTGAGGAAAAGAGAAAAAAAAACAAATCACTAATTCACCCGACTCCATTAAATCTTAATCCAGCACTCTGCATTCAAATCGGGCCAATAAATTTCATTAAGTCAAACAATAAATCACCGAAACGATGCCCTCGGTGTCTCTGCAACAAAAACAAAAAAAAAAAAACCAAACAAAAAAAAATCCAACCCGAAATGACTCTCTGAATCGGACTCAGACTTCTCGTTGTGTTGTTGCCTAGAACAAGTTAATTAATTCCATCGTCTCGATGCTGCTCCAAACTTAAATAAATAAAAAAAAAGAAAAAAACGACGTCCAAAAAACCAGATCTCAATCCAATCCGTACCGTCCCTGATGAGCCTATGTGCTGCGAGATGAAAAACAAAACCAAACTCACTTCACATCTCCATTCAAATCCAAAGAGCAATTTAATTCACTTTGTTCGATGAGCATTATCAACCAGATAACAGATAAATTTGGTCAAATTCACGCTTAATAGGAAGAAGAAGAAGACCGAACCGAACGCATAAAATTGAGATGTTCGCCTCGAAAGTGGGCACGGATACGAGTGCTTCACAATACATGACTGTGGTGTTTCCTTGAAATTGTGACATTTCTCATTTGGATTTTGTTTTTTTGTGGATCGTCGTGATGGGTTTTGTGAGTTGGTCATTTGGTTGGTTGCTTGGTTGCTTGGTTTCCCATTTACCTGGTGGCGAGGATCGATAGATAAATTAACCCCGCTGGAGTAGAGTTAGTCATAAATTTTGTGTCTCTGTGTTTTTTTTTTTTATATTTACTATGTTTCTTAGATTGAACCGCACTACACCTCCTTTATGAGGTGATAATCATCAAAGAAGCCACTGAAATTGTTTGCGTTGATTTGTTTATTATTACTATTTTTTTTCGTAAGTTTTTCCGATAGGGTATGTGGGTACGGTTGGATATTGTGAGGGAATGCATGTACATGTGATCTTGTATGGTAAAACTGAGATGAAATTATCTGACACAGTACTAGAAGTATGGCACATAATTTTTGCCCAAATCTATACAAATACTTCCAAGTGATAGTGACATTGGCATTTATCGATATTTCATTCGAATGTCGCATCAACAGTTGGAGAAACTGAACTGTACAGTTTTTGAGAGGAAGTGTTTTTGGCCTATCTATAGTTAATGTGGCCAATCTACAAAAAAGGACAATGAAAGACAGTATGAAGTCGTTCTCAACAGAACGTCACACGTTTAAATTAGCTACGGACATTTTGACCGCTTACCTTTGCTAATATCAGCGAACTTTTGCAGCTTTATCGGTGGACGATATTTTTCCAGTTTTAGCATTTTTACACTGAGGCTTGTCTTTGATTCACATAATTGCTTCCCAAATTGTGCAAAAATAGCCACACTTTTGAAGAGTAAAACGTCGAGTACAAAAGTTTATACATCTATATTAATTCTGGCGTGTGTATCAAAGCTTTTCGAAAAAAAGGTTATGAGCTGGCAGATTTTAAGCCAATCAGTCAGTTCAGAATCAGGTATCACTTTCACTTTGAAAGTCTTTGAAAACGGTCCCGAAAAGAATGCGTTTGTGTTAAGTGAAATATTATTTCGAGTTCAATCTTACAGAACTCAAACCAGTCGTAAGTTATCTAAAAGGATGTTGTCAGTCCATTTTTTTCTGGCAAAAACATTTTGGGTTTTCTGGCCACATACAACGCCAAAATTTCGTTATGATCAACACTCTATTTCAAAACGTATGAAGAAGATGAGCAAATCTATCATGAAGCAAGGATACGATAGCCAATATAAATGAAATGCTACAGAATTCTATCTAAAACTATCTTGAGATAGTCATCTCTTGACACATTTATTGGCGAATTTAAATTTCATACAATTTAGACTGATGATACAGAAACAAGTCATTTTAAGTCTGTCATCAATTAGGGAAATATAATTACATATTTGCATATTTACATTGTTAATATAGTATATACAATGTGTTCGAACTATTTTGCGTTTGTTTGGTTTCTTTTTTATTTTTATCCCTTTGTTTATTTCATATTGCTTCATGTTTCATAACATCTATTTCTGCTGTAATATTTTAATCAAATTATCTTTATGTAGTTATTTATTAACATATTTATAAATTTGAAAATTTATTTATTTACTCACTTATTAACTTATTTATTTAATTTATTATTTATTTATTCATTTGTTTATTTATTTATATTTTATAATTGAACAAAGAAACAAAGTGGGTCAATTTTATTTTGTAAGTCGACATTCAATTTTTCAGACACAAAATTGTCGTATCAAAATCGTGGTTGTATCAAAATTTCTTTCATGTTCAATGCGGCCAGTACACCAACAGTTTACCGATTGGCCCAGCGATATCAGTAACAAAGGGCTGTATGTGATTTTCCGCGTGCTAGAAGGCCTTGTAAAGTTCAAAATAATGTGAACAATGTTCGGTTGCAAGCAAGTATTAAGGAAAACACCGAAACTTCCACCAGGCGACGTACTCAACAGTGATGCTGTTTTTGCAAAGAAATTCAAGGCAGTTACACATATCCACATAAAATTCAATTGGTTCATGAGTTGAAAACAAATAATCCACAAACACGCTTTAAATTTGCTTGGGGATATATGGCATTTTTCTGATTTTCACGCCGGACTTAACGGCTTTATTTTTTTTCTTTGGGGCTTCCTAAAAAGTAAGGTGTATTCCAATAAGCCAAGAACCATACAACAGCTTAAGGCCAAATTTCCTTGAAGAATTGAGAGCGCTGTGACCTGAAATTCTAAGAAAAGTAATATAAATGCTCTGGCAAGAGCAAGTCATCGCGAAGCAAACAATGGGCACCATTAGAGAAATATAATCTTCAGAACATAAAAATGCCATGTTTACAAAAAGGCTGAAAGAAAAATGTTATTCATCAAATAAATCTCATCGTTTCTTACCCTGTAAAATCAAGCAAAAACAAACTTGTGCTGTACGTATAAATTATTTGATAGGAACAAACATGGTTTGCGATCTTTGTACACTAGGGAGCATACCTTGCAGTTAAAACTAAATTGCTTTTAACTTAATCAGTTCTGCTACTTAACGCAACCAGTCTTTTATTGAGGTCGATAGTACATGCTCCCGATAATTTGTGATTGAATTGAAGGTTTACATTTAATCTTCTAATGGCAAATCTTAACTAAATCATTCCTTTGCTAAATGCAGTGCCTTTTGTATTTTTCATTTTTCATGAATAGCACTTGGGTCATCGAAACCGAAACTGTTCGCAGAATATGTATCAAAAACACAATTGCTAAGAATTCTTCACGTCTTCAGATTTGGCTGCCATAAGGGCTAAATAACTCCCACATTTAGTCAGGCGCTTAAAGTATCACCCGAATCCTGTTGGTGAGGTTCAAAACCAAGCGGCTTTGAAGATATGTAGGAGATGTAAAAATTGCAACTTTGAGGCAATGTTTCCTACCTTTCTCTGCTTTATCGTTTTGTATATAATCAATAAAGCGAGGTAGTTAGCTTCATTCCGACCCTCAAACTTTATCGCCGTAATAACCGACTTAACAGAAATGCTCATTTGTTAACCCTTAAGTCCACTTTCACAGGTTCTGTCAAATACTGAAATATCTTCTTTGTCCGGTCAATATGAATGTGGTATGCTTAATCGGCATCAACACCTTTTTTTGGACTTACAATAGGTGTTATTAAACTTATAACAATTGTTATTTACAATTTTTCCTTACATATTTACATTGATATTATGTTGTTGCATTTGATTGTTGGCTCAATAATAGATCACAGGGATTGGTTTGATCCCATTGGAATGGTTTACAATAATGTTTTTACATAAACTGGTAAACATAAATAAACTTAAATTTTTGAGTATTTTAAGTTACCGCGCAGTGTACAAGTCTTTATGGTCATATCCCCATTCATCATATGAATTCCAATTTTGAAATTTACTTTGGAGCCAAAAGTCTTCACAGTCTTAAATTGCAATAACTATGGTATTTAAATAACTTTTTAATAAATAATAAAAATAAATAATGTATTCTTATTTGAATAACAGCATTCTTTCAACTATAGGGTATCACATAATCGATTAAAAACAATGCAATTCCTTTGTTTGTTTTTCCTCAAACCAAACTTTTTATTCGAAAATCGCAGCGACCTTAAACACTTCCAGTACTCACTCCTCTTCAAGAAGACAAGATTGATTCGTGAACGACTGCTTGGCGTTGCCGCAATAATGATGAACGTGAATGAAGAGGTGTGGGCCGTTTGTTTATTTGACTGACTGACCGTCGATCGTATTTAGGACGATCCGATTTCGATCAATCGAGACGAGATGATTCTATTGTATATATACTCGTATGTACATAATAATGTAATTAAAATTAAATTTATTTTTGTTTTTATTTCGCATGATTGTTGAAAATTGATTTTTAACGCCCGTCCAGACCATACCATTCGGGGAGGAGGAGGAGAATATTATTTTATGATTATTGATGGAACTGGTCCGATGGTGAAGCATCAAATTTCTTTTACGAGTACTAAGACAGACGAGGGCGCAGTTAAACGTTGGAAAAATGTTCTAATTAGGATTTGAAGAAAATGGAAATTAATGTATACAGGTGATAAGAGCTCGTTAAATCAGTTTTATTTAACAATAAGTAGGAAATTTGGGCAATGGACGCGGGCAAATGGGTGTCTTAATGATGAAAGTTAAATAGTTTATTAGGTAAGGATTCGGCATGACAATCAATCGAACAGCAGTAATCCATCAGTGAACAGAAATTCTAAATTCCAAAGTTTTAGCTTTTATCGAGTATTTTTATTGGAGGTAAGCCTTTGATATCCAAAATAAACTGCTTTGACTTTGATTCGGTGAAAGGTATTTCATGTCACAAAATTGTAGCATAAATATTAACACGTTCCAAAGTTACTATTTTTGATTTTTATGTTAGAAAAATGTTTTGACAGAAACTTTTCATGCAATTTTTTATTCAGAGGTATTTGGTGGCATTTTTGTAGATTTTTTCTTTGGTCGGTAAAAGGGCATCTCTTTGTCAGTAAGTGATCTTTGGAATGATTTCAAATCAAAAATGTTCAATAACATCCGATTAACAATAATCATTCAAAGACTCACGATGCCTAACGAGGAAGCTTGAGGTGATTGGAGAAATTTGTTGGTTGAGGTTTTCCTAGTAAGTAAGTTAAGGGTTTTTTTCAAGTCAGATATTTTAACAACTGCTCGAAATTGAGTTCGAACATTGGCCATTTCGCTTTTGGAAAAGTATGCAGCCAATGTTTCAAGTGCACTAACAATACTCAATTGGAGTTCTTGTTATCGGTCCGATTTTCGAAATCCAAAATTTTTACATATCTCCACGTTCCGAGGTCCCAGTAGTCGGATTCCATTCCAAAACAAATTTCTGTGTGTGTGTACGTTTGTGTGGATTCTTTCGTACAGCCTTACTCATTAACAGCGTGTGTGCATAAAGATCACCTGAAGAGCTTTGGTTAAATTTGACGGGGTGGTTTAAATTTTATGCCAAAAGACCAACAAAAAAGGGACAATTTCACTTCTTAAATTAAAATCAAATTATTTAATTTATAGTTTATAGTTTACAACTACCTGACTTAACGACTAAGAAAAAAACGAAAACAGTAACGATGTCTGAAGAGGGACAAAAAGAGAGAATGCACCTTGATCCCATCCATGAGCTACTTAAATTGGAATCTATCCTCAGTCAGGACAAGGCAAACATGACTGCGATCGAGAAAGTATGTATAAGGAAATCTGTAGGGAATCATTGCAGTATTCGTTGGCCAAGAAAGAATGATAGGATATGAATTAAATCCGTCTTCAACCGAAGCAATATTGAACCACACCAAGTTTGGGTATTTGACGACAAGTCAAACCTAAAAAAAAATTCAGTGCAATATTTCTACAAATTCATCAACTTTAAAATCATAAATGCCAATATTCATCGATTGAAGAAGAGGCCAGAGAAGTTTGTCTTCTAATAAATTAGGAAAAATGATCTTTCGAAAAGAAACCGGTTCGTCGAAGATCAGCTAAGTTCGGTAATCCCTTTCGAGATTAATTTTGACTCCGCAATCTACAAAAATACAATGCTTCTTTAATTTGTGAAGCCGAATCTTCAATGATAAGCACGACATATTGACAGATTTAAAGGGACCTCCTGAATAAAAAATTTCTAGACCAGAAAAACGGCACTGTTTACGAGGAAGGCTTAGGGAGGAGAAAGTTCAGCCACTTGGTCTTCGATAAATGGATCTTCTCTGGATGGCGAAAATCAGTCGGCCACATCGGTTCGAAATCATTGAGGGAGTTCCTGCTAAGAGTTTTTTTTTTAAATTTCAGCCACCATGCTCCCGGAAAAGGGAAGACCTTAACCACCAGTTTAAAGAGTGAGGTCTTTGTGTGGCTAAGAGCGTTAAGGTATGGCCTATTATTTAAATTGATTTGAGTAACATATATTCTATAGTGATTAATTCATAGCCACAGAAATCGTGAAACAATATCACTCTGAAGAGTATTGATCTCAGCAAGGTGTGGACCTGACCGAATGAGATTCTTTGCCAGCACTAAGACAATCCATCTTCTAATGAAATCTGAGTACCCTCCTTATCATTGAAGACGGTTGGAGTGAATCCTTTATATTTTATTATTATTTGACTTTACTTTCCACTCAAACTCGAGTTAAAAATCTTCTGTAATTTATTTATGTAAGGATTTCAATGAAACATGCTTTAAAGGACTTATAGTTTGAGGGAAGCTAGGCGATCGTTGCTGATGGAATTTTGGTACGAACACCACTCCAAATGTGAAGGTGACTTAAACACAGTTATAAAGGTGAACTTTCATCGAGCCAGAAAACCTTGTGTTGGATGATGACTAATTTTATTTTTTTCCAGGATGGAACATGCTCAGCTTCAGCTCGGAGGCTCAAACAAGCTGAAAAGTCCGTTTCCGAAAGACTTGAAGAGTTGAATTAGTCCCAACTACCATCTGCAGTTTGATTAACTGGCTTTTTGTTCATTCCTGGAAAAGATTTTTTTTTTCTTTTTATGGCATTTTTTTTCATAAGACAATGTGTATCATTTGATGTTTATCATATTTCTTATTTAACATATTTTATATTTCTTTTTTATCAATTAAATTGGACACCAAAAAAAAAGCAGGTCGCTGAAAAAATGAATGAATTATTCTTCAGTAGGCCTGTCGCTATCGTCCCTACCAAAAATATCGTCCCTTTCCAAAAAATGGCGGACTGTAAAAAAATTTACGAAAATCAGTTTTTTTTATTAAAATTCGTTTAAAAAAAATAAGAAAATATTTTCGAAAATAAGCAATTTTTGTAGGGACGATAATTATTAATAGTAGTACATAAACATTTATAAATTTAATAGCAATCGGTGGAATAGTTTTTTTTATTTTTTGACCATGTTAGTTTTAGAAAATGATGTTTCGAGATAAATGCGTTTAACATTTTAAGAGCAGAAATTTCGTGGAAAATTTATACTTACACTAATCTGCTATGGAGTTTATTTATGTTCACGACAAAAATTTATTTACACTATTCCATATATACACAGGTAGGTAATATACTAACTTTGATCGTCAGAAACTCCGTACGCGTATATAAAAGACCGATGAAAACAAAAGAAATGTAGCAATTGCAGACATGGCAGACGGCACACAAGTCGCTTATACGGATTCGGCGACTATGAGTTCTAACTTATTTAATACTAGAAATTTCGATCTGAATTTTTCACAGCATATTTTCTAAAGGTTTCACTATCGATTTTTTGAAGTGATTACATGAGGATAACCCCTTAAAACCATTTAAAAGCACAACAGTTGAAAGCTGAAAGCGTTTATATTTTATTTGAGCTTGCTAAAGAGTTTCATTTTCATTTTTATTTTCATTAATTACAGACTCAATAGTTCACAAAAGAACATCTTATCCCATCAGAATAAAATTTTTTATCAAACTTCTTCCAAACTAAAACTTTGCTATCTTCAAATCCATGCTATCGCTAGAACGGTTTCAAGGATTTAAGACAATTAATGAAATTACTATTCAAAAGACTGAAATCAATGCTAATACAACAAAATATGGGAGGCAATTTTTTATTAATTTTAAAAATCTCGCTCAACGCCATAATTCACTGATTTTATGGGGAATTCCACTCGGAGTTTATGGTAATCCAAAACTTACCGCATCCAAAAGTCCGACTTTAAAAATTAATCAAAACAATTAAAACCAATAAAGAGAGGCAAAAAAAAAAAATATTTCCATACTTAGACGAGACCATACACAATGACAGGTGGTAGCCTGGTTCATTTGGCTAACACCTATTATGGATGTAAATGACCTAAGGCTAATCAACGCCGGCATCGGAGTTGATCGGAACTAATTTGATATAAGAATGAAAAGAAAAAAAAAACATTAATTAAACATAAACATCCTCGAGTGTGTTCGAAAAACAAACAAACATAAACGGGGCGGCACGGCGGCGGACGCCATCAAACCGCAGTGAAAGCTCTCAGTTGCGTCATCACCGATTGCTGACTGATGACGAATCAATGCTGGAGCGAGCGCCCATGCCTATGTCCATGGCCATTCCCATTAGTTGTGATCACGACACGAATTGGATCATCATAACTGGAGACGCCAAAAAAATTGAAGGAAACCTCGTTGCCCACTGATTAGGTCAACAGTACGGATACGCTTGGCCGTAAATAATGTCAATGCGAGCACATCAGTGCGCCAGAACAATGGATACTCAGGGATACGATTTCGCTTAAGGAAGTCCGCCGAATTGCGGTCAGTTGGCTTTCATATGTGCCCGACTGAACGCGGTTCTCTAACATGTCAATTTGCTGCAACCGAGTGGAACATTAAAGGGCATTCTCTTGTCAATCGAATGCATTTCTTGGTGGCTTGGACACCTTTCAAGTGGTGGTGGAGTACAGTACACGCCAGAAGTCGAATTGTATGTACACATGCGTAACTTGGCAAGTCGCAACAAAATCGTTATTTATGATCCTATTTGAATGTCTCCGAGTTCCGCAACAGACGCCCAGTGACACAGTTGTCCAGCAATGATGACAAGATTTGAAATGTGGACGTGCGTCCAAGGAATGTCTTTTGATTGTAACCGAAAGAATCGACATTGTTCCTTCATTGCGTCCAACTGCAAGAGTTCGCACCCTCAATACCGACTGTGCTCCAGATACCTTTACTTTGGCATAGCATACAAAACTAACGCAGGGTGATCTGCTCAGTGGAAGATTAACTCAAGCACTCGTATGTAATTGGATTCGACCTAGGTGCACCATTGGCCGTGTGCAATTCATGTGCAATCATGAGGGTGTCATTCAACGAATGGACGGGAAGCCCTACACTGCCACTGGCATGATTGACACTGGTAGAAGGCAGAACATGTAATGTCCTCACTAATACGCATTTTGTGTGTCAGATTTCTGACTTTTGGTGGCGTCAGATGGTTTTAATTGGTTTAAGGTGTTGTGGGATGTTAAAAAGACATCGTAACTTTGTAAGAGTACATATGTATCTGTTTGTTTTGTTCACTGAAAAGGGTGGAATTCATTCTCAAGAAAAAAATAAATAAAAATAATTAAAGTTTGAAGCATTAGATTATCGAAGACTTAAAGGTTTTCACTGTTGCATTGGGAATGAAATTGTAGTTAATCGTTTTAAAATTACAAAAGAATACTACAGATTAAGGCATTTGACGGGGAACATTCTCCAGCATATAGCCAAAGGAACAATGAACCCCTTCGCACGATGTTTCTAAAAAAATAAAGATGACGTAGGTATTCAGCATTTACAGCCGTCCAAACCATTAGCTGGAAGGAGGATATGTTTCTCAAGACCTTCACCTTGTATCATCCCTATCAAGACACGAAGCGAATATTCGTTAATAAAATAAAAAACCTTAAAAAATTGAGTCTTATCAACACAACCATTTTTTAAATCGAAAAAAAATCTCACCTTTTTATAAACGACTGAACTTTTTTTAAGGCGTTTTTTCCGTTTGCGGTCACTCGTCTTTTTTGAAATTAAGTTAAATACTGAAGTATCATTGCATTGCAAGTCTTTTATTATTTCCTTAGGACGCTAGCATGAGAAGGGTGACTCCGCGAAAACGTCTTGTTTCTCTTGATTTTTTTCTAAAACTGAGCTGCTGCTGAAAATTTTTATTTATTTGAAAAATCCTGAACCTGAGCTTAAAAAAATCGGCAGATTAACCCAAAATCTAAAACAAACGTAAAGAAGGTATGATTATGGACCGCTGCGTTTAAATTTGTCTTTCAAGCTTGTATCCTAAGACGTATTGTCTGTCTTCCGTCAAAGATATGTATATCTTGTGCCGATCTTGAGGATCTGCAACGGACAATGGACAAAGGCAAAGGCAGTTGGGTGAAAGTCTATATATTTCCGAAATGTCAAAGTTCTGGCCAAAAAAATACAGAGATCATTGAAATTAAGACAGAAAAGCGTACGACAGTTGAGGACATTAAAATAGCACAGGAAAATAGAAAACCAATTGAGTGAATTTATTAACATAAATTTTAAAAACATGAAAACAAAGAATGAAATGGATATGGAAATGGAAAATAATGTTAAACACTAATGTATGATGATGTTTATTGTCTCTAAAATAAACTTATCTTCAGAAGAGATAAGCTCCTACAATTATTTCTTTAACAGAAACTTTAGACAAGGTGGAGGACTAGCAATGTTCTTAAAAGATGATATACTATACGAAAGTTGCTGTAAAGCGAAATGAGTTTCAGGCCTCAATAACTGCAGTTTCCAGGCCACCCCAAGAAAATGTACACTGTTTCGAAAGCGAACTGAACGACCACCTTGATACTTTTTACAAACATAAAAACATGTTTGTTATAGGAGTCACGCAAGTAATTAGAAATCAATGAAAGCGTCAAAAGACCCATAAATACGATCTCATCTTGAACGCGAGTAGACCTAACCCATAACATTAAGATGCTTAGTACAAGTAACAGCCGAAGAAATTATGACTGGAGTAATTGAACTGAACATCTCACTATAAGTTGTGCAATCAGGTCCAAAGTTTATATGAAAGAACCAACAAACCAAACCAAGCAGTATCTTATAGATGCACTCGTCTGGAATAATGTAAGAAACTTTACCTGTGAAGATCAAAACAAACACAACAATGTCGACGACGAATGAAGGGCTTAAGAATGCACTCTCTACGATCCTGCAATCATCAACCGTATAACATCAGCACAGACTAAGAAACAATGAGCACAATTGGATGACGAACGAATTGAGGAACGCATGTAAGGAAGGAAACAGATTGTTTAAAGAAAACGAAAAAAACGATAAAAAGTATCGAAACGAGCTCAACTAAATGATTTTTCGTACAAAAGGTCAATTCTTTAAGCAACAGTTTCAGAAGCCTAAAGTCAATCCAAAAGAAACCTGGGAGATATGCAATGCGATTTCGGGGAAGAGGTCCAATACACTAGATAAGGTTTTAAGAGTAAATTTTACGAACGAAAGCAACAAAACGGACCTAGCCATAAGATTCGCAAGAATGTTGTTGTCGGAAGTCACCGAAATAGTTCACGAATTCCGTCGTAGAACCTTTCATGAAACAATGGGCAGCGTTCATAGAACAATGTTTTTAGAAGAAGTATCAGTCAAAGAAAAAGAAAAAAATCATAACAAGTCACCTTGGATAGTCGGGATTAGACCAAAAGACTTGAAGATGAATGCAACAGCGCTAGAACTAGTGATGACAAAACTGGTTAACATGACCATAGACCAATCTCCTAAACACACCCATCGTTCGACCGATCTACAAGAGTGGAAAGAAAAATGATGTACAGGTTCATCTCTTTACTCTCAGCTGTGGACTAAGTACTGGAAGAAGTTCTGATCAAGAGGTTGTACAACTAGATCGAAAAATATAGAATTCTTCACGACAAGCAATATGATTTCAGTACAAGTACAAAAGTACAAAGTACTGCTAGGAGACCTCACCAACAGGTTGTATAGTATCTTTGATAAAAACCATAGCTCCGTCATCCTCTTCATTGACTTTAAAAAGCCTTTCGATACCGTATGCCACAAAACATTCTATAAATGGCTCTCAATCTCAATCGGCATCTTAACTTCGAGATGTTTTAAGCCTGGAGAATCGTGTCCTCTTTTATAACTCGATATGAAGGATCGGTGCATCCTGACTTTGTAATGCCTAATTTCAAAAATTTCAAAGAATCTCTTACAAGGAACTCGCTAACTCTTTCAACCAGAATGAACGCCACTGTCGACCGCATTTTGAAAATGTGAGGACACGTGGTTATAAACAAATTTCTCTATGGGCTTCCATCCAACCTCCGGTTAAGGTGCAAAGTAAGAAGACTTCCCCACAGGGAGGTGAGATTGAAGTAAGAAAACTTGTTTTCAAATTTTGAAAAAGAAACTTTTAGAGCTCTTCCCTAGAAGTTGACAAAAAAAATATCATCACCTTTTCCTTCTGATATATTCACACCCGTGCAGAAGATTAACCCAAAAATATACGCAACCAGAACTCAGAGAATAAATAAATGTAATTCAATTAATAGCAGCCACTCGATATCTCACGGTCGTTGTCTCGTAAATAATTTTAAAATGTAAATACAACTCCCTCCAGAGGTAATTTTAAAAATTTACTCAAAATGCATAACGCTAAGCCTCTGAACAGAACTTCTCTTTTCGAAGCCGACAAACACAAAAAAAAACAGTCAGTAAAGCCACCAAATAATAACTAATGCGATCAATTTAGACCTGTTACACGAGCTCGTTCGATACCGAAGGAGCCCCAAACAACCAACAACCACCGCAACACTATCGATTGGAATTAAGTTGTTTGCTTTTGTCCGGGAAGCGCCCGACCCATTGAGTCCATTTTCGATTCCCAACGAAATGACTCGGATTCCGATTTAAATGTAAAATATTGCATCGAGATATATTTTTGTTTCTTTCATTGGATTCCTTAAAATCAATTTCCATAAACAAAGCCGACGACAACACATTCGACACATCCGAAAGGCTGAACAGGGTGTTCGACTATATTTATCAACCTTACTTTTTTTCTCGGATTGTTGTTGTTTTTTTGGTCTCAGCAAATTTGCATTTGAATTGTAATTAGGTCCATTGGCGTGTTTGAAGTGTAACTTGTATCGTGGCAACAAGTCTGAAAAAGATACTTTGGGTGTAAATGAAATTAGACCCAGAATGAGGCTAATGAGGTCGTCGAAGCTTGCGGTGGAACTGAACATGTATCTATACAATTTTTTTAATTTCAACCAGCCAATTTAACAGACTTTCTGTCTACTAATAGAGTTCAAAATATCTTTAAAAAAATCGTATAGACGATCAAACATGCTTAAGAGGTGTACTATCATAAGGCCAGGATAGACCTTTGATCAGACCGTGAGGGTCCATGCGAAAAGTGACGACGGGACTGTGAATTTCGGGATGGAGAATTTTTCATTTACTTATTTGCATTAGCATAATTCACAGTATTTCATTTGCTTACTAAAATAGATAAACTATCATAGAATGTTGTGTTTTGAAAGACTGGTTCATCACCCTGCTGTCTTTGTTATGCCTTATACGGAAAAATTTAACTTGCTGGTATGTCAATCAATGACGAGTTAAATAAACAAATAAGTTGATACCGAAATCTGGATCCGTCCCTTCAAGGGATAAATTATCCTGTGAGGGCCGTAAGATTGACAAATAAAAACGAGCTGCTGCAAAAGGTTCGATTTAAAAAGAGCATATAACGAGTACAAGTATCTCGGGTACTATTTCCGATTAAAAACGTCGCCTTCTGGTCCATACGAATACTCGCCACAACTAGGCTGACTCTTATTCAGGATTTTCTTTTTTAGATTACGGCACTCGTGATTTTTGGAAAAATATGTATGCCGTTTTGTCCTTTGCAGACGACGAATTGAATTGTTCGCGTCAAATATGCTACGATGCATTTACAAAAACCCGCACAGTGAACACGATCCTTGTGTTGACGCACTAAATTTGTCATCTTTTCGACGAACTTTATTCTCGAAAGTGTGTAGGATGTTTCTCATGCTTGTTCCATTCACCCAAAGTCAGCCAACGGAACCCTTTAAATAAGCCTCTGTCTGCCCGTGCGTCTGTCAGAGGGCTGTATCTTCTGAAGGTAGAGAAGTGCGATTTTCCATCAAATAATTAAATATAACTTTTTAAAATAATAGAGGGTCCCCATACAAAAAAGGCTGAGTTCCTTTAGGCATCGATGCGGTTTCGATGCATCGTCAAGCATTATATACGTAACCGATGCAATGCAACCCGTTCCAAATTGTATAAAAATTGCACATCAAAAATATTGTTGATGCGCAGAATGACAGAGAGTGGTGCGAAATGCGAAGTATACCTTCAGAAGAAAGTGTTGGTGGAATTGGGAATTTGAAATATCAAATCTTTTCTAGAAATCGGTGAATCGCAATAGTATACAACACGAATGTAAAATGGAAAATTGTTCTTAAGTTGTTATTTTTATTTGTTAATTGTTACCAATTGTGTATGCAAATAAATTATTTTATAGAGGAAAAAAGTGGACACAGAAGTTGCTACTTTTTGTGCGCCTGCGAATGGAGTTGGAGTTTAATTCCAAGCCCAGAAATAAATCTGAACTATGGAAGAAGTAAAATCAATCAAATTGATGGGCAGGTGGCTACTTAGTGAGAACATTTTGAAGTGATCGACGAATTGTATGGAACACAAAAACTTTGTGGTTCCAACAAAAAATACATAGGATACATCCATCTTGGGATGCACGTTCAATGCACCCCAAACAAAAGGAAAAGATTCTACTTGACTGCTTTCGAATTCATCCATAATCTTTCTTTGAGTAGATTCCGTTAATAGCCACTTTATTACTTGAGACTTTAACTTTAAAATTGCTTTTGTAGTTTTGGTTAATATTCGATGAGATATCGATTTTCCTATAACAAATTTTTCACAATGTTTTATACAAACACTGCTCTTAAGAAAAGGTAGGTCGACTTATTTCTGCAGCAGGACGATTGGATTTAAGCATTCTCTTTATTTTCTGAATATCGAAACAGATTTCAATATCGATACACAAGCGCGATCGCATTTTTACTCACCCTGAAAGTAGTTTTGGTCATTCAGAAATGACTAAAGAATATATCATCTGAATATAGTTTGATTAGATAGGTCAAAAAAAAAATTAAAAT
The DNA here is from genome assembly GCA_963555765.1 of Orthonevra nobilis. Classification (NCBI taxonomy): domain Eukaryota; kingdom Metazoa; phylum Arthropoda; class Insecta; order Diptera; family Syrphidae; genus Orthonevra; species Orthonevra nobilis. The sequence continues at coordinate 15,312,335 of OY743227.1, read as the reverse complement.
CATACGAAAAAGCCTTCAAAATTGTCCCAAAACGTCAAAGTCAAAAAAAAATATTGTATCGATGCAAAGTTTTTCTTTTTGACGTTTTGGAACTCAAAATCGCAATAGAATTTAACGCCTATGAGTAGACAATGATCTCGTTTAATGAAACAGTTGACTCTTGGACATGATTTTCAATAATTTCTTTCCCTACCCAACCAAACATGGCCTTTGGCGCATTTTCCCAAAACAAACAATTAAAGTTTCCCATCCGTGTAAAACATTACCAATTATAAAATGGTTTGATCCTACATAAATATGTATGATGCTATGAGAAATATAGAATTATATAAAGTTGTGCAACCATTCTTGTGAGAGTTAAGCTCGAACTTGGCCCCTTTTTTGAATTCCTCAACACTCAACTTCTTGATATTCAGCCTCGAATATTAATTTTTACATTTATTTTGATTTTCATTTGTATGCATCGTTTTAAGCAAACAAAAATCCAATAGGCGGCTACTTCCTTCATTTTGAAAATCAATTCTAACATGTAATTTTCAACATTTTCCTGTCTCTTGTTTCATTACAATTTTCTACGTATTAAAATATCTTCCCTTAGCAACACTTTTCAACATCCAAAAGCTGCCAAAGCAATACACAACTTTCAGTTCTATTGGATAAGAGTAGCACCCACCTTTCCGCCTCAAATGGACCCTAAAACAATCATCAGGACCACGCACCGATGCAAACGAGTGCCTCTTCAATTAATAAGCAATCAGCACAAGATAGAGGCGCACAAATTCCAAGACTCCAGATTGCGACACCATAACACTATCGCTAACTCAAAAATTATGCAAAACCATAACGTGGCCATGAAAATTATTCGCAAATTCATTGGCCATAAAAATCAATGATCCTGCACCTCCTCAGGGGCACAGCATTCACGACACTCAAACCTCAACCATTGCTGTGCCGCATCAATTCCTGTGCACCTTCGAAATGTGTAGCAATTACCATTTGGCCGGCTGGAGCCATTAGTTCCCGAGGACATTGAGAATACCCTTTACCGGCAGATTTAGTGAATGCGTAACACATCTCCAGAGATCTGCTTTGGAAGATCATGTTGAATTTCACCTCTTTATGAAAACATATCAAACCGGACTGAGATGGCTTGGGTCGGGATTTGCGCGACAACTCTATTCGAATTCGGCCAAAGGATGGCGCATGGATGTGCTGCAAGTTTGCCTCAGTCCTGGCATTGATTCTGGTTGTTGAATGCCTCGAAAACAAGTGCTTTTTCTTGTCGACTTGTCTCCCTGGGCTAATTGGATTATCTCTTTATGGTTGCGTCTTTATTCATTCATAGGTCCGCTCTGAGGACTGTGGATGTTGGCCGGGAGACACGCTAAAATAATGGAACCGCTTATTGGAGTGATGCAATAATTTCTTTTCCATCGAAGACCAAAGAATTCCTCTTGGCCTTTTCTTTCCATTTCCTCGATAGGAATGGAAATTTATCAGCCATCCGCAGTACATTGTGGCAATTTAGATGCAAATTGTGAAGTCATAATGATTATTGGAATGTGTGCATTGGGGCATTCCTCTAAGTGGCACTTAATTAAGAGGCGCGTGGTGGGAAACTACTTCCAATTGCGAGTGATAATGAAGTGATCGTTTGATTTGAAACGACGCGACGCTCTTACAAATGTTTTACCTAAACGAACAACATTCCTGAAGTAGTTAGATGATTCTACTGCTTGATTCATTTCATCTCACAGATTCCACTTCGGTCGAATTTAAAGCTAGGAGGTTAAAAATCAATTTCCGAAAATTGGAAAATGTTTTATCCTTAAAGCCTTTCGCTGAGGTACTTTTGGGAAAATCATTTTTAGAGTGGAAGGGAGGAAGAAGGAAACAGAATCCCTTTAAAAAGTTTTGAATGGTAAAAAGTGAGTCTAGGCGTAATTTAGATCTGTAGATCTGGGTAACATCTTTCGTCTGTGGGGGATTGTGCCGCCTCTTGGCATTGAAAATTCTACGCAGATTTAAATACAGTCAAATCAACATTCAACAATAAATAAGGTGAAAATAAGAAGCAAATCGTTTTTGAAAAGAAAAAAATAAAAGCATGCTAGGGATGGATAACTGTGGTACTGCACATATGTTGGGGAGAAAGCCTGCAATTAAATAATTTAATATACCTGGGTTTCCTATTGATGCTTTCTTTGATAGGAGGAAGCAAGTCTGACAGCGTTATTTGAAAAGTTTTGTTTCCTTAAGGGCTAATGGCTCATTATCATCATCACTTTTTAATCACAGGACTCTAATCTAAAGCAAGTCTGGCGCGTTTTCATTGAGAAAAGTCGATCAAGCTTTCAATTCGAAGACTCCCCAACTGATCGTTCGTTGTTTATGATAATATTTCTAGATTCTCTTCTGCAATCGCAGGTTGTTGTTTAAGTGAAATGTACTTTATGTCGTTCTTATCTTATCTTATCTTGATGATCCGTGTTTGCGAAAGAAGAATGGAACTTTCGAGACGCGTAAGAATACTACTTTTTTACTTCGATGGTGCTTCAGTCCCGGTCCTCAATCAACAAGTCTTTTCAACTAGCTGAATATTTAGCTAGCTGCTTATTTCTATACTTTTTTACATACTCATTTGGCCGATGTTCCTTTCCACTTGTATGTGCAGCAACCGCAGCTGAGGTCCTCATTTATCGTGGTCCCCTTCTGGTGTAGAATTGAAAACACAATTTCCCATAGCCCTGATGTATATCCGTTCTTTACGACTTTATAAAAATATCGATTCTTTATATTCGATAGATCTTGTTGAACCTTATCCTCCATACTCTTCGTTCACAAAGGCTACCGAAAACTAGGATCAGGATTTGTCACTCAAATCGAAGAAGCATATTCATGAGTACGACCAGAATGACTGGGGTCTTGTATAGTTAGCTTAGTTGTTTGATGAAAACAGTGAAACAGTGGTTGGCTCGAAAGGTTCTTCGCTGGGTCTCTGCCCTGGCATCATGGCTCGAATTAATTCATTACTGATTTTGCGTAAAATTCAATTCAATTCACATTATATACAATGAATTTTTTTTTTAATACACAATGATGTTTATGTAGCCGATTTCAAAACGCATGTCTGGCTAAAATAAGTTTCGATAAATATCTCTATCATACTAACAATTATATTTTGGTATATATAGGTACATACTTATATGCTTGCTCCCGACATACTTCAGCTCTATGGGGCTCATAGTATTAACAATATCAGTTTTGAATATTTTACTTCTGGTTAAAACCTAGTTCTTAGAGAAGTGTTGTACAATTGAATGAGTAGGACTTACTTAAACATAACTTATATAAGAACAAGCAAGTTAATATTCTACAATCTATCCTCTTAGGTTGGGCAGTGAAGCTTTTTTATAAAATGGCAGTAATTCATTTCAATTTGAGTCACATTCAAGTACCGACCACGATCTTTCGTTCATGAGATTTAATGGTGAAAGGTAATACTGGTCGTAAATGCTTTGACCAGCATTTTAATCCCAAAGCGATTTGATGAGAGGGTAAGTGTGCTTGGCAGCACCAATAAGTCTTTTCTTTAAAGCCTCTAGCATGTAATTTAAAAGTGGTTTAACTTTTGTGACTTCATATAATGTCTTATTAGAAAACCATTTTTTGTTTGGTTCAAATAGTTCAAACACTTTTACTACAGTAGGTTTTGTACATCAATATTTTTGTCTTCATTCACACATCTTTAGAGGACAATAGCTGCTTAAGAGTAGAAGCAGCCATTTGTGCTTTATTCAGCATCTTCCTGCCATGCTTGTTAAACAAAAATTTTCAAATTTTCAATAAGTATCCGTAGATATTTAGTTTCTCGTTTTAATGATATTGTCGAGTTATTCTAAGGATAGAATTTTGCTTTCCTTGACCGCAAGCCGATGACATTTTCCGTAGGAATTTCGAAAACAAACTAACCCCCATTTTTGTGTATTTATATGTAAACCCCAAGATCTAATGTATGAAATTCATGAAGGTAAAGAGTTTTTTTAATTTATGTAGGGCAGAGTGGGGCCTCACTCCACTTGCTAGGATCATTGTATCGTCAGCATATAGAATATCGCTGGGTTCGTTCGAGGCAGGGTCACCTATAGGGAAATCATAGAGAACCATTTTATACAACTTTGGAACGATAATCGTTCCTTGGGCAATACCTGAGTGTATTGGAAATTCTTCTGAAAACTCAGAGTCAATACAAATTGAAGCGTTCCTTGAACTCAAAAGGCTGATTATTAGTTTAATGAATTATGCAAAGAAATTAAGTCCAATGAGTTTATATACTAAACCCTTGTGCGAAATTGAGCTGTTTGGAAATCAATATCTAGAACAACACTACCCTTTTTTACCCTGAGATTTTGAATTTGCGTAGACGAAGTCTTGGGCTACAAAATTTGTCTATTTTGACTTTTAAATCTTTCTGTTCTTTTTCATTAATAACACTGCTTATTGTTTTATTCCAATTTAACATTTTAAAAAATTCTTCCTAGAATTATTTTTAATTTTTTTTTGTGTCAAATACGTCATTGATATTGTTTTCGACCTTATTGGAGCAGCGTGCAAGACTTATTCCATTATTGTTGGCGCAGTTAAGAGGGTCATGTCTTTAGAATCATGGAAAAAATTACTTGTCGAAGCGAAACTAACTTACTATCCAATTAAATGTCAGGAATGTTAAAAATACTAAGCAGTTATATTTCTTTAATAGAATTGTACTTTTGCTCAAGATTGTCAGACTTTGCTCAAGAAATGTAAAAGAAGTTTGGAATAATGATAAGGGGCACAGAAATTTTGCTTTTATATACAGAGCTGCGAGCAGCAATTATAGGACCAAAAAAAGTGACTGATTTAATATCGAATAAAGAAGTTATTTTTCAAAATGGTGAAACTTTTTTTCTTAGAATCAAGAATAGATCATATCATATTCCAATTTCATGCTGTCTAACGAAGAAACCTTGCTGGATCATCTTAAAAGTGGATTTTTATTCAAAGTTGATCCCACTCCACCCAAGCTACCATTATTATAAAGTGACAATATTATTAATGAACAATTTAAATTTCATAAAACAACACTTTTTCGCACGTAGTGCATGATTGTGGTATAATTTAAACCAAAACCGTATAATAATGCCTTAAATAATGTCACAAAATATTTAAAATAGCTACCATCGACTTTAGCGCGCTTTATTTGCATTCCGTCTGTCTGTTTGGTTCATTGTTAAACAATCTAAACGATAAATCATTAAAATGATATTCAAAATTTTGAATACAACACGTATCCTATATTGTCACTCCAATAAATTAGTTAAATGGCACCAGCCAACACAAAAAAATTAAATAATAAACAGTCTTTAAATATTTTATTCATAAAACGATCAGAAAAAAATAAAAATGTATAAATATGTAAAAATTTAAAAATAATTTATTAGCACGGTCATCTCCGGCTACGATAAAAACCAACAAAAGCTAATTAGAATTTAATTTCTTAAATAAATACGAATACGAATTTGGAATTTCATATTCCACCAGTCCACCAGTCCACGAGTTCATACCCCGCCGGCCATGATCGATGTGCACCAATTAACGCGAAGCTGTCTAGAGTATCCAACGAGTGTGTCTAAAGTGTTTTTGTTTCTATTTTCCTGTTTGTTTGTTTATTTATAATTTTTAAATTAATAATTGATACGCGGATAGATGGAGTGTGGACATTTGGCATGCTGTGAGGAGCCAAATCACACATTCTTCATCGTTAAACTGTGTCCGCTTGTACATATATAGTGGTGCGTCGATGGACGCCGTGCCGCGCCGCGCCGGAGGTACAATTCAAGTCGCCATCTCTCCGCGGGCTAATTGTCTAAATTACCAAAAACAAAAATCGATTCCGTACACAAATTCTTGTGTTTGTCTGTCGTCAGCTCTAATCACAATTAAATAAAAAAAAAAATAAGAATAGGAATGATATTCGGCTGCCGCCCGTCTCAGAGATACACACAAAAACAAAGACGAATGTTGAAGAACCCTCACAATCGAGAAATTATTCAAATCCGTATGCAGCGGTAATTTTTCAATTAAATCCTCGTTCAAACTCACATTCAATTCAATTAGGGCCTTTCACACGCCCAGCGTAAAAACACACAAACAGTCGTCATAACATTTCAACTGATACGCGTGTGTGCGTGGCGGATGGAAGCAAACCAGAGGTCACACATAATTTAGTTGCAATCAATAGCGCGTCCAGTGTCCAGTTCCATGTTCGGCGCGGAGCACCTGTTGTTTGCTGGTGCCGCGCCGAGCCGCCAGCGTAATGATGGTATCGACCCATGATCGAGTTCGGATTATTTAAATTTCATTGGGATGGACGACGAAGTTACAGCTAGAAGTTTAATTTTAAATCCGATTCTTGGGCTTTGGACTTTTGGGGCATGTCTTAATTAAGACAATGTTTAGCGGGAAGCGTCACATGGCATTTGACAGTGTGAATGGAGTAACAAATGCTCGTGTTTTGTTCATCGTATTGGATTGACACAACGGACGAGATGCATATTCAGGGTGAGGCTATTTGTGGAAAACGTATCTAGTTTAGGCTGTTGGGCTATTTGGCTTATAAATTTTCCGAGCGGTTGATGGTAATAGCCGACACGCCTAGTCATGGTGGGAAAATGAATGGATTTTCGACGGAAATGAGAGGAAGAAGAGATTTGTGAGTTGAAAGTGGAGAAGCGCTACGAATTGGACTCAATTCAGATTCAAATTCGACGGATAAATTAATAATTGACACATGATCTACTTTCAGTCAATCGTTACATTATCGATCTTGTTCTTGTTTCTACTGTGGAATAATAATGAAGGGCCTGTGCTGTATTTGAATAACGACTTCTGGCCAGTTTTGATGCACTTTAAAGTAAGTTTTGGCTTTTGATGAACCCATATTTTCCGAATTTCATACGCCTTAACTCTCAGATTTTTTTTTTAAAAAGGCCTGGTTTAGAGCGCCATTCGATACTCACTCTTGACTGCATCAATCACACTGACCTACTCAAATCGCTGTACGTTTTTTGAAGCCCAGGTAAACTGCGAGATGATTCCAAACTTGCGCCAGATTCCAACAAAAAGATGCGTTTTCATGTGATGTTTTTCAACTTTTGAAAATCGCGCATAACTTTTGCGACGGGCTATTGTCAACATAGAAGGCAATATCTGCTTCAAGTTTGTCCATCTCTTGGAATATAAAACAAGATCGTTTGCACCCAACGTGCCATCATAAAAACTTTCGCAACAATTAATGAGGAAAAAGTGAAATGTCCACAAGAATTCCATCCCGCGTATACCATCTTACAATTAGATGAAATAGTACATTGGGGTAGGAAAGAATGTCTCTATCGCGAGACAAATATCAACACTAAAAAAGACAGTTATCAATCAGATACAATTGATGCTTCGATTCGCCCAAATAAGTAAATAGCTCGGATTAAAATTCTAACTCTTAGGATGAAAATAGTGTCAGCAATAATGCTCCAGGTAAGAGTGTTTTCCGATCGCAGTCATCAGCAAACGTGAATGCCTGAGAGTCTTATCTAACCAACTAGAAGCAGCTTTGTAGGAAATTTTGAGGATGGAAAGCATTTTAAGCTAAGCCATAGGTCCTCTAAGTATCGATAGCATGCTCAGCGAACAAGAAAGTAGGGTTTAGTGATTTCCTTTCCTTACAAAAGTGGGCAATTTACAGAGTAAACATATTCTCATCCCTTTAGACTTACTTTGGTTGATCAAAGTAGTTTTAAGCCAGTTAAAGCTTTCTAGATATCGTTTACCCGACTCTGGCCATCTTCCAATTTTTCAAAGTACATATATCTATTGTGACACACAAATTTTGACAAGACAGCCCGATCTTTCGTTGCATTTAATTCCCTCATGAACTATTATTATCGAGAACATTGAGAGAATACGAAGCTTAGCCACAATAGAACATGAGTTTAGGACCCCTAGATGAGCTTGGCTGATGACCCATTCGTCAATAACTTTTTTTTTTGGTTTTGAATATGAATTGGGTAGATTTCACAGTTCTATTGCCATGGGTATGAGGATATCGGCACCATTGTCCATTTGGAATTAATCTTTACACAAGACATGAGTTTTTGGTGGTATTGTTAAGCTAATATTTCTTCAAGCTTGTCACTTTTATAAATTCTAAATTCCTGGAAAAAATTGTTTATTTTTAAGCATGGAATCGTTTGTCTGAAATATTGGGTCATCTTAAAGACGTTTCAAGGTCTCTTTATATCCTCAAAAATTACCTTGAAGGCTTGAGTGTAGTAAGACCAGCCTCATTGGATACTCATCGATGACAAACGATATAAATAAAAATAAAATGAAGACAAAACAGAAAACTTCTCATCCACAACGTGTATTGAAATTCGAATTCCATTTCCTTCTTTTTGACTACCAGTAGTAAGTTTAATTTAATTTGAAAAAACAATACATGCAACAATGTTGTAAAAAACGGCGTGGTTCAAAATTCAACATGGCCCTTTATCGATCAGTGACCAAAAAATCATCAAAATTGGTCTAGCGGTTCAGCCGCGAAAACGAAACAGACAAAGTTGCTTTCACGTTTACAATAATATTATTTAACCTTTGATTAGGATATGTAAGTACATACATATATACTGTAGGACTAAGGGTAGAAAAGTTTTAAAGTTTTCTCCAATCGCAACATTTTTCTTACTCAACAAAAGGTTCGATTAAAATAATCATAATAAACCTTGACTTTTTCAAGTTGGATAAGGATTGATATCATTATTATTATTAATAGTTAAGCATATGGACTCACTGCCTTTTTTTTGCATAATGATAAACAATTAGGAGATGTAGTCCTCTATTTCATGTAACGTTAATAGTTTTCACAGCGCCCGCAAAATAATGACTTTAAAAGACAAATTTTCAATGCCTCGGGTCACAATCATCGTCATTTTTCGGATTATTTTTACAAAACTTTAATGAGTTATACACTTAAACCTTTCTATTGAGCCACTCTGTCTATTGGTGAAAATCGGTTGAGTAGTTTTTGAGTTTTTCGCTTTCAGGCAGACAGACAGACAGGCAGGGTAACTTTGTTTTATAATATTTAGTGTTTCAATTTTCTTGCTAAAAAAAAAATTACCGCCTCAATTCCAATTCAATTTTAACGTGTTCTTATTTCTATTCCTATACTAAACCCGGGACATTGCCCTCTCAATTTTTGTTTTCTCTGTAAAACGGATGCTGAAAGTTAAAGCGGATGATGAAGTTAAGTTTTTTGTTTAGTTCAGCTTGCGGACATGTCTTCTTAATCCGTTTCCGCCGGCTTCGCCTTTGAACTTCTTATTAAATTTTCTATGCTGATTGTACCAAATGAATCATACACACACGCATTCATTTGAGTTTCATTTGCCATTAAAATTTAGATACGGCCTCGCATCAATGGACCAACTTGAATGTACGAATCTTCAGATTTAGATTCTAATCCAGACAAACAGCATGTGTATCTATAAATCTTTGAAATCACAAACTTAAGCAAATGACTAGATGTTAAGCCTTAAACCACTATGTTACCCGCTAGATTCAATTCTAGTTCTCTAAAAGATTCCCAGCCCAAAACGTATGGCCACTTGAAACCAATAACTCACCGCGCTTTGTTATTCAGAGAGACAGCAAACAGAAACAGGCACATCGGTTTGAGCTTCGAGCTTTATTGTGAGTATCAGTGTTCGCTGTCACTTGACTGGTGCTCCCTCTGGGACACGCTCATTAATTTCTCCAGAGCCGAGCCAGAGCTCCATCGAGGCACAATCGAAGGCGACATCTTCGAAGAACTAGAATCCATTAGCTTAAAACTTCGATTAGATGTCATTAAAGTCATTGTCGCGTTTTCTTTTGACTTTAGTTGGAGGCATTCACGAAACCGAAAGGAATGATCGCCGATCGGTGGTGCTTATGGTAATCACACACACATCGCGAGAGGTTATGTCTTCATCGCGATCGGCCAGGCGATCACGACGGTGATCATGATCATGAGCGTCATCATCGTGATCGTCAGCTTTGACATCTTTATGCGCGGGTCCAATCATTTGGTCATTTATGTTTGGTCTTAATTTGGTCGCCGATCGTGGTGATCGTTTGTTTCTTCGTTTGTTGAAGATCGGAAAGAAGAGAATTTTTGCTTAATCAATTAATTCGACAGATTTAATCCATGATCTTTGGATTTTTATTGAGTTGTGTGCACAGAGGGCTAACCGGATTGGTGGCTTGGGAACAACTTTTTTCTGTTTCACTTGGGTTGGTTGAGGTCTCACGTGTTGAAGACGATCGCCGCACCGATGATGGTTTAATTGATGGACCATTTGTGGGTAACTTACGAGAGCTCAGCTTCTTGGCTAATTAGGTGATAAAGTGATCATTTGGTGAAGCACTTGCAAATGAAAAGAGATACGAGTCCAATTTGCAAGTTAAAATTGAGATAATACGGGCAACTTTAACGCGCTAGATAAGACTGGAAATTCTTGCTGAGCGACAAAATGGTCTACCACCACTTTCAAGGTACATAAACATTTGTTCGCATAAGACACCTCCTACCAAAATCAGAATTCCCATGGCTAGCAAATTGCTCATTTTAGCAATACGCCCACAGTCAATTTTTCACATTGACAAAGTCCCTGCTGGGAACTGATCCATCGCCACCATCGCTCCACGCACCTCGAGGGACACATCGTCAAATTGTATTAAATTTCATGACAGCCATTATTAAAGGAACAACCAACACGCTGCAACACAAGCCGTACCCTGTCGGTCTGTCTGTCCATCCTCCTAATGACCACAAAGTAGTATTCGCTGTATGGTGTTATGATGTGAGCCCGCTTCCTTAAGACAGCGCGCTAACAACATATCAGGTGACACCTTTGTAGGGTTTCCGTTTTTCGGGCAAATAAAACAAAACAAAAAAACTCTTGTGGAAAGAGTAAGAAGAGGCTCAAATAGAACCACCCATCAGCCCAAACAAGCAAGCATATGACGAAGATAAAAAAAAAAACAAAAATGGTCGATGACTGTGATGGTTGATGGCTATGGCTGATGGTTGTCTAAAAACTGTCAACCATTTGTAATGCGGCGCGCAAAACTGGCATTATGAAATTTCATTTCTTCATATGTCATATCAGAGGCGAGGACAGCTCACCAAAGAAACTACGATGGACGTCAGAAATGCGGACTCATCGGCAAGCATTTGGTATGTCGCCAATGATTGTTGGTTCGACTTTGAACGCATAAGTACCCTCGGGATTGTGGGGGATAGAAAGGTCATTTTGTGGGTTGAGACGGCTGGAAATGGCGTTTGTTGTCGTTGTCTGACGAAAAAGTTCACGAACGATTTGTGTCGCAGGTAATGGACTGTAAAGGGTGTTAAATGATTTAAAGTATAACTTTGTCTGAGGTTTCTGTGGGAGTTAAAGATTCAGTTATGCCGCAAGTGGTTACATGAAAATTAAGCATAAGCTTGGGGAAAATAATAATGGAATGTTTATGAGACTGGATTTCTTGTCCTGCTTTCTTTCCACCCTGTTTATTTCCTTCTTTACCGACTTTAGGTGGATCACTTCATAGCTGAAGTCAATAAAAACCTAATGTTTTTAGGTATACATCTCTCTGCTTTTTCAGAGGGGTTCCGCCGGACAAATTCAAGCCCGAAAACAAGTTAAAATATAAACAACATAAGCTTGCACAAAAATCCTCGATACTCGAAGCACAATCAGCGAATCCATCAATTGTGTGAGGTCATCCAACAAGAGATTCAATTTTAAATGTTGTGCCATCGTTAAACTGTCTGCATTTAACTACCATTGCGGCAAAGCTTGCAGGTTGTTAAAGACGGCTTCCAGTTGCACAACGTGAAAAAAAGGAAACGTGTTCCCAAAGTCCGAGCTGCTTTTAGCTGTCATCAAAGTAAAGCTCTCGGATACGACCTTGTACTTGATGAAATTTAAGGAACTACCTAATAAAGCAATAGTCAAGTTGTTGTGCATTTAAAATGCTTACTTGGGAGACATACACCTTTCAAGGCACGTAATGAAGATTCCGAATCGAGGGCAAAGTCCAAAAAATACAAAGACAAAAATACATATCGACCTACATACTTCGTTCCTGCCAATAATGTCGAGAAAATCGAGAACGCTTTCAACCAATACTAGATCAATCGTTTGGCCCTAGGGTCAAGAAATCCAAAATCGATCAGGTCTATCGGCTAAGAAAGTGAAATTGAAAAAAAAACCTAAGATTGGAAGAAGATATGTTCATGCGCTCTTCTCGAAGTATCACTAGCCTTCGATCCGGTATGGCACGAAATAATTAAGTAAAAATCAAGGCCAATTTTCTAATTTCTGTGGATATGGAAATAGTATATGTAACTTACGTAAGCAAATATGTAACTCCCCTGTTTTTCTCTTTGGCCAAATAACAGTTGCTGTCATGTCGCTGGCATACTCCTCATGTAGTTAGAGCGATAAAAATGCGAAACAGATTGTATACTAAATGGAAGCAAAGCCATACCGATGCGGACTGCTTTTAAAGAAGCCCCAATTCAATCATACGTATTTCAAAGAAAACCTTTTATGCCTCAAAACTAAATTCATCGCTCCCAGCAAAGATACGTTGGAGTAACCAGCAATAATCGTGATTTTGACGAATTAAAAAATTTCCTGTTTTGTGATGAATCAAATTTAAAGTTTTATTTTTGCAATAGAACTGGAAACCTTATAAGCTCTTTTCCATGACTAGATGACTTTGACGCAGTAACAGGAGGTGAAATAATCGAATTTATAACTATTGAGTCAAATTCCACCAGCGAGGATGGCATTTAAATACGCTTCTGAAAACTTTTTATATCACACATTGTCTCTTATCTGACCCACGGTATTAACTGGTGCATAACAACATCAATATTTCCTCAGTCCTGGAAAGCTGCAAGAGTTTTTCCGATAGCTAAAAAAATAAACTTTCATCTCCTGTTGATTTTAGACTGATAAGCACTTTACCTTGCCTGTCGAAGGTTCTCGAAAAAATTGTCGCAAAGCAAATAACCAGGCTAAATAATTTGTTGTACGCTCAGCAATCTGGTTTCAGAGCTAACCACAGCTGTTCCAGAAATTACATAATTTGACTTGCGGGATTTAGACAAGATAACGATAAGGTTTATGTAATTCCTTGTTTGCTTGTTTTCTCGGAGTCTTTCGACAAAGCTAACAGTGAAACCTTATGCTGTTAACTAAAGAACAACTTTGGTCTTAGTGGCAGTTGAGTTCATTAGCAGCTTTATATTTGGTAAATCGAAAAAAAAAATTACGGCTAAATGCTTTTCATCCTTTAAGGTAGTAAGACAAGGTGTGCCACAGGATTCAATTATACGACAGAATTTGTAAACATTCTTCGGTGCATTTTAACGCAGATGACGTCCAATTCTACTTAACTAAGCCTTTTAGTAAATCAAATAAACTAGCTCTACTTATTAATGAGGATCTGATTAATATTTATAATTCTTCAGTGTCAAATGGATTATTACTTTACGCCGACGCAAGTTATTCCCATTTCTTAAAAAATGTTTAATTTAAATCTTAAATCCAAAATTTCAACTGTGGAATCCGTACTAGGCTAGGCTACATAATCAACCGAAGTCTATCTGAATACAATCATATCAATGTGGTCACTGGGGCTTAGCCCTAACAAAATACCCCATGATACACGACGGAAGCTTGTGATAGCCCTAGTCTTGTCTATCATAACCTATGGTGAGGTTTTTTATTGTAGTCTGGACTCTGTATCCCAATGGAAATTGCAAATAGCGTATTCATCAATTCTGTTAGACTTTGGAATTCATTACCCTTCAATTACCCTTCCAACACTTAGCACAAGTTTTTTCTCTGCTGTTCCTTCTGCTCCCCATTTTATTTCTCTCTTCAATACTACCTTCCTAACCATGCTTTTCCCATTAAGTTGAGATATGTAAATTAGTTTTTGTAATTTTCTGAAGCAATTATTCGAAGAGTTCAATCTTAATGTACAAGTCTGTAAATGAAATGCGATGAAATGAAAAAAAATCGTAACCAATGCATCCTTGTTTCGCAACTCGGTTAAAATCTAACTTTCTTACGCCAACTTAAGGTTCTTCCAAAAGGGACTTCTAAACTTTTCTTTTAATTCGGTCTGTTTTTCACAATCACCATGGACGGTACTGGCGTTGTGCGCACTTCGCTTATTTTACAGTCGCCAGAATCGTCCTTCGGAGAGAACTTTTCGAAGTGTGATGGATGAATTTGAGTCCACTAGCTCAGGAAACGGTCAACCACCAAACGTACATGAGAGTGTGCCGTGTTGATTTCGTGTCGTTCACAAGAACTCGGCTTTTCGTAGATCACAACTTGGCGAATTTAGCGTCGTGATTTAGGCCCGCACCAGTACAAAATTAAAGTGATCCAGGATCTGAAGGCAAACGACCATAAACAACGACGTGTGTTCGCTAAATGGGCTCTGGAGTAGTTTGAAACTGACCCCAATTTTCATCGAAAAATCAATCAACAAACAAAATTGTAGAGCATCAAATGCATCCTGAGAAAATCTATAGTCGATGATTTCCAACTTCTTTTGTCCTGAATTGGATGGTGTTAAGTACCCACCAGCTCACCAGGTTCGAGGGCATTGTCATTGCCACCAAGCTCGTGCGATTTGACGCAGAAAACTCAGCTGTGGAGTTTTCTTAAGTCTTATATACTTCCGTTTTATTTAATTAAACAGAATATATTTAGTTTTTGATTCTATTTATTTATTCTCTCAAGAGTGCCGCTGTCTTTAGCCGGGCTGCACACTCTATCGAAGATGTTGATTAATTAATAATATCAAAAATTGAACGACCGGCTATTTTCATTTTCAGGCGACTTTATACCTTAATACTTCAGCGTTTACATTTATTTTTATTTGTTGTGCTAGCATTGAAAAAAATCAAGAACCGCATGTTATTGAACTTTTTGTAATTAAAGCATTTATTCATGGAGCATGGCAAATGTGCCATATTGATGTTTTTTTATTTTAAATATCGGGTTGTATGTAACTCAGGTCTTTACAGCTAACATAACCCATGCCATTGTTCTAATTCTGCCTGATTTAAGCGCCTGAGTCATGGAAAATTGGATACTTCGGATGCGCGTCACCCCGAGAAGCCGCGGCGGACATTTGAAAGATATTGTATTCCATACATAAAGGCATCGATGAGCCTTGCACACACACTTTGTTTTATTTAAATTTAAAGTAAGGAATCGCTTATTCGAAGATCCTTTGCAAGGAACAAGCCCTTTAGCCACAAGTTCCTTACACGGTTGCCTACAGAACATTAAACTACTTTGTTAAGGAATCCTAGTCAGGAATTCATGCGAGGTTCCTTTGTGAGCAAGTATCTCACACAACTACGAAGGGTTCCCTGCCGCTACAATTTTTTTTTAATTTTAATTTTCTCATAGCCTACTTCTTGACGTAAAAAAAGCGAAGTTTGGCCTCTACCTGAGCTATAAGACATTGCTTCTTGCCACATTTCATTATTTCAGATCAACGAGAAGTATCCCAAGGGTATCTCAAAATATGCAGCATTAACAGCCGTATCTTTTGAATGCAACTATTCAGAAGCTTGATTTTTGTACAGCTTAAAGAGACCGCTTTCTTATGTTTTTGATGCGAAACCTTTAAGCGTTCCTAAGAAAAAAAGTCTTGACAGACAAACGAACAACGGGGTGAACCTATAAAGTTCCGTTTTTCCATTTGAGGTACGGCGCCTTAAAATGGCCGACACAATTAATTGTTAAGAGAATGAATTTTTATGCAGATCCAAGGGGAACATTTAACCACCATTCATCTTGTTGGATCTATCTAAGCTTCCTTGTTTATTACTCTAATTTTTCTGGCATTTATCGGGCCATAAAAGAACAAATTAAAAATTGTCCAAACTTATTATTGCAAAGTCTGGAGCCTTATAAAATCCAAGCATTAATGTACAGACAATCTGTTCCGATTTAAAGGTGACTCCATGATATCCTTGTTCAATAATAAATTACTCACAAAGCCTGTCCCAATTAATTGTGCATAGCCGCTCGTTCAAATTTACAACTTATCCGCAATTCGCAAGCAACACTTGGATCCTGTGTATCGCACCGAACCAGCTTATCCACATTAAGATCACAGATAAAGCTACCCCTTGGCGATTGCATGATGTTTAGGAAACCGATAGAAACTCTTCCAGTACCACAATTTGATGGTACATGATCTCTGTGCAACACCAAAAGCACCAACAGCAACACGTACGCATGCAGTTCCGAATAAGTGAACTGTGCACATGTGAAATTTATGAGCCCATTTAGCGTGAAAGGTTGAGCAAAACATTCCAAAGTCATTTGTCCATCGAGAGAGCTGTGCGCTTCGTATTGCTCGCACCAGAGCCATGTTAATGTATGCCCTCGGAGTTCCAACGTCTCCTGTCCCGATCTATATGTCTCTCTGTCAATTCACAGAAACACCTCCTCAAGAAGTTCGGGACTCGGCGGCTCTGTGGCTTAATTTATCGATTAATACGCGGTCGAGTATTGCATTCGACATGAATTGATAAGCCAAGACGATGTGGGCTGTTCTCGTCTGTGCATACTGGTCTCGCTCTCGATTGCGAATGTAAAATATCGACATGGTTAATAAATCGCTGCGAGTCGAAGTAGATTTATAGAAGGGCTCGTGTCTGTGGATGGACATGGCTGAGGGGTTGCTGGCAACCTATTGTCATTGAAGCTGGATGCAGAGTTGAACTTCTGGTATTGCTTCTGATTTTGATCGGCTGATCTTGGCGCTTACGACACGATCGAGTTTTAAAATTAAATAAACCATTACTATTTTGATGCTGACAGAATTTGATAGTCTGCACTTACGATGGTGAGATTTTTCTTTGCTGTACTGTCCCACTGGTAAAGATTGGAATACTTGATAATTTTGGATAAAACTTCTTTTGTCTGGTTGCTCTCAGGGAGTTTGAGAGTTTTAGCGAGACGCAATCGGTAAAGTTTTAAGCGGTTTCCTTTGATTGGATATGCAAAAGTCTGGCTCCATAACTCGACGCAAAAGATCATTGTAGGCAATGAAGTTCGTGTTCCAAGTGGAAGTTCTCAAAATTAAAGAAGCTCTTCTACGGCAAAATGCTAGAAGCCAAGTCCGATACTACGAGGAAAGTCTGAAAAGTTTCTGACCTAACAAAGATAGAAGACATTTTTTCTAAACTTGTCTCCTTGTACACACTTTTCCCAGCAATGCCCCCATCTCTGTAACTCGTCCAGATAGTATTCGGCGTTTTTCTCTGCAAAATAATTATAGCCCAGGATTTCAAAATGCACTTTTTTTGCGATTTTGGGTTTCATAAAAACTGAGTATGTGATCCTAAAAGAGGCTTCAAACTGAGCGCAAATATACTGAATTTGAGAAAAACAACCTTTATTTGAAGGAAATATCGAGAAAAAAGTTCGAGGCAAAAATCGCCTTTTTTCATCATTTTTCGTGGACTATAGCCCAGGATTTTAAAATGCACTTTTTTTTGCGATTTTGGGTTTCATAAAAACTGAGTATGTGATCCTAAAAGAGGCTTCAAACTGAGCGCAAAAGTACTGAATTTGAGAAAAACAACCTTTTTTTGAGGTAAATATCGAGAAAAAAGGTTGAGGCAAAAATCGCCTTTTTTCATCATTTTTCGTGGACTATAGCCCAGGATTTTAAAATGCACTTTTTTTTGCGATTTTGGGTTTCATAAAAACTGAGTATGTTATCCTAAAAGAGGCTTCAAACTGAGCGCAAATATACTGAATTTGAGAAAAACAACCTTTATTTGAAGGAAATATCGAGAAAAAAGGTTGAGGCAAAAATCGCCTTTTTTCATCATTTTTCGTGGACTATAGCCCAGGATTTTAAAATGCACTTTTATTGCGATTTTAGGTTTCATAAAAACTGAGTATGTGATCCTAAAAGAGGCTTCAAACTGAGCGCAAATATACTGAATTTGAGAAAAACAACCTTTATTTGAAGGAAATATCGAGAAAAAAGGTTGAGGCAAAAATCGCCTTTTTTCATCATTTTTCGTGGACTATAGCCCAGGATTTTAAAATGCACTTTTTTTTGCGATTTTGGGTTTCATAAAAACTGAGTATGTTATCCTAAAAGAGGCTTCAAACTGAGCGCAAATATACTGAATTTGAGAAAAACAACCTTTATTTGAAGGAAATATCGAGAAAAAAGGTTGAGGCAAAAATCGCCTTTTTTCATCATTTTTCGTGGACTATAGCCCAGGATTTTAAAATGCACTTTTTTTTGCGATTTTGGGTTTCATAAAAACTGAGTATGTGATCCTAAAAGAGGCTTCAAACTGAGCGCAAAAGTACTGAATTTGA
Source organism: Orthonevra nobilis (assembly GCA_963555765.1). Lineage (NCBI taxonomy): Eukaryota > Metazoa > Arthropoda > Insecta > Diptera > Syrphidae > Orthonevra > Orthonevra nobilis. The sequence goes on along the minus strand of OY743227.1, from coordinate 15,293,802 downwards.
GAAAAACAACCTTTTTTTGAGGTAAATATCGAGAAAAAAGGTTGAGGCAAAAATCGCCTTTTTTCATCATTTTTCGTGGACTATAGCCCAGGATTTTAAAATGCACTTTTTTTTGCGATTTTGGGTTTCATAAAAACTGAGTATGTTATCCTAAAAGAGGCTTCAAACTGAGCGCAAATATACTGAATTTGAGAAAAACAACCTTTATTTGAAGGAAATATCGAGAAAAAAGGTTGAGGCAAAAATCGCCTTTTTTCATCATTTTTCGTGGACTATAGCCCAGGATTTTAAAATGCACTTTTTTTTGCGATTTTGGGTTTCATAAAAACTGAGTATGTGATCCTAAAAGAGGCTTCAAACTGAGCGCAAAAGTACTGAATTTGAGAAAAACAACCTTTTTTTGAGGTAAATATCGAGAAAAAAGGTTGAGGCAAAAATCGCCTTTTTTCATCATTTTTCGTGGACTATAGCCCAGGATTTTAAAATGCACTTTTTTTTGCGATTTTGGGTTTCATAAAAACTGAGTATGTTATCCTAAAAGAGGCTTCAAACTGAGCGCAAATATACTGAATTTGAGAAAAACAACCTTTATTTGAAGGAAATATCGAGAAAAAAGGTTGAGGCAAAAATCGCCTTTTTTCATCATTTTTCGTGGACTATAGCCCAGGATTTTAAAATGCACTTTTTTTTGCGATTTTGGGTTTCATAAAAACTGAGTATGTGATCCTAAAAGAGGCTTCAAACTGAGCGCAAAAGTACTGAATTTGAGAAAAACAACCTTTTTTTGAGGTAAATATCGAGAAAAAAGGTTGAGGCAAAAATCGCCTTTTTTCATCATTTTTCGTGGACTATAGCCCAGGATTTTAAAATGCACTTTTTTTTGCGATTTTGGGTTTCATAAAAACTGAGTATGTTATCCTAAAAGAGGCTTCAAACTGAGCGCAAATATACTGAATTTGAGAAAACAACCTTTATTTGAAGGAAATATCGAGAAAAAAGGTTGAGGCAAAAATCGCCTTTTTTCATCATTTTTCGTGGACTATAGCCCAGGATTTTAAAATGCACTTTTTTTTGCGATTTTGGGTTTCATAAAAACTGAGTATGTGATCCTAAAAGAGGCTTCAAACTGAGCGCAAAAGTACTGAATTTGAGAAAAACAACCTTTTTTTGAGGTAAATATCGAGAAAAAAGGTTGAGGCAAAAATCGCCTTTTTTCATCATTTTTCGTGGACTATAGCCCAGGATTTTAAAATGCACTTTTTTTTGCGATTTTGGGTTTCATAAAAACTGAGTATGTTATCCTAAAAGAGGCTTCAAACTGAGCGCAAAAGTACTGAATTTGAGAAAAACAACCTTTTTTTGAGGTAAATATCGAGAAAAAAGGTTGAGGCAAAAATCGCCTTTTTTCATCATTTTTCGTGGACTATAGCCCAGGATTTTAAAATGCACTTTTTTTTGCGATTTTGGGTTTCATAAAAACTGAGTATGTTATCCTAAAAGAGGCTTCAAACTGAGCGCAAATATACTGAATTTGAGAAAAACAACCTTTATTTGAAGGAAATATCGAGAAAAAAGGTTGAGGCAAAAATCGCCTTTTTTCATCATTTTTCGTGGACTATAGCCCAGGATTTTAAAATGCACTTTTTTTTGCGATTTTGGGTTTCATAAAAACTGAGTATGTGATCCTAAAAGAGGCTTCAAACTGAGCGCAAAAGTACTGAATTTGAGAAAAACAACCTTTTTTTGAGGTAAATATCGAGAAAAAAGGTTGAGGCAAAAATCGCCTTTTTTCATCATTTTTCGTGGACTATAGCCCAGGATTTTAAAATGCACTTTTTTTTTGCGATTTTGGGTTTCATAAAAACTGAGTATGTTATCCTAAAAGAGGCTTCAAACTGAGCGCAAAAGTACTGAATTTGAGAAAAACAACCTTTTTTTGAGGTAAATATCGAGAAAAAAGGTTGAGGCAAAAATCGCCTTTTTTCATCATTTTTCGTGGACTATAGCCCAGGATTTTAAAATGCATTTTTTTCAGAAATTTGGGTTTCATAAAAACTGAGTATGTGATCCTAAAAGAGGCTTCAAACTGAGCGCAAATATACTGAATTTGAGAAAAACAACCTTTATTTGAAGGAAATATCGAGAAAAAAGGTTGAGGCAAAAATCGCCTTTTTTCATCATTTTTCGTGGACTATAGCCCAGGATTTTAAAATGCACTTTTATTGCGATTTTAGGTTTCATAAAAACTGAGTATGTGATCCTAAAAGAGGCTTCAAACTGAGCGCAAATATACTGAATTTGAGAAAAACAACCTTTATTTGAAGGAAATATCGAGAAAAAAGGTTGAGGCAAAAATCGCCTTTTTTCATCATTTTTCGTGGACTATAGCCCAGGATTTTAAAATGCACTTTTTTCAGAAATTTGGGTTTCATAAAAACTGAGTATGTGATCCTAAAAGAGACTTCAAACTGAGCGCAAATATACTGAATTTGAGAAAAACAACCTTTATTTGAAGGAAATATCGAGAAAAAAGGTTGAGGCAAAAATCGCCTTTTTTCATCATTTTTCGTGGACTATAGCCCGGAATTTTAAGATGCACTTTTTTCATAAATTTGGGTTTCATAAAAACTGAGTATGTGATCCTAAAAGAGGCTTCAAACTGAGCGCAAATATACTGAATTTGAGAAAAACAACCTTTATTTGAAGGAAATATCGAGAAAAAAGTTCGAGGCAAAAATCGCCTTTTTTCATCATTTTTCGTGGACTAAAGCCCAGGATTTTAAAATGCACTTTTTTTGCGATTTTGGGTTTCATAAAAACTGAGTATGTGATCCTAAAAGAGGCTTCAAACTGAGCGCAAATATACTGAATTTGAGAAAAACAACCTTTATTTGAAGGAAATATCGAGAAAAAAGGTTGAGGCAAAAATCGCCTTTTTCATCATTTTTCGTGGACTATAGCCCAGGATTTCAAAATGCACTTTTTTCATAAATTTGGGTTTCATAAAAACTGAGTATGTGATCCTAAAAGAGGCTTCAAACTGAGCGCAAATATACTGAATTTGAGAAAAACAACCTTTATTTGAAGGAAATATCGAGAAAAAAGGTTGAGGCAAAAATCGCCTTTTTCATCATTTTTCGTGGACTATAGCCCAGGATTTCAAAATGCACTTTTTTCATAAATTTGGGTTTCATAAAAACTGAGTATGTGATCCTAAAAGAGGCTTCAAACTGAGCGCAAATATACTGAATTTGAGAAAAACAACCTTTATTTGAAGGAAATATCGAGAAAAAAGATTGAGGCAAAAATCGCCTTTTTCATCATTTTTCGTGGACTATAGCCCAGTATTTCAAAATGCACTTTTTTCATAAATTTGGGTTTCATAAAAACTGAGTATGTGATCCTAAAAGAGGCTTCAAACTGAGCGCAAATATACTGAATTTGAGAAAAACAACCTTTATTTGAAGGAAATATCGAGAAAAAAGGTTGAGGCAAAAATCGCCTTTTTTCATCATTTTTCGTGGACTATAGCCCAGGATTTTAAAATGCACTTTTTTTTGCGATTTTGGGTTTCATAAAAACTGAGTATGTGATCCTAAAAGAGGCTTCAAACTGAGCGCAAAAGTACTGAATTTGAGAAAAACAACCTTTTTTTGAGGTAAATATCGAGAAAAAAGGTTGAGGCAAAAATCGCCTTTTTTCATCATTTTTCGTGGACTATAGCCCAGGATTTTAAAATGCACTTTTTTTTGCGATTTTGGGTTTCATAAAAACTGAGTATGTTATCCTAAAAGAGGCTTCAAACTGAGCGCAAAAGTACTGAATTTGAGAAAAACAACCTTTTTTTGAGGTAAATATCGAGAAAAAAGGTTGAGGCAAAAATCGCCTTTTTTCATCATTTTTCGTGGACTATAGCCCAGGATTTTAAAATGCATTTTTTTCAGAAATTTGGGTTTCATAAAAACTGAGTATGTGATCCTAAAAGAGGCTTCAAACTGAGCGCAAATATACTGAATTTGAGAAAAACAACCTTTATTTGAAGGAAATATCGAGAAAAAAGGTTGAGGCAAAAATCGCCTTTTTTCATCATTTTTCGTGGACTATAGCCCAGGATTTTAAAACGCACTTTTATTGCGATTTTAGGTTTCATAAAAACTGAGTATGTGATCCTAAAAGAGGCTTCAAACTGAGCGCAAATATACTGAATTTGAGAAAAACAACCTTTATTTGAAGGAAATATCGAGAAAAAAGTTTGAGGCAAAAATCGCCTTTTTTCACCATTTTTCGTGGACTATAGCCCAGGATTTTAAAATGCACTTTTTTCAGAAATTTGGGTTTCATAAAAACTGAGTATGTGATCCTAAAAGAGACTTCAAACTGAGCGCAAATATACTGAATTTGAGAAAAACAACCTTTATTTGAAGGAAATATCGAGAAAAAAGGTTGAGGCAAAAATCGCCTTTTTTCATCATTTTTCGTGGACTATAGCCCGGAATTTTAAGATGCACTTTTTTCATAAATTTGGGTTTCATAAAAACTGAGTATGTGATCCTAAAAGAGGCTTCAAACTGAGCGCAAATATACTGAATTTGAGAAAAACAACCTTTATTTGAAGGAAATATCGAGAAAAAAGTTCGAGGCAAAAATCGCCTTTTTTCATCATTTTTCGTGGACTAAAGCCCAGGATTTTAAAATGCACTTTTTTTGCGATTTTGGGTTTCATAAAAACTGAGTATGTGATCCTAAAAGAGGCTTCAAACTGAGCGCAAATATACTGAATTTGAGAAAAACAACCTTTATTTGAAGGAAATATCGAGAAAAAAGGTTGAGGCAAAAATCGCCTTTTTCATCATTTTTCGTGGACTATAGCCCAGGATTTCAAAATGCACTTTTTTCATAAATTTGGGTTTCATAAAAACTGAGTATGTGATCCTAAAAGAGGCTTCAAACTGAGCGCAAATATACTGAATTTGAGAAAAACAACCTTTATTTGAAGGAAATATCGAGAAAAAAGATTGAAGCAAAAATCGCCTTTTTCATCATTTTTCGTGGACTATAGCCCAGGATTTCAAAATGCACTTTTTTCATAAATTTGGGTTTCATAAAAACTGAGTATGTGATCCTAAAAGAGGCTTCAAACTGAGCGCAAATATACTGAATTTGAGAAAAACAACCTTTATTTGAAGGAAATATCGAGAAAAAAGATTGAGGCAAAAATCGCCTTTTTCATCATTTTTCGTGGACTATAGCCCAGTATTTCAAAATGCACTTTTTTCATAAATTTGGGTTTCATAAAAACTGAGTATGTGATCCTAAAAGAGGCTTCAAACTGAGCGCAAATATACTGAATTTGAGAAAAACAACCTTTATTTGAAGGAAATATCGAGAAAAAAGGTTGAGGCAAAAATCGCCTTTTTTCATCATTTTTCGTGGACTATAGCCCAGGATTTTAAAATACACTTTTTTCATAAATTTGGGTTTCTTAAAAACTGAGTATGTGATCCTAAAAGAGGCTTCAAACTGAGCGCAAATGTACTGAATTTGAGATAAACAACCTTTATTTGAGGGAAATATCGAGAAAAAAGTTTGAGGCAAAAATCGCCTTTTTTCATCATTTTTCGTGGACTATAGCCCAGGATTTCAAAATGCACTTTTTTGCGATTTTGGGTTTCATAAAAACTGAGTATGTGATCCTAAAAGAGGCTTCAATATACTGAATTTGAGAAAAACAACCTTTATTTGAGGGAAATATCGAGAAAAAAGTTTGAGGCAAAAATCGCCTTTTTTCATCATTTTTCGTGGACTATAGCCCAGGATTTCAAAATGCACTTTTTTGCGATTTTGGGTTTCATAAAAACTGAGTATGTGATCCTAAAAGAGGCTTCAAACTGAGCGCAAATATACTGAATTTGAGAAAAACAACCTTTATTTGAAGGAAATATCGAGAAAAAAGGTTGAGGCAAAAATCGCCTTTTTTCATCATTTTTCGTGGACTATAGCCCAGGATTTTAAAATGCACTTTTTTCATAAATTTGGGTTTCATAAAAACTGAGTATGTGATCCTAAAAGAGGCTTCAAACTGAGCGCAAAAGTACTGAATTTGAGAAAAACAACCTTTATTTGAATTAAATATGGAGCAAAAAGGTTGAGGCAAAAATCGCCTTTTTCATCATTTTTCGTGGACTATAGCCCAGGATTTCAAAATGCACTTTTTTCATAAATTTGGGTTTCATAAAAACTGAGTATGTGATCCTAAAAGAGGCTTCAAACTGAGCGCAAAAGTACTGAATTTGAGAAAAACAACCTTTATTTGAATTAAATATGGAGAAAAAAGGTTGAGGCAAAAATCGCCTTTTTCATCATTTTTCGTGGACTATAGCCCAGGATTTCAAAATGCACTTTTTTTGCGATTTTGGGTTTCATAAAAACTGAGTATGTGATCCTAAAAGAGGCTTCAAACTGAGCGCAAAAGTACTGAATTTGAGAAAAACAACCTTTATTTGAATTAAATATGGAGAAAAAAGGTTGAGGCAAAAATCGCCTTTTTCATCATTTTTCGTGGACTATAGCCCAGGATTTCAAAATGCACTTTTTTTGCGATTTTGGGTTTCATAAAAACTGAGTATGTGATCCTAAAAGAGGCTTCAAACTGAGCGCAAAAGTACTGAATTTGAGAAAAACAACCTTTATTTGAATTAAATATGGAGAAAAAAGGTTGAGGCAAAAATCGCCTTTTTCATCATTTTTCGTGGACTATAGCCCTGGATTTCAAAATGCACTTTTTTTGCGATTTTGGGTTTCATAAAAACTGAGTATGTGATCCTAAAAGAGGCTTCAAACTGAGCGCAAAAGTACTGAATTTGAGAAAAACAACCTTTATTTGAATTAAATATGGAGAAAAAAGGTTGAGGCAAAAATCGCCTTTTTCATCATTTTTCGTGGACTATAGCCCAGGATTTCAAAATGCACTTTTTTCATAAATTTGGGTTTCTTAAAAACTGAGTATGTGATCCTAAAAGAGGCTTCAAACTGAGCGCAAAAGTACTGAATTTGAGAAAAACAACCTTTATTTGAATTAAATATGGAGAAAAAAGGTTGAGGCAAAAATCGCCTTTTTCATCATTTTTCGTGGACTATAGCCCTGGATTTCAAAATGCACTTTTTTTGCGATTTTGGGTTTCATAAAAACTGAGTATGTGATCCTAAAAGAGGCTTCAAACTGAGCGCAAAAGTACTGAATTTGAGAAAAACAACCTTTATTTGAATTAAATATGGAGAAAAAAGGTTGAGGCAAAAATCGCCTTTTTCATCATTTTTCGTGGACTATAGCCCAGGATTTCAAAATGCACTTTTTTCATAAATTTGGGTTTCATAAAAACTGAGTATGTGATCCTAAAAGAGGCTTCAAACTGAGCGCAAATATACTGAATTTGAGAAAAACAACCTTTATTTGAAGGAAATATCGAGAAAAAAGGTTGAGGCAAAAATCGCCTTTTTTCATCATTTTTCGTGGACTATAGCCCAGGATTTTAAAATGCACTTTTTTTTGCGATTTTGGGTTTCATAAAAACTGAGTATGTGATCCTAAAAGAGGCTTCAAACTGAGCGCAAATATACTGAATTTGAGAAAAACAACCTTTATTTGAAGGAAATATCGAGAAAAAAGGTTGAGGCAAAAATCGCCTTTTTTCATCATTTTTCGTGGACTATAGCCCGGAATTTTAAGATGCACTTTTTTCATAAATTTGGGTTTCATAAAAACTGAGTATGTGATCCTAAAAGAGGCTTCAAACTGAGCGCAAATATACTGAATTTGAGAAAAACAACCTTTATTTGAGGGAAATATCGAGAAAAAAGTTTGAGGCAAAAATCGCCTTTTTTCATCATTTTTCGTGGACTATAGCCCAGGATTTCAAAATGCACTTTTTTTGCGATTTTGGGTTTCATAAAAACTGAGTATGTGATCCTAAAAGAGGCTTCAAACTGAGCGCAAATATACTGAATTTGAGAAAAACAACCTTTATTTGAAGGAAATATCGAGAAAAAAGGTTGAGGCAAAAATCGCCTTTTTTCATCATTTTTCGTGGACTATAGCCCAGGATTTTAAAATGCACTTTTTTCATAAATTTGGGTTTCATAAAAACTGAGTATGTGATCCTAAAAGAGGCTTCAAACTGAGCGCAAATATACTGAATTTGAGAAAAACAACCTTTATTTGAGGGAAATATCGAGAAAAAAGTTTGAGGCAAAAATCGCCTTTTTTCATCATTTTTCGTGGACTATAGCCCAGGATTTCAAAATGCACTTTTTTCATAAATTTGGGTTTCATAAAAACTGAGTATGTGATCCTAAAAGAGGCTTCAAACTGAGCGCAAATGTACTGAATTTTAGAAAAACAACCTTTTTTTGAGGGAAATATCGAGAAAAAAGGTTGAGGCAAAAATCGCCTTTTTTCATAATTTTTCGTGGACTATAGCTCAGGATTTCAAAATGCACTTTTTTCATAAATTTGGGTTTCATAAAAACTGAGTATGTGATCCTAAAAGAGGCTTCAAACTGAGCGCAAATATACTGAATTTTAGAAAAACAACCTTTTTTTGAGGGAAATATCGAGAAAAAAGGTTGAGGCAAAAATCGCCTTTTTTCATCATTTTTCGTGGACTATAGCCCAGGATTTTAAAATGCACTTTTTTCATAAATTTGGGTTTCATAAAAACTGAGTATGTGATCCTAAAAGAGGCTTCAAACTGAGCGCAAATATACTGAATTTGAGAAAAACAACCTTTATTTGAGGGAAATATCGAGAAAAAAGTTTGAGGCAAAAATCGCCTTTTTTCATCATTTTTCGTGGACTATACCCAGGATTTCAAAATGCACTTTTTTCATAAATTTGGGTTTCATAAAAACTGAGTATGTGATCCTAAAAGAGGCTTCAAACTGAGCGCAAATGTACTGAATTTTAGAAAAACAACCTTTTTTTGAGGGAAATATCGAGAAAAAAGGTTGAGGCAAAAATCGCCTTTTTTCATAATTTTTCGTGGACTATAGCTCAGGATTTCAAAATGCACTTTTTTCATAAATTTGGGTTTCATAAAAACTGAGTATGTGATCCTAAAAGAGGCTTCAAACTGAGCGCAAATATACTGAATTTTAGAAAAACAACCTTTTTTTGAGGGAAATATCGAGAAAAAAGGTTGAGGCAAAAATCGCCTTTTTTCATCATTTTTCGTGGACTATAGCCCAGGATTTTAAAATGCACTTTTTTCATAAATTTGGGTTTCATAAAAACTGAGTATGTGATCCTAAAAGAGGCTTCAAACTGAGCGCAAATATACTGAATTTGAGAAAAACAACCTTTATTTGAAGGAAATATCGAGAAAAAAGGTTGAGGCAAAAATCGCCTTTTTTCATCATTTTTCGTGGACTATAGCCCAGGATTTTAAAATGCACTTTTTTCATAAATTTGGGTTTCATAAAAACTGAGTATGTGATCCTAAAAGAGGCTTCAAACTGAGCGCAAATATACTGAATTTGAGAAAAACAACCTTTATTTGAGGGAAATATCGAGAAAAAAGTTTGAGGCAAAAATCGCCTTTTTTCATCATTTTTCGTGGACTATAGCCCAGGATTTCAAAATGCACTTTTTTCATAAATTTGGGTTTCATAAAAACTGAGTATGTGATCCTAAAAGAGGCTTCAAACTGAGCGCAAATATACTGAATTTGAGAAAAACAACCTTTATTTGAAGGAAATATCGAGAAAAAAGTTCGAGGCAAAAATCGCCTTTTTTCATCATTTTTCGTGGACTATAGCCCAGGATTTCAAAATGCACTTTTTTGCGATTTTGGGTTTCATAAAAACTGAGTATGTGATCCTAAAAGAGGCTTCAAACTGAGCGCAAATATACTGAATTTGAGAAAAACAACCTTTATTTGAAGGAAATATCGAGAAAAAAGGTTGAGGCAAAAATCGCCTTTTTTCATCATTTTTCGTGGACTATAGCCCAGGATTTTAAAATGCACTTTTTTCATAAATTTGGGTTTCATAAAAACTGAGTATGTGATCCTAAAAGAGGCTTCAAACTGAGCGCAAATATACTGAATTTGAGAAAAACAACCTTTATTTGAGGGAAATATCGAGAAAAAAGTTTGAGGCAAAAATCGCCTTTTTTCATCATTTTTCGTGGACTATAGCCCAGGATTTCAAAATGCACTTTTTTCATAAATTTGGGTTTCATAAAAACTGAGTATGTGATCCTAAAAGAGGCTTCAAACTGAGCGCAAATATACTGAATTTTAGAAAAACAACCTTTTTTTGAGGGAAATATCGAGAAAAAAGGTTGAGGCAAAAATCGCCTTTTTTCATCATTTTTCGTGGACTATAGCCCAGGATTTTAAAATGCACTTTTTTCATAAATTTGGGTTTCATAAAAACTGAGCATGTGATCCTAAAAGAGGCTTCAAACTGAGCGCAAATATACTGAATTTGAGAAAAACAACCTTTATTTGAGGGAAATATCGAGAAAAAAGTTTGAGGCAAAAATCGCCTTTTTTCATCATTTTTCGTGGACTATAGCCCAGGATTTCAAAATGCACTTTTTTCATAAATTTGGGTTTCATAAAAACTGAGTATGTTATCCTAAAAGAGGCTTCATACTGAGCGCAAAAGTACTGAATTTGAGAAAAACAACCTTTATTTGAATTAAATATGGAGAAAAAAGGTTGAGGCAAAAATCGCCTTTTTTCATCATTTTTCGTGGACTATAGCCCAGGATTTCAAAATGCACTTTTTTCATAAATTTGGGTTTCATAAAAACTGAGTATGTGATCCTAAAAGAGGCTTCAAACTGAGCGCAAATATACTGAATTTGAGAAAAACAACCTTTATTTGAGGGAAATATCGAGAAAAAAGTTTGAGGCAAAAATCGCCTTTTTTCATCATTTTTCGTGGACTATAGCCCACGATTTTAAAATGCACTTCTTTCATAAATTTGGGTTTCATAAAAACTGAGTATGTGATCCTAAAAGAGGCTTCATACTGAGCGCAAATATACTGAATTTTAGAAAAACAACCTTTTTTTGAGGGAAATATCGAGAAAAAAGGTTGAGGCAAAAATCGCCTTTTTTCATCATTTTTCGTGGACTATAGCCCAGGATTTTAAAATGCACTTTTTTGCGATTTTGGGTTTCATAAGAACTGAGTATGGGATCCTAAAAAGAGGCTTCAAACTGAGCGCAAAAGTACTGAATTTGAGAAAAACAACCTTTATTTGAATTAAATATGGAGAAAAAAAGTTGAGGCAAAAATCGCCTTTTTTCATCATTTTTCGTGGACTATAGCCCAGGATTTTAAAATGCACTTTTTTCAGAAATTTGGGTTTCATAAAAACTGAGTATGTGATCCTAAAAGAGGCTTCAAACTGAGCGCAAATATACTGAATTTGAGAAAAACAACTTTTATTTGAAGGAAATATCGAGAAAAAAGGTTTGAGGCAAAAATCGCCTTTTTTCATCATTTTTCGTGGACTATAGCCCAGGATTTCAAAATGCACTTTTTTTGCGATTTTGGGTTTCATAAAAACTGAGTATGTGATCCTAAAAGAGGCTTCAAACTGAGCGCAAATATACTGAATTTTAGAAAAACAACCTTTTTTTGAGAGAAATATCGAGAAAAAAGGTTGAGGCAAAAATCGCCTTTTTTCATCATTTTTCGTGGACTATAGCCCAGGATTTCAAAATGCACTTTTTTTGCGATTTTGGGTTTCATAAAAACTGAGTATGTGATCCTAAAAGAGGCTTCAAACTGAGCGCAAAAGTACTGAATTTGAGAAAAACAACCTTTATTTGAATTAAATATGGAGAAAAAAAGTTGAGGCAAAAATCGCCTTTTTTCATCATTTTTCGTGGACTATAGCACAGGATTTCAAAATGCACTTTTTTTGCGATTTTGGGTTTCATAAAAACTGAGTATGTGATCCTAAAAGAGGCTTCAAACTGAGCGCAAATATACTGAATTTTAGAAAAACAACCTTTTTTGAGGGAAATATCGAGAAAAAGGTTTGAGGCAAAAATCGCCTTTTTTCATCATTTTTCGTGGACTATAGCCCAGGATTTTAAAATGCACTTTTTTCATAAATTTGGGTTTCATAAAAACTGAGTATGTGATCCTTAAAGAGGCTTCAAACTGAGCGCAAATATACTGAATTTTAGAAAAACAACCTTTTTTTGAGGGAAATATCGAGAAAAAAGGTTGAGGCAAAAATCGCCTTTTTTCATCATTTTTCGTGGACTATAGCCCAGGATTTCAAAATGCACTTTTTTTGCGATTTTGGGTTTCATAAAAACTGAGTATGTGATCCTAAAAGAGGCTTCAAACTGAGCGCAAAAGTACTGAATTTGAGAAAAACAACCTTTATTTGAATTAAATATGGAGAAAAAAAGTTGAGGCAAAAATCGCCTTTTTTCATCATTTTTCGTGGACTATAGCACAGGATTTCAAAATGCACTTTTTTTGCGATTTTGGGTTTCATAAAAACTGAGTATGTGATCTTAAAAGAGGCTTCAAACTGAGCGCAAATATACTGAATTTTACAAAAACAACCTTTTTTTGATGGAAATATCGAGAAAAAAGATTGAGGCAAAAATCGCCTTTTTTCATCATTTTTCGTGGACTATAGCCCAGGATTTTAAAATGCACTTTTTTCATAAATTTGGGTTTCATAAAAACTGAGTATGTGATCCTTAAAGAGGCTTCAAACTGAGCGCAAATATACTGAATTTTAGAAAAACAACCTTTTTTTGAGGGAAATATCGAGAAAAAAGGTTGAGGCAAAAATCGCCTTTTTTCATCATTTTTCGTGGACTATAGCCCAGGATTTCAAAATGCACTTTTTTTGCGATTTTGGGTTTCATAAAAACTGAGTATGTGATCCTAAAAGAGGCTTCAAACTGAGCGCAAAAGTACTGAATTTGAGAAAAACCAACCTTTATTTGAATTAAATATGGAGAAAAAAAGTTGAGGCAAAAATCGCCTTTTTTCATCATTTTTCGTGGACTATAGCCCAGGATTTCAAAATGCACTTTTTTTTGCGATTTTGGGTTTCATAAAAACTGAGTATGTGATCCTAAAAGAGGCTTCAAACTGAGCGCAAAAGTACTGAATTTGAGAAAAACCAACCTTTATTTGAATTAAATATGGAGAAAAAAAGTTGAGGCAAAAATCGCCTTTTTTCATCATTTTTCGTGGACTATAGCCCAGGATTTCAAAATGCACTTTTTTTGCGATTTTGGGTTTCATAAAAACTGAGTATGTGATCTCAAAGAGGCTTCAAACTGAGCGCAAATATACTGAATTTTACAAAAACAACCTTTTTTTGAGGGAAATATCGAGAAAAATGGTTGAGGCAAAAATCGCCTTTTTTCATCATTTTTCGTGGACTATAGCCCAGGATTTCAAAATGCACTTTTTTCATAAATTTGGGTTTCATAAAAACTGAGTATGTGATCCTAAAAGAGGCTTCAAACTGAGCGCAAATGTACTGAATTTGAGAAAAACAACCTTTATTTGAAGGAAATATCGAGAAAAAAGGTTGAAGCAAAAATCGCCTTTTTTCATCATTTTTCGTGGACTATAGCCCAGGATTTCAAAATGCACTTTTTTTGCGATTTTGGGTTTCATAAAAACTGAGTATTTGATCCTAAAAGAGGCTTCAAACTGAGCGCAAATATACTGAATTTTAGAAAAACAACCTTTTTTTGAGGGAAATATCGAAACAAAAGGTTGAGGCAAAAATCGCCTTTTTTCATCATTTTTCGTGGACTATAGCCCAGGATTTCAAAATGCACTTTTTTTGCGATTTTGGGTTTCATAAAAACTGAGTATGTGATCCTAAAAGAGGCTTCAAACTGAGCGCAAATATACTGAATTTTAGAAAAACAACCTTTTTTTGAGGGAAATATCGAGAAAAAGGTTTGAGGCAAAAATCGCCTTTTTTCATCATTTTTCGTGGACTATAGCCCAGGATTTTAAAATGCACTTTTTTCATAAATTTGGGTTTCATAAAAACTGAGTATGTGATACTTAAAGAGGCTTCAAACTGAGCGCAAATATACTGAATTTTAGAAAAACAACCTTTTTTTGAGGGAAATATCGAGAAAAAAGGTTGAGGCAAAAATCGCCTTTTTTCATCATTTTTCGTGGACTATAGCCCAGGATTTCAAAATGCACTTTTTTTGCGATTTTGGGTTTCATAAAAACTGAGTATGTGATCCTAAAAGAGGCTTCAAACTGAGCGCAAAAGTACTGAATTTGAGAAAAACAACCTTTATTTGAAGGAAATATCGAGAAAAAAGATTGAGGCAAAAATCGCCTTTTTCATCATTTTTCGTGGACTATAGCCCAGGATTTCAAAATGCACTTTTTTTGCGATTTTGGGTTTCATAAAAACTGAGTATGTGATCCTAAAACAGGCTTTAAACTGAGCGCAAATATACTGAATTTTAGAAAAACAACCTTTTTTGAGGGAAATATCGAGAAAAAAGGTTGAGGCAAAAATCGCCTTTTTTCATCATTTTTCGTGGACTATAGCCCAGGATCTTAAAATGCACTTTTTTCAGAAATTTGGGTTTCATAAAAACTGAGCATGTGATCCTAAAAGAGGCTTCACACTGAGCGCAAATATACTGAATTTTAGAAAAACAACCTTTTTTTGAGGGAAATATCGAGAAAAAAGGTTGAGGCAAAAATCGCCTTTTTTCATAATTTTTCGTGGACTATAGCCCAGGATTAAAAAATGCCCTTTTTTTGCGATTTTGGGTTTCATAAAAACTGAGTATGTGATCCTAAAAGAGGCTTCAAACTGAGCGCAAATATACTGAATTTTAGAAAAACAACCTTTTTTTGAGGGAAATATCGAGAAAAAAGTTTGAGGCAAAAATCGCCTTTTTTCATCATTTTTCGTGGACTATAGCCCAGGATTTCAAAATGCACTTTTTTGCGATTTTGGGTTTCATAAAAACTGAGTATGTGATCCTAAAAGAGGCTTCAAACTGAGCGCAAATATACTGAATTTTAGAAAAACAACCTTTTTTTGAGGGAAAAATCGAGAAAAAATGTTGAGGCAAAAAT
Organism: Orthonevra nobilis; assembly: GCA_963555765.1. Taxonomy (NCBI): domain Eukaryota; kingdom Metazoa; phylum Arthropoda; class Insecta; order Diptera; family Syrphidae; genus Orthonevra; species Orthonevra nobilis. The sequence continues at coordinate 15,278,676 of OY743227.1, read as the reverse complement.
CGCCTTTTTTCATCATTTTTCGTGGACTATAGCCCAGGATCTTAAAATGCACTTTTTTCATAAATTTGGGTTTCAGAAAAACTGAGTATGTGATCCTAAAAGAGGCTTCAAACTGAGCGCAAATATACTGAATTTGAGAAAAACAACCTTTATTTGAAGGAAATATCGAGAAAAAAGTTTGAGGCAAAAATCGCCTTTTTTCATCATTTTTGTGGACTATAGCCCAGGATTTCAAAATGCACTTTTTTTGCGATTTTGGGTTTCATAAAAACTGAGTATGTGATCTCAAAGAGGCTTCAAACTGAGCGCAAATATACTGAATTTTACAAAAACAACCTTTTTTTGAGGGAAATATCGAGAAAAATGGTTGAGGCAAAAATCGCCTTTTTTCATCATTTTTCGTGGACTATAGCCCAGGATTTCAAAATGCACTTTTTTCATAAATTTGGGTTTCATAAAAACTGAGTATGTGATCCTAAAAGAGGCTTCAAACTGAGCGCAAATATACTGAATTTGAGAAAAACAACCTTTATTTGAAGGAAATATCGAGAAAAAAGGTTGAAGCAAAAATCGCCTTTTTTCATCATTTTTCGTGGACTATAGCCCAGGATTTTAAAATGCACTTTTTTTGCGATTTTGGGTTTCATAAAAACTGAGTATGTGATCCTAAAAAAGGCTTCAAACTGAGCGCAAAAGTACTGAATTTGAGAAAAACAACCTTTATTTGAATTAAATATGGAGAAAAAAGGTTGAGGCAAAAATCGCCTTTTTTCATCATTTTTCGTGGACTATAGCCCAGGATTTCAAAATGCACTTTTTTCATAAATTTGGGTTTCATAAAAACTGAGTATGTGATCCTAAAACAGGCTTCAAACTGAGCGCAAATATACTGAATTTTAGAAAAACAACCTTTTTTTGAGGGAAATATCGAGAAAAAAGGTTGAGGCAAAAATCGCCTTTTTTCATCATTTTTCGTGGACTATAGCCCAGGATTTCAAAATGCACTTTTTTTGCGATTTTGGGTTTCACAAAAACTGAGTATGTGATCCTAAAAGAGGCTTCAAACTGAGCGCAAATATACTGAATTTTAGAAAAACAACCTTTTTTTGAGGGAAATATCGAGAAAAAAGGTTGAGGCAAAAATCGCCTTTTTTCATCATTTTTCGTGGACTATAGCCCAGGATTTCAAAATGCACTTTTTTTGCGATTTTGGGTTTCATAAAAACTGAGTATGTGATCCTAAAAGAGGCTTCAAACTGAGCGCAAATATACTGAATTTGAGAAAAACAACCTTTATTTGAAGGAAATATCGAGAAAAAAGATTGAGGCAAAAATCGCCTTTTTCATCATTTTTCGTGGACTATAGCCCAGGATTTCAAAATGCACTTTTTTTGCGATTTTGGGTTTCATAAAAACTGAGTATGTGATCCTAAAACAGGCTTTAAACTGAGCGCAAATATACTGAATTTTAGAAAAACAACCTTTTTTGAGGGAAATATCGAGAAAAAAGGTTGAGGCAAAAATCGCCTTTTTTCATCATTTTTCGTGGACTATAGCCCAGGATCTTAAAATGCACTTTTTTCAGAAATTTGGGTTTCATAAAAACTGAGCATGTGATCCTAAAAGAGGCTTCACACTGAGCGCAAATATACTGAATTTTAGAAAAACAACCTTTTTTTGAGGGAAATATCGAGAAAAAAGGTTGAGGCAAAAATCGCCTTTTTTCATCATTTTTCGTGGACTATAGCCCAGGATTAAAAAATGCCCTTTTTTTGCGATTTTGGGTTTCATAAAAACTGAGTATGTGATCCTAAAAGAGGCTTCAAACTGAGCGCAAATATACTGAATTTGAGAAAAACAACCTTTATTTGAAGGAAATATCGAGAAAAAAGTTTGAGGCAAAAATCGCCTTTTTTCATCATTTTTGTGGACTATAGCCCAGGATTTCAAAATGCACTTTTTTTGCGATTTTGGGTTTCATAAAAACTGAGTATGTGATCCTAAAAGAGGCTTCAAACTGAGCGCAAATATACTGAATTTTAGAAAAACAACCTTTATTTGAAGGAAATATCGAGAAAAAAGGTTGAGGCAAAAATCGCCTTTTTTCATCATTTTTCGTGGACTATAGCCCAGGATCTTAAAATGCACTTTTTTCAGAAATTTGGGTTTCATAAAAACTGAGCATGTGATCCTAAAAGAGGCTTCACACTGAGCGCAAATATACTGAATTTTAGAAAAACAACCTTTTTTTGAGGGAAATATCGAGAAAAAAGGTTGAGGCAAAAATCGCCTTTTTTCATCATTTTTCGTGGACTATAGCCCAGGATTAAAAAATGCCCTTTTTTTGCGATTTTGGGTTTCATAAAAACTGAGTATGTGATCCTAAAAGAGGCTTCAAACTGAGCGCAAATATACTGAATTTTAGAAAAACAACCTTTTTTTGAGGGAAATATCGAGACAAAAGTTTGAGGCAAAAATCGCCTTTTTTCATCATTTTTCGTGGACTATAGCCCAGGATTTCAAAATGCACTTTTTTGCGATTTTGGGTTTCATAAAAACTGAGTATGTGATCCTAAAAGAGGCTTCAAACTGAGCGCAAATATACTGAATTTTAGAAAAACAACCTTTTTTTGAGGGAAAAATCGAGAAAAAATGTTGAGGCAAAAATCGCCTTTTTTCATCATTTTTCGTGGACTATAGCCCAGGATTTCAAAATGCACTTTTTTTGCGATTTTGGGTTTCATAAAAACTGAGTATGTGATCCTAAAAGAGGCTTCAAACTGAGCGCAAATATACTGAATTTGAGAAAAACAACCTTTATTTGAAGGAAATATCGAGCAAAAAGGTTGAGGCAAAAATCGCCTTTTTTCATCATTTTTCGTGGACTATAGCCCAGGATCTTAAAATGCACTTTTTTCATAAATTTGGGTTTCAGAAAAACTGAGTATGTGATCCTAAAAGAGGCTTCAAACTGAGCGCAAATATACTGAATTTGAGAAAAACAACCTTTATTTGAAGGAAATATCGAGCAAAAAGGTTGAGGCAAAAATCGCCTTTTTTCATCATTTTTCGTGGACTATAGCCCAGGATCTTAAAATGCACTTTTTTCATAAATTTGGGTTTCAGAAAAACTGAGTATGTGATCCTAAAAGAGGCTTCAAACTGAGCGCAAATATACTGAATTTTAGAAAAACAACCTTTTTTTGAGGGAAATATCGAGAAAAAAGGTTGAGGCAAAAATCGCCTTTTTTCATCATTTTTCGTGGACTATAGCCCAGGATCTTAAAATGCACTTTTTTCATAAATTTGGGTTTCATAAAAACTGAGTATGTGATCCTAAAAGAGGCTTCAAACTGAGCGCAAATATACTGAATTTGAGAAAAACAACCTTTTTTTAAGGGTAATATCGAGAAAAAAGGTTGAGGCAAAAATCGGCTTTTTTTCATCATTTTTCGTGGACTATAGCCCAGGATCTTAAAATGCACTTTTTTCATAAATTTGGGTTTCATAAAAACTGAGTATGTGATCCTAAAAGAGGCTTCAAACTGAGCGCAAATATACTGAATTTGAGAAAAACAACCTTTATTTGAAGGAAATATCGAGCAAAAAGGTTGAGGCAAAAATCGCCTTTTTTCATCATTTTTCGTGGACTATAGCCCAGGATCTTAAAATGCACTTTTTTCATAAATTTGGGTTTCAGAAAAACTGAGTATGTGATCCTAAAAGAGGCTTCAAACTGAGCGCAAATATACTGAATTTTAGAAAAACAACCTTTTTTTGAGGGAAATATCGAGAAAAAAGGTTGAGGCAAAAATCGGCTTTTTTTCATCATTTTTCGTGGACTATAGCCCAGGATCTTAAAGTGCACTTTTTTCAAAAATTTGGGTTTCATAAAAACTGAGTATGTGATCCTAAAAGAGGCTTCAAACTGAGCGCAAATATACTGAATTTGAGAAAAACAACCTTTTTTTAAGGGTAATATCGAGAAAAAAGGTTGAGGCAAAAATCGGCTTTTTTTCATCATTTTTCGTGGACTATAGCCCAGGATCTTAAAATGCACTTTTTTCATAAATTTGGGTTTCATAAAAACTGAGTATGTGATCCTAAAAGAGGCTTCAAACTGAGCGCAAATATACTGAATTTGAGAAAAACAACCTTTATTTGAAGGAAATATCGAGCAAAAAGGTTGAGGCAAAAATCGCCTTTTTTCATCATTTTTCGTGGACTATAGCCCAGGATCTTAAAATGCACTTTTTTCATAAATTTGGGTTTCAGAAAAACTGAGTATGTGATCCTAAAAGAGGCTTCAAACTGTGCGCAAATATACTGAATTTGAGAAAAACAACCTTTATTTGAAGGAAATATCGAGAAAAAAGTTTGAGGCAAAAATCGCCTTTTTTCATCATTTTTGTGGACTATAGCCCAGGATTTCAAAATGCACTTTTTTGCGATTTTGGGTTTCATAAAAACTGAGTATGTGATCCTAAAAGAGGCTTCAAACTGAGCGCAAATATACTGAAGTTGAGAAAAACAACCTTTTTTTGAGGGAAATATCGAGAAAAAAGGTTGAGGCAAAAATCGCCTTTTTTCATCATTTTTCGTGGACTATAGCCCAGGATTTCAAAATGCACTTTTTTTGCGATTTTGGGTTTCATAAAAACTGAGTATGTGATCCTAAAAGAGGCTTCAAACTGAGCGCAAATATACTGAATTTTAGAAAAACAACCTTTTTTTGAGGGAAAAATCGAGAAAAAATGTTGAGGCAAAAATCGCCTTTTTTCATCATTTTTCGTGGACTATAGCCCAGGATTTCAAAATGCACTTTTTTTGCGATTTTGGGTTTCATAAAAACTGAGTATATGATCCTAAAAGAGGCTTCAAACTGAGCGCAAATATACTGAATTTTAGAAAAACAACCTTTATTTGAAGGAAATATCGAGAAAAAAGGTTGAGGCAAAAATCGCCTATTTTCATCATTTTTCGTGGACTATAGCCCAGGATCTTAAAATGCACTTTTTTCATAAATTTGGGTTTCAGAAAAACTGAGTATGTGATCCTAAAAGAGGCTTCAAACTGAGCGCAAATATACTGAATTTGAGAAAAACAACCTTTATTTGAAGGAAATATCGAGAAAAAAGTTTGAGGCAAAAATCGCCTTTTTTCATCATTTTTGTGGACTATAGCCCAGGATTTCAAAATGCACTTTTTTGCGATTTTGGGTTTCATAAAAACTGAGTATGTGATCCTAAAAGAGGCTTCAAACTGAGCGCAAATATACTGAAGTTGAGAAAAACAACCTTTTTTTGAGGGAAATATCGAGAAAAAAGGTTGAGGCAAAAATCGCCTTTTTTCATCATTTTTCGTGGACTATAGCCCAGGATTTCAAAATGCACTTTTTTTGCGATTTTGGGTTTCATAAAAACTGAGTATGTGATCCTAAAAGAGGCTTCAAACTGAGCGCAAATATACTGAATTTGAGAAAAACAACCTTTATTTGAAGGAAATATCGAAAAAAAAGTTCGAGGCAAAAATCGCCTTTTTTCATCATTTTTCGTGGATATGGCCCTGGATTTTAAAATGCACTTTTTTCATATATTTTCGAAAAACAACCTTTTTTTGAGGGAAATAACGAGAAAAAAGGTTGAGGCAAAAATCGCCTTTTTTCATCATTTTTCGTGGACTATAGCCCAGGATTTCAAAATGCACTTTTTTTGCGATTTTGGGTTTCATAAAAACTGAGTATGTGATCCTAAAAGAGGCTTCAAACTGAGCGCAAATATACTGAATTTTACAAAAACAACCTTTTTTTGAGGGAAATATCGAGAAAAAAGGTTGAGGCAAAAATCGCCTTTTTTCATCATTTTTCGTGGACTATAGCCCAGGATTTTAAAATGCACTTTTTTCATAAATTTGGGTTTCATAAAAACTGAGTATGTGATCCTAAAAGAGGCTTCAAACTGAGCGCAAATATACTGAATTTTAGAAAAACAACCTTTTTTTGAGGGAAATATCGAGAACAAAGGTTGAGGCAAAAATCGCCTTTTTTCATCATTTTTCGTGGACTATAGCCCAGGATTTCAAAATGCACTTTTTTTGCGATTTTGGGTTTCATAAAAACTGAGTATGTGATCCTAAAAGAGGCTTCAAACTGAGCGCAAATATACTGAATCTTAGAAAAACAACCTTTTTTGAGGGAAATATCGAGAAAAAAGGTTGAGGCAAAAATCGCCTTTTTTCATCATTTTTCGTGGACTATAGCCCACGATTTTAAAATGCACTTTTTTCATGAATTTGGGTTTCATAAAAACTGAGTATGTGATCCTAAAAGAGGCTTCAAACTGAGCGCAAATATACTGAATTTGAGAAAAACAACCTTTATTTGAAGGAAATATCGAAAAAAAAGTTCGAGGCAAAAATCGCATTTTTTCATCATTTTTCGTGGATATAGCCCTGGATTTTAAAATGCACTTTTTTCATAAATTTTAGAAAAACAACCTTTTTTTGAGGGAAATATCGAGAAAAAAGGTTGAGGCAAAAATCGCCTTTTTTCATCATTTTTCGTGGACTATAGCCCAGGATTTCAAAATGCACTTTTTTGCGATTTTGGGTTTCATAAAAACTGAGTATGTGATCCTAAAAGAGGCTTCAAACTGAGCGCAAATATACTGAATTTGAGAAAAACAACCTTTATTTGAAGGAAATATCGAAAAAAAAGTTCGAGGCAAAAATCGCATTTTTTCATCATTTTTCGTGGATATAGCCCCAGGATTTCAAAATGCACTTTTTTGCGATTTTGGGATTCATAAAAACTGAGTATGTGATCCTAAAAGAGGCTTCAAACTGAGCGAAAATTTACTGAATTTTAGAAAACAACCTTTTTTTGAGGAAATATCGAGAAAAAAGGTTGTGGCAAAAATCGCCTTTTTTCATCATTTTTCGTGGACTATAGCCCAGGATTTCAATATGCACTTTTTTTGCGATTTTGGGTTTCATAAAAACTGAGTATGTGATCTTAAAAGAGGCTTCAAACCTGAGCGCAAATATTCTGAATTTTACAAAAACAACCTATTTTGAGGGAAATATCGAAAAAAAAGTTCGAGGCAAAAATCGCCTTTTTTCATCATTTTTCGTGGATATAGCCCTGGATTTTAAAATGCACTTTTTTCATAAATTTTAGAAAAACAACCTTTTTTTTGAGGGAAATATCGAGAAAAAAGGTTGAGGCAAAAATCGCCTTTTTTCATCATTTTTCGTGGACTATAGCCCAGGATTTCAAATGCACTTTTTTTGCGATTTTGGGATTCATAAAAACTGAGTATGTGATCCTAAAAGAGGCTTCAAACTGAGCGAAAATATAGTGAATTTTAGAAAAACAACCTTTTTTTGAGGGAAATATCGAGAAAAAAGGTTGTGTGGCAAAAATCGCCTTTTTTCATCATTTTTTCGTGGACTATAGCCCAGGATTTCAAAATGCACTTTTTTTGCGATTTTGGGTTTCATAAAAACTGAGTATGTGATCTTAAAAGAGGCTTCAAACTGAGCGCAAATATTCTGAATTTTACAAAAACAACCTTTTTTTGAGGGAAATATCGAAAAAAAAGTTCGAGGCAAAAATCGCCTTTTTTCATCATTTTCGTGGATATAGCCCTGGATTTTAAAATGCACTTTTTTCATTAAATTTTAGAAAAACAACCTTTTTTTGAGGGAAATATCGAGAAAAAAGGTTGAGGCAAAAATCGCCTTTTTTCATCATTTTCGTGGACTATAGCCCAGGATTTCAAAATGCACTTTTTTTGCGATTTTGGGTTTCATAAAAACTGAGTATGTGATCCTAAAAGAGGCTTCAAACTGAGCGCAAATATACTGAATTTTACAAAAACAACCTTTTTTTGAGGGAAATATCGAGAAAAAAGGTTGAGGCAAAAATCGCCTTTTTTCATCATTTTTCGTGGACTGTAGCCCAGGATTTCAAAATGCACTTTTTTTGCGATTTTGGGATTCATAAAAACTGAGTATGTGATCCTAAAAGAGGCTTCAAACTGAGCGAAAATATACTCAATTTTAGAAAAACAACCTTTTTTTGAGGGAAATATCGAGAAAAAAGGTTGTGGCAAAAATCGCCTTTTTTCATCATTTTTCGTGGACTATAGCCCAGGATTTCAAAATGCACTTTTTTTGCGATTTTGGGTTTCATAAAAACTGAGTATGTGATCTTAAAAGAGGCTTCAAACTGAGCGCAAATTTATTGAATTTTAGAAAAACAACCTTTTTTTGAGGGAAATATCGAGAAAAAAGGTTGAGGCAAAAATCGCCTTTTTTCATCATTTTCGTGGACTATAGCTCAGGATTTCAAAATGCACTTTTTTTGCGATTTTGGGTTTCATAAAAACTGAGTATGTGATCCTAAAAAGAGGATCACATCTGATATACTGAATTTGAGAAAAACAGCCTTTTTTTTTAGGGAAATATCGAGAAAAAAGGTTTGAGGCAAAAATCGCCTTTTTTCATCATTTTTCGTGGACTATAGCCCAGGATTTCAAATGCACTTTTTTTGCGATTTTGGGTTTCATAAAAACTGAGTATGTGATCTTAAAAGAGGCTTCAAACTGAGCGCAAATATAGTGAATTTTACAAAAACAACCTTTTTTTGAGGGAAATATCGAGAAAAAAGTTTGAGGCAAAAATCGCCTTTTTTCATCATTTTTCGTGGACTATAGCCCAGGATTTCAAAATGCACTTTTTTTGCGATTTTGGGTTTCATAAAAACTGAGTATGTGATCTTAAAAGAGGCTTCAAACTGAGCGCAAATATAGTGAATTTTACAAAAACAACCTTTTTTTGAGGGAAATATCGAGAAAAAAGTTTGAGGCAAAAATCGCCTTTTTTCATCATTTTTCGTGGACTATAGCCCAGGATTTCAAAATGCACTTTTTTTGCGATTTTGGGTTTCATAAAAACTGAGTATGTGATCTTAAAAGAGGCTTCAAACTGAGCGCAAATATACTGAATTTGAGAAAAACAACCTTTATTTGAAAGAATATCGAGAAAAAAAGTTGAGGCAAAAATCGCCTTTTTTCATCATTTTTCGTGTGATTTCAAAATGCACTTATTTTGCGATTTTGGGTTTCATAAAAACTGAGTATGTGATCTTAAAAGAGGCTTCAAACTGAGCGCAAATATAGTGAATTTTACAAAAACAACCTTTTTTTGAGGGAAATATCGAGAAAAAAGTTTGAGGCAAAAATCGCCTTTTTTCATCATTTTTCGTGGACTATAGCCCAGGATTTCAAAATGCACTTTTTTTGCGATTTTGGGTTTCATAAAAACTGAGTATGTGATCTTAAAAGAGGCTTCAAACTGAGCGCAAATATACTGAATTTTAGAAAAACAACCTTTTTTTGAGGGAAATATCGAGAAAAAAGGTTGAGGGCAAAATCGCCTTTGTTCATCATTTTTCGTGGACATAGGCCAAGGATTTCAAAATGCACTTTTTTTGCGATTTTGGGTTTCATAAAAACTGAGTATGTGATCCTAAAAGAGGCTTCAAACTGAGCGCAAATTTATTGAATTTTAGAAAAACAACCTCTTTTTTGAGGGAAATATCGAGAAAAAAGGTTGAGGCAAAAATCGCCTTTTTTCATCATTTTTCGTGGACTATAGCCCAGGATTTTAAAATGCACTTTTTTCAGAAATTTGGGTTTTATAAAAACTGAGTATGTGATCCTAAAAGAGGCTTCAAACTGAGCGCAAATATACTGAATTTTACAAAAACAACCTTTTTTTGAGGGAAATATCGAGAAAAAAGTTGAGGCAAAAATCGCCTTTTTTCATCATTTTTCGTGGACTATAGCCCAGGATTTCAAAATGCACTTTTTTTGCGATTTTGGGTTTCATAAAAACTGAGTATGTGATCTTAAAAGAGGCTTCAAACTGAGCGCAAATATACTGAATTTTACAAAAACAACCTTTTTTTGAGGGAAATATCGAGAAAAAAGGTTGAGGCAAAAATCGCCTTTTTCATCATTTTTCGTGGACTATAGCCCAGGATTTCAAAATGCACTTTTTTTGCGATTTGGGTTTCATAAAAACTGAGTATGTGATCCTAAAAGAGGCTTCAAACTGAGCGCAAATATACTGAATTTTACGAAAAACAACCTTTTTTTGAGGGAAATATCAAGAAAAAAGGTTGAGGCAAAAATCGCCTTTTTTCATCATTTTTCGTGGACTATAGCCCAGGATTTCAAAATGCACTTTTTTGCGATTTTGCGGTTTCATAAAAACTGAGTATGTGATCCTAAAAGAGGCTTCAAACTGAGCGCAAATATACTGAATTGAGAAAAACAACCTTTATTTGAAGGAAATATCGAGAAAAAAGGTTGAGGCAAAAATCGCCTTTTTTCATAATTTTTCGTGGACTATAGCCCAGGATTTCAAAATGCACTTTTTTGCGATTTTGGGTTTCATAAAAACTGAGTATGTGATCTTAAAAGAGGCTTCAAACTGAGCGCAAATATACTGAATTTGAGAAAAACAACCTTTATTTGAAGGAAATATCGAGAAAAAAGTTGAGGCAAAAATCGCCTTTTTTCATCATTTTTCGTGGACTATAGGCCAGGATTTCAAAATGCACTTTTTTGCGATTTTGGGTTTCATAAAAACTGAGTATGTGATCCTAAAAGAGGCTTCAAACTGAGCGCAAATTTATGAATTTTAGAAAAACAACCTCTTTTTGAGGGAAATATCGAGAAAAAAGGTTGAGGCAAAAATCGCCTTTTTTCATCATTTTTCGTGGACTATAGCCCAGGATTTCAAAATGCACTTTTTTTGCGATTTTGGGTTTCATAAAAACTGAGTATGTGATCTTAAAAGAGGCTTCAAACTGAGCGCAAATATACTGAATTTTACGATAAAACAACATTTTTTTGAGGGAAATATCGAGAAAAAAGGTTGAGGCAAAAAATCGCCTTTTTTTCATCATTTTTCGTGGACTATAGCCCAGGATTTCAAAATGCACTTTTGTTGCGATTTTGGGTTTCATAAAAACTGAGTATGTGATCTTAAAAGAGGCTTCAAACTGAGCGCAAATATACTGAATTTTACAAAAACAACCTTTTTTTGAGGGAAATATCGAGAAAAAAAGGTTTGAGGCAAAAATCGCCTTTTTTCATCATTTTTCGTGGACTATAGCCCCAGGATTTCAAAATGCACTTTTTTGCGATTTTGGGTTTCATAAAAACTGAGTATGTGATCCTAAAAGAGGCTTCAAACTGAGCGCAAATATACTGAATTTTAGAAAAACAACCTTTTTTTGAGGGAAATATCGAGAAAAAAGGTTGAGGCAAAAATCGCCTTTTTTCATCATTTTTCGTGGACTATAGCCCAGGATTTCAAAATGCACTTTTTTGGCGATTTTGGGTTTCATAAAAACTGAGTATGTGATCCTAAAAAAGGCTTCAAACTGAGCGCAAATATACTGAATTTGAGAAAAACAACCTTTATTTGAAGGAAATATCGAGAAAAAAGGTTGAGGCAAAAATCGCCTTTTTTCATCATTTTTCGTGGACTATAGCCCAGGATTTCAAATGCACTTTTTTGCGATTTTGGGTTTCATAAAAACTGAGTATGTGATCCTAAAAAAGGCTTCAAACTGAGCGCAAATATACTGAATTTGAGAAAAACAACCTTTATTTGAAGGAAATATCGAGAAAAAAGGTTGAGGCAAAAATCGCCTTTTTTCATCATTTTTCGTGGACTATAGCCCAGGATTTCAAAATGCACTTTTTTGCGATTTTGGGTTTCATAAAAATGAGTATGTGATCTTAAAAGAGGCTTCAAACTGAGCGCAAATATACTGAATTTTACAAAACAAACCTTTTTTTGAGGGAAATATCGAGAAAAAAGGTTGAGGCAAAAATCGCCTTTTTTTCATCATTTTTCGTGGACTATAGCCCAGATTTCAAAATGCACTTTTTTGCGATTTTGGGTTTCATAAAAACTGAGTATGTGATCCTAAAAAGGCTTCAAACTGAGCGCAAATATACTGAATTTGAGAAAAACAACCTTTATTTGAAGGAAATATCGAGAAAAAAAGGTTGAGCGCAAAAAATCGCCTTTTTTCATCATCTTTCGTGGACTATAGCCCAGGATTTCAAAATGCACTTTTTTGCGATTTTGGGTTTCATAAAAACTGAGTATGTGATCTTAAAAGAGGCTTCAAACTGAGCGCAAATATACTGAATTTTACAAAAACAACATTTTTTTGAGGGAAATATCGAGAAAAAAGGTTGAGGCAAAAATCGCCTTTTTTCATCATTTTTCGTGGACTATAGCCCAGGATTTCAAAATCCACTTTTTTTGCGATTTTGGGTTTCATAAAAACTGAG